>OY744481.1:273973008-274588508 GCA_963556165.1 Tipula helvola
TGCAACAATTTTAGATTTACTAGCAGATGTCGTATAATCTTGGTACTGATTCTGTTGTAAATGTAATGATCGAGAGACCCAAAAAAGGCCTAAATTTTTACCCCACTCCCATAAATATTCATACTTGAGTGAGGGGAAAAGTAATTTTTCCAGTCGAATACATTAACGAGCACGTGAAGTTTTCCAGAGATTCTTCCATACGTATACGTATACGAATCCAATTGGAATTACACGAATTTATATTGGATTATTAAAGATTTTATATGTAGTGGTGCAGAGTACACTGCTAAATTCTAATGTAAAACAATTTTATTAAAAATTGGAAATAAAGGATTTTTAAAAATTAAAATAAGAAAATTATGAATTGTTAGTTAAATTTTCGTATAATTTATAATTTTTACCGAGGATTTTCATACTGAATAAACTACTCTCCCCAGTGGAATAATAACAAAAGACTCGCATTATACTACATATTTGTAATACATTCGATATTTTATATGAATAAGAAATAAAACATTAAAATTATCATTACAATTATTATACTTTAATATTTAACTATAATTTAATCAAACCAAATCAAAACCGAAATTTCAAATGATTAAAGGCTTTTGTATTTACATTAATAACTTACATATTTGCTGTAATTTATCTCGTTTAATAAAAATAACGACAGTGCTAAAAAAACCCAGGATTTAAATTTTTACTATCACTTTGGTTCTGTTAAAAATATATTCCAATAAGATTTAAAAAAAAATCAAAAGAAATCTAAACAATACTCGAAATTAAAAAAAAACGAATTTTGCAGAACTTTTATTAAACGAACGATTCGTATGGATTAGGGTTTTTTAGTTAGGTATTGTAGAGGCCCATTCTATGTGCTAGCCAAACCTTTGTGATCATTGTTGTGGATGGCCGATATTGGCCCTTGAGTATTGAGTGCGATTTTAAAAAAACGAATTTTGCAGAACTTTTATTAAACGAACGATTCGTATGGATTAGGGTTTTTTAGTTAGGTATTGTATAGGCCCATTCCATGTGCTAGCCAAACCTTTGTCATCATTGTTGTGGATGTCCGATATTGGCCCTTGAGTGTTGAGTGCGATTTCAAAATAAATAATTTTATAGAACTTTTACTAAACGAACGATTCGTATAGATTAGGGTTTTTTAATTAGGTATATAACCAAATCTACAGCTATAATTTTGATCGATAAATTTATCTAAATTGGTTCATTTGAAAATCTTACAGGATGTGGAAGGAAACGAAACACAACGGCGCGAGGGGACATTTTACTTGTTCGTGAAGTGACAAAAAATCCTATTAAATCAGCCAAAGAGCTTATAGAGGAATTTAATTTGAATTTCTTAAGAACAATTCAAAAACAGCTCAGAGAAGGTGGTTTAGTTAACTGCTACCAACGTCGGAAACCTTTGATCAACACAACAAATAGACGGAAAAAACTGAACTTTGTAAAAGAACATAAAAATAAGGATCAGGTTTTTTGGAATTCAGTGTTATGGTTAGACGAAACAAAATTTGAGTTATATGACTCGTAAAAAAGAAAAAGGGTATGACGCGGGCTTCGTGAGGGGTTGAAAGACCGATATTTGAAAAAAAAAACGTAAAACATGGGGGTGGTTCAATAATGGTGTGGGGCTGTTTCGCGGCTAACGTGTAGGTGAGCTCGTTCTTATAGAAGGGATAATGAAAGGGCTTGATTATGTAAATAGTTTAGAAAACAATCTAAAATAATCTATCAAAAAGTTACACTTGGGCAGTCGTTATATCTTTCAACAGGATAATGACCGACCCCAAGCGTACTTCAAAAGTAACCGAGAATTTTTTTAGAAAATATAAAATAAAAAAACACAAATGGCCTCCCCAAAGCTCGGATTTGAACCCGATAGAAAATTTATGGTCACAGTTGGATTCAAAAATCCCAATAAGCCGTAGAATTAATAAGAATTGGTGCTATTGGTTTTTTAATGATATCGTTCGATTCATTTCTTCGCATACTGTATATGTCATAATAATTTTTGAACACTAAGAAGTACCACGGGATTGCTTTTGAGAAGTCCTTTCCAACCGTAAACGTTCTCTATATTTTGATTTGGCTTTTGGACGAGTATAGGCCGATATTGCATTATTTATTTTCATTTTTTACTTTAACACCATACATATTGACTTTAACTATTTCACATTAATGTTTTATATACGCAATCTATTGATCTTGACGAGAGCTGACGATTGAAATGCAAACGAACGTTCTAGCTTCTTCGAGTCAAAGTTTATACTAAACGGACATTATGTGACGCAGCGAAACAAGAAACAACCTCAACAAATTTATAAAATTCTTCGAATTATGAGCAGAAATGTATTAGATAACTAAATTTAGGAACTTCCAACGCTACATCAATATTATATGAAAATCAAACAAAAACATTCGGTTGAGAAATGGGCAAGTTCCATCAGACTAGGATATTCCAAAACTTTATCCAAAAATCATTTTAGAATCCCAATTTCATCCCAGCACTTCATCTAAAAATAATTTGAGAATCCCATTTCCAATACACTGACCCCATACCAATACATTAATAAAAGTTCTGCAAAATTCGTTTTTTTAAAATCGCACTCAATACTCAAAGGCCAATATCGGCCATCCACAACAATGATGACAAAGGTTTGGCTAGCACATGGAATGGGCCTCTACAATACCTAATTAAAAAACCCTAATCCATACGAATCGTTCGTTTAATAAAAGTTCTGCAAAATTCGTTTTTTTAAAATCGCGCTCAACACTCAAAGGCCAATATCGGTCATCCACAACAATGATGACAAAGGTTTGGCTAGCACATGGAATGGGATTCTGCAATACCTAATTAAAAAACCCTAATCCATACGAATCGTTCGTTTAATAAAAGTTCTGCAAAATTCGTTTTTTTAAAATCGCACTCAATACTCAAGGGCCAATATCGGCCATCCACAACAATGATGACAAAGGCTTGGCTAGCACATGGAATGGGACTCTGCAATACCTAATTAAAAAACCCTAATCCATACGAATTGTTCGTTTAATAAAAGTTCTGCAAAAGTATTTTCTATCAAGTCACACTTCAACTCTAAAACGCCATTTATATCAATTTTTTTAAAAACAATTCATAGATAAATCAATTAAAATTACTTTAATATCGAACGAGCAAGACTTTTTTATGTTTTTTGATTTGCATAAATTTAATTAAAGCTTGATTTTAGAAAATACTTTTCTAAATACTACTCAATTTTTTAAAATAACACTCAATTTTCCAATAAGAATATGTTTTAGCAGTGTAATACTAATACATTGATAAATCTCTGGAATGTCTGGAAAACTCACACTCGTACATTAACCGTGATACATAAGGTTTTGAAGAATGCAACGCATAAAGATAAATTTTATTGTTTGCAAGCTCCTGATTTAACAGCATTAGGTAAATCAACACATTATTTGCCAGAACTAGTAAATTATTTTACTTTCACAAATGATGCTTGAAAGTTAATGCTGTAATTTGATTAGCAATTTAACCACTTCCGAGGAATTGGTTGGCACAAACTTTGTTATTTATAATTTTGGTATAACCGATTATTCAGTTAGCAAATTCACTATTATAGGCGCTGGTCGAAAAAACGGCTTGGTCACTTATGGAAGCCTGAAGTATTTGGAAATATAACTGTTGCATAATGTTTTAATCTAATAGAAGTCAATAAAATGTGAGAGATGTATACACAACATTCAAGTTCCAAGATATTCAACATGGTACTTCAAGCCAGCTATCTTTGAATGCCAGTAGTATTGATTGAATAAACTACCTTTGTACGCCAAGAAGTGTAGAGTGAAAAGCTTTAACTTTACTTTGTTTTACTTTGTCTGCGGCCAAATATATAGCTACATGTAAATATTCTAAACACCGAATCTAATTCGCATATCTCGGAATGCATTGCCACAAATATGTCAAGAAAGTTATTTTCTAAGCAAGGGAGCCGATTTAATGATGTAATTTAACTTATGTATATAACATTTGTAAAATTATCTTGATCCGCAAGAACCAAAGTTAGAAATCCTTTCAAAATAACCTGTATTATTAGTCCTAAACTACTTTTTTCGGCATTCAAGTTCCCTGAATCCGAAAAAGCAAAGAAAAAGAAATGTCCATAAGTCTGTCTGCATGACTGCACTCACGGTATTTCGAGAGCGGCTAGTCCGATTTGGATTGGATTTTATTCGTTAACTATTTCTATGATCAAGGCAGAGAATTTAAAAATATTTGGAACATGAAAATCGAGTACCTGCCGTATGAACTGAGCTAGTGGCTACGTAGTTGTTAATACGAGGTTTTCGATCACGTTGACAAATTTTTTATATCTTGATTTGGGAGTTGAGTTGGAGTTCAGATTAAGCTGTTTATACACGGAAGTTCTGATTACTTTGTGAGGGTTCAGCCCTTTACATTTTGCCTTTAATTTCAACTTTTTTCGGGGATACATACCGTGCAGTTATAGTAGTTACTTGTGTTCTATAATGTTGGAAAAACAGATGCACTTTTTAATGGCTCACATTTTATGTTTAATGAATATAAATAATAACAGTAATCTCAATAAAATTACCAGAATCTTAAAAGGATGTATTTTCATATGAGGAGGGCAGGTCAGTTGGAGACTATTTCCTGGGCTAATGCGCTATAGATATGTTCTTATATGAAACTATCTATTATGTACTTAAATATAGATGTCAAGATTACTTGCAAAATAAGGTTAGCTGATTAGAAAATGACTCTCGGAGTTGAATCGTTTTTCTTAAAACCTTTTCAAAGACTACATTTTTAAGTAAATCAATAAAATGAATTTAATGCCAATCATAGATTTTTATATAGGGGACGTTGTCGTAAAAATGTTTAAAATTAATTGTCACAAACTCGCAATAAATTTAATCACGATTTTCTAATAACATCTCCATTATTTAGAGGCACATAAAAGAAGTGAATTTGTACCCCTCTAGTTGTGTTAAACACAATAATATTCAAGACGTGACTATTTTTCATCTAAAAGTATTTTCCCGTTTTTTGTTGTTGTTGTTGTTGATGTAGTTGATGCTGTTGTTGTTGTCGTTCGTACTTCGGATGGAACGCAAACAGTGGTTGGAAAAATTTATTTATTTACGACTAACAACAACAACAACAACAACCAAACTAGATGTATGAGTATATGACAACAACAATAACGACGAACTAACATAATACAGTCATTACTTTCTGTGTAATAATTATAATTACGATTATATAAAATGAAAATAATAATTTTCTACACTTTTTTACGAGTGAAAATGAACATTTTCACTTAATTTTATGAGTTATTAAATTACACACATTGTTGTTTATGTCTTTAGGTACTACTATGTGGGAGCGCACATAGAAAAGCTTTAAATTTAAAATTGTGTGTTATGGAAAAGTTGTCACATAAAGATTTTTATATTCGTACTCCAAGGATACATAAAGTCATTATTTTAGTTGGGGATATTTATTGGATATATGTGCTTGAGATAAAAATGTATGTATGTCACATTGCTGCAATAAATTCGGGTTTAAATTACTGTACCAAAGTCCAATATCTTTTGAATTAGGCTTAACCTCATTTTTAATGCGTTGCGAGAAGCCATCATATAAAAGTGGCTTCCGATAGCGGTTCCATATAAATAGGTAGATCCAAATATTTTTTTATATCAAATTTTCGCTGAGCATTTCAATTCAAAATTATAAGTAGTTTGAAGTTAAATAAATGGAGTTTAATAGCACGTCAAATTTAAATTCAAATGCGCGAATAAAAAAAAAAAGCGAACTAATTATTAAATAAAATATTAAAATAAAGTCGTGCTAACTCTAGACCTGCAACATAATTATGAGTAAGTGTGATTAACTTATGTTTCGTCAAATTTCGCCTCATGAGGGTTGGCTCATTCATTATTCACCAAATTTATAACAAGTGAATCTAGCGCGACAGATTACTGTAGAATATACATAAGATGTTTTGGGTCAAATCTTTGATTACAATAAATGCCATTACGATGTGGTCCGAAGGCACCCATCAAATATAAAAGCAGGGAAATTTTTAAAAATAGAGCTCTTCCCCAAGAGGAAGCTATAATAGCATAATTAATGCAATGGTTCATTCAAGACTGGCAGAACAGAAAAATGTCGTAAAAATTAACAAGATTATTACTATCATAAGATGAAGATCACTCGTTTGTCAACCTCCGTGGAGAACAGATCAAATTGTGAAATTAAAATTAAATTAAAAGTAAAGAGAATAATTTTGTGAAAGTTAGTGCCAACCAAAATTGTTTAGCGCAATTCTGCGCAGAAAAAATAAATAAATAATATACCTTTATTAACAAGGTTGAGGAAATAGAAAAATGGACAGTTTAAGAAAGAATACGGCGAAAGTGCAATTTCAAAGAACAGATGCCAAGCCAACGGATGAAGAAATGATGCGCTTTGTATTAAAAATTGGGTTAACCACAAAGGATATACACACATTATATCAAGATTTATACGACCGATGTATATATATATAAAATTTAACCTAGAACAAAAATATTTGGAATTCAGTAGTGAAACAAATGTATTAAAATTTGAATACACAAATGGGACAACTACGGAAGTAACTGTAAAGGGAGCAAGTGGTGTAATGCGATATGTGCGTATATTTAATTTGCCTCCAGAGATTAACGACAGAACATTAAGCGAAGCAATGCACCGTTTTGGTAACATTTTGTCTACAAGACGCGAAAAGTTTGGCGCCAACTCTTTGCTACCGGTATTTTCAGGAGTAAGAGTTTTATACATGGAGTTGGACAAAGAAATACCGCAATTTATCTACATAGAAAATATTAAAGTGAGAATATTTTATGAGGGTATGAAAGAGAGGTGCTTTAAATGTGGAGAGGAATCACATAAAAAACAAGATTGCCCAGTGCCCACTCTTAAATAAAACGAATGTAGAAATAACACAACAGTTACAACAACCAGTTCAACAATACCAACAAAAACCACTACAACCGCATGAACCACAAGATCAACAAGGACAACAACAAATACAAACAGATGACAAACAGCTTACATGCACTAACGATCAAACTACGCTACCAACAACAACACACGAACGAGCAAAATACAACGAAATAGTCAAAATAGCTCGACTACACGAAGAGGCAGAAAAGAAAATCGCAAAAATAAACACAATGATCAACTTGCGTGATCATAACAATAAAGAGAAGAGACAAGAAACCGATTCATCGTGTATGGACACTGAAAGCGAAAATGTTAGTGAAAATACAAGCAGACCACGTCGAGCAGCAAAAAAAAAACGAGGTACACATCTACAAAAAATAGAATTGCTTTCACCGAACAACATAATAAGACAATAGCGAGCGCAAATACACAAAATAATATTTTTATTGCGCCAACATCTCCCGTAAAAAACAGTACAAATGAGACCGGATAATATTGATTTTTAACGATTACAAAACACAATTAAAAAAAAAAAATAATAAAATCAATATTATTAACACGTCATTGGGCAGCAACGCGGAGTACAGAGCAACAAAATGCAACATTTATGACATTGAAGGATGCAACAACAGCATTTTTATGCAACAAATTTTTATTTTTTTATTTTTTTGGTTTTCATCAAATTTTGTTTTTTGTTAAATTTTGGAAACGGATATTCCCTGCACATATTAATTGGTATGTATAAATTGTTATTTGTGTGAATGTGAGACATGAGTGAAAGAATTGTTGTTGGTCAGATAAATATACAAAGTTTTTACGCCAAAAAAGATATGTTGGTTAATTATCTGGCCAACAATAATATGAATGTGATGATTATAAGCGAAACATGGGAAAGAATGAACAAGACGTTGAATGTGAGAGGGTATAGATTTCTTTCTAAACCAAGAAGTGATGGTTATGGTGGAGTGGCAATTATGTACAAAACAAATCTTACGCTTCAAGAGGTACAGTTACCCGCATTTGAGATCATTGAAGCAATAGCCGCCTCAACGACGAATTTGGGAAGAAATCTGTTACTAGTAAGCGTGTATGTAACCCAGGTGCATGATGAAGATGAAAGGAAAAAAGCCTTGAGTAACTTTAAAAAATTGTTTGAGTGGATGAGAGATAAAAGTGACCTGATTGTATGTGGAGATATGAATGCGCATGCGAGAATGTGGGGTTGTATGGACAATTGCGCAAGAGGAAAACAGTTGGCCGACCTGATTCAAGACTCCGATATGGTGCTCTTGAATGATGGAAGGCCAACTAGAATGGCGAATGTGGGTGGCACGGCCAGCGCAATAGATTTGTCTTTGACAACTATTGAATTGGCCTGCCGGGTCACTTGGAATGTTGAAGAAGAGAATTTGGGTGGGGATCATTTCATGATCAAAATGATCATGAATGATAATAGAGTGTTTAAGAAAAAGCGTGAATTAATGAATAATAGGAAATGGGTGCAAAAGATGAATGAGATTCTCGGAGAAAATCAAATAAATCAAAGCCAGTTGGATAGTGAAATTGAACGAGTGAATGGAATGTGTACAAAAATTGTGGATATGAGAGATATTAATGTGAATGGTTGGTGGAACAATGAAGTTCAATTCTGGTATGAAAGGAAGCGAATAGCCTTGCGTGAGTTTAATAGGAATAGGAGTAGTGAGAATAAGATTATATATGGTAAAATGAATGGGAAGTTGAAAAAGGCTATTCGCAGAGCGAAAAGGAAAAGTTGGCGGGAATATGTGTCCCAAATGACACATAGAACCACAACTAAGGATGTATGGAATTTATTTAATAGGGTGAATGGGAAACATTTTAATGCGCGTAATGTGGTGTGTGAGAACAGAGAAAAAGCTGAAGAATTTATTAGAATGGTATTGAATGTAAGCAATGATTTGAATGTAATAAATGAAGTTGATAAAATGAATGGAAATGAAAGAATGGATTGTAAGTATGAATGGGGAGAGTTCCTGAGAGTGTTAGATACATCAAAATCTACCACTCCAGGGACCAACCGCGTAAGTTATAAAATGGTTCGGTTGTTGAGTGACTCAGCTAAATATAACTTACTTGAGATATTCAACAAAGTGTGGATGGGTTCCAAAATACCGGGCAAATGTAAAGAGAGCAGAGTGGTTCCCATCCCTAAACGGGATAGATATCCAAATGTAGCAACAAATTATCGAGGCATATGTATGTTGAATGTTTTTATAAAAATTTTAAATGGAATGATGAAAGAACGAATGGAAGATTTTGTGAATGAAAATAATTTGTTGCCATCGACAACATTTGGATTTCGAAAGAACCACTCTGCAATCGAGTGCGTGGAAAAGTTTGTGTGGGAAGTGAAAAAGGATAAAATGAAAGCTGTTGCGGTATTTTTGGACATTGAAAGAGCTTATGATTACGTGGTTCCGTGGAAATTACAACAAATTCTTTCGAATTTTGGATTTTCACGGAAAGTATGTATGTGGATAAAAGATTTTATGAGTGAAAGAAAAATTGTTTTGAAAGGAAGTGGGTTTAGGTTGGAGGGAGTTGCTAATATTGGACTTCCGCAAGGAAGTAAAATATCACCAGCTCTATTCAACCTATATACCAGCGAGATACACCGCATCAATACTGACAATCAAATCGTTCTGCAATTTGCAGACGATTTTGTTGTGATTGGAAAAGGCAAAAGTATTGATGCGGCGGCTCAAAAAGCGCAAAAGGGAGTAAATGAGTTAATTCAAAAACTTAAAATGCTGAATCTGAGAGTGAATCCTAATAAGTGTGCTTATATGAGTTTTAGAACGAATTTCGCGAATGTTAACATCAGTGTGGATAATTATAGAATTGAACAAGTAAATGCATACAGGTATTTGGGTATTTGGATTGACAGACGTATGAATTTTGGGAAGCACATGAAAATTTTTGGCAGATAACTGCAAGGAACGTTTGAATGTGGTTAAACGGGTGAGCAAACCCAAGTGAGGCGCTCACCCGAGTGTGACTCACATGTTAAGGAAGGCCCTTATATCCTCCAAAATTGGATATGGTATTAGTGTGTATGGGAATGGTTCAAAAGGAGCTTTTAGCCAATTAATGAAAGTAGAGAATGCATGCGCCAGAGTGGTATTGGGAGCGATTAATTCAACCCCAATACACACTCTGTGGTCTGAAATGGGTGATTCGCCTCTCGATTACAAGAGAGAGTGGATTACAGTGAGAGAGACAGTGAGAATGATAACTAAGAAAAATGAGTTTTGGAATGAAATGGTAGTAAGATTACAAAGTAGGGCGGTATTCAAACCAACATATAGAACTAGCATTGCACTTCAAAATATGATCATGTTTTTGAGTATAGGTAATGCTGGTCCGCAACCCGTTCCTAATAATCTTACTGTATGTTTGAATATGGAGAAATATAATAAGGGAATGAATGAAGTTATCGCCAAAATTATGTTTGGGAAAATCAGTCAGCAATATGGACAATATGATATCGTTTATACAGATGCAAGTGTGAATGAGAATGGAGTAGGTGTTGGTATGTTTATGCCTAGTAAGAATGTAGAAAAGTATTTTAAAGTGGATAAAAACATCTGTATAATGAATGCTGAACTGATTGGAATGTTTGAAGGAATTAAACTGGCTGTGAATGAAGGGGATAGGAAAATAGTAATATTTTCCGATTCTCAGAGTGGTTTATGTTTGCTTAAATGTGGAGGTGGAAGGGAAGGCAATGTGTATGTGGATTTGATTTTTGAATGCGTTCGAAGCTGTCAACGTGATGTGACCATACAATGGATCCCATCACATAGACAGATCGAAGGGAATGAACGAGCCGATATGTTAGCAAAAAAGGGTACATTGAATGATGTGGTTCAGGAGTACGAAAGAAAGGATGCAAGAGACGTACTTCGAATGTTTCAGATGAATCTGTGGAGAAAATGGGAGAGTGAATTTAACGAGAAAAGTCTAACGAAAGGAATGAAGTACAGAGCGATCCGGGGTACTCCTTTGAGAACTCCTTTCTATAAGGAACTCAAAGAAGATACGCGAATGTTGCGAACGGTTGAGAGAATCAGGCTGAACCACGGAAATTGGAAAGAATGCTTGTGGAAACGTCATTTGAGTGAGGACAAGGATTGTGAGTTGTGTGGAAGTGTGGAGGATGTTGAACACCTCATATTGGATTGTCCTAGGTACAGCCAATTTAGATCTCATTTCAACATCCTTTGGAGTGCAAGCAATCTAAGTGATTTAATGAATGAGGGCGGATTGGTTTATAAGGAAATGTATGAATTTATTAGGATGAGTGGGATAACAATTTAATACGAACTAAATAATAGCCGGCAGTATATGTGTAGGGAGGAATCTGGATTAATTTTATAGATTAAAATTTAGATTATTAAAATTACAATTATGAATTAGAAATACGTAGCTTTTTGTAAATTTGGATTCTTGGCAATGTGCGGCTCCTTTTTATGTAGGAGCCAAGCCTAATAATAAAAAAAAAAAAAAAAAAAATAAGATGAAGATTCAATAAACCTCAACCTGGAAGGGTAACAAACTAACAAACGATAGTACCATTAGAAAGTCACTACAAAAACGATTTCGTCCTGATTGAAGACAATAATCTGCTACCGACATCAGACAGTCGAAGTACGTAAACGTACAGTTTTCAATCACACTAACGGTCATACTGAATATTTCATTAGTTAGCTCAGTTAGTAGTACCTTATATTATTTTATTTATTTATACCAGTGGAACAATCTTGTAGACGGAAACACAACTTTGGTGCAGTTGTGGTTTGAAATACTCTTGCATTTTACGAACATACTCAAATTACACTTGCTTAAACTTTATGGTTTTAAAACTGAAGAGTACCAACGTCAAGTTTAGAGTAGTTTTTCATGGTTCAGAAACATCTTTATCCAAATCTCTGGCCCTAATATGTTTATGTATACACTAAAAAAAATTATCAGTCATTTATTACCGGTAGGTCGACCTTTACACCCTTCTTTTCTGAGGCCTTTCGAACTGAAGTACCTATAATATTATATATTGGTGAACGGTGATTAGCGCAGTAAATTATTTTATACTCGTTTGTTTTTTGTCTATCGAAATATGTTGGATGCTAGAATTGAGTTCAACACCGCGGCGGTGGAATAAACTATCTTAAACACCGCCTTACATTCGATGACTGATAAAAACCTTTTTTACTCCATTTTCAGTCACTTTCACTCATTGGGACGCAGAAGTATGTTTTCGTGAGATCTCAATTAATATAGAGGTTTGAGAAGCACATCGATCGAGAGATTAACTAAATAAAGAGGATACAAGGAAATCTGTTAATTTCACTATTGAAAAACCAGGACTGACTCTAATTGGGTCAGGAATACGTCTCGTTCCGTAACAATCAATATTTACAGTCTATAAACATAATGAGCGTATGCAACTTCCCCCACGTACCGTATTCCACTACCTCTCGTACCTTTACCAAGCATCGCCATTATTCGAATCACAACACCCTGATAGTAACAAGCTGTTCAACAATCACAAACATATTGATTGGATGTGATAGCTCCCAAACGCTCACTGATTCAATTTGTGTCAGTTTTCAATCATTTTCCCCTCAAATTAAATTCGGTTTCTCTCAATTTCCAGCCACTTTCATTTATTTTTAATTTAATTTTCATAGAATTTTCACACATTTTCAATCTTTTTTCACCAAACGTCCATTCATTTTTCAGTTAATTACTGAGCTCTTTACTTTTCACTCCATTTTCAATCACTTTTCATTCACATTTCAATCACTTTTCGTTTTCTTTTGACTCACTTTTCTTATCATTTTCATTCAAATTTCACTAAATTTTCACTTATTTTCACTTATCTCCTCCTTTCTATTCCCTTTCAATAAAGATTGCTATCTTTGTTGAGAGATAATTCCCAACCGACCAATAATTGAATTTGTATCACTTTTAATTGATTGTTCATTCAAATGTCATTTGTTTTATCCGTCAAGGTAAGTACAAGGTACATTTCTGTTAAAAAAATGTACTTTGCGAAGTTAGCTAAATGAGTTGAAATGTTCTCAACTCATACAAAAATGTAACCATAGGGTTACCAACATATTATGGTATCCAAAGTGGTTCATAATACTAAAATTTGATCCACAGGGTAACGTAACGAACATAGTGACCATTTTCCAATCATAGGTGTGCAAGTGTATTTCCGATTTTGTGAAATAAAACACATTTGTTAGTGTAGAAAATGGGATAGTAGGTTAATCAAAGTATGCTCCATCGGAAGCTACAACCTTCGTCCACCGTTCATGCAACAAGCGGATTCCTTGAAGGAAGAACTCTGGTTGTTCGGAGGCAAACCAGTCATGTACCCGTCTTTTGGTGGATTCATAACAACGGAGGTGCTGTTTAGCCAGGATTGATTACATGGACCGGAAAAGTGGTAATCTGAAGCAGCAATATCTGCTGAAAACGACGGATGGGGTAGAATTTCTCAATTCGGCCTGTCCAAGTCGTTTTTGAGAAGAATCGCAACGTGTGACCTAGCGTTGTCATATTATAAAATAATCGTCGAGCATGTTCGCCGTAAACTTTGACGAGCAAACGGTTTGTTTCCGTTACACTTTTCTTCAATAACAAATAATGAAGTAAAACTAACCGAAATTACTGCTTTCTGGCACAAAATTCGACATTTGCAATTATTGAAGCTTAACATCTAACCTGCAAAAAATATGCATTGCCCGGTCACTTTCATTTATTTTTCAATTAACTTTCACACCATTTACCTAATTTTCACTCACTTTCGCTCAACTTGTATCTATGAGACGCTTTATAAATATATATGAACCAGCGCAATATTGTGCTAACGAAAGCTACTGAGAAGCTAAGTTTAAAACGTTGATTTTGGTCTTTTGCGTTTCTTTCATTTTTTTCACGTATGAGTCACGTTACGTAAGAAATGCTATGTGAGTTTTGCATTTTCGTATAAGTCATTACCGTAGGAGTTAATTCAGGTCTCCGCAATTTAAGTACCCTGAATATTATGGATCATTAAATATTAAACTTCACTTTGTTTGTAAAAACAAAGAAACCTCATCGGTGGCAATGCTCAACTCCTAAAAATTGATTTTAGTCTAAGTCTCGATCAACCTGGCACAAAAATCCAAATTTGAGATAAGTTTAGGATTGCAGAATTTTTATTTGATTGAAAAATCATTGTTTCGAGCTTACTTCATCTTTCACTGTTCACACTTACAAGATTTGTATACAGAGTGGGCCCTTGAATGAATTTTAGTACTTATCTGTTCTAAAAAATTCTTTGACACATGAAAAGTCAAAAATATGTCATTTATAATCATGGAGTCGCTAACAACACAACAACGCATCCAAATTTATCATGAAAATAGTCGTTCAAAAACAACAACATTTCGAAAATTACGTAAGAGTTTTGGTCGACATGGACGTCCTACTGAGCGCGCAATTGGCAAAATTATTGATCGTTTTGAAGAAGCTGTTTCAGTGGAAGGTCATAGACCATATCAACATGTTTATCCAGTTCGTATTCCTGATGCAGTGGCAGCTGTTAGTGAAAGTGTTCGTAATGAACTAAGCACATCAACCAGGCATCGTTCACAATAACTAAACATTTCACGAATCACATTACGACGCAGTTTGCATGTTGATTTTTATTTGCATCCATACAAAATTCAACTAACTCAAAAATTGTGGCCACCAGATCATTAAATCGTCGCCGTTTTGTTAATTGCGTGCAAACATGTTGTATGGTATCTGAATCCCCACAAAAAGTTTTAAACTTTTACTTGTGATTGTCCATAAAATACTCACCAACTTTTTTTTGGTTTAGAGAAATTTTATAAAATCAAGAACCCATTCTCTGAATACCTTGCAAACATCTTTGGCATACATAACGATACTTTTCTCGGAAAGCCTGAGTAACATATAGCAACATGCAACTCATTGTCAAGCGCTAATTACCACAGAGTATTATGCAGCACAAAATCAGTTCTCTAATTATTTTGAAAGTTGCATAATTTATGTAACGTCATAAGCAAGCACCTCATGGAGAAGCCAAGCAACATATACAACTGAAACTCTCTTTTCCACAAATCTCGATAAGACTCAAATAATTTGGTAACCTCGAAGCGTTTTCAAAGTTCGTCCGGTTAACAAAATTTTAACATTCTAGTAAACCAAAGTCAAGCGACCCAAAACAATATTAAACAATTTCCATCCTCTATTGGTTAACCCTAAAATATGTGATTCTAAAAAAAAATCAAAATACCGAAAAATTTCCAAAATATGAAGATAATTCGTAAATAATCTTTAGAAGTTTAGAATAACCCAACATCAGAATTGTCTAGACGCCAGTACGACTACTTGTCACTGACCCTTAAGCTTGGTTCACCAGATTTGTCCATTGAGCTCGTCAAGAAAGTGACAACTTGACGGAGTTAAAAACCGAGTTAAAAATATGTTATCTCGCATTTTTTTTTAGAAATGTCAGAAATAGCAAAACCTAAAACGAGAATGGCAAAAGAAAAAACAATGTTGGTATACCTGAAATTTTGTGTCCAGCGAGATAATATATTTCTAACCCGGTTTTTAACTCCGTCAAGTTGTCACTTTCTTGACGAGCTCAATGGACAAATCTGGTGAATCAAGCTTTAAAATCTATCTACCTTATTCCCTGTTGAAACACAAATTTGTATTATCTGTGGACAGTATACATTTCGTGAATAAACATCGAAGCTCGATTTACGTTGACATTTCTACCATTATTACTGTTATGTATTTGTCTACAAAACCAAATCGAACAATCTTTAGAGGCATAGGGCACAAAATTGCGTGATTAACGTTTTCCTTAAAATTTCTAATAAAAATCAAAAATAAATAATTCCTGTAATTAATTTGCCGCGAACTTACCTGTACACCACATAATATTTCCCAAGCTAGCTCATCGATGCGTCGCATAAGATTTAATCCTAGAAAAATTGCTAAGTTATTGCAGTTATTAATGCCAACAAATCAACAAGTCCCGATAGGACCTTCTTAACCGTTGAGCTAAAAGAACTAAACACTAGGGCGTCACCGCTTTTGGGGGCAGCGATTTTCAATTGAAAACTTCTGTGAATACCCAGATGATCTAGAATAAGGTTTAATTGAATAATGTTTGCATTTTAAACTTGTTCATATACAGGGTGTCCCACAACCTACGAACAAGCAGCTCATAGCCGCCTTCCCCTATGCTCTCTGAATTTAAATTAGTAGAGATTTAATAAATCATCCGGCTAGTTTTCTTCCAGGAACCAAAAACATTATTGTAAACTTGCCAATATTGTAATTAGTTATTGGAAATTATTAAATTACAAAATTATCAAGTTATTATTTGATTTTTGTTCACATAAGAAAATTAGCTTGAGGATTTTTAAAATTTCAACATAACTGAATCCAGAGAGTATAGCGGAAGGTCGGTATTATCTGACAAATCGATCTGGCTTTTAACATTTCCCGGTAAATCTGCGGCTTTACGGATTTGCTTAAGTATTGCGTGCATAAATTGCAGTGTGGGCATTTCATTTTCCACTCAGAATTATCTGAGGTCATCTTTAGGACAAAGTAAAGTGAATAATAATTTTAGCGTACTATCCATAGAATCCGATTTCTTGAAAAATATTGATCATGAAAGAGGCAATTTTTTATTAGCCCAAGGAGCTCAAATTTGCTAAGGCTGCTCTGAGCTCCGATGCTATTAATCCAAAAAACTACTACAAATCTTGGACTCAACTTTTAATTAATGTTCATTCAGTTCACAAGAAGGATAAAAAATCCGCTGCGAATTGTCACTCAACAACTATTGCTTCTGTCCTTACCAAGGTGCTACAAATAATAATACATTTCTTTCTGATGAAATAGCTGGAAAATCCCCAACAGTTTAGACCGCCACTGCGAGTTTCGACGTGAATCGATCGGTAATTTAACTAACCCCGCCATATCAGCAAGGCACAAGAGCTAAAAGTTGAGAGCAATTGTATTTAAGAGTATTTTGGTTTCTTATATTCTTTTTTTTTGCCATAGCATCCAAGTGTGGTGAATGGCGCGATTTTCTTTTCTCATACATTAAATGATGGTGTTCCTCAGAGATCCGTCCTATCCCCTACATTTTTTCTTATTTTTATTCTTCGGAACTTTTACAAATTTATGAATCATATAAGTGAGCTGGCGCATCGAAGACCCGCCTGGCTCCAAACAACCTAGTTCAGAATCAAGCATGCTGAATGATTGAGGATTCTAGATATCTGCTCTACTCTTAATTCTCTTTACGATAGACGGAATGTGGGGGCTGTATGTGTCTTCTACTAATATTTTAATGACATGTGTTTGGCGAAGCCTTATGAACTTGTACTAACCTATCTACAGAAGTGCAAACTGAATAGAAAAAATATAATTTTTGAAGACTGAACTGCCAAACCCTTATTATCCCCTCTTACCGTTCCTGCCGTGCTGTTATTATTCCTTTGATAATTCAGTACAAATTTTGTTGCGAGCAGTTTTTCTTCTTGGAGCAGTTTTGCAGAATTCAAATCTTTTCGATTTCACAAGGGCATGCAGGAGTAATTATGTGTAGTTTAAGGAATCGCCAGCAGCCGCTGAAGATAAGGGAAATACAAGTGTTCTTAGGTAAACAAGTTGCAATTCAGATATTGTAATATAGAAGTTTGCTTTTCCTTCCGTTCAAAATGTTTGTTTTGTACATATGACGCCTTAAATTTTGAAATTGTGTCATAAAAGTCTCCTTTGCCGGCGTCTCGCCCATAATTTTCAAGAGTTTCAAAAGACATCAAGACTTCGATATTTCCAACCTTCTCCTTCTCATCTATTTAATCATCGCTCACGGCCACCACAATTTAAATTCCTAAATCAACAGTTGCAGAGATAATTTCATCTAAATCAACAGAATTTAGGTTCGGTTGTGGCCTCATCATCCACATTAAAATATTCTGCAGCACTGCAAATTGCTGACCCAAACGCAGATTGAATTAAATTTTGAACCTCTATGATTCCGGTTAATGACAAATCTTCATTTTCTGATATTGGATCTTGATTTTTAAAGATAAAACCACAGTTTCGAAAATATTTTATTATAGTGTTGGACGATATTTGGTGGCACGCAATTTTTATAATTTAAATTGCATCATGCATTGTGATTTTGTTTGCCAGGGCGGAAGCACTGCCGCAACATTCCATTTCTACAAGCAAATACTGTAACATGAACTTTCTATAGTATACCTTAATATTGGCAATTACACCAGAATCCCTTGTATTAGGTGGTAAATACTCTAGTTGAATATTGGAGAATTTCAAATTCGAATGAGAAAAGGCATTATCTAAAAAAAGCAGGATTTCCGATTTGCAACTTTTATTTTGGTATTTAATTTGCTTAAATACTGTTTAAAAATTATGCCCGTTATCCATGTTTTTTATTTGAATAGTAATCGACACCTAGATTTTCGATATTTAATTTCTCAAAACGTCAAGGTTTTAAATTTCATAAAACATCGCTGCCTTAGGTTAGGTTAGGTTTGGGTGGCGGTCCACCAGGACCAGGCATAGACACAAAAAGGTCCGTAGCCATACCACAAATTAAAAAATTTTCCTCCAACTCATTGAAACCACTTTGAGCTTGCTATGAAGCGCTGGATACTCCTGACGTCCTTCTCACTGAGCTCCGCCAGGTCGTTGAAGAGGGGTGCCCCTAGAAAATTCAGTCTGTTTCGTGCCAGATGAGGATAGGTGCAAAGAAGATGAAGTACTGTCTCTTCCTCCTCTTCGTCCTCGCAACTACGACAGTAGTCATGTGAGAAGAAACCAAGTCTACTCGCATGCCTGCCTATGAGACAGTGCCCCGTAATCACTCCAACAACCACACTGATCTGACTCCGCTGAAGTGAGATCAGCTGTTTGGATCTCGCCAAGTTCAACTTTGGCCAGAGGTACTATTTAACCATCTGTCATTCGTCAACTTACTGGCTTCCTCCTGAAGCAGCAGTTTACATACCGCAAGAGGCATTTCAATATCCTTTTTGCTGTTTGAAATGTGGTCCGTTGTACCACGTCGAGCCAGTTCATCGGCTTTAATGTTCCCCGTACTAACGAAATGTCCTGGCACCCATATGATATGGATGTTGAACTGATCTGTCATCTCGTTAAGAGATGAGAGACAGTTCTGGACTACTTTCGACGTGAGAAGATGTGATTGAAGCGCTTTAATGGCTGCCTGACTGTCCGTATATATGCGAATATCACAAGTCGATATTACATTATACCTCAACCAGTCCACGACTTCCTTTATCGCAGTTACTTCAGCTTGAAAAATGCTGCAGTAGTCAGGGAGACGAAAGGAGAGGTTTAACATGAGTTCCTCGCAGAACACCCCAGCCCCTACTCCTCTATCCCGTTTTGAACCATCAGTGAAGAAGTTCAAAACTCCTGGTTCCAAAACTGCATCCATCATCCAGTCCTCTCTAGATGGGATAATAGTCCGGAACCTTCTATCAAATATAGTGACGGGACAGTATAGTCGGTGGTCTTGGGAAGCCCTTTGTTACAAAGTATAGATGAGTGCCCTGTATTATTGCAGGTCCACATTAACGTGGATTTCAGTCGTATGGCAGTGCTAGCTGCCCACTGTTTTCCCAAGATATCTAGAGGAGTTAGAAATAGCAGAGCCTCCAGTGCCTGAGTGGATGTGCTCCTCATTGCACCACTGATCCACAGAGAGATTGTTCTCTGAACTTTTGTCAACAACTTTAGGTTGACAGTTTTGTCCAGAGCAGGCCACCAGACTGTTACCCCATACAGAAGAATGGGTCTAACTACTGCTGTGTATAGCCAAAGGACCATGTGGGGCTCCAGCCCCAACCTTTCCCAATTGCATTTTTGCAAGAGTGTAGCGCTACCGTAGCTTTTCCATAATATTCGGTTTCCAGTTTAATTTACTGTCCAAGACGAGACCCAAGAACTTTGCTTCACCTGTAAAAGCCAAGCTGAAACCATTTAAAGTAGGAGGATCGACATGAGGAATTTTATATTTCCTAGAGAAGAGAACCAATTCGGTTTTCTGTGGGTTCACATTTAGCCCACAACCATTGGTCCATATTAAAGAATGCCCAGAGCATTTTGAATAAGCTCACTAAGTGTCCCGGGATATTTTCCATGAACCCCAATAGCAACGTCATCCGCATAGGCAACCACCTTGAAGCCACTATCCTCCAGCCTCAGCAACTAATCATTTATGACCAAGTTCCAGAGAAGGGGGGACAGTACGCCACCCTGCGGCGTGCCTCTGCTTGCAAATCTTCTGGCGGAGGATTTCCCCAGACTGGCATTTATGATCCTGCCTCCTAGCATCTGATCTATCCAGTCCTTGAGCGAATCATCCACTCCTAGATTCGAAAGTGCCCGAGTTATAGCCCCTGCTAGCACGTTATTAAAGGCTCCCTCAATGTCCAAAAATGTTACCATCGCGTAGTCTCCATATTCGAAAGATTTTTCAATAAAATATGTGAGAGAATGAAGAGCAGTTTCTACAGATCTCCCCTTGCAATAGGCATGTTGAGATTTGGATAGCTTTTTCGGCACAATTGTGCCTCTAATATGAGCTTCTATTTGTCTTTCCAGTATTTTGAAAAGGAAAGAAGACAAGCTGATCGGTCTAAGGTCTTTGGGACTGCAGTGTGAGCGTTTTCCCGCCTTAGGTATGAAGACAACCTTCACTTCCGTCCATTTACTGGGAATGTGACATATATCTAGGCTGCCTCTAAAAATTACCTCTAACCTTACCAACAAGAGGTTTAGCAATGGAGCCATCCCCAAATATGGTTAATAAAACCGATATTCGTTCTTTGGAAAATTTGCCCCCTGAACAATTTTCTCCCCTTACATTTAACCTTTTCGAAAGGAGCATCCGGTAGAAAAGAGCAGTTTCATCGCAATTTCCTATGTTCTTTGGCTCGCAAATATCAATTAATTTTCTAAACCATTCAGCCACAACGGTTTCATCGACGTCCCTGCTTTGACCACAAACCTTATTAAAGATAATATGAAATCGTTTTCTAAACCTTCTCTAAAATTTAGAATGTTTATTTTTGAAGTTATTTTAATTGCTTCTGCTTGAGTATCCGTCCGCAGAGTGGACATTTTTTTGATCGCTCAACACAAAACCATTCGCACAAGACTTCATTTACACTTTCAAAATTAGATTTTCTGAACCTTTTCGTATGTTAAATTCCGTTCCGTTCTTAGGAGTTCCGTCTTCAGAGAGATGTATTTCATATAAAATAGAATGTCGGGAACTTTTTTTCCGAGTTAGTAAATTTTCCGTAATAATGGTTTCCGTTTAGAGGATTTTAACATACAAAAATACATAAACATTTTGTAGTAAACATTCATAATTAGGCCAGGGAATCTTTAATAAACCTTGCCTATGTTTAAGTGATTAAAAAAATTGTGTACAATGTATTTAAATGCGATCGACGAGACATCTGGAACTTCACTGATTAAATATTTTTTCCGTATGATAGTAGTACTATATGTACTGGATTTGTTAAAAATATTAAGATTTAATATGTGAAATATTAGATTCTTCCGGAGTATAGCCAGATAATTATTTTTCATGAAAAGCGAAATTATCAAGAGTTTTGCAACGTCAGTTTTGATCTGAATGCGAATTATGAAAAATTTATTTT
Organism: Tipula helvola; assembly: GCA_963556165.1. Taxonomy (NCBI): domain Eukaryota; kingdom Metazoa; phylum Arthropoda; class Insecta; order Diptera; family Tipulidae; genus Tipula; species Tipula helvola. The sequence goes on from OY744481.1 coordinate 273,994,870, forward strand.
CAGGCAATCTCATAAGGCTACAGCCGACTAAATTGCGAATTATACCTTTGATTTCGTAATTCTCATTCAGATCGAAATTGAAGATGCAAAACTCTTCATAATTTTTCTCTTCGTAAGATGTAATATACCTACTTTGGTGTACCGTAAAATGATCAATTGTTGTGTTTCTAAAGTAGCATGTCAAAAGTTGCGCATTAATATAAAAATTAATTCACGTACCTGGCGTACGATATACTACTACTCGTACATGTATGTTATACATACAAAAATTCTACCTGTATTAATAAAATGTACCAGACCAAACCAAACCCCAAACATAACCCATAATTACCATACATAACAAAATGACGTCTATTGACAATAAAATTAAACTTTTCATATTAAAAAAAAATTTCCCTTACCTTGCTTTACATTTATGAGGTACCTTGAACTTTTAAATGTAAAATACACGCACCCAATAAAAACAAGAATATCCTTTTTCCCTGTAATGCTACCCGTATGTACAAAAAAATACATTAATCCCATCACTCATATTATTAAATATCCTGCGTACACAAAAACCAATTTAAATCAACTTTTTAATTTTTACTTAAAATAAAATAAATTTAACCCTCTCAAACGCCTTGTACAATATATTGTACATCAACTTTCATCGCTTCGACCAACCGTAATTTTTAATTTTTGTCTCATTTCTCTTGTGCGATCGTTCTCTTATGTATTTATGTTCACACTACAGTTTTATGAGCAATGCCATATCATAGCAGTGCATAATTGTGCTACGTATTTTATTTTTGGAAGAAAGTCAATTTTAAATGGCGTTTGAAAGGGTTAATTCTGTTACAAATAAATAAATAATATCCTTTTTCTGTGTGTGTTTGTCCTATGTGCCTTTTAAAGCCACCTTTTTTTCTTTTTTGGGTCATCCTTATAGTAGTAAAAGCGTTCATAGTAACCTCAAGCAACAGCAAGAAAATTGTATTCAACTCATGCTACTTTCGAGTTATTATATTGTGTTCAGCAGAATTTCTTCCCTCTCACTCCAAACATTAATTGTGCTATAATTTTATTATTATTATTATTTACTGAACCCTTTCAAATTGAAAAAAGCAGCACAAAAAAAAATCGATACTGATAATGAAAAAATGAAAAAAAAAAAAAAGGATTCATGTTATTGTACTTAAGATTAACGAAAGGACATAATATATTCTCCTATATGTGTGTTCTGGGTATTCACATCGTTCTAGCCAGCTAGACTGGAAAACTTAAAATAAAATTTAATTAATTTAAATGAATCCTTTTAAATTAAACATTTATTGTTATTGTTTTGTTCTGAAATCTTAAAAAGAATACAAATAATTGAATGAAATGCCTTTCTGTAGAACTTATATACTGCGCTATGTGGATACAAAAAAAAAACGGATAATTGAATTAAATATTTTAGTTTTGACTTCCTAGAATAACAGTTTTGTGCAAAGTTTTATTGAATTACATAGAAGATGACAAAAACAATTTTAAAAGAAATCATGCCACAAGGCAAACATACACACACCTTTAAAGATACATTAAGGATATTGGATGTCTTTGATACATTTTTGATTTGTTGACACGCTTGAGCTAGCGTACGAATAAATAGGCGATCGGCGAGTTGGATTAATATTTCGTTCTGCTAAATATTTAAGAGCACCGAGGATTTTGGAATTGTTCATATTCTATGGTCCGAAGATATGCTTGCAAATCTTTTTATTTTCAAAAGAAGAAAAATTACGCAGCACGCAAAAAAAAAGTCAAGACCCGGAGGGTAGACACCTACCCCTCCGTTTTTGGGGTCGCTGAAACCGAATATGACCATAAAAAAATTGTAACTAGCCATTTCTCCGTTATCACCCTCCCCCCCCCTGGGGGTCGAAATTTCAATTTCCATACAAAATTGAGATGGATGTGCATTACTATGTTTTTTGGAGCGCTGGACTCGAAAATGATAACGAAAAGTAAATTCGACCCTTCCATCACCCCTAGCACCCTTTTACTACCCCCCAAAAGGAGTTGAAATTTCAACTTTCATGCGAAGTTGAGTTGACTGTATATACATGCGTATATATACTTACATCCAACTCAACTTTGCATGAAAATTGAAATTTCAATCCCCTTCTGGGGGCAGTAAAGGGATGCTAGGGGGTGATGGTATGGTCGAATTTACTTTTCGTTGTGATTTTCGAGTCCAGCGCCCAAGAAACATAGAAATGCACATCCATCTCAATTTAGCAAGAAAATTGAAACTTCGACACCCGTGGTATTAATAATACCGGAATCAGTAGATTACCTGGGGAGTCCCTCCTGTTTTATATGCTTTAAAAATAAGGGCAAGTTGTTGATAAATGCTACTGGTCTACTATCGGGGAAGTCAAAATCATTTCAGTAAAAACCGAAAGCTGTTATGACTAAAACTCCGTTTAAGACCTCCGTTCTTAGACTTATACGTTGGCTCCGGGGCCCCAGTCAAAAGTAGTTTAGTCAACAACAGAAAGGAATTTTAGTCAAAAATTAATTAAAAGGTAACTCAGTCAAAATAGGTTTAGACTGAAATACTTTTTCAGAAGGAAGTTTGATCAAAAAACGGGGCATAAAAAAGGGGCATTCCAGTCAAAACTTTTTATTCGATTCATAACATATTTGACTGTTTTTTTTTTTGGATTAGTTACTGAAATACCTTTTTGAAAAGGAGATTCAGTCATACAACTAAAAAGACGCCCTCTGTTTGGGGGATTGTCCCTCGTCAGGTTCTTGTTTCCCTCGTCTCCTTCTTTACTATTTTGTCCCCCGTTCCAAAAATTACGAGAACATATATTTAAAAAAATGTATTTAAATTTTATATCGCTTCAGCACACAAAATTTGATCCGGATTAAAGGAAAATTGATTTGGATCAAGAAAATGACATTTCCATTTCTTTCAAAAAGAAATTGATTTTATTTTTTGATTCGGTTCATTTTTAAAAAAATAAAATATTAAGTTAAAAACCAAATAAAATTATTTTATTATAACAAAAAAAAGCTTAAATAAGTGAATTAAATTTTCAAAAAATCTCGAGTTTTTGGTAGATTTGATCCGACTTTCACAAACAGAGAAATGTAACGTCAAAATTTTCAATGTTTTCATGTTCAATGAATAATAGATGTATCTTAATCTAAAAATATGTATCTCATGTCTTTCGATTAAAAAAAAATCAATCTTTATGTGCCACAGAACATGAAAAAAAAATTATCTCCATTTGTAGTTGCATTAGTGAAAAAATAATTAATAAAAAAGCGAGTTTATGTTTGCTCATTTTTCAACATTTTACATGTTGCAGTTTGAAATCTGAGGTTACCGAATAAAAATGGAAAATATTAAGTTATGCTGTTTTAAAATGTGTTTTGTTATTTCGCCTCAAAATATAACCACAAAATTTATGAAAATGGGATCGATTTGTTTATATCCCATTTTGACCTTTACATTCCCATGTGTTTATGAAATCAATTCTAATGTCGAATTCCTTGGGAATAAAAAATTTGACTCAGATCAAAAAAAATTAATTTGGATCAAGAATTGATGGACATTTGCATATTCTTTCGAAAATAAAAATTGGTTTTTTTATCTGGGTCGTTTTTAAAAACTCTTGATTTTTTGGTAGATTTATTCTGACTTTCAAAAACACATGAAAATGTAAATCAAAATGGGATATAAACAAAAACAAGGCTCATTTCGGTTTTCATAAACCATTTGTGGTTATATTTTGATGCGAATAGTCATGTTGATCTAAGCATACATAACCCGAGGTAAATCGTAAACACACTTATTTTCGTACAGTGTAATTTCAGATTTCATACTATAATACATTTCTGAATGACCCCAACTGTGGATCGGTTATAAAATCATTGGAGCCATTTGTTCCTGATACATAGATTTCGCCATAGTGGATTGGATATTAACTTTGATTGCCAGGAACTATTTGTAAATTCAACAACACTATACCACCGAGGTTAAGCTTCAATTTCAATAAGGCTAATATCACTGGATTTCAGGATTTCTTCGAAAATGTGGACTGGGATGAAATTTTTAAGTCTAAATGGAATGACGTTAATGCTCTAGTTGATTCTTTGTATTCGGTTATATTTGAAGCTTTTGGCATACATGTGCCTAGGAGCTGTAAACGTAATAATAATTATCCTCCGTGGTTTGACAACAATTTGGTCAATCTAAGGAACAGAAAAAATAAGGCTTATAAACTTGCTAAAGCTACTGGTGGCACCGTGTTTTATGTTAATTCTTTCCGGCAACTGCGCCGGGAATTTGATAATCGGCAATGGCTTGCATATACAACTTATATTTCACGGCTTGAAAATAATTTAATCATAAACCTTAAGCTGTTTTGGTCATTTGTTGACGCTAAAAGAAAATGTTCTGGGTATCCCCAAACGATGTCGCTGAATGATGCTACTGGTTGTAATGCTGAGGAAATAAGTGAATTATTTGCGGAATTTTTCCAGTCAGTCTACAAAAAATACAATGATGATGTTGATGTTTCAGAGGATTCTCATATTGAGTATCAGCATAATTTAATAGGAATACCTTATATTTCGAAAAATGATGTCAGCCAAGGTATATCTAAAATGAAATTGGGATGTGGATTTGATGGTATACCTGTAAATGTTCTTAAGCACCTCAATATGTCATTATCACTACCATTATCTCTGGTTTTCAATGCATCGCTGAAGAGTGGTGTATTTCCTTCGATATGGAAGAGGTCAATTATTATTCCTATTTTTAAATCTGGAAAACGCAGTGACATGAAAAATTATCGTGGCATATCAATATTATCTTCGATTCCAAAATTATTTGAGCTTATTATATCTGACTACTTGTATTTTAATGTCAAATCATCATTAGCACTCGAACAACATGGATTTATCAGACACCGTTCTACCACTACAAACCTGTTAAGTTTATCATCTCGAGTATTTGGGGCCTTTGACTCCAAAAGTCAGCTTGATGTGGTTTTTACGGATTTTTCAAAGGCTTTTGACTCTCCGCAGTTTGAGCTCATCCTTGCCAAATTGGACAGATTTGGAGTGAATACATTATTTTTGAAGTGGATTGAATCGTATCTGCGAAATCGTGAGCAGATGGTTCAAATTGCCGGTGTAACATCTAAGATGATTGAAGTTCATTCTGGTGTTCCTCAGGGTTCTCACCTAGGGCCTGTGTTGTTTAATATATTCATTAATGATATTGTTTCTTTGTTCCAGAACTGCGAATGTGAGTTATATGCGGGCGATTTGAGGATTACATAAAATGTAGATACTCTTCAACATTGCTTAGAAATGCAGAGTGATCTTGATTTGCTATACAAATGGTCGAGTTTAAATAGATTACTCTTAAATTTGAACAAGTGTAAGACTATGAGTTTCTTCAGGAAAAAGGATGTTATTGTTCATCCTTATCATATTGGTGATCATCAGCTTGAACAAGTAATGACATTTAAGGATTTAGGAGTTGTGTTGGATCATCAATTGAATTTCCGGGACCATATTAATTTAATAGTGGCTAAGGCTAACGGTCTACTTGGATTCATTCGTCGTGTCACTAAGGATTTTCGTAATCCTCATTCCATTAAAAGCTTGTACTGTTCTGTCGTCCGGTCTAATTTGGAATATGCATCGATTATTTGGCATCCAGCGTACAATAATTATATTGATCGAATTGAAAGAGTACAAAAGCAATTCATTATTTATTTTCTTCATAAAATGAATTGGCCTTTTGATCCCAACATTCCAATGTGGCTAAATAAAAAAAATTTGCCACCCTATAGCGAACGATGTAAATTTGCCAATTTACAATCTTTACTGGAAAGACGTAAAATTGCCGCTTCAATGTTCATCGCTGATGTTCTAAATGGTACCATCGATTACTCGGAACTACTTCCTAATTTAGATATTCATGTGCCCTGTAAACCTGTGCGGATTAGGCATTTTATTTATTTGTCCACATTTAAAACTAATTATGCTTATAATGCTCCTATCCCGGCGATTTGTCGACAGTTTAATGTTAATTTTAATGTAATTGATTTCCATTTGTCTAAATGTCTTTTAAAAAAATTAATTAAGAATTAAAATAAAAATTGTATTTAATTAGGGATTTTCCCAAATAGAATTTCAACGCTTGCTGACTGGCGGCTAAAATATTTCGTATGTAGTTTTATATGGTCAAACATGTGTTTGAATTTTTCATTAAATTATTAATTTCGACTAAATTAATTTTAAAATTTGATATTTATTTTTAATCGCAACATACTCAGTTTTATTAATCATAAAAAAAGGTAGGGGGACATCCACTAATTTAGACAAGAAACTTGTATTTGTAAACATGATTTTACTTATTTTTGAATGTAAAAAAAAAAAAATGTAATCAGTGCTGCCCAAGCGTGGGGACAAATGAACTAAAATCGATTTTGGGAAAGTCCCTCATTGTAATCAAAAAAGGATTTATCCTGTTGGTGAAATAATAAAATAAAATAAAAAATACGTAAAATGCTGTAAAATGAGTAAACATAACCTCGCTTTTTATATCAATTTTATATCAACAACTACAAATGGACATCAATTTTATTTTCTTGTTCTTTGACACAAAAAAAAATCGATTTTGTTTTCCGGATCAAAAAAAAAATCAATTTTTTTCCCGAAAGACTACGCAAATATCATTTTCTTGACCCAAATCAATTTTATTTGAGTCGGATCAATTTTTTTATTCCCAAAGAATTCGACATTACAAAGGTTTGTTTATACGCACTTTAAATAACGAACAACACGAATGATTTTATGGTTACCTTCATTCATTCATTCAGAGATCTTTGTAAGCGAATTAAATTACTTCAAGAAAAAGATCGTAATTTTTGAGCAATATGATTGGTTTAAAAAGTCACTGAACGAATGAGTGAAGCAACCGTGCAATCAAATCGATTTAATACTTAACGAAAATGAAATGTTAGTTACGTTGCGATTAAAGTTAATGATGATCTTTGAACATATAGAAAAACGTTTTTTTTTTTGCAATTTGCACCACTCGCAAACAAAATTACATATCGAAAACACAACATCCGTTGAAAACAATTCGACCATTACGAATTTTTTTCGCAAAAATTTTATTTTGCTACCATTCATCATGTAGAATCACACAGTTATGTTTCTGGTAGTTGTATCAGTTCACTAAACAAAACAATGTTTTCCGATTCTACGCCACAATATCTGGAAAAACTAAAATAGCTGTAATTATTACGAAGTCCTTGGACAACATTTGAAGGATTTGGTTTCACAAAAAATTCAAGGAATTTTGTCATATACATATTTACTTTAATTTTTCTTTGTACTCCGTGGTAATTTTGAAAATCTGGCATCCCTGGCTAAAAATCTGCATTTTCCAGAATACTTTAAAAGTTCCGAAAAACGTGCCAATAGTATGACAGGCCTATGAAGGCATTTCGGTCAAAAAAACTAACCAACCAAAAGGTATTCCAAATGTAAGTTGTTCTGTCTCCAAATACACAAATGGCATTTCAGTCAAACTACTTCCTGTCCGAAACACCTTGTTTTAACTGAAGTTCCTTTTTAAATGGAGTTTTAGTCACAATATTTGTATGGAAAATTTTATGACTGAAACTTATTTTGTTTTTTGACCGAAATATGTTTGACAGGAATTCCCGAAGCCTTTAATAATTCAGCTCTTTGAAGAAGCGCTTCGGAAAAATTAAAACGTCTTTGAAAAAAAAAAAATTAATTGAGCATCTATAAATGAAAAACGTCATGTTGAAGAACTTTTGTCGAATGATAGGAACTTGCGGTGTTTGGAAGCTACATTCGGTGCACAAATGACTAGAACTTTTTTTTTATAATTTCACCTCAATTTCTCAATCTCCTACTCAGATTTAGTTGGGCTATCACGGACAAATTATGGGAAGAGTCCAATTCAAATCGATTTTCATCCACTTCGGTATTTGAAGTGCGAAATATAAATCGACATCAATTGCTGCAAATTTTGAGATAAAATTGTAGCTAAAAGAATGAGTGTTGGTCGATCTCCATATAGAACACAATCCCATTCAGTGCGTCTATTTAATCTTTTAATAGACACGGCAGCTAGGAGAATGATGATAATTCTGATTTAATCCTACCTGCAGTATAACTTATTAAGACGTACAAAATGGTTGCAAATTAACTATGGTTCAGATTTTTAGAAGCATTATTTGAAGCCGATTTAAGCTTAATCGCCGAATTTTGTGGAGTCTCTTCGTGATGACGATATAATCGTCGGCTAAATTTAAACTTTATGGATATAAAATATTTTGAAAAATCGATTTGGTTGCCCGTATTCAGTTCCCAAAAATTCAGTTATACCGGATGAACTTAATAAAACGGTCGTCACATCTTTCGGGCTCTTTATGCTATAATCGTGTTTTCAGTCTTCCTAATTTAGAATTTTTGAGTTTATAAAATTACCGAAAAAAAAATAATTAATTATTATCTACCTCTTTTCGGCATAGTTAAAAATTCATTGAAATATCGAATCACGTTTCCACAGATTTGTTACAAATCTGTACTAAAATTACAAAAAACGGAAATATGGATTTAGTTGGTTTTCGGCATCAATAAGTGAAATATGCCGTCACATCTAGCATTTTATTCCAAAAAATGATCACCCGCCGAGTTCAAAAAATCCAATTTTAATAGGGAACTATTATAGTTATGAATTTAGCCGTCGATTTAAACTTGCAATTTTCCACTATCCGAAAATCTAAAATATTTGTGGTGTGCAACATCGACACAAAATAAGTGGCCTTTTGTTTCTTATTGTTGTTAGCAAAAACGACCACAATATTTCTGCAATAGGCAAGAATAGGGTAGCAACATTAACTCAATTTAGATATTCCGGTTTCTAATGTTTGGTTTCTAATTTCGATTCTAACATTTTATGAATTTTCAATGCAAATTATACGAATTTTTTTGACTAATTAATTGTCGACTTAAATTTTACAATGGAAAGAGTAAAGAAAATGTGTTAAGAAATTTAACGTTAAATGGTTCAATAAAATATTTTCAACATAATTGCAACGGCAAAATGAAACATGTTGATCTTAAAACATGACAATTTGAGAAAAGTTCACTAACTGTGTTCGAAATTGAAGAGTAGCTGCAAAACTTTTTGTTGATCATTAATTACCTATAAGTTTAAAATTGAAAAATATTAAGAGAAGCTAAATTTGTAATCTTGTCTACCGTTTCAGTTTATTTCTGTGGTTTATATATTCAACAACAACGTTTGCAACAGTTTTTTTAATTGGAATAGGAGTAAATGAAAATTAAAAGAATGGCGTCTCTCTCTCATCAGATCCAACAATAATACTTTCAACCATTTCAGTGGCAACGTAGAACGCAGCACAACTCACTTCTTTGCCCATGTATAAAGAAAGTATAGCTTATAGTGACTCGTTAGAAATTTTACTACAAATTACAGTTCCGAAATAAAAGGACAGTTCCGAATATTAACTTGAATCAGAAAATTTTGTAAATTTATAATTTATTTGAAGTTAATATCCGAAATTGTAAGAGAATTTAATCCAGTTTCGAACTGATGAGCTTACGATTAGGAAAAAATCAATTCTCTCATCAGCCCGCGGCGACTGTAGGTACCATAATTTTCATTCTATATACAGAATATACTGTACAGGTTGTATTATAGCGAATTATACTAATACAACCAAATTCTCTTAAATTTTTTTGTTTCTTCGTCACATTCACACATCTCTATTCCTGTGTAAGCAAATTTTTAATAATTTTCTTTTTCTACTCCGAATACACGAATTAAATAATTAATTCAAGTTAGTGAATGTGACGAAGAAACAAAAAATTTTAAGAGAATTTGGTTGTATTAGTATAATTCGCTAACACAACCTGCACAGTATATTCTGTATATATAGAATGGAAATTATGGAACAATCAGTCCAGTCGCCGCGGTCTGATGAGAGGATTGATTTTTCATAATCATAAGTTCATCAGTTCGAAACTGGATTAAATTCTCTTACAATTTTCGGATATTAACTTCAAATAAATTATAAATTAAAACATTGAAAACCTGTCGGCTGTCATGGGTTGTTGAAGGATTATTTCTCGTGTAAATAATACTAATATGCTTCTACGTGTTAATATGTAAAACACATCAAAATGACTTTTAGGATCGGTCGCATATTAGGTGATTACGCGAATTAAATAATTAATTCAAGTTACAGTGGAGTAGAAAAAGAAAATTATTAAAAATTTTGTAAATTTTCTGAATTTTGAACTATTAAATTTGGACAATGGATTTCGAAAATTGTAAAATTTTGCTTTATAAAATTACCGTAGATATAGTAAAAATGATGTATACATTTTGAATGTAGTACGTAAAGTTCGGAGTTTTAAATTTTGGCAATTTCTCATGGAACTTTTAATTTTAGCCTTCGAAATAACAAATTATGAATTAAGCAAAAAAATCGATCCACACGGGCATAAAAGTCTTTGGGACCAATAAATTTATTGAGGCAACGAGCTACAAGGTGAGTATAATTTGTGGGAATATCAGCACATTTATGATAGGCTTAAACATATTGCCTCTTAGTAGCATAGAAATTTATCATCAACTTTGCTTTCAAGTTGGCCCTAAACAGTCAGCTTAAGTTTGTTAACGGTAAACAACAATTTTCGTACAAAATATTTATTTAGGGTCGACGTAGCTCTTGATCTAAATTTGTTTAGAATGTCAATTTTTAATTCTATGGCCAAAACACTAAAAATGGCGTTTTTTTATTGAAGGATGTTCCCAACGGGGTTGCGAGATTTATTTTTTCTTAATCTTCTGCCCAAAAAACATAAAGAAAAGAGAGTCAGAAGTGGATACGCTCACTTAACATGAACAATCCATTTTGTCGTAATTTGACTGGACTGACTGGAATCTTCACTATATTTTGTAACAATCGACACGTTATATTATTACGACAAATAAAAAATATTAGTAAAAAGACGTTTACTTTAAAAAGATTTCTGAAGATGTAACTAAACCTGAGCTATATCTGGTATGGGTAAGCGGTGTTAGTTTTATGTCGAATACGTCTAATGCCTGATAGTAAATGAGGTTGTAGGTTTGTTGGCTTACACGAAATCCTTATGTGTGGAACAAAGCGAACAACCGTAATATAATTAAATAAAACAACCGAAGCTTTTATTTTGCGAGGAACCGCAATCATTAATTTTCACAGAATGAATAAAAAATAAAATAAAAGATTCCATAAACATAATAAATAAAAATAACAAAACAAAACGCCTACTTCAATTCAATTGATTATGAATTGTCAACAAATAATTTCAATGTCTATATCTCAACACTCCTCCTTATTCCAATTATTTGTTTAACTTAATTTAATCCGCATCGCTCGCGTAGCATGATATGACGCTTTGCCGGCAATGGTTTTGTTAGTAAATCGGCCAACATATCTACTGAACAGCAATATACGCATGATACGAATTTTCGTTGCACGTAATCTTTAACAAAATGATATCGCGTATCCACATGTTTTGTTCGATTTGACAATTTTTCCTCTTGGATGAGCTTCAAACAGCTTTGGTTGTCTTCGTAGACTGTTGTTGCTGTTTGAACCGGCTGTTGCAAATCGTTCAGCAACCGCCGCAACCAAGATGCCTCTTGACACGCTTCGGACAATGCGATGAACTCTGCTTCTGTAGATGACAATGCGACACAATTCTGCTTTCGACATGCCCAACTTACGATGCCACCATTAACAACAAAAACATAACCAGTGTTTGATTTTCGGTCCTTTTTATTTTCGGCCCAATTTGCGTCAGCATATCCGTAGAAAAATTTGTCCGAATCGTATTCACTACTTAATGCCAATTTTAAATTTGCAGTGCCCTTTAGATATTTCAACACCCGTTTCAATTCATTCCAATCTTGTTGACGTGGTTGTTGCACTTGTTGCGTTAATATTGAAACGCTCGCCGAAATATCCGGTCGCGTATTCACAGATATGTAAAGCAAACACCCGATGAGTTTTTGATAATCTGTGTTTGTCAGCAAAAAATTATCATCCGCATCGGATTTATCGTAGTTCACGTTCATCGGAACGTTTGAAACTTTCGCATCACTGAGACCGAAATCCGCAGCAATTCTTTGAATGTAATTTGATTGACACAAATGATAAATATTTTTCGCGTCCTTGATGATCTCTATTCCGAGGTAAAATTTAATTTCACCCAGATCTTGCACTTCGAATTTCGTTGCGATGACTTCCTTTATTTCGTTACCTGTTTTGATTGATTTCGCTGCCAAAATCATATCGTCGACATAAATCAGAAGAAATGACCATTCGCCGTTTTTCTTCCGTGAGTACAAGCATTGATCTGCTTTGCTTTGTTGAAAACCTGCATCGATCAATACTTTATGAACAATAGCTTTATGACCGTATAGACTTTTTCCCAACAAACAAACGAGTTCACTATTCTGCTCAAATCCCGGCGGCTGTTTCATGTAGATCGTTTCATTCAATTTCCCATTTAAAAACGCCGTTTTGGCATCAATATGTCGCACAAACAGTTTTTCTTTTGATGCAATTGATAAAAGCGTTCTGAACGTTGTTTGTCGAGCAACAGGAGCAAACACTTGATCATAATCAGTTCCATATTTTTGTGAGAAACCCTGTGCAACTAAACGCGCTTTATATCGATCAATTTTTTCTTCCACATCGGTTTTTACTTTATAAACCCATTTGAAGCCAATCGCTTTTCTGTCGTTTGGTAATTCGCACAATTGCCATGTATCGTTTTTCTTTAATGATTCCATTTCACTTTTCATTGCACGAATCCATTGTTCTTTATGCTCACTGGACATTGCCTCCGATAGACTTTTCGGCTCGACGACTTTATAAACCATATCGATTTCTTTGATCAATCGTTGTGGTGGCACACCCTTTTTTTCCGCTGTAAAATGCTACGCACTGATGCATCATGAATCGGAATGTCTCTATTGTTTTCTTCATTGAAAATACGATGTAAGCTTTCAGCGAAAGACTCGAATTCGACATTCGACACTGCTTCTATACTGTTGTTTCGCAATCCCGCATTATTTTCTGTTGTTACGGTGCCACTCACGTTGTCACACACTTTTGGATTGATTTCAGTTGACTTATCCATATCGATGCCGATTGTACTTGATTCGACATTCGCATCACTTGATGATAAATCAACACTGATCTCACTCGCAGAATTTTCCGTAAAGCGCACGTCTCGACTGATCACCAACTTATTTTTGACTGGATCTAAGCATCTGAATCCCTTCGAATTTTCGTCATAACCAACAAAAATCCAACAAAATTTAGCACCAAAAATTGAAAAATTTTTAATACCTGGTTTCTGCTGATTCCACGCCTCATATGGTGTCTTTTCAATCGCTCTGCATGGCAAGCGGTTTTGAACATAATTTGCCGTATTTACCGCTTCTGCCCAAAATGTTTTCGGTAAATTTGCGTCCAACAGCATACAACGCGCCATCTCGATGAGCGTACGATTTTTTCTCTCAGCGACACCATTCTGCTGCGGCGTGTATGGTGTTGTGTACTGGATTTGAATTCCTTCTTGTTTCAAAAAATTGACGACGTTCTTTCCGGTGTACTCTCCTCCTCGATCCGATCGTATAACTTTTGGATTCTTAGAGAATTTATTTTTCACCAATGCCACGTACTCTTTTATTTTCTCGTCGACTGCTGATTTATTGTTTAGCAAATAAATCACCGTATAGCGCGAAAAATCATCTACGAATACGAGTACGTACCGCTTACCACTCGGCGAAACTGTTTGCATTGGTCCGCATACGTCAGTGTGTATAAGGTCAAGTGGAGCTGTAGATTTTGTTAATGATTGCTTTGGAAACGGCAAACGTGTTGTTTTTCCCTTGAGACACACTTCGCATTTAACCTTGATACCGCAATCGACAATTTGCATGCCGTCAACTAATCCTTTCGAACACATTTGCTTGATTGCATCTGGATCGCGATGGCCAAAAATGCGATGCCAGTGATGAATACAATTTTCTTTGTGTTCGCGTACCGCATATACTTTGTTCGGCTGACGCAATTTAAACAAATTTGATTGCGTATCTGCTACTGCCACTTGTTTGTCTCCGAATTTAATTTCACACGTTTCAGAATTCGGAATAAAATTTACTGCATAGCCCTTTTCCAGCAACTTTTTCACCGACAACAAATTTCCTTGAATATTCGGCACGTACAAAACATCTGTTACCGTTGCCACGGTTAATACACCATTTGCATTGACCATTTCGATGCGACATACGCCTTTTCCTTTGACATCTACGCTTTCACCGTTTGTGACGTTTAAACTCTTGCATTCCGCTTGATCTAGTGAAATGAAACAACCTTTGTTGCTCGAAATGTGTTTCGTAGCACCCGAATCGAGAATCCATCCATCACAATATTTTTTCGATGAAACCATAAATAAAAAACTGTCATTTTCTTCAACTTTATTTATTTTGTCACTGGTCGATGCACTTTCCTTTATTGTGTGTTTTTCTTTCCACGATTTATATTTACCGCAGTCACTCTTTACATGGCCAGATCGTTTGCAAACGAAACACTCAATTTTGTCTTTAAATTTCGCCGTAGTTTTTAATGCCGAATCTGTATTTTCGTTGCCATCCGCCTCTTTTCGACGTTGATACTCGGTAATTAATTTCGATTGAACCAACGACAATGTGACATCTCCCTCTGGTCGTGCCTCGAGTGCAACAATTAAATTATCGTAACTACGCGGTAAACTGCTTACGATAACACCAACATGCCATGTATTTGACAATTGCTCTTCGCCCAAATCACTTAATTTCTGGAACAAATTCGTGAGATCATTCAAATGCTCTTCAACGTTTCCACCTTCACTCATTTTTAAACCACAAATACGGCGAATTATGCTCATTTTATTTGTCATAGAGTCTTTTTCATGAAACGTTTTTAATGCCATCCATGCATCTTTCGCCGTGGTTTTATTTCGAATGTAGCACAATTGGTTGTCTTCGACCGACAAACCAATCCACGCTCGAGCCTGATCATCACGAATTTGCCAGTTGTTGATTGCTTCCGCATTGGCATTATCTTTCGTTGGTTCTGGTTTTATTTCATTTAAAATATTCCACAATTTTTCTTTCATGAGCAATAGCTCCATTTTGAATTTCCACATAAAATAATTGTCGTTGTTCAATTTTGTTACAAATGCTTTATTTGAGTCCGCCATTGTAGACTGTTCTTTATTCTTGTTTTATCTCGTATCTTAATGTCGCTTGTTCAATTATCTGGGCCCATAAGCTGTTGGCTTACACGAAAATCCTTATGTGTGGAACAAAGCGAACAACCGTAATATAATTAAATAAAACAACCGAAGCTTTTATTTTGCGAGGAACCGCAATCATTAATTTTCACAGAATGAATAAAAAATAAAATAAAAGATTCCATAAACATAATAAATAAAAATAACAAAACAAAACGTCTACTTCAATTCAATTGATTATGAATTGTCAACAAATAATTTCAATGTCTATATCTCAACAAGGTTGAACATGTTAAGGGTATTTCAACAGTGACGCTGAAAATTTATTAGGTTATAGCAGCCATGTTGTTATCTGTCAAATTTGTTGTGAATTGCTCAGTACTGTATACCATGGAGGGTTATAGCGTTGAACAACGTGTGCAAATCATCAAATTTTATTTTCAAAATCATTGCTCCGTTCGAGAAAAACGTGATTTTTTCCCTCACCACAACCATCCTGCCGAATCGACTATTCAAGGTTTGGTGGCCAAATTAAAGTCAACCAGTTCGGCAAATGTCAGCCAATACCCGTACGCCAATAAAATGCAACGTCTACTGAAAACATCGCTGCTGTGCGTGAGTATACGGGAAAACGCGAGGCAACCAATTTCTCGTCGCTCACAAGAACTTGGCCTTTCTGCGACTGCAACTTGGCGAAGTTTGCGTCGGGACTTGGGTCTAAACCCGCATGAAATTCAACTGTCCCAGTTGTGAATAATCCACACGAGATACACCAGCACCAAATGCAACTCGAGAAAATCATTCTTTGGTGCGGATTTTGGTCTGGCGGAATCATCGGTCCTTGATTTAACGCCTTTCGACTTCTTACATTAGAGCTATCTTAAATCAGGTCTACATAAGCCAAGAAACCGCAAAGAATTGATGCCATTAAGGTCAACGTACCGAATGTCATCCAGCAAATTCATCTATAGATTTATGCGATACAGTCATCGAATATTGGACCTACCGAATAAATGCCACCAAACAAAGCCACGGCGGACATTTGAACGACGTTATATTATACTTAATACCATAAAATCCGAAAAATGGCATCAAGATTATATCGACATCGATTTCGCCATTTTTCTCACCTTATCACAAATTAAATTTTTGAGCTGCAGAACAAATTATTTAAGTGACAGCTATTGTTAATTGTGTGGATAGAAAAATCACTAGGACAGTGATTTTGGCTGTTCGAAACATAAGGCGACTACTGCAAGAAAATTTAAATATTTGGACAGAGAATAATTCGTTGGATCGATTTTGAACCATGACATAAATTAGGAAATGTAGTTGCTTTGTACGCATACTTCTTATGTAGATGATGATGATGCTTGGGCTTTCAAATGCATCATTCGTCTGAGACTAATTTCATTTAGCAAAGTAATCAGCAGGTTTCAACTTTTAGTCTCGAGTACATGAAACCCCATTACTCACGGTATTAAGACGAACAGTTGTATTGTTTTATTGTTATTTAAGGATTGCTGTTTGAAATCCAAAATTAAATCGTTCTGAATTCTGAACTTTAGCCCCAAATTCTAGTCTCAAAAATCAAATTTCCATTCATTGAAGTGGGACAATGCCAATACCACTTTATATTTACCCGGTGGTTTTGCATCTCGCATTATTTTGGCTTTTGCCTAAATTTAGCACCACCCCATTCCCCGCAAAAAAGAAAAAACACAAAGTATAAAATAAAACAAAAACTTTTGCTTTAAGCATACCAAACAATATGATTAAAAAGTAAAAAAAAAAAAGTTTTATAAAGTCTATATCGATTGGTCGGTCTTCTTTTTTCAGTAAGATCCTTAATTGTAATAACCATAATAAAGGAAAATGTCCTTATTTATTGTAAACGAGAATATTTGTTGTTGTTGGCCTGTTTTATGTTCTATTATTATTATTCCCCGTTAATTTGGAAAAATAAGCAAAAATATGAAAGAAGTATAAATTTGGAGTAAAAGCTGAAAGTTTTTTTTGCTTTGCATTTTTATATTTTGGTAAAAAGCTCACACACAAAGTTTTGTTTTGTTATTTATACATATTTTGTGAATGAATTTTGGTAATAATACCGCAGAATAACGAAAATTTGGTTTGGTTAAATTCTACATATAGCTACGCGTGCAAAATAATGGAAATTTCTTATGTATGTACATAATATAACACAATAGGCACAAACTGGGAAATTAAATTTACAAAAAAAAACAAAAAAAAATGGAAAATAGAACGATGACATCTAACAATAGAATACAGTTAAGATAAAATAATAAAAGTTACAACAAGTTGATGTCGTTCTGTGTAATTTGAAATTTAAATTTCCACTCATCCTCGCCTTGCGCGATGTTTATGTATGGAATATAAGGAGTCTAATCTGAAACTCTAATAAGAAACAATTTTTTTGCTCTGCATACAAAAATATTTTAATTTGCCAATTATTTTTTAATCAAAATAAAATTTATCATCAAGAAAATGATATAATGCTTAAGCCACTGCCTCCCCCCCCCCCCTCCCAACCCTAAACTTTCAAACAATTTAAAATTCGTGTACAAAATACCAGAGCCCTCTGTATATATAAGAGCCCTAATGATGCCGCCATTTTTTAAACGTGCTTTCTATAAGAGGTGTAGATTTTGTGATGTTCCATGTAAGCCGATGTAAAAATGACTTTTTTAAATTTACATTTTTTGAATGAAAACTGATTATTTTCGGCAATTTTATTTCACCCATTTGTAGGTGAATAATCATATTTAGACATATATGAAAACCAAACTCGGAATCTATCAATTAATCCGTAAAATACAATTTAAATTTCCCTAATTTTATTCACAACTACATGCAAAACTACAAAAGCTTTTTAAACGAGAAAAATAAACAACTCATATAATATTTAATATATTGGATTTCTATTAGAACGACAAGGATGTCTATTGTTCTTATTTATTGTATTTTTACACGTGTTTTTATTTTTATTTTATCGTGTTGTCGCCTTTTTGTTTTCTATATGTAGATCAGACAAAGATATCTATACCTTTTTTGTTTTATATTTTCGTGTTTGCCCGTTTTTACATTGAAGTGTTCTTTGTTATTTTTAATGATTTTATATTGAAAAGACAAAGCCAATCTAAATACTGTTTTTATTTTTTTATTTACGAACTTTTACTTTTACGCTTTCTTTGTTTTTTTGTTAATTTTATATTGAAAAGACAAGGATGATGTTATTTGTTTACATTTTTTTTATATAAGGATTTAATGGTTTGTGTGTAGTTGTTGAAAATGGAAAGGTTTTCTTTTTTCAATTTATTTGAAAATGTAGACATATTTTCTTCTACGATTTTAAAACCATATCTACGAAACATATTAAACATGCAAATTAACAAAAATGTTATTACATGTAATTGTATTTTCATTAATAATTTTATAAATCAAAACTATCAATTTTACATTGGTTCTTATGGGAAACAGAAAAATGTTCACCTCATATAGAAAGCTTCTATTTCTACCTTACGGCTATGATATATGTAAGATGGCTATGAAAATACACACGAAAAAAGTTATAAAAAAAGCTCACCTTGTTAGTCGGCTTAAAGTTTAAAATGAGTTTTTATATATTTTGAATCATTAAAGGTTACACTCTTTAGGATAATTAATTTTTTATTATGTGCGCGGTTTATAAACAAAACCATTTGTTCTTTTCGCTTAGCACACAAAACAAGTTAAATGTTGTGTGGGCTTCTCAAGAAATTTCTTTTGTGAATAAATAATTTTGTTTAACACTTTCCTAAATTAATATAGTAAACTGTTTCCTCTATAAAGTGAAAAGGAAACATTAATGTCGAAACTTTTGAATTTGACACATTTAAGTATTTAAATACAAAAATTGGCAGACATTTGGTATGAGGCAGTATTATATAGTACTCCAAATATGTACATCAATAAGAAAATGTCGTTGTCGATGAAGGCCGTCAAAATTAATTAAATTTAAATAATTTTCTCGATTTGTAAAGTCGGAACAAGTTTTTTCATAAAATGTTCAACTTTAACATACAACAAACCGACAAAAATAATTTCCTTATTTATTTATTTAAAATTAAAACAAAATAAAATCTTACAATATTTTCTTGAAGCATTACAAATAAAGAAAATAAGAAATATTGAATGTAATTTATTATTTTTGCTAAATTTATGTAAGAAATATGAGTACGAAAAGCTCTTTTGTTTATACTCTTGTATACGATACAAAATCTACTCTACACTTGAGACACATAATGGTGTTTTGTTGAGGAAAATAAATAAAAAAAATAAAAAATGAAAAATGTTTTATTTCACAAATAAAATAAAATTCTTGAAACAAAGTAAAATTAATTTTAATTTTTTATTTTTGTAAATTAAAATTTAATTTGGACATTTTCAAAAAGCTTTTGAGGAAGTGAAGTAAAAACAAAAATTTTCTTTGCTCTATAAAATATTCGAAATTTTTACAGTTTTTTGGAAAATTAATTTTTATCTTACAATGTTGCTTGCTGTACATTCCGTTTGTTTATGGTTTTAAATAGTATTATACATAAAGATACAATTTTATTTACAGACAACAAAATTTTAGTTCGTCACATTTCAAAATGGTATTAAGTTTTTAGAGGTGGGGAAACATTTCTTGTGGTTTACGATGTACAAGAGGTAGAGACAAACTCATTCATTTGCGAATTTCCCCCCAAAAAAAATCGACCTAAAAAAAGATATTAAGCGATTTTCATTTAAATTATAGTGGCATTTCGTAAAAAGAATGAAACTCGAGACAAAATAACCGTCAATTTGTAGGAGTTTTCAATCTCTGTATGAGTTGAAATATAAGAGCGAACTGGAGTATTTTATTCACAATCTTTACAATTGTGGACTATCACTTGTATAAGAGGTAAACATAGAAATAAATAATTTTCCCCAAACGCACCACATTTAAAGGCACACTCAAAAAAATTTTAAAGTGAAATTTACAAAATTATTTTTGTAAAAGTGCTTACAAAACAAAATTGTGAATTTAATAAAAAATCGTCAGTTTTGTTAAATTTTTTGTAAAATTTGTTTGAATTTTTGTCAATTTAATAAATTTGTCTAAATTTAACAATTTTTTTTTTTGTAAATTATTTTGAAACTAATTATTTCGAAATTATTTTGATTTACCGATTATTTTTGTAATTTTAATAACATTTTTTAATATTTATTTCGGTTTTTTTACATTTTATTTCAAAATACGTTTATTTATCACAAAATACAAATAGATTTAATAAAATTTCTGTAAGATTTATTGAACATAAAAGTCGGAAAAAATGACAGTCTACAATTATTTTTGTAAAACTAATTAAGAAAACTTACGATTTTTTTTTAAACTAGACGAATTTTGTGTATTTTACAAAAATGATCGTTAAAATAGCAGAATACCAATTAGCAAACAAACTGTTTGAGATTAAATTAGATTGGTAAAATTTCAAATAGTTTCCCGCTAAACAATTTAAGCGAATTCGCAAAATACGTCGCATAAGCGTACTATTAACGTATCACATTTTTGCTTTACACTAATACATTCTCAAACTTAAATAAAGTATAAAAATACCTCGCAAACAAATTTAATTATCATGAGATAGAAACGACATAAATGTTTCGTTTTTGCTACAACTAAACGTAACGTTTACGAAGAATTGTATGAGCAAAATACTTCACTGATGTTTCGTAAACGTAACTCCAAATTCCTTTATGAAAATTAGTGGAATAATATAAAGAAACGACAACTATATTTAGTTTTGAGGTCTTGATCGCCATTAAGTATTTTTTGTGTTCATCAATATTTTTTTTAATAAATAAATAACTAAGCAAATAATTAATGCCCCAATTTGATTTAGAAAAATATAATTTGTGGCCTAATATTTTTTTTAGAATAAACAACAAAATTTTCAAGAAACTATAAGTTTTTTAGAAAAGAAAAATTGCCAATCAAAAATTGAAAATGCATAAATATCGATAAAAATGTTACGTTATTATTCACTAATCATGTGACGTAAATGCACCACCTCAAGCGAACTGTTTACGAGCTACTAATACATTGACAACTCCTCGCAAAAAGTCTAATTATCATAGGACGGGAACGACATAACTGCTTCGTTATTGCAACACCAAAGTGTTACGTTTACGAAGAGTTGTATGAACAAAATTCTTCGCTAGTGTTACGTAAACGTAACACCTTGTTTGACGGGTTGTTTGCTATTCAATATTTTGCTATTTTAACGATCATTTTTATATCTTCTTTGCTAAAATAGTATATTAGAACGTTTTTAGGTTTTAATGGCGTTAAAATACCCCTGGAACTGAGGATTTTAATGCCTAAAACTACCCTTTAGTTGCGATAATTAAAATATGACGTATGTAGATTTTATAAATTTAATAAAACATTGTAGATTGTACAGAGTTTGTGTAAAATATATAAAAAAATGATTTTTACTATGGATTTTTACTATAAAATGTACAAAAAAATTGTACCTTTAAAAGACACGATTTTCAATTTTAACAATAATACTATACAAATGAAAATGTTTTTTTTTAAATTTGTCAAATTTTAGTGAAATATACAAACATTTTGTAATTTTACTTTAAATTATTGTAAAATTGGCAATCAATACGGTAAGTTTTGTAAAGTTTTGTCTTATTCACAACCATTCTTGTAAGATCGTCGAAATTAGTTTTAAAACAATTCAACTTAGTTTAGTTTTAATTTAATAGCCAGCCGCTCAACACGTGAAGTAATTTGTCAGTATAAAAATTGAAAAAAATTGTGAAGTGAGTGTTATATTAAATAAGTGAAGTGCAGTTGGACTTGGGCTTTTTGTGTTTTTTATTTTTGTAATGGATCAATTTTTATTCAAAATTGGATTATCTAAAGAAGAAATAACTAAATCAAACATTGTGGTCACTAGCAGGTAAATTAACGAAGGACAAAACAATTTTGACTCTGAACTATTCATTGTTTTAACATTGTCTACTGTTTTTAGATACAGGCATAAATTTCGAAGCTTTATTGTACATAAATCCGGATCATTGGGAACTTTTTTTTAAAAAATATTACATACCGCTTGGAATACAAATAAAACTACAGCATCAAATTGGCATATGGCAACGGGTGAATGTAAGTAATTTTTTAAATTTTCGTTCGTTTTATGTTATTTAGGTGACTGTAAAAGATATTAAATCGCTTAATTTAATATAATTTTTGGGTTACTATCACCACTGATTACCTTAATTGAAGTTTACGAGTTTAGTCAATAAGTTGGTTTTGAGATTTCGGTATTTTCTTTAATTTGTTTGGATATATTCTAAGATAGTTTAAAATTGAGGGTAAAAATGTTTTGTTTTATATGTAAAACCGATTTTTTATCGCCAGACGCACTAATAGTCCATTTAAATGTCTTTCATGCTCTTGGGAAAAATAGTGAATACGTTTGTTAGGAAGTTGGTTGTAAGAAATATTTTTCAAATTTAGGTACTTTTAGAAGACATATGAAAAAGCATAAACAAGAAGAAATTTGACCTATTTTGCCTAAATTGATAGGTCAGAAAAATAATATCAGTATCTCATCTCCGCCAGCTAGTCATTCTAGAAGTAATTTAATAATTGAAAATGAAAATAAAGATAGTACGATTATCCCAGTAACCCCTCCACTTTCTTTAGACTTGACAAAAGATAGGAAAACAATAATTGAATCAGCTGTAAAATTTGTAATAAATTTACATAATAATAACAATTTTAATAATAAAAATGTTAAGGATATTCAAAAATTAGTACGTAATCATATTACTGAGCCAATATCGCAACTCTTACAAAGTTTCGTCGATTTCGATGCCAACAGTACCCAAGCCAAATTTGAGTTTCAAGAAATCTTAACCCTTCTGAAAGATCCATTTAAATTAATTAATTCTAATCATAAACTCAATAAATGGTTGATGGAGAATAATTTAATGTCACCAATACAACAATTTTCTATAAATGATGAAATTAAGGTCGTTTATAATAACGGTAACACAAAATATGCTGAAAATCAAACAAAGGGCGTACTTTTACCGTTAAGATTTCAACTAAAAAATATTTTAGAAAAAACGTGTACTGCAACGCAACTTATTGAAATAAACCACAAAAAATGTATACTCGATGAAAATAATATTACAAGCTTTTTAGATGGTAAATTGTGGAATCAGAAATTAGAGAAATTTGGTGATAGAACCCTTTGGGATCACATTCACAATTAATAACTGGTATCTATTTTAAATTACCAATATTAAAGAACACTTCTAAATTAGATACTATATTTTTCACTGGTTTTGTAAAATCAGATTACTTTAAAGAGGAGATCATTTCTCTGAAAACAGAAGGTTTAGTATTAAATTTTCCAGGGCAAACCCTTCATGTTTTTGTAATATTAGGATTAATTATGGGAGATAATTTAGGAGTGAATTGCGTGTGTGATTTCAGTAGATCTTTCTCTAGCAATCACTTTTGTCGTTTCTGCAAAATACATAAAATTGAATCACAAAGTTTATCTGAAGATAATGTTGATTTGCATCGAACAATTGTAAATTATGAGGAAGATATAAAAAATGGTGATTTTAAAAATTCTGGAATTTACAAAAATTCGTTGTTTAATGACGTATTGTCATTCCATGTTGTAAATAATTATTTTATTGACGTAATGCATGATATTTTTGAGGGTGTCTGCCATTATGATTTATGTCATGTCATAAAATATTATACAGAAGAGGTTAAAATTTTTTCTTTAGACACATTAAACAACAGAAAGCAAAATTTCAATTATGGTCCCATTGATATTGGAAATATTTCTCCTCCTATTACAACAAATCATCTTAACAAATTTAAACTAAAAATGTCTGCTAGTGAAATGAAATGTTTCATTCATTACTTTACATTAATGGTTGGTGATATGATACCTGAAGATGATGAAGTTTGGGGATTCTTAATATGTCTTGTTAAAATAATAGATATTTTACTATCTCGTTCTTTTAATAATGAACTAATTTTTCTTTTACAAAAGTTAATTAAAGAACATCATTCGAAATATATTAATATATTCAATGACACCTTAAAACCAAAGCACCATATTTTAATACATTATCCTGAAATAATTCGATATTCCGGCCCACCAATGCATTATTGGTGCTTCGGGTTTGAAGGTAAACATAAAGATCCCAAAAATTTCGCCAGGTCAACTAATTCAAGACGAAATATTTGTGTAACTTTGGCCAAAAAAGCTCAAATGAAATTTGTTAATTATATATTATGAATCCTCCTCAATCCGCTTGCCTTACTTCCGAAAAAGATACATTAGAAGTCGATTTCAAAGATTTGCACGATAAATTAGGAACTAGTGTAGGCGAGTTTGTTTGTTTTTCCCAAATTAAATACAATGGCACTTTATATAAAAAAGATTTTCATTTATCTATTTTTAAAGACGAATTAGAATTATATAAGATCGTTGGAATTTTTGTTAATACCAAAGATGAATTAAATATCTTAGTTTGGGTTAATCAAATATGCGTCGGTGCTTTAAATACTCATTATTTAGCGTATGAGATTAATAGCCCCGACACAATTATACAACAAAATATTATTCTACCTATCAACGTTTTTAGTGGCCCTCCAGTAAATTTAACTAAAACTTTGAAAGGGGACCATTTACTTCGTCTTAAAGAATATTTTTAAATAAAAAAGTTCCAGATCACTCCATGCGATTTCATAGTTTAGATTTTTGGGTTATCGAAAATAAATGAATTATTAAAAATAAAAAGGAAGAAAGGAGAAAGAACAAAAAATATTCCATCTATGGTCATATGGTCACCTTTTTTTATTGTACAGGGGTCCTATTGAAATCCATTGCAATGCTATCGGTTTGGATGTTTATCCAAACATATTTTTTTAAAATTAAAACTAAATATGACGTGGATAATATAGCCGTCAAATATTTAATAGAAAGATTGGAAAAGTAGTGTTAGTAATTATTATGATTTATTAAATAAATAAAATGAATTAATTTTTTTATGTTATGAATAAAGAAAATGAATTATAATAAATGTTATGAATATTTTATAGTAATAGGGTTAAATATAATAAATATGTATTTAAAATAAATAAATATCTAAAACTGAAGAATTTTGTTTTATATGTACATTTTACACATTAGAAACCATTTGCCTTTTCGATTTTAGGCCTTTCGCTTTGTTATTTAATATTTTAATGCTTAACCAGGAAATATGTAAACACATAAGTTTTCGTTGCCATTATCTATAATATATATATATATATATATATATATATATATATATATATATATATATATATATATATATATATATATATATATATATATATATATT
Source organism: Tipula helvola (assembly GCA_963556165.1). Lineage (NCBI taxonomy): Eukaryota > Metazoa > Arthropoda > Insecta > Diptera > Tipulidae > Tipula > Tipula helvola. The sequence goes on from OY744481.1 coordinate 274,020,742, forward strand.
ATATATGTATATATATACATATATAATATATATATAATATATTGCAAGTCAATGGTCAACATAATAAAATATTTGTTATTTTTACAAAAATGATGAGAATATTACAAAACTTATTTGTACATTTAATCAAAACCTGTTTGGAAATTATCAAAGTTTTTGTAATAATGACAACATATACTGTTAATTTAATAACTTCCGATGTCAATTTTGTTTGTTTTATTCTGTATATTTTACAAAAATTTTAGTAAATTTACAAAAGTATTTAAACTTTTTATAAATATAATTTTAAATCTTACAAAGGTTTTATTATATTATTGTCAAACCGTTTTGTTATTCTTTCAATTCATTTTATAAGATTTACAGAATTTTTTGTTAAATTGTAAATTTTACAAAACATTTTGTGTGCTCTATATTTATAGAAATTTTGTAAAATATATCTGGAATTTTGTTATTCCAACCTATATTTTTTTTTGAGTGCATGTATTCGTTTTGTGAGGAAATTACCGGTCGGGTATCTTTACAAATTTTCGATCATTGTTCATTACAATGAACAAAAGTTTTCTAGTTGCTACACTAATAAGATAAAATCTATTGCATATTTTTTTATTAAAATGAGCAAAAATGTAATTTGTATATGCATGGCTTAGAATTAGAATTAGAGGTGTAGGGCCATGTGGGAATTTAGCCACCTCGCACTGCAACCTACCAAGCCCTGCTTAATTATCCGTCCAGTCAATATTCAGGCCCTTAATGAATCTGATAATACTGCCGGCCAGTACATGATACATACTATCTGGGCTCATTGCTCTCCCTCCTAGATGTATGTTTAATAAAGCCCTATACGAAGAAGCTGGATATAAAATTTTAGGAAAGCTTTTAAAAATGTTCTACGAATTTAAAGAATTTTAATTGTTTTACCAAATTGAAAATTTCTGATAATAACTTTTTCAAGAAGTTTGAAATTTTAAGGATTTAAGAATTTATACACATCTTTAGGAATTTATGCACATCTATGGAACTCGTGTGGAGCTGCTAGTCTCCCATCGGGCGCGTCCCCAGGTGGCGGATAGGGGGAAACCCTAACCGACTTGTCGGAGGGTAAATGGGAAATAAAATACCATTCGTGGAACAAAACTAGCTAGGGGTGGTTCCTTGAATATAATAACCAATATGGCGGACTCTAATGGAGAAAACCTTACGGCGCAGGGAAACGGATACCCAGTGCCGGCGACTTTGAGGGGTGAGCAAGCGGGCTCCCAGTCGTCGTTATCCAATGACCGCAATACTTCAGAGGTGATAAGTTCTGTAAATCCATTTGGAAGAAATTCCATAGTGCCACGATCACCAGCAAGACTCTATGCAATGCATAAGTCCGAGAAAGTTATTACCCCAAGTGGTACTCTAATCAGTCGACTGGACAATACATCCGGGGGGATCGATCCCTTTCGAAGGCTGGCCCTATGGATTTTGAGGAGGGCCAAACACTGCATGAAAGAAGTGATGCCAGCGGAAATTTTACAATGCGAGCAGTAGGAATCAGTAAAAGAACTGTTGACCTAGAAAAGGAAAATATGGATCTCTTTGAGAGGCTACAGAAGATGGAGCAATCATTTGCCAAGCTAAGCGAAGAAATTGAGTATCTAAAGCGAGAAAATGAACTTCTAAAAATGAATCGGGATGCTAAAGAACAAAGCGAATTAGAGAGTATTGAACCAAAGAAAGTCAACTATCTCACTGATGAGGATGAATTAGAAAGGGAGACGAACTGGATCCTAAAGAAGAAAAAAAAACATTCCAGGAAGGGTAAGAAAAGAAAAGCTGAATCGTCACCTGAGGTTGAACAACTAAATGTTAGTGGAACTACAAGTACCGAACCGGAAGTTGTCCAACCTGAGGCCAATCAACCGAAAGGTAGTAAATCTACCAAGAACATTGCACCAAAACTGGTGCAACCGAAAGAAACCCCCCCCCCCCACCAATAAGTATCGTGGGAGTAACCAGTTACCCAATAATTCAGTCACTGATGAAATCGGTTACTGACAAAGAATATAAGGTAACAGCGCTAAACAATGACGTTTGGAAAATTAATACTCTGGACTCAGAAACCTATAGAACATTATCTATGAAGCTGAATGCTGAAAAGTATCATTGGTTTACCTATGAGGACAAACAGGCTCGACCGATAAAAGTTATGGTAAGAGATTTGCATCACACTTGCTCAAGCGAAGAAATAATGGAAGACTTAAAAAATAAAGGTCTTAAAATACTAGATGCAGTGAATATGATTAAAAAAGAGAGAATAGAAAACCAAGAAGGAAACCCAACTTTCAATAAAAGGGGACTCCCTCTTTTTATGCTAGTATTTGATAACTCAGAAAATGTTCAAAATATTTATGGTATAAAAGCAATTCTTCACATGAAGGTAAAAATTGAACCAATGAGGAGAACCACTACACGCATACCACAATGCAAGAAATGTCAGGGATTTAATCACACCCAAAAATATTGCAGCCGGGATCCGAGATGTGTAAAATGCTCAGGTAAACATTTTACCCAGGCATGTACAATAGGGAGAGATGTACCAGCTAAGTGTATAAATTGTAAAGGCCAACATCCGGCCAATTATCGGGGCTGTGGGGTTGCTAAACACCTACAAAAATTAAGAGATAAATCACGAAATCAATCGCAAAATCATGAAATTCGAAGGATTCAACCATCAAATCAGATGGATCAAAATCCACAACCAAGCAACGCAGGGCAAAGAAGAACATTTGCTCAGGTAGTGAAAGGCTCGGGTTCAACCAAATATATGGGCTCTGAAAATAATCGAATTATGGAAAACATTATGAACAGCATCGAAGCTATTACAAAGCGGCTAGATGAACAAAGTAACCTGAACAACATGATATTTGATCAACTGAAGAAAATGCAACTCCCACAACGCAATCCGATAAAAAATGTTAAGTAAGAACACAACTTTCAGAATAGCAATCTGGAATGCGAATGGACTTACGCAACATATTCCAGAAATAGAAATATTTTTAAATACAGAAAAAATCGACATTTTTCTAATATCCGAAAGCCATTTTGTTAAATCTTCGTTTGTTAAAATCCGGGGTTATAACTTATATCATTCCATTCATCCAGCAGAAAGAGCAAGAGGTGGTTCAGCATTACTAATAAAAGAAAATATAAAACACCATGTAGAAACAGAAATCGAAGAAGAAACAATACAAGTCACCACTGTTAGGATTCACATTAAACACAGACAGCTTACTGTCTCCGCAATATACTGTCCTCCCCGGCATAACTTGAAAAGGGAGGACTACATTAAACTATTTAAATCATTAGGACGTGATTTTATTATTGGAGGAGACTTTAATGCAAAAAACACCTATTGGGGATCTAGACTTACGACGTCAAAGGGTAAAGAATTGTTTCAAGCAGCCCAGACATCAAAATGTGAATTTTACTCTGGTGATTCCCCAACATACTGGCCCAGTGACGAAGCTAAGATACCGGACTTAATCGACTTTTATGTAGCAAGAGGTATATCTCAGAACTATATTCACATTGAAAACAGCAATTCTCTAGTCAGTGGAACTGTAATTCAAAGGGAAAGTGTACCCAGATTAACAAATTCAAAAACAAACTGGGATCTCTTTCGTGAAATAATGGAGGAAAAAATCAATCTCCAGGTACCGATAAGAAATTCTCGACAGTTGGAAGACGAATTGGAGCAACTCAATGAAATAATTCACTATGCTGCATTGGCAAGCACTCCCATTTTACAAAATAAGAAGACGCTTAACATATCCTACCCAATGGAAGTTAGAGAGTTGGTAAGAGAAAAACGACGAGCTTGTAAAACCTGGCAAATTAATCAAACACCGGAGAACAAAACAATTCTTAACAATTTATGTAACAGCCTCAAATCCCTTCTTAAAGAAGTTAAAAATGAATCAATCAACAGATATCTAGTTAGCCTAACTGATGAAAAAAATTCTGATTACTCACTGTGGAAGGCGACGAAGGGACTCAAAAGACCCAAAATGCAAGTGCCTCCACTTAAAAAGGATGATGGAACCTGGGCAAGAGGCCACAAAGAGAAGGCTGATCTATTTGCGGAGTATCTCCAGGAAACCTTCCAACCACTACCAAGACAAACTGCCAATGAAAATATAATATCTATTCACAAGCTGGATGAGTTTGAAATACGGCCAGTAACTCTCAAAGAATTAAAAGAAGAAGTGAAAAGTAACATGAATGTTAAAAAAGCCCTAGAGTATGATTTGATTACTTGCCAAATTATCAAAGCTCTACCTAACAAAGGATTTCGTAAGCTACTACACATAATTAATGCGAGCTTTCGGTTAAAATATGTTCCGAATCAATGGAAAGTAGCAGAAGTAATCATGATACCAAAACCTGATAAACCACCTAACGATAACAAATCATACAGGCCAATTTCTCTGCTGCCAATTATGTCAAAACCCTTTGAAAAATTATTACTAAAGAGACTTAAACCAATAATTGAGGACCGACAACTAATTCCTCCACATCAATTTGGAGAGAAAAGCATTCTACAATTGAACAGGTCCATAGAATCACCAACATAATTGAAAGAACGTTAGAACGTAAAAAAGTATGCTCAAGCATATTCCTGGACGTCGCGCAAGCATTCGATAAAGTCTGGCACAGTGGTCTGGAATACAAGCTGCATAGAGATCTACCGAGACAATTCTATGCCATACTAAGATCTTATTTATCCAATAGACACTTTCGAGTGAAATATGAGGATGAATACTCTGAGCTAAAGAAAATCTCTGCCGGTGTCCCGCAGGGGAGTGTCTTAGGACCAATCCTGTATTTACTATATACAAGGGACATACCAACCACAAATGAAGGAACCATAGCCACCTTTGCAGATGACACAGCAATTATGGCAGTTGGAAATAATGTCGCTGATGCAACGAGCAAACTCCAGAGGATGACCAATGCGGTTTGTAACTGGACAAAGCGTTGGCGAATCAAACTTAATGAGACAAAATCCACGCATATTAACTTTACTTATCAAAAGGCTTACCACCCAGCTATAGAAATTAACTCGCGACTCGTGCCATATGCAAATACAGCTAAATACCTTGGCATGACCCTCGATGCCAAGCTTAAGTGGAGAGAGCATGTCAAAAAAAAGAAGAACTTAACATAAAGTTCAGAAAAATGTATTGGCTCATAGGTGGAGGCTCTGAGCTTACAATTCACAATAAGCTGCTGCTATATCGGCAAATTTTGAAGCCGATATGGACCTACGATATACAACTCTGGGGATGTACCAAGCAAACAAACGCCAAAATGATACAGACGTTTCAAAACAAGGTTCTTCGTAGCATCGTCAATGCTCCGTGGTACGCAAGAAATGAAGACCTTCACAGGGACCTACGGATGGAATACATCAAAGAGGAAATAAAAATGCATGCCGCAAAACACGAAATAAGGCTCCAGGAACATGGAAACCCCTATATTCGCCATATGATAGATAACCCTGTCGTTGAAAGAAGACTCCAAAGAACGAGGCCACTTGACCTAGTGAACTTACCAAACTAAAATTAGTAAATAGGTTTAATTGATTATGGGGCTAACTAGTGGGTTACACCCCAACAAACGTGAATTTTACTAGATATATAAAAATTTGTATTTGAAAGAAAAATTGCTAGATGAGCGCAGTCTCAGTCGTAATAAAATAAAATGAAAAAAAAAAAAAAAAAAAAACATCTATGGAAAAAATTTTAGAAATTTATAATACACATCTGTGAAATTAAATAATTGTAAGAATGTTAGATTTCAAGAATTTTCAAGGAGATCCTCGAAGATATTCAAAATTTCCAAATTCTCCTAAACATTTCGCACATGACATAAAAAAGTGACACAACTCAAAAAATTGAGTTTTTCAGATAATTCGCCAAAAAGATGCGCAATGATCGATTTCATAACCTGACATATCGACATTTTCATTTTTATTTTACAAAGCTAGAGACGGCTCAATTTTCTGATCTTCCTTAGAGATTAGTGCGTATAGTAAAATCGAAATAAGCATTTTTGTCTTTTGCTCTCCTGAAAAATTCGAAATTTTGAGTTGTGTCACTTTTCTTTATCATGTGCGATTTGTAATTTTAAAAAATATCAATAATTTTAATAAAGTACACACATTTTTTCGCAAAATTTTGCGAAATATTTAACAAGTGTTTTTAAAAATTTTAAAATGTGTGTATTAAGTGTGTTTCGCCAAGTACCTACGGCAGAAAGTGTAAAAAGTTTTAATAAAGTAAATACTGAAACCTATAAAATTCTTATAATAAAAAAATTCTCAATATTCTTGAAATTCTTAAAATTTGTAAAAATCCTAAAACGTATACCAGCCAACTAATTTGTATTCATTTTCATATTTAAAAAATTCTACTTAAAATTTTTAGAATTTTTTAAATTTTTGTTTTTCAACAAAACAACTATTAAATTTCTTTAAAACTTCAAAATTTTAAAAATTTGGAATAATGGAATTTTTTTAAGAAATTAGATTCCAATTTAACAAACAATCAACTAAATCAAAATTTAAAAAAAAAATATTTTTATTTAAGTTTAATGGTTTAAAATATTTTGAAAGATTTTGAGGTTGTAAGAAACTTAAAACTTTTTAAAGATTTTTGACTATTGAGCAATCACACAAATTTAAAGATATTGTTAACTTATTCAGATCTTCAATAATTTCAAAAGCTTGATAAAGAAGTAGGAACTTAAACCATTTTAAGAATTTATTATTCCCACAATGTAGTAAATTAAAATTTGTTTAAAGTTTTAAAGCACTCTAATTAAAATTACTAATAATTTAAAATAATAATATACAACATAATAATAACTACTCATAACTAAAAAAAAAAATAAAATTAAACAAACTTTTTTCACAAGTTTACTTTTAATCTGGATTAGTTTTTTGGCGTTCAGGCTGTAAGAAAAAATTGCGATTAAAATGGCTATCTATTACTTCAAAAATTTTATTAGCAAATATTAAATAGGTCTGCTATTATTAACTAACCGACAAACTAAATAATAATTCAAATTATTGACGTTACGAATAAAAAATTACTTCGCTCTAACATCACAATATTTTAAGCGCTGTAATAACATAATTGAGATTACTTACAGACAAATCCATCAATTTTTTGAGGATTACTTTAATCTATAATTGAAACACAATTAAATTAATCTCCATCGTTCACACTATAAAAAAATCTAGGTTTGCTAGTTAATCGAGATTACTAGTCCCTAGTCTGAACATAGCATAAGGGCAGCTTTCAGGTTCCAAGGTTTTTTTCTTTAAAATGGTCCTGAATTTTATATTTTTTTTTATAGTTAAAAGTAGGTTCACCCGATGCGGAGGAACGCATTCTAATGAAAAAACTTTCGTTCGTTGAATTCAGTCAATCACAAGGAGCTGGACGTTCCCCGGCGCAAAAAGTGAGGGTGAACTTCGAACAGCCGCCATTTTGAATTTTTTCATCAATAAATTGTTTTTTGCAAATATATTTTATTATCAATTTTATAATGTACTTCAGTGCAATTGAATAAACTTTCTCATTTTTTAGTAAATTCTTGAAAATACAGTTGTTTGCATGAAGTTCCCCCCTGATTATATTAGAGGTTCATCTAATTAGAGGTCAATCTAATCATTCAATTAATTTTGGATGTTTTGATCTGTTTAACATATCTTTAAAAAATAAAAAGGGCCAATACAACTTTCTAACATTATACCCCTTCTACCGCCTATTTATAGATTACAGATAGCGTAGTTAATCTTTTTATGGAATAACTAGCTGACCCGGCAAACGTTGTTCTGCGATATAAATTATTTCTAGTGAATATTTTGGTTGTTAAATAAAAAATAACGGATTTATTGTAAGTGTGTGGGGATGGGATCTATGATAGAAAGAGGAATGGAGCGACGATGAACGCCGATAAAAACAAAAAACACCAATCATTCATTTTCTCAATTCAATGTATTTCATTAACGTAACGGACATATTCATTGTTTGATCTCTTAAAAGTTATATGTAAAGTGAAAAAAAGTAATATATTTTTATTCTAAAGTAGGAAAATGAAATAAAGAAAATCAATATTAATTTCGAAGAGCAATTGAGTGTACGATATTTTTTGTCAGTCCGTCTTTAGCCAACACAAATAAGCTCGATGGTTTGCCCACGCGAGAACATGCCACGTATAATTGTTCGTGTGAAAAACATGGTGTGCCCAAATCTAAGCCGCAAACAGACATCGTTTGGCCTTGCGACTTATTGATTATCATTGCGAATGCCAATCTAATAGAAAATTGAACGCGTTTGAATTCAATTGGCAGGTCTGTGGGAATCATTGGAATTCGTGGCAGCAAAACATTTTTGGCTCGGAATTTGCCATTCAAAATGGTGGCTTCGATAATGTTTTTCATCAATTTTTTAATGATCAATCGCGTGCCATTGCACAGCCGCGGTGGATTCAAATACCAAAGTAAAATAACCGGAGATCCAACTTTCAGTCGTAGAAGGTGTGGTGGCATGCTTGGCAAATCCAGTGAGTTCAAAAACTCTGTTGGATATAATTTACAGTTTCGTTGGCATCGCAAACTGTATCGATCTATTTGTATGATACCAAGTCGCCTGGCAACGACTGCTGTATCTTGCAGTTTAAATCGTGGACGTTCACATTTTTTGCTGCCAAAATGGCTCTTTCTGCCAGCCACGCATGATTTATGTATTGTGTGCGTACATCGGGAAATATGCAGTCAATGAGAGCATTTTGCGAAACAACGATTGTGCAGAAATTAGTGGGCAATTTTATGCATCCAGTATTTTCATAAATAGCAACTTTTCCATCGCCGATATCTAACAATTGGTTAGAGAATGTGTCAGCGGATGAATCTTGTAACATTTGGACGCGCATGTTTATTTGTAGCTGAACTTGTTCAACATTACGCCACAGTGGCGATGATTTCAAGGAAGCGTCGATCTCATCAGCGTACGTTGAACGTGGAATTACGGGAAGTGTTTGTCTGAAATCACCTGAAAGGAATAACAGAGTGCCGCCGAATAGTTTGTCGTTGTGCTTTATATCTTTGAGTGTTCTGTTCAACGCCTCCAGAGAATGTTTGTGTGCCATAGTGCATTCATAACAGATGATAATTTTGCATTGTTTCAGCACTGTGGCCTTGGACGATTGTTTTTTTATGTTGCACACTGTGTCTGGGTTATTTTGAATATTCAGTGGCAGCTTAAATGCTGAATGAGCTGTTCTGCCTCCATCCAATAAAGTTGCCGCAATGCCAGATGATGCAACGGCCAATGCGATGCCATTATTTGAACGTATTTCGGCGAGAATTAGCGAAATGAGAAATGTTTTGCCAGTTCCACCGGGTGCATCCAAAAAAAAAATCCACCTTGTCCCGCCAAAACAGCCAGCATAATGCGATCGTAAATGATTTTTTGTTCATGAGTCAGTAGCGGGACATTGCGAGTAACAATCGCTGCCATTTCTGCAGTATCGTACTGTAGTTCACGATTCATTTCGGTGTACATTAAATTAGATGCACTTCGATTTGGCGAACTCATACCGAAATGACTGAGTGGTAAATTGGCAATGAAAATGCAAAGATCCTCGATAGCAATCAATGCTTCATTGTACATAGCGTCGCTTAATGTAATCGTTAAATCGTTGCACCGTATACGAATTCGATGCAATATATCGTCAGTCATTGAACATTTGTGCTTATCCTACAACGTATCTGCTCGTCCTGGTAAACATGTAGTCAACATTATAGCGAATAGTAGACGAATTTGTGTTGCTGTACAGCTCAATGCTGCTTCAGCAAGCATATCGTCCCAGTGCTGTCGTCTTCGAGCAAGCCGTGTGCAAGGCATGCATCTTTATATGTTGGATACTGTTGTCCATTCACTTTGCGTATATCTTGAAATGACAATGGGCCGGTGACATTAACCAACAACAGTCGCAGATGGAAGCACGCAATCTGTCTTGGAGTGACCGTATATACTCGGCCCAAAGTGTTTGATTTGAATAGGCCGGGCCCTCACCAATTGGTGTGCCTTGCTTGCGCGGCATCCAATTTTTTGTTTGATTCCATGTGAAATAGCGTGGTACTTCGGAATAGAGTAGTGTTCGTGCAAAGGCACCGAAATTATCCGCACGATTACACAATTCGAAAAATTCCGTGAGTGGAGTTTTTGGTGGATTTATGGCACGCTCAATTGCTGTCTCGTTGGTGAAAAATACGCGCTGGCCGTTTTCAAGATGTACGGCTAAATGTATAACTGCTGGGTCCCGTTCATGAATTTGAAAACCAAAGATACGCCAGACAGCTTCATTGGAGCTGATGTATCGGCCAATTTGGTAGCGCATTATTTCGCCGTTGTCATTTAATCGAGGAGCATTCATATCGGTATTTTGCATTTGAAACACAGCCATATCACTGCCTTTATTCACATACCTACTTGCAAATGTATTTGATGCTCTTCACCGAACTGCAGAACTCAACATTAATATGAGCATTGAATGTTTTGCTTAGCACAGGCGAATATGGTACCACTCAACGATTGTCAATGTCAATGTCTGCGTTGTTGATATTTGGCGTAAATGACTGTCCGCCATTATCAGTATTTCTTCGACGATATATTGGATATCCGTCGACATTTGTGATTGTGTCGTTGGTGAAATCTTTAGGGAAACGCTTTGTACATTTTCCATCTGCCATGCAAGGCGATAAACGATTCAGATCACCGCATGGGCCATGAATCATGTTTGTGGCAACAATATCGAACAGTAGTTGATCAGTAGATGGATCTGGAATTTCCGCGGAAATTACACTATCGATTTCCTCAGGGCGTATTTTGTCGACTAACCAAATCAAAAAGTGTGCATGAGGTTATCCTCGCTTTTGCCATTCAACCGAATACATCCAGCAATGTGTGGGACCGAGTACGTGTAATTTGGTAATGAAGCTCATTAAAGACTTCAATTTTTGTTTGAATACACGTGCTGTAATGTCATGAAATAGTAAAGATGTAATCTCCTGCCACTTTGGATTACATGTAAACGTGATAAATAAACACGGTCGTCCGTACTCGCGCACGAAAGTCATAGCATCCTGTATGTAATCTTGCATATGACGTGGACTGCCTACGTACGATGATGGTAGAATGATAGAGTTACCAATTTCGGCGATGTCGGTGTCACTCATGATAGCGTCTCGCAAGTGAATGTATTCTTCCGCACGCAGCTTCTGTTGATTATGTCGTAGGAATCGCAGTCGTTCGCTCTCTACCTTCGCGTACTAATCGACCATGAATTGTTGGCAGAGCTCATGACATCGCAGAATGAAGTTGTCCTGACCGCGTCGAATCTATCGAATTTATATTCATAAATATTAATTCCAAATGAGTAATAATATTCCTACTGAATGAATTACCTATGGCGGGATCTCGTTGTTTAATGTTTATGCAATATCCGTCCTGTCCCTTCCAGAAAATTAGCGGATATTGGAGAGCGTCGTATGAACGGTGTGTGTCGGCGATGAACTCCAGATTATTGGTTCTTCTTCGAATCACGATTTCTCGTGTCGATGTGCGGTCGCCAATCATGATTCCAGCAACGTCGTCAACAACAGGCGCATTGAATATATGCACGTGCTCTACAGCTGGTGTTTTATCAGGATTTATGACAATAGTGTTATTGTCACTTTGCAATTCGTGCATGTGTGATTTGAACATTTTCAATAGATCATTGTGCTCATTCAAAAGGGCGTCCAGTTCGCCGACGATGCTCCTGGCATTAGGCGAATTGAGGTTATTGTAGCCGCAACGTGCATCCACACGATTGATGTCCTCACTGCCCATGATGTAGATTTGTAAAAATTTATGTGGTTCGTTTGGCATTGGCAGCAATGAGCCTACTTTGTGGTACACTTGGCCTTTGATTTTGAACGTTGAATTGAATTTTTGACCATTTGCCGCAGTATTGTGAACTATTTCTGTTGCTCCGAACGAAGTCATTTGAAAGCAGGAATTGAATGTGCGAATGGACTTAAGGAACAGGTTTGAATCTGGATCCGTGCCGATGAGCAAGCCGTTCAATGGTTCTGGTGGTCTCTCAATTTCTGGTAGTTGCACTTTTCCTGATGCGCAACACATCCCGGCTGACTCATGTTTGAATTTGAGCGCATGACAATTAGGACATTCTTTGTCCATAGCACCAATCAGCAATTTCGGATGAGTGGAATATTGAATATCTGGCTCGTACTCGAATGCGAGACGAAGGAATGAAGCGGATGTAAATGCTCGATGTACTTGTTGGCGTTGTCGGTCATTTGCTCTGCGTGTGTTAACTACGAACCGGCGCGCTTGTCTCCGTTCCAATTGTCGTTGTTGATTTCGTTCAGCTCGTGCCTCTTGTGATTGAGATCCACGCAATTGCGACATGCTCACACGCACATTTTCGTTATCTTGTTGGATTTGTTCGTTTGTTATTTCTGCTCTATTATTTCGCATGTTTGTTACTTTATTCGTTCGACAACCCAAATGGGCCCCTTTGCGTCTTGCTGGCATTGTTCACTATAATACACACACACCCAAATAGACAAAATTGTTGTACTTACTGATGAAAAACGGTATACCGATAATGTAATTTGTTGTTTTAGTATTTACCTTTTTACAATCATAAAACACGTTATATTTCTTATAAATTAAAATAAATCGAACAAAATTTTGCACGCACTGCGTTGTGATACATAACAAATGCAGAATGAAAAGTCAAAACGATGCAACGCTTTTCGTGAATGACTTGCGCATATGTGGATGAAAGTTCGATGAGGCTGACGCAGCGCCTACTGCCATACAACAACATAAATTATTTCGTTATGTTTGAAATACGAACTACAGTTAAATTATTTGGATATTGTTCATACAAAAATACTAAAATCGCGATTAAAAAATGGAAGAGTAGGGTAGGAGGGTGAAAATTTGGGGTTATAGGTATTTTTTGATGCCAAATCAAAAAAAAATACGAAAAAAAAATTTTGTTAGATATATAAAAAAATGTTGGGGTTAAGGGGGACACCCTAACCACCTAGCGGTATGAAATATACTTTACGACCTATTCTCATACCTACCAAATATACATAAAAAATTTCATAAAAATCGGTCGAGCCGTTTCGGAGTAGTGCGACCACAAACACCGTGACACGAGATTTTTATATATTAGAAGATAGAAGATGTCAATTCAAACTATTTTATTTTAATACCTTTGGAAAATGTTCAATCCGGAGATGGACAAAGCATGCAAGCAAATAATTTTGCTACGTGAATAATTTTTGGTTTTTATTTGATTTTTCATTAACATTTAGAAATGTCTAAAATGACAAGATTATTTGATAATACAAATAATAAATACCACTCAAGAGCCAACTAGTGAGAAATTGTAAACTTAAAAAAATTAACAGTTTTAGTGTTTTGGTGGGCATTCCATGAGAATTTCGTGTAATTTTTAGAAGATAGAGTTTATAGAAATAGCAGTTTTGTTTTTAGTTGGATTAATTTGTATTTCAATAATTTTTTTTTAGGTTATGTTTCATTTCCAAATTAAAAATAATATAAAAGAAAGTAGAATTATCACTTTTGAATAAGGCCCCACCCCCCCCCCCCCCCCCCCCCCAATAATGGCCTCCCCCCTCGTCGACTGAGAAAATGTCGACTGAAGAAATATTATCTGAGAAAATTTTCACTGACAAAATGATTCCTGAGAAAAGGTTGATTGAGATAAAACTGCGCAGTTTTTTCTCAATCAACCTTTTCTCAGGCATCATTTTTTCAGTGAAAATTTTTTCAGACATTATTTCTTCAGTCGACATTTTCTCAGTCGAAGCTTTCTCAGTCGACATTATGACCCGGATCCATAGATCTAGAGGCCGCAGTCATTTTCACTCAAATAGTCGAACGTGAAACGGTAATCAAAATAGAGGTAGAGGAAATCGAAAATCTTGTTCAAATTTGGATTTAAATGGAAAACAGTTAGAATTTTTATTGGATACTCGTGCAACATGTTCGTTGATTGGAATAAAAGGATACGAAGAACTGAAAATGCCGCCATGTTTACCTTCACAGGATTTATTAAAAGTATATGGTGGTAGTGTGATTCAATTGAAAGGTTTGCTGAAGGTTAACGCAAAATAAAAACAAAGCAGTAAAATATCTTAGGCTTGGATGGTTTTAGTGCTTTTGGATTTAAAATTGTTCAAAGAAGATATCAAATACCAAGCTAAGGACTTGTGAGAAAAATATCCAGTAATATTTAAAAACAAATTAGGATACTGCAATCAATTTAAAGCTAGTTTAATTTGAAGGCTAAAGCGTGTCCAAAATTTGGCAAGGCGCGAATTCTACCGTTTGCATAGGTGGAAAAGGTAAAGGCGGAAGTGCATCGCCTGGTGGCAAAGGGTATATGGAAACCCATAACAAGCTCTAATTGGGCTTCAGCGATTGTGGTAGTCCCAAAAGTGAACGGGTCTGTAAGAATATTTGGTGCCTTTAAAACTACAGTAAATCCCCAACTAAATATTAAAACTTTTCACATTCCAAGAGCTGAAGAGCTATTTCATAAATTTAGAAATGAAAATTTTTTCTCAAAGATAGATTTATCATATGCTTATTTGAAATTGGAGTTGGACGAAGAATCGAAGGAATTTGTAATAGTAAATACTCAATTCGGTATTTTCCTATATCAAAGATTACCTTATAAAATCTAAAGTTCAGCTGCAATATTTCAAAGATTTTTGGAACAGGTATTAGCTGGATTGCCTGGCTGTGCCAACTACTTAGGTGAAACAAGAGCAGATCACTTACCTAATTTGGAGATGGTATTTACAAGATTACAGTAGTATGGTCTTGTAAAGTGTTGTGTTAAAGTTACTGTAAATGTATTTCGGTGAGTCGGAAGTCGAATATCTTGGATATATTCTGGATGGCGAAGGTATTAGAGCACCAGATAAAGGATTAGAGGCGATTAGGGAAATGTCGAGACTAATCAATTTAAATGAACTTCAATCATTCATGGGAAAGATTAACTACTATAGTAAATTTATAGACCATTATTCGGAAATATCGCTACCGCTCAATCAACTGAAGAAAAATAATGTCAAATTTGAATGGAGTAAAGATCAGAAGAATACATTCCAGTTATTAAAGCAGAAAATTATAGAAGCTACCAAACTATGTAGTTCATTTTCGAGACGACCTACCATTAATTATGTGTCTTATCACATAAATATTCAGATGGCACGGAGAGAGCTATAGCATATGCTTCAAAAACATTGAACGAGCACCAACAACGATACAGTCAGATTGAGAAAGAAGATCTGTCTATTATATTTGGCATAACTAAATTGCACCAATATATTTATGGAAGACGATTTGAACTTTTGACTGATCATAAACCTTTAGTAAGCATTTTTGGTTCAAAGAAACATCTATCATGGGCAATAATTTTATTGGGATATGATTTCGAATTAAAATATAAATCAAAGGAAACTCATTCTAATGCAGATGCTTTATCTCGGTTATCTATGGGTCCTGATAAAGAATTTGACAGTGATAAAGATTGTAATGCGGTGGATTTTGAATATCAACAATTCATGGCAAGCTTGCATATAGTTGCAGAACATATTGCGAAGTATACTAAAACTGATGAAATTTTAAAAATTGTTCCAGGATATATTAGTAATGGGTGGCCAAATGGACAAATGGGCAAAGAGTTCATTTGGATTTTGCTGGACCTTATTGGAATTGCTATTGGTTGGTTTGTATCGATTCGTATTCGCGATATCCGTCCGTCGTAAGCATGTCTACTATAACGTCAGAAAATACGATCAGAGTACTGAAAAATATATTTGCTATAGAAGGACTGCCAGACTTGTTAATGATAGATAATGGTACTCAGTTTATGTCCGGTGAATTCCAAGGTTTTTGTGAGCAGAATAATCAAATGGAGAAGCTAAGCATTTTGTGCGAACGTTTAAGAGTGCTATGAATAATTTAAATTTGACGGGAGATAACAAAGAAACTGCTCTATTGAACTTTTTATGGGCATACAGAACTACGCCAAATGGAAGAATGGGAAAAACACCAGCGGCAATGTTACATGGTCGACAACCTAGAATTCTTCTATCAGCGATGTTACAGAAGAAGAAATCTATTTATGTAATGAAAGGAATGATTTTGTTCCAAAATATAAACCAAGTGATTTGGATAGGTCAGAAATTATGCCGCAGGGGTGAAGTGGATTGCTGGGACGATACTAGAAGAGATAGGCAACTATTGCGGTGATCTTCACATCTATTCCGGAGTGATAAATTCTTTGGCCCTGGATACATAAATAATTACCGCGTTGCCCAGTTGGCGTTTTATTCTAATCGCAGTTCTAATGCTCTAGTTATTTTGAAAATTTGTCAAAAATACTTATTTGGCTTGGATGCCCCTGGTCTAAATCATTGTCCTTTCTAAAATGCCGATTGGCGTTTTTTGGTCAGTTCCACATCTTTATCTGTGGAAAATCAGTGGAAATAAAAATTAACCTCGGAATTAGAATAAATTGTAAAACCTGAATAACATCAGCTCACATGTTAATTGTTATTTCCGATTTAGGCTTTGTATTCTTGAAGTTCGATTCTCGAATTTGAAATTAAATATTAACTTTATAAACAGAAACTCTTAAGGTTAAGAAAATTTCACCTCTAATAGTTGTTAGTTTATTAATTGGAAATTTTTAAAATTTCACAACTCGGAATTTCGAATACAAATTGAGAAAAGTAATTTTTCAAATTATTTTTTATGATATTAATTTACAAAAAAATCTGAATATGGTTGTTTGCGATTAACAATAAAACTATAAACAATTGAAATTCTCGCGTGAATCGCAATAAAAAACTGCGGAAAACAAAAGAACAAAAAAATGGTAAATTGTCAAAAAAACACTTCAGGGATTGCAGATACAATTTTATTGTACTCTTATTGTATAGACGAAACATCTCAACCAAAAATAAAATGCTAATCAAAACTATTCACATTTATGTAGCTGAAGGAAATTTTTTTCAATTTTCTCAACAACAGAACAATGAGCATAAACTTAAATAGTCGTACAAACTTGTTAGACAAACATGCCAACAGCAACAACGAACGAACCATAACAAGAAATAACAATATAACAATAGTTTCCTCCCAAAAATAATTTTTAATAATTATTATCATAAAAATACTTTAGTTTAACACCCATTTTATGCATAATACGGGTGTACAAACCCCTAACAATTTTCATTTATTTTTTATGTTTTTTCTAAGTGAAAATTTAATGAAAATATTTTTTTGATAAACAAAAAGATTCAGAAGTTTCTCGTTCTCCAAAATCATAGTGCAGAGTACTCTTCAGTAGTAGAATACAGTAATGTACAACCGGTTGCACGTGGGTTTTCAGTGGTTTGCATAAGGAATGATATTGGATCGAGATCTATACTGCAATAATTTAAAGACACGAAAACAGAAGTCGCAAGAACTGATTTTCTAAAGGCAAATTTTGCAAAAAATTTAATTCACTACACAGTTCTTTACTCACACTTCATTTTTAATGTTAATTAATTGTAGTAGGTGTAAAGTTCAAGGAATCATAATTTGGGGAAAAATGTCGAAGGCCAACAAATCTTTCGGTAAAATTGAATCGGACCTTAATGCGAGTTGTTAGAACGAAACCTGGGTAGAACGAAGTATTTCTCTCTTAGTCATTTATATTTCAAAGGTACTGCCAGATACATTAGAAGAATCGTAGAATCTCAAATAGGTAGGAATAGATTAGATTGATTAAAATAGATAAGGATCCGATTAGCCAGAATTATTTTTTAAATTAATACGAGAAAAATACAAATTCCACTTGGAAACAGAATAAATCGAAAAATGAAATATGATAAGTAATATCTTGCAAGCACGAATGTATTATAGAGGGATAGTAGATGAAGATTTATTTTTATGTATGTACTATATACTCGTAAGCAAAAAATTATGATGTTTGAGGCAGAATAATTTTTCCAAAAAATATTTATTATTATTATTAAGATTTTTCAAAACCAAAATTAGTATTTATAGAAAATATTAATTAATTTTCATATTTTCTTATATCTAACAACTTAATCCGTACAATATACTCGTAGATATACAGAAAATGTTGTTATTGCAAGATTTTGTGAAACATGGGTAACGAGCAATTTTTTTCCTTTTCAACACTTTTTCAGACAAATTAATTGGAAATGTGTAATTAATGTTATAAGAGTTTGTTAAATATTTTACGTTGCTCGATGTTAGATGTGACGAGCCAAAGATGTTGACATACTAGTACATAATAATATAATTAAAATGTCTATTTCCGTTGACAGCTTACATGACAAGTTTGATTAAAAAATAAAATTATTTTCTTTTTGTCATTATGTTACCTCAATTTATGAAAAAAATCTTTAATTAAAAACAACAATAGTCATTGTTGAACAATGCATATCGAAAATGCATATGTCTGTCTGTAACTGTGGTATATAAAGAACGGCTTATCCAATTTAGAATGTTTAATTGTCAATCTACTTTTGGAACCCAAAACGACGTGGTAATATTACCACGTTGACCAAATTTTTTATATTTACGTTAAGGCTTGAGTTGGCGGTTGAGTTGAGAGTTGAGTTCCATTTGCGGGTCGATATGGGGTTGACTTATAATTGAGTTGTGGTTTGATTAGGGTGTAATGAGTTTTATATAATGATGGTTTGAATTGAATTGGGCGTTGAGTTTTCGGGTTGGGTTAAGGCTTAGTGAGTACTTCAGCTAGGGGCTTATTTGTGAGTTGAATTGAGAGTTAATTACGGTTAGCTTTGGTTGACTTAAGGAATGGATTGCAGGTTGCGTTCTGGATGAGTTGTGGTTGTTCTACGGTTGAGTTTGGGTTGAGTAGGAGCTGTGTTGGCGTTGAGTTGAGGTTAAGTAATTATGTTATAAGAGTTTGTTAAATATTTTACGTTGCTCGATGTTAGATGTGACGAGCCAAAGATGTTGACATACTAGTACATAATAATATAATTAAAATGTCTATTTCCGTTGACAGCTTACATGACAAGTTTGATTAAAAAATAAAATTATTTTCTTTTTGTCATTATGTTACCTCAATTTATGAAAAAAATCTTTAATTAAAAACAACAATAGTCATTGTTGAACAATGCATATCGAAAATGCATATGTCTACAAATGGTGATTAACTTCGATCCAACTCTGTTCGAAACCATTTTGTTTGTACAAAACAAGTTCCCTCCGCCTGTCTATAACTGTGGTATCTAAAGAACGGCTTATCCAATTTAGAATGTTTATTTGTCAATCTGCTTTTGGAACCCAAAACGACGTGGTAATATTACCACGTTGACCAAATTTTTTATATTTACGTTAAGGCTTGAGTTGGCGGTTGAGTTGAGAGTTGAGTTCCATTTGCGGGTCGAAATGGGGTTGACTTATAATTGAGTTGTGGTTTGATTAGGGTGTAATGAGTTTTATATAATGATGGTTTGAATTGAATTGGGCGTTGAGTTTTCGGGTTGGGTTAAGGCTTAGTGAGCACTTCAGCTAGGGGCTTTTTTGTGAGTTGAATTGAGAGTAAATTACGGTTAGCTTTGGTTGACTTATGGGATGGATTGCAGGTTGCGTTCTGAATGAGTTGTGGTTGTTCTACGGTTGAGTTTGGGTTGAGTAGGAGCTGTGTTGGCGTTGAGTTGAGGTTAAGTCAGCTGTTCAGTAAGGAAATTATTTGGGATTGTGTTTAGGGTCGAATGTAGTTTTTTGAACCGAATTGATTTTTAGATTGAGATAGACGTTGAGCGTAGTGTTGAGGGTTGAGTTAGGGCCAAAGTTGCAGGTTGAGTTAGGATCGAGATTAGTTCATGGACGAATGCAGTTTTCGAGTTGAACGTTGAGTTTGGAGTTGAGTAAGAGTGAGTTGAGGTTGAAGTGAAGGTTGAGTTGGGTTTGAATAGGGGTTGAGTTGAAATTGTTTTAGATTTTAATGAGGGTTCTGTGTGGGATTATTTTGAGGTCACGTTGAAGATTTTAGTTGATTCGCGGATTGATTTAAGCGTTGAGTTGCCTTGAAAATTGGTTTGGGGTTAAGTTTGAGATTGAGTTGCGTGGGAGATTGCGTTACGATTGAGTTGGATGTTGAGTTGGAGATTGAGCTACAGATTGAATAAGGGATTAAGAAATTCAGTTAAGGATTGATTTGTTAGTTGAATTGGAGGTTAGATTGAGTTGACTTGACATGAATTCACTTTAGCCCGTAATTTCATGTCGATAGTTCTAATCACAACGTGAGGTTTCAGAGCTTAATATTTTCATTTTTGTAACTTAAAAATGACCCTGTGCATTTCTAAGAATGATATACACATTTGTTAGGTACCCTTTTGGTTCTCGTGAGCTTCCATCTGTACTTTAGGATTTCGGCCGTAAACAACTCGTCCTTCATTGTGTTTCTCCTTCCTTAGTTTTTATCTTTTTACAAATTCAGCACTCCACTATTTTAACTGCGCTTAGATTGTTACTCAAACCTCTAAGGTTGAAGCTGCAACAGCCCCTTCTATGTGTGCCAATTTTTATCCATTAGTGAGGCAGGAATACCAATCGTTCAAGTTTATTCGAAAATTCTTGAGTATTCCTGACAACCAATACGGTGTTGACACATCCCAAGGGCATCATTTTAATACAAAAAATCCAATAATAGTGAGATATTTGATCTTAGAGATTTGAATCTTTATACAAATTTGGAATGAGGATAAAGTTTGAAAGTATTATTCAGATTAAGTGCCGTAAATCCACCTTTTATATTGAAAAATTTCAAGATATGTGTCTTATCACTTGGAGGTTCCGGTTGGGTTCACATCGGAGAACAGTACAAATTCGCGATTAGATATGTATGTATATGCTTTTATACTCGACGTGTTCTGGGCTAGCATCACGGGTACATTATTAGCATTGAATGGAGGCAGCGTCTGGGCGAGTTTCCTCCATTTATCTCAATGACTACAAAAATGTTGAATTATAATACTCATATTGAACAAGTTGAAATCAAGTTGAATTCTGTACACACATGTTGGAAAAGTAGAAAATTTCCAGAGCCATCTAGGAAAAATTTCACAAGCATTTGTGGAAGTTATTGGAAATTAAATAAGCTACGAAGTGATTGTATTTGAAGCTAGATTGTAACATAGAGAAGGAAGGTTAATGTTAATTTAATTAAGCTATAGTTTTGTATGCAGCTTGAACTACCGATATCTTCGCGTGTACAGTTGATGCAGATTCTTCGATTGCGACATTAAACCGGTAGGTATGCTACCATGGTGCAAGATTATGAGTTTAACATTAATATTAAACAGCCTATCGATTTTTTTTTTAAAAGTATTAAAAAATAATCAAAATACAACGTTAAGTACAATGCGGCTGGTAGTAGAGATTGTCTATTAATAATTTGGGACAATTCCAACCTGACTTACTAATGACAAGGATGAGAATGTTTATTTCGATCTTAGATTGGACGTTTCAGAGTGATCCTAAATCATGAAACAAATGCAGTCATTATGTTTTATGTAGTGAATGTCGATTTAATTTTGAATACCTGGGTATACCATAAACTCAACGGTAGTCTATTTGGAGTGCTGCGGCCGAATAAAGACTAAATTATTGATGACTAAATTAGTATATTGTTGTTGGGATAAGAAATCTTTCAAATTTACCATCTTATTTCAGTAATAAGGGAGAAGCGCTTTACTTGTTTTAATTGAAGAGACCAAATCAACCCTGTATTAACCGAATAATTGTTTAAAACGTGCAAACTTAAAGATTCGACGATTCTCGTGGCAATAGCAAGAGTTTGGTTGTCGTGAATCATGAAAACGAGCAGCAATAACAGTTTAGGCGTAACACTTACAAGCTTGACTAAAGAAAACATACAGGATATACTGATTTCTTGAACATTTAAAATAATTACCGCCGGAAAACGCGATACCTATCCATATAAAAAATACATAAATAGGCCGATATGCTAAAATAAGTCGCTCTGGTAACCTTTGAATTTATTAGCTAGGAGGACAGATTACGACGAGGTGTTATTTAATTACAACGCAACAATTGGTTTACTTTAAAGCTGCCAAACGAGCCCTCAAAACTTAAATAAAATCTAAATTCGTTCAGTTTCAAAGTTTGGGCGTGCCAGTTGGATCACGAAAACATTTTTATTATTGCTATTATTGCTAATAGAATAAGGCTATTCTCATCACAAGGGCTATTGCGAATACATATAAAAATCGCAATATCTTTAAAAAATTCAAGTCGTCAAGATTACTACTCAATTATTGAATTAATTTTTTTAAGGTTAAATGCATTTGGCTAGATGAACACACGCTACAAACGAATATTTTAAAGATGCTGTAAAAAAGGAAACCTGTTCCGTAATAAACGCAATATTTTCATACAAGTATACTTGAAATTCGTTAAAAATAATTCTCAATAATATCTTTGGAGGAATTGGATTCATCGCCTATTTATTATCCTTAGCGAAATAGACACTCGTGATGCTAATTTAAATTTTACATATTAACGCATAATCCCAGCAACTTACTCGTAGTGAATCGCGTAATGTAGATTTGAAATGAAAAGTTAAAAAATTAATTAAAAAAATGACCTGAGGCACACAGCATTGGAGTTTACACCCTAATTAGTTTTCTGCAAATTGGATGGATGTCATTGGGTTTCAAAGATATGGTATGCCAACCCGGATTTAAACCGAACCTTGTTTTCTAGGCCTAAATTATTAGACTGATGCTGTATGCCTCAGGTCGATTTTTTTGACTAAATTTCCGACTTTTTATTTCAAAACAACATAACACTATTCACCGCCAGGCGGCTAACGAAAAGTCTCCTCGTGAGGCTAAGTTGTCTTTTATAGAAAGAGTGCTTGGATTAATATGCGTTTTGCAAAATTTAAATTTGCACAGTGTTTTGTAGAATATTAACGCTAATGAGTAATAAATTCAGTTTGTTCTATTAAATTTTATTGATAATTATATTTAGCGCAATTTAAGCACAACAAAAAAATATTGTATGATACAAATTACAAAACCAGCCTCATGTTTCAAAACGTTTCAAAAATATGTATCACTCTGTCTCCATCTGGCCAAATGTATTGAAAATGAAAAAAATTAATTCAATAATCGAGTCGTAATTGTAAGTATATGATATTGGTAAAGTAGTTTTTTACTCGATGTATCAAGCACCAAATGAGGTGAGGGAGTAACGAGTATTCGGTTAGGTAGGTCACAATCACAACTTCAACTTTAAATAATAGTAATTATAAATTTTTTGTGTTTAATAGGTTATTCTTTATAATGAAAATTAATTTCGTTTAGATGTGCTTCGTAGGGCTGCTGTTTACCGAATGTAAAGCAGTCTGAGGGCAAAGTTTTAAGTCACTCTTTCTCATAAATTTCGCTGTACAACATTTCACCAATAATATGTTTAACCACTCATTTTCATAGTTTTTCTTATAATTTGTAAACGTTATTACTGAAGTAGATACTGATAAGTAAATACTGAATATGTTTAGTTTTCAAGTAAAAAACTTGAAAAAATCAAGTAAAAGCATTTATTTTTTTATTCATTCCACTCGTTGTGTTGGCCAACAAGTAAACTTGAAGATATTCACGGCACCTTTTAAAATGAGTATTCTCCCATCTTTAGCACTAACAAGCCCTCATGAATGGCGGTGCGATGTTGGGAATTGAGATACAGTATTGCAAATTGGATAAGAAGACAGTATTGGTTCTAAATGACACCGTCGGACATATTGACCCATTTAAAACGACGTCATTGCACATTTGTATGCACCTGGTCGTCCACCCTTCGTCCACAGGCTGCAGTCGCTTTAAACTTTACCAGCCAACACCATCTACTGTGACCTCTACACCTACCAAAAAGTGCCTCAGAGGGCCGACAAGCGATTCATTTCGTGTTCTGCATTCTGCATCGTTCGGGTGAAATTTCTGATTCTGCGATTTTTTTAAAATCGAATATCCTATTTTCTTCTCATTTCTCTCGAATATCATTAGCTATCTTTCGTAATCATGTAATCATCAATCAGGATCGAACTGTCCAACCCAAATATGACATCGTTCTGATTAATAAGTTCTATAAGTTTAGCTTGATGGTGCTTGCATTGCAAGGAAAAAAAACACTCCCTCTCAAGTCTAGGTAAGATTGCTAACCTCCATCATATCATAGCCTTTAAAAATATTGATCAGATATTTTGCATCCCGGCCGACAGCAACAGTTAAGTTTATGCAAATTACTGACATTTTATGGACGAGGAATGCTGTTGCACATAAATCGAAATTTCATACAGTATGGCTGGTTATTTTATTCAAAGAGCAATATGTCCTTTAGATTATGTCGGTTTCTATCCACAGTATACACATAATAAGGTAATATACTCCGATGTTTCATTTTCGTTCTTTCTTGCGCATCTATGTAAAAAAAAATTTAATATGGCGGACATAGTGACCAAACAAATCGTGTTTGTTAGTTTTGCGTAATAATTTTGAGTGTTGAGTGAATATAATAAAATTTTGTGAAAAATTCTACTGACTTTAATTCAAAATAATTAACAATGTATCATTGTTTAAATATTTCATAAACTTTCAGTCACGATCTTCGCCATTGTTGTTGTTGTAATTTTTTGACATCCTGCGCAATATATTACCTTATATATGTGTACTGTGGTTTCTATCAATGACTGGTTTGAGTTGACCAGCTATTTAGAAAAGTCGAAAATTTAGCCAAAAAAATTGACCTGATGCGCACAGCATTAATCTAAATATCTGTCAGCAGAACCTAAAGCCTATTGAGTCAGATTACATGTAATTACTCTGAAATTCACCTTAAGCAACCGAGAAGAAATTATTTGGCCTGCCTTCCTCAAGAAAATATTGAATAGCAACAGGAACGATTTCTTCTTTCTTAAAAATTTCCTAGAAATGTCCCGTGTTTTAAAATTTCAAAGTTTCGTATACTTTAAGCTTAATCTGAGCTAACATATATCTGATCTTAACTTTCAACTAATTTTCGAAGTTCGAACGCTTGATAAATCTCGTGGGCCCCGTTAACTGCAAGCTCCCCCCGGCTGCGGGTACTTAGTTACGCCACTGCATCAAACCATATTAATTAACACCCAGTAAATTTAAATCGTAAGGATTAAACATCTCGCCTTAATTTTTACTAACAGATCTTAGAAATATTTCTCATGGTGTATTAGCCATTTTCACCTCCTTCTTTCTTAGGTTAATGCGAATTAATGTTGCTGCAACCGCGATCCCCACTTTTCGCACGCTCTATTAGGAAATATAACTCAGGTCGTTCTTAGCCAAAACAAATATCGGGGAAACTTTTGAACAGAAGGACCGTCTTCAATTTGCTTTAGTAATGCTGAAAATAAAGCGTGTTTCGGTTTTTGGTCGAACTCATCTGCGATTTTCAAAGTCTTACAGTTTTTTGTACCGGCAATAATTTAATTTAATATTTTGTAGACGATTTTATTAACTAATTAACCTTCACGCAAGCCCAAACGAAAATTATTTACACGAAATTTGAAACAGTGCCTGTATATTATCGGCAAATAATAATAACATTCGGTTGCCGTTCCAATAGTCACTATTTAGAATGATATAAAGCAAGGCACAGCTTGTCTTATTGACCCTTATGCCATCAATGAATGACTGGCATGAGCTAGTCAACAGTTTAGAAAAGTCAATGGTTTAGCCGAAAAAATCGACATGAGGTACACAGCGTGAGTATTCTTTTTTGACTTAAGATTGCGCCACAAAAACTGAATTTCAATCAAATTTAAAATAAATATCAAGTGTTTATCTAAAAGTGTAAATTTTGGCCTAACCCAGTGGGAAAATAATAATAAATCAAATCCTGGCTCTAGAATTTATACACTTGACTTAGAAGAGGTGTACAATTGGAAGCAATTGTACATTCATTTTTGTTATAATAATGCTTTCTAATTCACTATGTTCTAAATTTCGGGTGGTTACTACATTTGCCAGGTACGAACCCTAAATCATTTATCTTCTAAATTTTTGGAAGATCTTTCGTTTATTTGGCCGATGGTGTCCCTTCTATTCAGAAATACACGTACTCTCTTAGATACGATCTTTAGGCCAGGTAGAGAGACATTTTTGGAATATAATATTTGGAAGAATATATCTGTCCTAGGCTACTTATCGTCTAGGTTTTGGGTTGTT
Source organism: Tipula helvola (assembly GCA_963556165.1). NCBI lineage: Eukaryota > Metazoa > Arthropoda > Insecta > Diptera > Tipulidae > Tipula > Tipula helvola. The sequence continues at coordinate 274,047,209 of OY744481.1, forward strand.
CTTCCAGTAGTGACTAGCAATGAGAGTATGCGCATGTTCAACATCGATTTGAGGTATACTCATAGGGGCATATACTCTTATGGTTATACCTTACATCGATGATTCTTTGCTAGGTTTGACAAAAAAATTTAACATATTGTGAGAGACTGTTGTTGCTTGGAAGATTTATTGTTAGAACGGTTTATTCGAGTAAAGGTTGTAAATCAATGCTTTAGGTTACACGAGGTTGGGTGAGCAATAAACAGTTTTGTGAGTGCTTTACAGCTGTCCTATCGGGAAACGCTTTCTCCTAAATCGAGGCAAATGTTAAATATTTTCGATCAACAAATTTTGTTGTGGACTGGTGTTCCGTAACTGAACAACTAGGCGATTTCGAACCATCAGATCAAGAGTGGGTGCTGATAATTGCAACTGACCCCTAATCACCTTAATTCAGTAATGTATTCGGTGACGTTAAGGCGTCAGAAAGCTTACGTTGTTATGTGGTATACCCCTGTATAATTATATTTATGTTATGTACAATTCGTGTTTGTTATTATATAATAAAAATACCAACATAATGTAAAGTCGATATAATATATATTATTGGAAGAAAGGCCAGTCCTTTGCTAATCGTCAACTCAAATGTATTAAACGCTAAAATATTAACTAATACATATAATAAATATATAAACATAAAAGTGCTGTTTTATTATTACATGGCGACCGTGACGAAAATATTTGTTTGCTGAATTTTTTATATAAATATTAATTTATTAAGTTATTTAATTATTGAGTGAAATTCAATCTCTTAAATAAGCAATTAAATACTAAACTTGGATTATATCGTACAAATGTTTAAAAGCACCGTTAAGGTTACAGGTCATGTCGGCCAATAAACTATCCAAACATAATTATTGATGTTAATCTAATCTAATCGTGATTTTTTTTCATATCTCCCAAAAATAATAACACAAAACACATATTCGGCGAGGAAAATCCACGTGCAGCAAATATTTTCCCTACCAGCTATAAAATACAACAATTATTTTTATAACTAGAGTCGAAAGCTGGAAAAAACAAATTGAAGATGCTCAAGGACATGATTCACCGGATATTTACCCATAACAAGTATTATTAAAAGCAAAGAAAACTAGAGAACATACAGCAAGCCACCTGTTAATTGACTAATTAAAAAAAAAAAAGATGAGGCCCATTTGATTGACATCATCAAACTGATAAAAAAATACAGATCGTTTTCTGTTTTAACCGTATGGAAGTCAAAATATTAAAATTCTAAGGTCATATTTTTGTCTTCCTTTACAATTGATAACCATAACCATAAGTTAAATGTTATGAATTAATGAACATTTTATTTATACAATTTCAAATTATCATACAGCCTTTACTGCATGTGCTTATTTATATTTTACAAAATAAGTTTATTATAAAATAGTTTTTTTTATAATTAATTAGTGTTTAAGTTATATGTAAGGTGAACTTTTCTTAGCAAATTTCTATAGAATCATATTTTAATCGAATTTAACTGTTGCTAATTACTGGTACTTAACTATTAATTAATAGTGTGCAATTCAGATTTGTTTTAATTTCAAGTGCCATAAAATTACCGTTTGCTTAATACAGTTGTAGAAATTTCATGAATGTCAACATGCTCGGAAAGAAAATTAACGACATATTATAATGAAATCATTAAATTAATTAAAGAAATTGAATCACACGAACCAAAAAGGTTTTGAAGAATCAAAATATTTAGCAATAAAAAATTTGAAAAATCTTTTTGGTCGATATAGCGAATATTTTGATCGGCATATAAAGCAACTTTCTGAATTGAAACAAACTGTAACATATCGTCAGAAAACGTCCATTGAATTTAAATGCAAAAAGTGTGTTGAATCCCTTGGTTTCGGCTACGAATCGGATTTTATTTTTGCTTTTTCGTTAGATGAGATTAGTGAAAAAAGTTCTGCTATTGATTCAAGTGATAGTGAAAAATCGAATATATTTGAAATTGATAATAAAAACGGAAATTCTGATTTAAACCTACCATCAACATCATCTTGTACTGAGAACAACACAAATTTACCTATTATTAATTCATCATTTGTAAAATCAATTTTAACAATGGATAATTTCGATTTAAAGTTAGCAAATTCTATTATTCCCGATTTTGATGGTAGTGCCAGAAATGTCGAAGATTTCATTGATAAATGTGAATTTTATGAAAATCAGTTGAAAGTCGAGGATAAGGACAAATTTTTACAATTACTTTTAAAAGTCAAAATACTGAGAGACGTTAAAGCTAAACTTAGCACTGAAGCTACACCAAAAACATTTCAAGAATTTAAAAGTGTCATAATCAATAGGTTCTCGAGTAAAGTCACAAAAGAGAAGAAAATGGAAGAATTACAAAATTTAAGGCAACATAGTAATCTGGAGGATATTGCAACTAAATTAGAAGTAGTGTGTGCAGATTTGATAAAATTGAAAATGCAAAAGAAAGAAGAAAACGAGCGAAAAACAATTAGAAGTGAGGTTGAAGAATTAGCGGTCCAGGTTTTTACAAGAGGTTTGAAACATACCGAAATACGTCAAGGGATGATATACAAAGAACCAACATCATTATCTGAAGCAATTCAGTTTGCTTTAGAGGCGGAAGCAAAAGTAGGAACTGCATATGAAACAACAATCAACAGCTATTCGGCGCCAAATCAAAATTATAGAAACAACAATTTTATCCGTAATAGTGACCAAAATGCAAATTACTCCAGAAATTATAACCAAAACTATAATCGAAATTTTAAACAGGATTTTCGCCAACGTAACTTTCAACCAAATTGGAATAACAGGAGTTTCTATAATCAAAATCATAATTCGAATCAAAGAATTGGAAATAATTATAACCATAATAATCGAGGAAATTTTTCAAGCGATTTTAAATCAACTTACCAAAAGGGTCCATATAATAATACCAATAACAATAATAATTCAAATACTAACCACAATAAAACTCAGCACAACATATAGTTAAAATAATATCTCGTTGAAAATTCCTATTCCTTCATTCTCGAATAAAACAACAACAAAAAATGAATTTATTGTTGTATTTACTCGGGAATGAAAGAATAGGAATTTTCAGCGAGATATTATTTTGACTATACATTTGATTGATAATCAATGCTGATAAGCACGAAAATGATTTTTGTGAACCGGGAAACGACTATTGCCCTCAACAGGAGAGCTCGAACATCAAGCAGTTGGGGGCTGTACCGAAGAAGAATGCTTAAAATTGTATACTTTAAATCAGTTATCTGATTGTGATTTTATTAAGGTCACAATTAGTTTATTGTATAATATTCACTCTGTGCTAATGATTGACAGTGGTGCAGGAATTTCAATTTTAAAAATTTCAAAAATTGCAAATTTACATGAAATTGATAGTACAAATAATAATTGTATTATCAAAGGTGTAACATCTGGTAAAACCAAAACTTTAGGAAAAATATCTTAAAAATTATCCTAGAAAATTCATTAGCGCTTGAACAAGAATTTCAAATTGTACCAGATGATTTTCCAATCGAAACAGATGGTATTCTTGGCAGAGATCTTTTAGAAGTCTAAAATATATTTAACATATATTTTAGACTTCTTACACTTTCTGCCGTAGGCACTTGGCGAAACACACTTAATACACACATTTTTAAAATTTTTTAAAAACACTTGTTAAATATTTCGCAAAATTACAAAAGGTTATATATTTTAGAAATACCAACCAAAAATGATACAATTTTGGTGCCAATTTATGATACTCTCGACGATTCGTTTTTGGTACCAGCGAGAAGTGAAGCTATTAGACGACTAAATTTTTAGGTAAAAGAACCGTGTGTTATTCTATCACAAGAAATCGAACCAGCTATATTCGTGGCTAACTCTATAATTAACAACAAACCACATGTAAAAATTATGAATACAACTTTACAACATAGAAAAATCAACGATCTCAATAGCATCAGAAACGATGCCATTGAGATTATACAATATTTATTCACTAACAAGCGAAGAAAATTCAACAAATTCTCAGGATTTGAAAAAAAGATTTGAGAAATTAAGTAAATAAATATTTACAATTCGATAGAAACTCTGAATATGGCAAGGATTCTATGTTAGATATATGTAACAGGTTTGCAGATATATTTTATCTGGATGACGAAAAATTGTCAATTAACAATTTTTACAAACAAAAAATTACTTTAAGTGATGATGATCCAGTATACGTTAAAAACTACAGAATTCCACAAGCACATTTACAAGAAATAGATCGCCAGGTAAAAGAAATGCTACAAGATGGTATAATCGAAAATTCATCATTCACCATTATTATTAGTCCCAAAAAAAACTAGTAACGATGTAAAAGATTGGCGAGTGGTGGTCGATTTTAGAAAAATAAATAAAAAGTGGTATCTGATACTTTTCCATTGCCTCGAATTGATGAGATTCTGGATCAATTGGGTCGAGCAAAATTTTTTTCAATTTTGGATTTAAAATCTGGGTTCCATCAGATTGAGGTTGAACCAAAATCAAGAGAAATTACAGCATTTTCAACAAATTCGGGACATTATCATTTTCGAAGATTGCCATTTGGTTTAAAGGTTTCACCCAACAGCTTCCAACGAATGATGAATATAACAATGTCCGGATTATCACCTGAAGCCGCATTTCTTTATGTCGATGATTTAGTAATATTTGGATGTTCACTGAAACATCATAACCAAAATTTAACGAAGGTATTTGAAAGGCTACGCGAATATAATTTAAAACTAAATCCAAGGAAATGTACATTTTTACAGACTACAATTACTTATCTAGGCCATCAAATTTCAGACCAAGGTATTCTACCAGATCCAACAAAGTTTTCGGTCATTCAAAAATATCCAACACCACAAAATGCAGACGAAGTTCGAAGATTTGTAGCTTTTTGCAATTATTATAGGAGATTCGTAAAAGATTTTGCTACTATTGTTCATCCATTGAATAAATTATTAAGAAAGAATGTTGCGTTTGAATGGACAGCAGAATGTCAACAGTCATTCGAAGTGTTAAAGAGCAAATTGTTACATCCACCAGTGCTGCAATATCCCGATTTTAGCGTACCTTTTAGATTAACAACTGATGCATCAGATATAGCATGTGGAGCAGTGCTGTCCCAATTAAAAGATAATAAAGATTTACCTGTGGCTTTTGCATCAAAATCCTTTACAAAAAGTGAAAAACATAAACACCCTACTCATAAAGAATTGACTGCAATCCACTGGGCGGTAATGCACTACAAACCTTATCTTTTGGGAAGAAAATTCAAAATCTTCACTGACCACAGATGTTTAATTTATCTTTACAGCATGAAAAACCCATCATCGAAATTAACACGAATGAGACTTGATTTAGAGGAATTTGATTTTGAAGTTGAATATATAAAAGGAAAAAGTAATGTATGCGCGGATGCACTATCTCGCATATCAATTGAAAGTGACGAATTAAAACAAATTTCAATTAACACATGATTACCAGAAGTATGTCGAATAAAGCACAGCCATTTAACCTTCAATGATTTAACCTGCAATGATTACCAGAAGTATGTCGAATAAAGCACAGCCATTTAACCTTCAAAAACCTGATCAACTTTCGCAGATTCATAAGGATTTATGTATTTACTCTACTTTGTCAATAAGGGACACCAAAAATTTTCGAACACTTGAAATTAACGTGGAGGATGGCCATCCAAAAATGAATGAAATTATTAACAACCAACTCAAGAATAAAACAATTCTCAATATTCATGTGAAAACAATTGATGAAGTGACTATCGCATTAGAGCGAGCACTTCTTGCATTTGAAAATTATATGATTGAGACTAGGTACCAAAAATTTAAAATGAATGAAAATGATAAAATTTTTCAAATTATTAGTATAGACAGATTCAAAATGATTGGCAATATGGTATTAAAATGTTTAAAAATTGCTATTCGTCCATTCCGCACATACATAAATAATGAAAATAGTATTCATGAATTAATATGGAATAACCACTGTAGCCCAATTGGAGGTCACGTTGGAGTGACACGATTATACCATAAACTTTCCGAAAAATATATTATACCAAACTTAAAACAAAAAATCCAAAAATTTATTTCGAAATGTTTAGCATGTAAGTTAAACAAATATTAGAAGTCGCACAAAGAATTGCAGCAAATTACAGACACACCTTCAACAAGTTTTGATACTATTTCAATTGACACTGTCGGTCCTTTAATAAGATCAAATAATGGAAATAGGTTTGTGTTAACCATACAGGATGAATTGACAAAATACATAGTACTGCATCCTATACCAAATAAAGAAAGTACAACCATTGCAAAAGCGGTCATCGAATTTTTTATTTTAACATTTGGTGCACCAAAAAATATTAAATCTGATATGGGCACTGAGTATTTAAATAGTATTTTTGAAAATATCGTAGATATCCTCCGAATAAACCATTCACATTCAACGCCATATCACCCTCAAACGATTGGTGGTTTGGAACGTAACCATCGGAACTTAAATGAATATTTGAGAATATACATTAACGATGATTTGACCGATTGGGATGATTGGATTTATTTTTACGAATTTTGTTATAACACAACTCCAAACTTTGTACACGGCTATACACCATTCGAATTAGTATTTGGAAAAAAAGCGAACTTACCAGTTGACTTATCAAACAATCGTGTCGAACCATTATATAATATCGATGATTACAGCAAGGAATTTAAATTTCGGTTACAAATGGCACATTCCAGAGCTCAAAATTTGCTCCTTAAACAAAAGTTTAAAAGAAAATTAGAATTAGACAGTAACATTAACACAAATTATTTTGATTTTCAATTAAATGATTTGGTTTTGCTAAGAAAAGTGAACCAAAATAAATTAATGTCAATTAAAGAAGGTCCTTATCTGATTATAAGCTTAACACCATGCAATGCTATTATAGAACATGTAGAAACAAAAAAAAGGAAGGAAGTTCATAAAAATATGTTAACAAAATATTAGACTACAAGGTAGAATTATTTATTGTAAAATTATATTGTTTTATTTGTTGCAATCCATAAGTACTTTGCAGAATCCAGAATCCCAAAAACCGAATCAGCGCGGTATAACGCTCAACAAAGGGCTTTGGCCCTTGTCCACTAAATTTGGACTAAATCCTTAAACCCAACGCTAAGATAACATATGCATTGTAGCAAATCGTATAATTAAAAATTAAATAATATATAATTAGATGATTAATGTAATTATTTAAGATTTAAATTAAGTTTATAATTAAGAAATTAAAATTTTTAAAATTTTAATTTTTTTTAAGGTGGGTAATGTGGTATACCCCTGTATAATTATATTTATGTTATGTACAATTCGTATTTGTTATATATAAAAAAAAACCAACATAATGTAAAGTCGATATAATATATATTATTGGAAGAAAGGCCAGTCCTTTGCTAATCGTCAACTCAAATGTATTAAACGCTAAAATATTACATAATACATATAATAAATATATAAACATAAAGGTGCTGTTTTATTATTACAGTTATGATTTCAGAAGCTCGTGATCGCATCCATTATCTTCTTAGGACTTTAGGAGCTATTAATGCTTTCAATAGTTTAAAATACGAAAATATTCCTGTTTATCACTGAATTAACCAGACTAAGCATTTTGTATTTAAAATCTGGTTTTAATACAATTTATTTATTTGAAGGAATGGTCAGGCTACTTTATGTGTCGTATCTGGCCGGTATATCAACTTCTTTAAGTTAAGGGATGAATTGTAAATGTTCTGATTAAGGATATTCTGCCTTTACGAAATTGAAGCGATATAGAAACTAAATACTGCATATACAAAATGTCAAGCCTGAATTGAAGTCTAGGGATTCGTCTCATCAATAAACTTGATGGGTACGTGAGAATATCACACAGACGCCGTATTGATTATGCACTGTTTTATCACCGGCATCAGTATGCGTTGCTAGGAAACTATCCTGTTCCCGACCCTTATACGGAGTCAAATACTTGTTACTATTAACATTAGGTTTTCATGCCCGTACAGGCGCAACACACTTCAGTGATAAAAATATTAAAATCTTTTCGAACGTTAGCCCTTGTGATACATAAAACTTTAAAACACATTAAAAATTGTAAAATTTCTGCTATCGTAACTACACTGCGTCAGTTTTGTAAAAAACGTAAAAAGTTTCCCACTTTTAATACTTGCTAACAGGTGAGCCTAGTAGCAGTACTATAGCTATTCCACTTGTTTTTCCTCAATATTTGATAGAAATCTAAAGGTAGTCCTACTACCTGAAGATTTACTTCATCTGCCTTCCCACTGTATTAATGAGACTTTTGCCGCCGACCTTGTTTCTAATAATATATCAATCGGATTAACTCCAGATAGCATAGCAATAGTATCAGTTGACACCATTATGTTCGTATTTGTTATTCCATTGCATTTGCCACTTTCGCTCTGTTTAATGCCCAGACTTTTTGAGAAGCTTCTGCTAGCCTCTTGACGTGTCGCCGGGCCTTTCAACAAAATCAACTTCTAGCAATTTGACTATTTTTACCATCTTAATTCTCAACTTCCATCACATTCTTAAGACTTCTTCGTTAATGCCGATTGTATCTTTTAGTTGGATCATGACAGCTTTGGTGGAAGATAGATTTTTACGAATTGCGTTTTATTTTGAAAAGCCTGCCGTGAATTCCTAATAAAAATCATCACCTTATCAGCTGCCAATGCTACGTCTTCAATTCCGCCAATCATACTATTTTGAATACTAAATTGCAAAGATGTGGTCCTACGAACTTGCGAACATCCCTTATTTACAATTTGTTTAGTGTGCCATGGTTTGTAAATTGTAATAATAGTTGCAATTCTGTCAAAAAAATAGTTGTTGAGTATAGAGTCAAGATTCAAAGGACAATTAATTCTATTGAGCCACAAATTATCAAAAGCTCCAGACACGTGTAGGAAAACTTATGCAACTTACTTTGCGCAGACTTTTTAACCATCAGCCTTTGCATGTTGCTTACGCAGTTTTCTTCATCAGTAGGTTCAAGGCGCAGATGCAGCACAAACACATTTGGAGCTTCAAGTGTTTCAAGTGCTTCAAGTGTAAAATTTTTTGTCGTTCCACCGAAGCAGCAATGTTTCCCACAGAACTTTTTTATGTGTCCAAAGGAATGACACTTACCGCAAGCACTTGAACTCCTGTTGAGATCACCAAAAACTTGTTTTAAGATTGACTCCTAAATATTTCCAATGGTTTCATCAGCTTCTATACATAGAAATTTATGATACTGGGGATGCGTTTTTCTGGTGGTGAAGCCACCTTCCCAGCATTGAACAACTTCTCGTTATTCAAAAAAGAAATTAAGATCTTGTTATTTGATAGTTTTGTTCATAATACCATACTACTGTATTACTGGTCTTTTTAATAGCAACGTTGGAAACGGTAGGAGAGAAAATCTCCTGAAAATAACATATCGCCGCCTATTATTAGTTCCACAGTGACAACCATGGAAGGTTGCAAGTTGCCTTACTCACCCCCAGCGTTTTTTAAAGACTTTTCGTTTTTATCATTTTTTTTTTTTGTATAAAATTTAAACTTTTTCAGTAAATAATTAAGAATTACGAATTGAAATTTGAAAATTTCTGACCACAAATATAATAAATACATCCTGCCTAGCTTGTATCCAGAAATCTTTCTCGCTAAACCTTCCTGAGCACTGAGCAGTAAACTTACCTGAAAAGAAAAGAAAAAAATAATGTTACAAAAATACAAAAACCAAAAAATTAATTATGTGTGAGTGAGCTGTAATTACACCGCAGACAAACGGAATTTATCATTCAAAATTTCTTCACCATCAATAGAAAGGAAATTAATTTTTGAAAATATTCGAATTGTGTAGGAGAGATAATTTCAATATATGTACATATTTTAAGCAACAAAATATCGCTATGCCTACGAGTGCGTGTTTTTGATACCAGAATATTTATATTCAGTCGTTCTGGTGGTGGATTTTTATAATCATAAAACAATAAATTTTAATTTAGAGAAAATGAATATATCATATTTTCCCGTTATGTGTATGTACATAGCGATACATGTTGTACATATAGCTCTGAAGGCAAAAATCGGGCGACATAAAACGATGAAAAACCTATATGTAAACAAAAACATATAAAAGGCGTGAACCATGTGGTGGTGTTAGGACCATAAATATTATTACATGATAATAAAAAAAAATCCACCACCTATTCATCCATCTCTACAAAACGTGACCCCATTACAAAAATATACATATATGGAGTGTTAACACGATTAAAGGGGATTTGACCTACATACATGTATAAACAGAATTATTGTTTAAAGTTGGGATACATAATTATATAGATAGATTTTGGTGTGGGATGCGGTACAACCATACCATACAATAGGGAATGGATTATGGTCTCAAATTGATAATTACTAAAAAAAAAATTATTTTGGTTTAACCAGTGGTTTTTCAATTTAATTGAATTTTATCGCTATTGTGCGATTTTATATCGTGTATTTGATTGTACAGTTATTAAATTATCAATTAATTTAAATATTTAGATTGGAATTTAATTGGACATTTATTTCAGGATTTCACAAAAATATTTGGATTATTTTGTTTGTTTGGTTATTTATGGAAGCATTGCAATTTATTGTGTGGTTGAAGTTTCTCTCCATGTACTGTACACTTAAGTACACTTCATCAGGGTCAAATCAAAGTTTACATCTTGTGACCATCATTAACAATTGTTACTAATCATTGGTTTTAGTTCAACATTTCGATATTTGCAGTACTAAATTCCAAGACATCTGAAGAACTATATCAAGTAAGCCACAAAGTTTCAACCATTTGTAGAATATTTGAATGGACTCCATTGAATGTACCTGCGCAGATTGGCTATCGAATTTTGTAAACAGGATAACAGATTTTCGAATTAACTAATTTTGAAAATATTTTGAATTCTGAATAAAAAATTTTTAAAATAAATTATTATGGGTAACATTTATTATTTGGTATTGACAATTAATAATTTTGAAGTTTTTAGTTAAAATTGCGGCTTATAAATTAAATTTGAGAAGTTAGCTGCAAAAAAAATTAGTTAGTTAATTTTTAATTTATAAATTCAGAATTCATCTCAAGTGTTAATTGGTCCAAATATTTGAATTAAGAAAACAGTCGAATAATTTAACCCTGAATTACTTTACTGTAACATTTAGTGCGATTTTCAACAATAATCAAATTCAGGGTGTCCTATTCAAAAAGCGACTCTACGTTTTTTTAAAACAATACAACAATAACAACAAGCAACCAATTGAAATTTATAAATAATATTTTTATTTTAAAAAAGTTTACCTAAGTGATGTACTAAGGTTACAAAACGTTATCCCTCCCATTTGTAATGATTTTTCTAGCTTCTTATGTATGTAATTAATAACCGGGAGAAGTAGATCAGTCATAATTTCGCTTAGGTTCATTGGAATCGCATTTTTCAATTCACTCAAATCTCGTGGATTGTACACGCGATCTTTTAAATAGGACCATAGAAAAAAGGCATAGGGGTTTAAATCCGGTGAATACGGTAGCCATTGGAAACCTCCATTAAAACGATCAGGAAAGCGATTCGAGATAACTTTATTAGGAAAAATAACTATGCAGGTAATCCAAAACCACATCTGCACAATGCTTAAACGTTGTTGTTATATGCAGAAAGTCTTTCAAAACTTTAGGATTTATATTCACACGAGGTAAAGATTTTAAAAATCCGTCAATTTTCATGGGTGCGATGTTTATAACAAAAAAATAACACGTATAGGTATATAATTCCAATTGGAATTTTATTTTATTCGTAAGTGTGAGTGATTTACACTGTTAAAACTATTGTTTTATGAAATAGGACATATACAAGTGTAAGAGATGATACATGCTATCTTGTTTTAATATTATATCTGTTTTCTTATAATATTTATTACGTCACAAAAACATATGAGTGAAAAGTTAGATAAATACATGTTATTTTAAATTCAACAAATGAAATATTTTACATAAAATAGGATAGTTTCTGCTACAACAAGAGATGAAAAGGAGGGATTTATTTTATATATTCTTCTAATATAAGACCAAATTTTATTGCAAAGAATGGGCCTTGTTCTAACCAATAAACAACAAAGCGACTACCGCAAGATCACATTGATGGAAATTAAAAGCCTTAAAAGTCGAGTATAAGCAGTAGGGAGTGTCGCAAGATGCCATTAGTAGGGAATAATAGCCTTAAGTGTCGTGATCTAATGGATATACCCCATTTCTCAACGGTAGGGAGGAATACCTCATTTTAATTTTTTTCGTACGTCATATTGCAGCAAAAGCGATATGACATAACAAAAAAATTAAAATTTGGTATTCTTCCCCACCGTTGAGAAATGGGGTATACAGTATACCATTAGGTTCACGACACTTAAGGCTATTTTTCCCTATTAGTGGCATCTTGCGACAATCCCTGTGAAATTCATGTTATTGATTTGAACAATAAATAAATTAAACATGCAGAATCGATATGAAACAAAAAAAAAATTTAAATTTGCGATTTCTCCCCACCGTTGAGAAATGGCACATACACCTTATGATTTACCTCACTTAAACTATATTATTTTTGTCAAAAAATTCTAAATCCTATTTTATGATATTTTTTGTTATAAACTTCACACTTTGATATTTCACTCAAAATTCTTATTGGAATTTTATTAATAGGGTACTTTCTAATACATGCATATATTTATTTATTTATTTATTTTATTTATTTATTAAGTAACTTGAATTTAGAATTGTCACTTCATCATAAACATGCTATTTTGAGCGTGGAAGCTCATTTATAATAGTGTGTAAACTCAAGAGATATACAACTTAATTTTGTTAACAAAAATACATAGGTTCAGCCAAGATTACATCTAAGATGTTGCCATTCCGAATGGTGTAGGCAATTTGCTGTTCTGCTTATATTTTAATAAGTACTCCGTATTTCATATTATTGAAGGCAACTTCAACTGCGTAGTTGAAGCATCTTGACCGGTTGACTCTACTTCAATCCAAAGTTGTGACCAATGAATGATTAACGACACTTAGTTTGGTACTTGCTTGAATTTATTTTATACCCCTCGCATCACGGGTTTCTACAGGTATACAAATTAAAAATATATTTTGTTATTTGTTATAAACTTCACACCCTACATCCATCAATTTTCTTACTATTATTCTTTAATCAGATTCGAACTAACTTAGAATATTTATCATAAGTATGAACTCCCTTCTATTCAGAATATAGCAATAGACTCGAAAGTGTTCAGAGAAGATTATAACTAGTTTTTCATGTTCAAGTTTGTAATAGATACGTTGTAATTGTAATAGATTTAACTTGATCACACTAGAAAATAGAAGGGAATTAATTAATGAATTCTTACTTTTTATAACAGTTAATAGTCATCTCGACACAACTCTACTGTCAACAATTAATTTTACGCTCTATCTAATTAATCTAGGTCTGTCTTCAATTATTAATTGATTGGAATCCAATCATATGTTGTACTTTTCAGATTTCGACCTATTCAACATGTCTCTCTCGGTGTTTCGGAAAAGATGTAAATCTTTCTTCTTCGACACATTACTTTTAAATTACTAACAAATTTAAACACATTAAACTGCCTGAGATTACCGAACCTATTAATGCTTGAAGAAATAATATATTTAAAAATTAATTAGATTTGTATATCTCTTGAAATTCTTAAACTATGTCTTAAAATGTTTGCCCCTATCCACAAAATGTAAAATTACTATAGCGGTAAATTTACAGAAAATGCCATAGGCCGATGCATGTATGCTTGTGCAACAACAATATCTGCCGTTACTTTTGTGGGTCTTAAATAAAAAAAGAATCTAGATGAAATCTTGGCACAAAACAGAGGTTAAACAAAATTCTATATCATTTTCTAGTTTTAATATGCCATTACATTTTTTAGTAATTCCTCAGGCACAAATCGTATCTTTCGTCCACTTTAAGTAGCTGTCAGACTAATATTGTAGTATTTAGCTTCATGCAGGTAACTACCATAAGAAAAATACTACAACAGAAAAATATTTTGATATCCTTAGTAGACTATCACGTTAAACATCAAATCAGTTCTACGATTTCTGCTGGCGTACGTTTTATAGGCATTTTATCTGAAGATAGTTACAGAAGTTTTCGCTAAGTATATTCGAAAAATTTACCAACATTTCGGTAATCAACCGTTTTACCGAAAGTCTGTATTGGAAACCCTACAAAAAACTCGGCATTAGAATCCTTGGACTTCTCAACACTAACCTGATATACAATTTAACCAAATTGAAACTGTTGAAGCTAAATTTGACCAGCTGCCTTTTGAAATTTCAAATTAAATTAAAATACGAGTAACTTTTAAAATTATATATTAAATACGTACATGTGCATTATACAATTTCTCAAATTTTCATAGACCTAAGTTCCTATAGGTTTAATTTCAGTTTTTAGTTTTAGTTGCTCCCAAATTTCCGAGAATTTACTTCGGATACCGACCTCTGATTTAAAAATGTTGTTACTTCATAAAAGGACTCAACCATGATTTATAGTCCCGCAGATCAAGGTTTGCGATCTGAAATTTTTCTGTTCATGTTCATTGTAGAACAAGAACTTACCTATCAAAATCCCCGTGATTGTGGAATTGATATACACATCACATATCTTACAAAAACCATTAACAGCCCAGAAAACAGTAGCGGACATTGATAATAGGCTGATTCAGACATTTCTGTGCGTTGTGCGGTTTATTAAAGATATTAAGGCGATGTTTTAAAGCTCCCTGGCAACAACTCCACGGTTCCCTAGGGGGCTGCGGTTCTCAGTTTGAGAAGCACTGCACTAGAGAACTTTTAAGTCTTCCAGTTTCCGTAGCAAGTGGCGAATGATTATACATATTCAAAACTGAAAATAATCTAAAACTACTTGAGATCAAGTATATCTCAGGAAAGGTTGGTTGGATTATCGAGTATAGCATATCAATTGAAAAAGAAATTGGTGACAAAATAAATTTAAGTCATATGATTGATAAATTTGCTACTTTAAAGGCAAGAAAAGCTGAATTTTTCTACCTGAATTATAAAAGGGCACCTAAGAAGAACTTGCATAGGGCGCAAAGTGTTCTAGAGCCGGCACTGACCCTACGGATTTCTTTTCATCATTTCTTAAAATGTTTGAAATCTATAGTAAAAACTTAAAACTCAACTTAACATTGCAATAAAAAAAAATTAAGAGTGATCGTGATCTTCGCACATTTTTATTAAGTTCTCTAGTCTATCCCCTTTCCAACAATAGGCAATATGCCATAAAACTCATTTCAAATACTTCACTAAATCATAAAATTTGTGTATCGGGACACATCAGCCTGATACTCGACATTCGCGATAAAAACTGGTTTGAGCCTAAATTACATACATATGTATACATAAAGGTAGGGTCATTTGCTATCTCCTGAGCCCCAATAAATAATTTCTGGCCCCAAAAACGATCACTTTTAGGTTTTTTTTTATCGCGATGAAAAGTTGAGTTTTAAGTTTTTTTTACCTTCTTCAAACATTTTATGAGCTAATAAAAAAAATCCGTACGGCCAAAAATTAGTTATTGGGGCTTAGGAGATAGCAAATGACCCTCTCTTTATGTATGTATATGTAATTTAAGCCAAAACCAGTTTTCATCGCGAATGTCGAATATCAGGCTGATGTGTCCCGATACACAAATTTTATGATTTAGTGAAGTATTTGAAATGAGTTTTATGGCATATTGCCTATTGTTGGAAAGGGGATAGACTAGAGAACTTAATAAAAATGTGCGAAGATCACGATCACTCTTAGTTTTTTTTATTGCAATGTTAAGTTGAGTTTTAAGTTTTTACTATAGATTTCAAATATTTTAAGAGTTAATGAAAAGAAATCCGTAGGGCCAAAAATGAGTTATTGGGGCTTCATAGATAGCAAATGACCCCTTCTTTGGGCCAATTCAATTTGGCAAACGATGCACCAAACTCCGTCAAAATGAATCATAACAAAGATGACATGTTTTATTAATCAGCATCCCCTTAAATCATTTAACTGGGACATGATTTAATACATGTTTATTTTTTAATTTAATTTAGAATACATCTTTATAACTACGGCAAATTGACATTGTATGACTTTATATCCACATTTAAAAACAACACAGGACCAATTCGAAAAAAATACAAATAAAACATACAGAATTTGTTTTAAGTAGAATCTTGAAACCTACGAATCACATTAACTTGAATTGGTGCAGGTGTATAGATTGGGATGTCTCGCTTATCTGATAAAATCTAATCGGAAAATGGCCACGGCACAAAGTTATGTGTCCTACAAATCAAGATATGTAGCTTTACATCAACAAATTTGCCACTGGCACACGGCATTTCATTTTCTATATCTTCTAGTGCCTTTCTCCTAAACCTGCTCCACCCTAATGGCGTGATATTATTTTAAAGGCGTTCCATAGTAATTTGCTATTAAGATTTATATACGACCTTTGATACCAAGAGTATTATTACTCAGAAATGATACCTTTAGAGGCGATTTTATTAAATCAATTCACACGCAATGTATTGCTCAACTTGTCGTTGAAATTTTAATCATTAATGTCATAAAATGTCAATATTACGTCACAGAAATGTCAATGCTAGAAATGTCAATGTCACATTAATGGAAATGTCTTTGCATTTCCTATATTTAACAGCATACTAGATATATTTTATTTTTAAATGTTGACGACATTATTTGCCACCAGCAAAATATTTTGGTAAATTTCGAAATTTAAATTCCATATTACCGGGTAATCTATTAATTTAGTCTTAAAGGCACCTAGGGACTAATTGTCGGAATTTGGAAGGTGTATTAACCGTAGAAAAATATTTCTTATCAAAAGTTGGGCATTACCTCGGAAAACAGATCAACAAATTTATATTACTCCTTTTTATTAAAATGACCCCCACGCAATGAATCAATTGACTTCTAATTTTCTGAACAGGTAGACGATGGATAGTCACATTTATCGTGAACATAATAAAAAATCGTCGGTCCCGTTTTTGAGAAAATCTGTTTGCCAGTTTTTTCCTTCCCCTGCTGGTCTAGACTCGAATAAACAGAAAAGTTAACACAAACTGCTTATTACTAAAACCTACCTTTGTACAAAATTTCCTCCAAAACTATCAATATTTGTGAGAATGGGAGGCAAAACAAAAATAATAAAAATGAATGACTGGTGATGGAAGAGTAAGAAGGACGAATGATGGAAGGACGGAATTACAGACACGACATTTTTCTAATCGATGTTTTGGAGTACTGGTAACCTAATTCGTCGAGAATTATGAAAATATGGAACAACATTTTTTTCGCGATTATTTTACTTACTCAATATAGCTTCATTATAGTGGGAAAGTAAAAATAATAATCGAAACATTAAACTTTGCCGTTTTGTTGCTCTCTTTTTGAAAGTCAATGTATTTGCCAAATTAAGTATGTACATCCAAAGATCATAAAATAACAGTGTTCGTTGTTCTTAAACTGATTTTGTATGCGAAGTTATTTTCGTGTATGCGTCTTGTACGGGCGATAATTCCAGTTGGTCAAATACCAATGATCTCCAGTGAGCTTGTTCCACCCATATTAAATCGATCGTAAGAATGGGCGAGATCCATATAGGGATTTATAAACACAATTTGATATAAACTATTACCGAGAATCATGCGTGACCTCTTACTAAGATAAGAGGATTACTAAGGATACCTACCATAAGAATAATTCGACAGAAGAAGACTTATTAAGTTCTCGTGTATTCGCCTCGTGTGATGCAGTTCGTTCAAGATGGATAACAAAGTCAAACACAGGAAACTTGGACCAGATGCCGTAAAAGTACTATATACTTAAAAATACGTAAACAAGCTGTAGCCAAAATCTAACCTGTACAAATTGATTCAATAATCAAAATTTGTAATATGTGTGAGGGGCGAGTTCCGCAAAATTATTTACAAGTTGGCCTTCAGCAACTAAACCACAGCATTTTACTAACGACTCGTTCTATTCTGGAGATGCGGAAACACACAAGGAGTGGAGAAAGATGAGTTACTTCTCAAATTACTGAGTTTTAGCAGTTGTTAGCCAGATGCTTATGGAATTCTGAATAAATGAAGTTCCATATAGGAAATTAGCCCTTTTAACACATTGACGTTCCCGTATTAACATTATTTATGTATTTGTAAATCTATGATTTAATAATTGTTTGATATTAAACATAAACCAACTAACCGTAACAATATATTTCTTGCATGCCCTAAATTCCACCTCATTGGTTTCCTATTACTTCCGTTATTTTTGTGTATAACACCGAACTAACAAAATATAAAATCTTCCATCATACAATTTACAAATACTCTTCTCAGTACGTACACAGTTAGTGTATTTACAACTCCACCACCCAGAGCGAAAATGAAAATTGAATGTTGTAACACCAAAAATGTGAAAACTTTGGAAAATCCCGCAAATTACAAATAACGATTATTACTAAAATAATCATGATGCCAATGCTCACGATAACGATAATAAAAGGGAAAAGGAAAATTTCGCCCGATTTTATTCATACAGTGTTCGCTCGATGTGGGACGGTGCAAAACCATAAAATTTTGTTGTTGTTGTTGTAATAGAATAATAATAGATAATTTGCAACAAAACAATTTTGTTTTGTATAAACAATGCAAAATATTTGTTGTTTTGTTACATCTATAATGACTTTAGTTTATGTTCATCCACCCCCCTACCCAGCCCAAATATATTTAGAATAAACACTGCGAAAACAATTTTGTAGATTAAGACGCATTAGAGAGATTTAACGAAGGGAGTTAGAAACAAAATGACTTGATGATTTTGTTATCCCTCATCCTCTCCCCCTCCTATAAGAGTCCCACAAAAAGGATTTTGTTGTTATTGTTATTACACGGACGAGCTTAATTGGTAATAAAACCAAAACACTTTTATGGGTTATGTGAACAACAACAAAAAGGCAAAAAAAAGTTTTGTGTTTAACGCGGTCATCAAATAATAAGCGCATGGGATTGAGATTTTGTGCAGTAGGTACAGTAACCCCGTACTTTTTGTAGTATTATCGGACTGCATATAAAAGGATTATAAAGTATAATTTATTTGGATTTACTATTTTAATAGTTTTATAGAAACAAATCGAATAACAAAAAAGTGTAATATGTACACAGTAAATGTATTTTGCAAAATCCTTTAAATAAATAATAAAAAAATTGTCGATATGGGCGATTATTCTGGATTATAACTGTGTGGCAATACAATTTTTTTTGTCTCTCAAATTATTATTTTTGTATTGAGTATCGTAATGTTCTATGTAAATGTTTACTAAAAAAATTGTAAATTTTTAATTTGAAACCGATTAGAATGCATAAACATCATTGCAGGCGTGAGTGCGATATAAATTATGAGCTTATCGCGGCGGTGAACAGAAGTTTTTCTATTTATTTCTACTAATGCAACTAATCAGTTTAATGTAGGTACTCAAAAACATATTTCTCTTCTAAATTATTGTACCAATTTCCCAATTTTATAATTTTAGGTCAACATACTGAATTTCCATATCACAAATATTTAAAATTTGTATAAAATTAAGGAATTTTTATTAAATCTGCTCAAAATGTTCGATTCCTTCCGCTAGCAATGCAATCCTCAAAGTTCTCAACTTAGTAACTCAACCTCCAACTGAATGAACAACGTATTCCTAAATGCAAACACCAAATCGACATCCAACTCAACCCTCGACTAAATCGCCATTTAACCCCAAATCAGCTTTAAAGTCAACACTTTACCTAACCCCAAATCAACCTACAAATAATTTCTTAACTCAACTCCAATACAAGCTAACCCAACCCTAACTCAACTTCAACTTAACTTTGCTCGAACCAAAACCCACAGCTCTACTCAACTCAACACTCAAGTCCAACTCAACCCAGAAATCAACTCGATTCGAAAACACGCACACAACAAATCAAATCAATCGAACCTCCCACTAATCCCTCAACGCAACCTCACATTAAACCCAACTCAACTTCAATTTAAATTTTATTCCACCTTATTTTGACCTAAACTCAACCCTTAATCCAACCCTAACTTAACGTCCTACCCAATCCCCAAATCAACACGGTCCGCAAAAATACTCGCTTACAAGAACTCAACTCAAGCTAATTCCCAACAAAACCAACAACTCTTCCCAACTAAATTCACAACAGAGCTTGTTACTAAACCCCAATACAATCCCAACTCAACCGTCAATTCAACCCCAAACTCTAAAGCAAAACACGGTCAGACAGTTTTCAGCCTTAACTCAATCCTAAGTCAAAATCTAACTCGACCTCCAAATAACGCTCATCTCAACCCCATTCAACTCTTCGTTGTAATAACTCGATCTGCAACCCAGCCCTAAAATCAACCCCAAATCACGCCCAACCCACCTCCCAAATCAATATGGTCTTAAAAACTACATAAGCGCATGAACTCAACTCAACTTAACTATAATTCAACATTCAATTCAACACACAAATAAATGCTCAGCTGAACTGCTCACTAAACCCTTAACCCAACCCCAACTCAACTCCAACTCAACCATCAACCCAACAGCAAATTTAACGCCCAACTCAATCCTCAAACCAGCATATATAAAAATTGGCCAACTGCTCCCTAAACCCTAGTCCAACCTCAACTCAACTCCAACTCAACCCGCAAATTGACCACAACTTAAGTTCAATCCTCAAAGCGTATGTAAAAAATCTGGGAATATTTATATAAAGGGGTAGTGGTACCGGACCCTTTTGACGTACAGGTTCCAAAAGCTTTTCAATTCTTCGCCTTGACTATAGAAACAGATTGGCGAAAAAAATTCAAAATTGGACAGGCCGTTTTCGAGACACACACTAGTACAGTCAAACATCCAGACAGACGGACGGACATTTTTTTGTTGTTGCTTTTTCGGACTCAGAGACTTTCAAAACGTCAAAGAAGAGGTTTTGGACCACCAAATTTTTTCATCATTTTTGACAGAATTTCAATACTTTGGTCCTTTTGGACCGAAGTGATATCCCGCATTTAAAAACGCTGTTTAGTATTCATGTACAACACAATTCGTATGGTTTCTGTTTATTAAAGGGTTTTTACGTTTTAAAATATGAAGTATTCAGAGTAAGAAGCTTTAGTTGGGTTAGAATATGTAAAATTTTATCGAATGGTACTGGACGTACATCGAGCGTCATCAATTTCATAATCTTTCTTGGAATCAGATAAAAGAGGATCTGATTGAACGATTCAACCTATTCCGCTCTGATCGAGATGTAAAACGAGCTATGGACAACAGAAGACAGAAGCCTAAAGAAAAGCTCGGTGAATTCCAGGATGCTGTCGTCAAAATGGCACTCCAAGCTAAATCACCAATTCCGGATTCAGAAATTCTTGCAATTTTAAAGGATAACATAGATCCACAGTTACAAATTCTGTTCGAAAACCGAGACATTCGAACCATCAGGCAACTCGCTTTTGAGTGTAACAACTTAGACATGGGCCAGGGTTGGTATCAATAATCTCAACCAACAGTTAGATTTAACGTACTACCATCCACCATTTCAAGTATTGGGCGGTGAGAACTATTCGATAATGAATACGTCACAAGGAGATATTTACCCAGACAGTTCACGTCCTGACGTAAATGCTTTTCACACATCTAAAAGTCGAAGCGAGAGTTCATGTTTCAATCTTAAACTGCAAGTTTAACGGACACATTTACAAATATTGTCGTAGCAAAGAACGTAATTTGTTTTGCACAGTTTGTGGACTTGAAAATATCTCATTTGAGGAATGTCCGCGTTGTAGTAATAAAACTGCACATTAGGGAAACACGCAATGGAAGAATTTGTATATTCGGGAACCAATTCTTCGTGTCAACCACTCAATCTGCCACAAATACAGATCTGGAATTGTTCCGAATTCTTCTTCGGAATCAATGAAGTCAAAATTTTATCACGCAAATGACGCAAAAACTAACTCTAAAACGAAACTTAAATTCCAACGAATGTACACATTTTCCCAGACTCGCAGTAACCTTCGTCATTCTGAATGTAATTCAATAATTTCTCAAAACGTACCTAACGATGATCGTCCCTATTTGAAGTCTACTTAAATAACCTAAAGATTGAGGTGTTCTTGACTCAGGAGTCAGAGTTCGAAATAGAGGATCCTAATAAATTACTGGAAATTCATGAATTAACTCCAAATCAACAGTTTAGACTAAAGGCCGTCATAGATCAGTTCCCATCTTCTGTCAAATTAGGTTTAGAACGCACTAGTTTATTGAAGCATAGTATCGATACTCAAAACGCTAAACCTGTCAAACAGTGACGCTACGCTATTTCACCTGCGATTCAAAAACTGCTGTACCCTGAGCTTGATCGTATGCTTGAGCTTGAGATAATAGAAGAATCCAATAGCTATTGATCCTCTCCAGTTACATGGGTAACTAAATCGAACGGAAAGGTTCGTTTGTGCCTGGACGTCCGAAAGGTAAACGAGGTAACTGTTGGAGATGCCTATCCGGTACCGTCAATCGAGGGAATTCTAAGTTGTCTGGAAAACACCGAATATATTTCCAGTTTGGATCTTAAGGATGCATTCTGGCAAATTCCCACGCGACAGTGATGCTAAACCTAAAACTGCGTTTACGGTTGCTGGTAGGTCTCTTTATCAGTTCACGGTTATGCCTTTCGGGCAGCGGCGAATAACAAATCCTCGCATTAACGAACATCCAAAATTGTTGAAAAACCTTGTATTACGAACTTCAAACCTCGAATTAACGAATTTTTTAAATTCGCCTTTTTTGTTGTAAACTCATAAAACAACAAAAACAATTACAAAATTTTTTTTGGTGTCAAAAATCAAAATCAAATCTAAAGAAACCTCAACTAACGAATGGACACAATACGTTCGTTAAACGAGGTTTACCTGTATGTATAAAAACATTAATATTTATATAATTACATGTAAAATAAGTGCCGTTGATTGCTTTGATAAATGTTCGCCAATAATCTGCGGGGGGCCCAAAATATGAAGTTCCGCCACTGCTTTCTGGTTGTATAACGCTCCGTAAACCATGAGTTGTTTGATACATCGTGTGATCCCTCATCAATATCACGATCGGATATTCGTATATCTCGACGACTTGTAAATTACATCCAGTAATTATGAGGATCAAATCGACCTTCTGCGTCTTTTTGGTTGTTGGTTAAAGAAAGCGAATCTTACATTAATGTGGAGAAGAACCGATTTGTGTTAAAGCGTATCAAATACTTAGGATACATCGTTGGCGAGGGTTGCATTCGAGTCGATCCTGAAAAAGTACGTGCTATAGAAAAGATTCCAAAACCGTCCAACTTAAAACAGCTAGGCCCGATTTTTGAGCATGAGCGGATGGTACAGGCGTTTTGTTCCAAATTACTCTACCATAGCTGCACCTTTGACAGAATTATTAAAGACTAAGAAAACCATTGTGTGGGTCCGATTAAGCTCAAGTGTCATTCGACTAACTTAAGAAACGTCTCACTTCTGCACCGGTCTTAATACGTCCTGATTACTCTCTTCTCTTTTTCCTCCAAATGGATGCTTTTTTTGTTAGAGGGGGAGGTGTTCTTTTCCAGGAACCCAATAATGTAGAGCATCCGATAGCATATTTTTCAAAAAAATTGAATGGAGCACAACGCAAATATTCCACAACTGAGTTGGAGTGTTATGGTGCTGTTCTTTAATGGCTTATATCGCAGTCGGATCTATCAGGATGATTGGCAAGGTGTAGCCTTCAATTGCAAGGGTTCAAGTTCAAAATTGAACATTTTAAAGGTTCTCTTAATGTTATATCAGACGCCTTATCACGAGCTTTTTGCGAAGCTTTTTGTATTGAAACTCTCGGTACTTCGAATGCTGGTACGCCGTGGATCGAGTTGGACTCTCTGTATTTTATAGATGATCTGAGTATTTGGATAGAATAAGGAAGATTGAGAATACGCTGGATGTATTAACTAATTTTAGGTTGGAAAATGAAAAAATTCTCATTTGCCCAGGACACGGATGGAGATACTGTGAAGAAATGGAACTGCCACATTGGAAATTGATCGTACCTATTCGTGCAATTCCAGCGAGCCTCGTAAAAGCGCATACATACATATCTGGAGGATACATAGGCACAACTCCACACCCCAGAATGTGTGATTGCCGGCATGGTGCTGCAGGTGGTGACTACTGGGCATCTGTTAACGGACGGTCACAAGGTCGGCTATTCGTTATAAACCCTCTTTATCATTTCAGCCCATTTAAGATTTCTGCCTTAACACAGAAGACTCAATAAATTCTGAAATACAAAATATATTCAAATCTGAATTTTTTAGAATTCCTGAAATTTGGTAAGTCATACAATTAAAAAATTTGTACTACTTTCAGTGTATCCAGTTTTTACCAGACTCTATGGTGACTTTCTGGAAATTATAATAAATGTTGGTCATTTTTTTGTGCTCACCATACTCTTCTATAAATTTAGTTTATAGGCTCTTTCTGTATTTAACAAAATAATAACGCTAAACATCCCACTTAATGAAGAACTTTATTCGAATTAAATAAGACTTCTAGTTGAGATGTAAAGGTTTAAACTTACTGCCAAATATGTATTTACTAGAGTACATACATAAATTATATATAAGAGCAACAATTTTCATCAAATACAAAATATGTAAAACAACAAGTGATTTTACATCACAATTTTAATGCCCAAAGACGAGTTAAAATTGTTGCTGTATATTGAATTTATTCTTTGTGTTTCAAACAATTTTGTGTTCGAAAACAAACACAAAAAAAATTACGCTCTACATGAAAAAAAAGTTTTTGTTATTTTTTTTGGGAGTTGCTTTTATGGAGAAGGCAGCAGTAAGCAACACATAAAACCAAACTAAAGGAACAATAATAAATTAAAAGTTCAACTTCATCTTTGTGTTCTTCGCTCGACACTTGACAAATGAATATTTTCTAGATAATGGTCTTTTTGAAGATAAAAGACATACTATATACGAGTAAAAGCATGAATGGGACTGGGTGGTTAAAAGCACCTAACAAAGCTTATTTTATAGGATTTTAGACATATGTAGCTCTTTATACATTTTGCGAATGATATATTGATATGATTCTCTAATAGTAATTTAACAACGGATTATTGTTTATTTACGACATTATAGACAATTTGTGTCTTTCCTCTTTAAACTCTGCTAACACAAACGATATGATGCTTTCGAAGGATTCCCTACATCTGACTATGGCTTCCAAAAATATATTGTGTACAAAAAGTTTTGGGTTTACACAAAAGTTAGTCACATTTGAACTTTTATACAGGTATAAATACTCGAATATGAATATTTTATTGATTACTTTTGAAATAACAAACTTTTTGAACTTTTCAATAATTTTTATTGATTTTTCAAATTTTTATGAACTTTATTTTTACGCATACATATATACATGCAAATTCAGATTGAATATGTACAATTGTACATAAATAATAATGAAATTTTATTTATTGAATTGATTTTTATCCATACATCCATAAGTACACACCAAACAGTTGTTATTTATTTGATTTCCAAGAAAGAAAAAAATTTTATTGCACTGCTTGACAGTAAAAAATGTGCAGAATGTATTAAAACCAAACTCTTTTGAGATTTAGAGTGGATAAATAAGTTCAAAGATGTATGTATATTGTATAAGAAGAAATACCTACATATATGGCAAATTTGATTTAACTTTGAATAAGAAGCTGGTAAGGGACGGGAACCACTAATCCAAGCAATCTTAGCTATATACCCAATAACTGCATCGGGTTAACCAAACCATTGTACCACGGAAGCTTCTTTTCCCATTCAAAAATTGAATAGCAGAATTGTTTAAAATATTTTTTTGAAGTTTTTCGAAATTCCTCATATATGCATACTAACTCAATAATTTCTCTACAATAAAATATTGCTCTTTACTCATTTACTAACGAAAACTACAATACAAAAAAAAAACAAAATAAAAATTGATTACAATTAATCTAACAGAACACAAAAGATTTTCCTCAACGAACTATTTTCATTGTTAATGCCAAACCGTTTCCTCTACTGCAATTAAACCAAAAGCTTCATCATCATATTTATATTGATGGTTTTGTGTCTGTAATTTTGGTGTGCGCACACATAAAGACAATACAAGACCGGGAAATGAAGAAAAACAAAATCATAAAAAAAAACAAAATTGCTTGTCTTTTATCTTCGGCAAAAATGGTAAAATGAATGATGATCGCGGTTAAGTTTTGACAATACTACGATAAGACAATATAAATACGAGACGTATTATACGAAACGAAGGAATACAAAAATATTTCTTATCGTTGAAATGAGAAAATATTTATCATTCATTATTCTTGACTCATACATTACTCGTTCATAAGCACAATAGAAAAGGGTGATTTGTTCCGTATATACCATAGCGCACAATCACGCCTCAATTTCACTCCCACATCACCGTTAAATGACCAAAATAATAAAAATTCCAATCAATAGAATTCCGCTTTTTTTTTTTAAATTTAAAATAATTTCAATGAAAATGGAATACAAACAGAAAAAAGCTTAACAAATATATAGCTTTTGGACGAGTATGTATACTGTGTATTATGGCATTTTATGTGTGTTTATTGCTTCACAGATAACAGGGTAAGGGGAATGGAACAGTAAGTCAATATAATATACTGATAACAGAGATACAAATTCCATTTTATCCTTATACCATGTATCTCTCTGGCTGCTTACATAATTTTTATGTTGTTTAGTCGTATGTGTAGTATTATTAAAGTTGTAATAGTAATGATATGGATTATCATTACAATAACAACAACAACAACAACAGCGATAATAGAGCATATATACATAACAGTAGCATATAAAATGTAATTTTATCCATGATATGTGCTGTGTACATATATGTGCCGTAATCCCATTCACTTTATCATTCTTGCGGAATATGTATATAGCGCGATGCGAGGTATGAGGCGGAATACGGTAGAAAATAAGAAAATATGTTAAGCATTTATCATGTTGATAGTGTTGTGTCTTCTGCTCTCTGTAGAAGGAATGATATATCTACTTAAACGTATGTTTATTTGTTTTATTAACATACCGGTAATGTAGTCGGGTTTGTTTTTGCTCATTGATGCGGTGTCTGGTATGCGATAGCATTTTTGCTGGTGGCAGTATGGGGATAGAAATAATTTTGGAATAGGTAAATGCAGATCAAATTTTCTTTTTATGATCATAAGGATTTAAACGGTTACGACTGAACAAACAATGTATGTTATTCACGTCTTTCGTTACAATTTCAATGAAAATGGTCGCATTATTTACTTATTTGTGTGATTGTATTTTTGCAATCCGTTTTGAGAAGTTTTTTTAAACGGCTCTCTGGACATATTGGAATCAGAAACACCATACACTGAATTAAACTCTCGCGATGCTCTCAAAAATGATAAAAACCCATAATTTGTTGATACCTGGTTGACGAGTAACAATCATCAGAATCATCATATCCGATTTCTTTTTCTAACTCAGATGAAATTATAAATCAATTTTGGTTAATATTAATGTTGTGGACCCCTCGTGAAAATCACAATTGCTGAAAATTTTTAAAATGCAAATATAAATGTTTACGAGACTCAGGAGTTTTGTAAATTTATAAAATTTTAGGAAATTTCACGAAACTTTGTTTGATTTTAACTAAATTTCAGATTCCAAATTCACATAATTGTGTTACCTCAATCAATTGGAATCCAAATGGATATTTCGTCTGATGATTGAGTCTAATTTTATTTTAAATGGTTTGACTGGAGAAAATCCGTTATTTAAATATTTATCAATTTTTTATATATGTACGTTGATTTGAATATTGAGTGGGATACTGAATTTGGAGTTGACTTGTAGTTAAGTTAGGGGTCAATTTTCGGGTTGAGTTGAAGTTGAGTTGGAGTTGAGTTGGGGTTGGATTAGAGTATAATGAGCAGTTGACCAGTTTTTTATATATGCTGGCTCGTGGATTGATTTGGGAGTTGAGTTTGCAGTTAAGTTGAGGGTTGAGTTGGGTTCCATTTGCGGGCTGAACTGAGGCTGAGTTGGAGTTGAGTTTGAGCTGGATTAGGGTTTAGTGAGCAGTTGAGAAATCTATTTTAAGTGAGTGTTTGTATGCATGTATGTACATAATTACATATGTAAGAATGATATTTAAACAAATCCAGATGGTAATGGTAATGATATAATTGTATAATGGTATACGTATAATTCTATAATTGTAATGGTATAATGGTAATGGTATACTGGTAATGGTATAATGGCAATGGTATAATGATGATGGAATAATAATAATGGTTTAATGCTATAATGGTATAGTAGTACAATGGTATAATTGTATAAGTATAATGGAGCAATTGTAATGGTATAATATTAATGGAATAATGGCAATTGTATAATGTCAATGGTATAATGGTAATGGTAATGGGGCAATGGTGTAATCGTGTAATGGTGCAATGGTGTAATGGTGGAATGGTATATTGGTACGATGGTTTGGCTCTATAGTAGCATGATGGTGTGATCGAATGAACGAACAATGGTATGATGGAATGATGTTATGATGTAATGATGTACTGATGAAATGATGGTAAAGCGGATTGATGGAATGATGGTATAGTGGTATGAAGAAATGATGGTATGATGGAATAATGGTACAACGTTGAATTTGGGGTTAAGCTGATCATGAGAGTGAACTGGAGGCTATAATGACTTAAATAATTTGCATACCTCCATAAAACGACATTGTAAGTCTGATAAACATCTTGATACAATTTTTGATTTAGCCATATTTGGATAAAACCGCATCGAACTTCAACTAGACGCACATGTCAAACAATCAGTTTTAACGCACAACGAAAAAGTCACAAAAACCGAGAAATTTTAAAGCGGTTGTTCTCTATTACTTGTCTCCTTGGAAGACAGGAAATTGCTTTTCGTGGAAAGGCCGAATCTAAGGAGTCAAAAAATAGAGGTAATTTTGTAGAATTTGTAAAAACTTAGCTGAAATTGACCCAATCCTACAGCTACATTTGGAAACATCGACAGTATTCGATGAACTGTCACCGACCATACAAAATGATTTTATCTTTTGCGTCCAAAAATTGATTACAACAGCTACTATAATAAAACAAATAACAGATACTAAATTTGTTTGGATATTATGCTTCGGATGAATCGTCAGATGTTCGAAACAAAACGCAGCTGTCGGTTGCTCCCTGATATGTACATAGTACATGCAGATAATGTTGTGGAAAGGTTTGTTGAATTTTATGATGTATGTGATAGAACTGGCTAAGGCTCTGTGTGTTAGCTCTAAAAGTAATGCAAGAATTTGATTGTACAAATAAATTAGTTGCACAAACTTATTACGGAGCTGCTGTTATATCTGGATCTGTAAATGGCGTACAGCAACTAATTCGTAATGAATGTCTTAAGGCTATATAAGTCCACTGTTATGCTCATAAGCTTAATTTGGTGCTACGAAATTCTGTACAGAAGATTAAAGGCTGTAGATTTTTTTTTCATTGTTGGAAGGGTTTTCAGCTTTCTTTTGCCATTCGTCTAAATGAACTCAATTATTTGATGAGTTTTTATTAGACCGTTTTCCAAAAATGGCACCTACTCGTTGAAGTTCATCATCACGACTAATTTTTATTGTTCACAAGAATAGAAACTCCATCAAAAATGTATTCAACTATATTTTGGAACATCCACAAAATTGGGACGCCTATCAGCTTCACGCGATTTTATTCGTGAATTAACAGATAATATTAAATTTAATTTTTTAATGCATTTATTTGCTAATGTTTTTAAGTATACGAAAAAAACATTTCAAATACTCCGAAAGAGGGTGTTGGACATAGCATTTTCGAATAGAGAAGTGGAAAATTTGAAAATCATTTTAAATGGAAATGAATTTGACAAATTTTGGAGTTCGCAAAATATTCTTTTGAAAATGGTGATGAGGAAGATGAACTACGCCAGAACAATTTGTTCGATTCAGAAGAAGACACTGAATTAGAAAATAAATAGCAGAGCGGTAAATTTTGATATTCCAAATATGTTTCACAAGTGTCAATTATATGTATTTTTTGAAGTTAGTGGCAAGCAACAAATTTGAGGTATATAATAACAATTGTCCGTCACCAGCATTAAATTCATTAAGAAATGCATATCCAACGGCTACTCACCATTCCATCAACAACTGTTTCTGTTGAACGATCGTTTTCCGCTTTAAAACGAATTAAAGATTTTAATCGCAGTTCTATGGGACAAGAAAGACTAAATAATTTAAGCCTCATCGAGAAGGATCTTTTCGAGAAGAAACTATTTAGTCTGCAAATAAATCAAGATCTACGATTCATTAATAGAAATATTTTGAAGGAAAAAACGAAGAATCGAATTAATTTTTAAATAATTGGATACATTTTAGGAGATCTACACATTTACTACATATTTTACCTTTAAAACAATTTGGTCATCAAGTTTATCACTATTTGCCATTTAATTGAGAAACTAAAGTTCATATTCCACATGCCTAAGCTAAAATTTCACGCTACACCACTGGTATAACGATATAAATGTTATATGTATAATGCTATACTTATAATGGTATAATGGTAATGGTATAATGGCAATGGTATAATAATGGTGTAATGGTTCAATGTTACACTAGTACAATGGTATAATTGTATAAGTATAATGAGGCAAACGTAATGGTACAATGGTCATGGTATAATGTCAATAATGGTATAATGGTAATGTGGTAATCGTGTAATGGTGCAATTGGATAATGGTATGATGTTATATTGGTAGGATGGTTTGGCTGTATAGTAGCATGATGGTATGATGGGATAATGGTATGATGGAATAATAGTATGATGGAATGATGGTAAGATGGTAAAATGGAATGGTATAGACTCCACTAGTTTTTGGTAGTTTACCGAGATCCTCTCATCCCGATACCAAACCTGAATGATCGGATGAATTCCCGGCCCAATCTAGAACAGTTGTCTCCTTATCCTGGAAATTTCAACATTTTCTTCGACTTGTGGCAGGGAGCCGAGTCCTGTTCTGTGCAGACTTCTGTTAAAAAAATGTTTTCGAGAGGTTTTTCATACATGGAAGTTGGATCTCTGGTGCCAATCGAAGGCATGATGAACAACGACCAGGAATATCAGCGCATGTTGTGAAGAAAATCACCTGAACAACAAATAAAGGAGTACAAATTTACCACCGTGACTCATCGCACGGCATCTGCAACATCCCTAGCCGTGAGCATATATTGCAACAGTTAGCAAGAGATGAAGCTTCCACCTACCCATTCGCATCAGAAACGACACTGAATGATTTCTATGTAGATGACCTCATTTCTGACAACAACACACTAGAGGAAGCCGTATTTGCCCAAGCACAGCTCATTAAACTACTCAAAACTGGCGGATTCAACCTACGTAAATGGGCTGCCAACCACCATGCCCTGATACAAGCGGTGCCAAAAGAACTGCGAAATAATGGGATTCTTGAATTCGAACTTGATGGCACAGTCCAAACTCTTGGTCTACATTGGAATCCAGTGACAGACAGCTTCGGATTTCGCATTTCATCTCCGACTAAAACAAAAAATAACTCTACCAAACGAAGCCTACTTTCGGACAGTGGAAAACTTTTTGACCTCCTAGGATGGCTAGCATCAGTTACTGAGCAGCCGGACTCTCCTGAGATCAATACTACCTCTGGCTCTATCAATTCAATGGGATAATTTCAAAAATGATCTACCCTCTTTAGAAGAGATAGGCATACCCAGGTAGGTCTACTTTGATAAAACATCATCAATCAGTCTACATGGACTTTGCGATTTCTCTGAGAAGGCCTATGCAGCAGTCGTTTATGCCAGCAATGTTAGTCTAGATAGAAAAATCCAGATGACACTACTGTCGTCTAAAATTAAGGTAGCACCAATTAAAACTATTTTGTCAATACCACGACTTGAACTATCAAAGCCAGTGAAGCATTAGAATTACCAAATTTAGAGGTTAACTTCTTGCCCGACTCCTTGATTACTCTTGCATGGATCCAAGGGCATCCGCACAGACACAAAACCTTTATGGCTAACAGAATTTCAGAAATCCAAGAGAAATCAAGTTCAGCACAGTAGCAACACATAAGCTTTAAGAAGAATCCGGCTGATTGTGCTTCTAGAAGAGTTCAACCGAATTAACAAAATGCAGTTTATGGTGGGATGGTCCTTTATGGCTTAAATTGACTAGCCAAAACTGGCCACAACAAGCATCGTTCAAGGCCAATATAGATCTTGAATTGAAGCAGGTAATATCAGTCATACGCTCTGCAAACATAAACCTTTTTGAACAGTTGATAGACAGTATCTCTTATGTAAATAAAATAGTCCGCATCATCAGCTACTGTCAACGTTTCATTAAAAGATACTTAAAGAGACCACACGACGATTCTTCACAAAATACCACACCATCAGGCAAGGAGCTAAAGGAGGCCCAAGAAGTATTATGCAGAATAATTCTACATCAAGAATTCCAAGGGAAAATCAGACGCACACGCAGAGATGGATCAGTTTTAGCCAAAAGCAACATCCTGTCACTTAACCTTTTCATTGATGATAAAGAAATACTTCGAATAGGAGGTCGCATAACAAACAGCGAGTTAGAGACTTCGATGTCCAGTCAAGCATCCGATTCTGCTGCCGCCTAAACATCGTATAACGAAGCTACTAATTGCAGACGCACATTTACGAGCATTTCATGGAGGAATTCAACTAACCCTAGCCTATTTACGAAGGGTTTATTGGTTTACACTCATGGCAGATTTACCGAAAGAGAGAATAGTCCCTTCTCGTCCGTTCACGCACGCGGGTGTAGATTTCGCAGGCCCAATTCAAGTGAGATTATCAAAGAGTACGAAAGTTTGAAATCTTACAAAGAATATATAGCAATATTTGTATGCTTTCAACCAATATAATACACTTAGAGATTGTAACTGTAAGCGATCAAACTTCAATCGCGTTTATAGCAGCATTCAAAAGGTTTATGGTCCGTTTCACCACATCTACTCTAATAATGGAACAAACTTCGTCGGAGCTCGGTCGATATTGGAAAAGGAAAAACTTGCGGCCTTCAAATAAGCTATTCTATAATTCCAAGAAATGCTTGCCAAAAGTGGTACAAAATGGCATTTCATACCACCTTGCCCGGGATTACGTTAAGCTTTGGGAAAATGTTTTGTGAAAAAGCCAGCTATGTCCCAAACTATTCTAAAAACTAGTAGTAACCCGTCAAAAATAACGGACGTTTTTCGTAGGCTGTTTGTAAAAAAAGTAAGCTAGTAAGGTAGTTAAATCCAACAAAAATGACGGAATGGAAACCAATAAATCATGTAAAGTATAAAAAATCAATTATATAATCAACAAATCGTACATGACATAGAAGTGACACTACTCAAAAAATTAAGTTTCATTTTGAATGGTAAAGTTGATTCACTTGGCTCTAAATCAATTCTTGGTTTACAGACTGCTTCACCTTTATTGCAACCAGTTAAAATTTCAGCCTTGATAACATTTGTTAAGAGCTCTTTGACAATTAATCGGGTACCATTAAGTAAGCCTCTTTTAGGATTCAAATTACGCATAAACATAATAAATGCATCTTTTTTCAGTTCGACTGAATGCGAAGGCATTCCCGATGGACTTTGTGCATTAAAGTATTCAATCAGAAACCATTGTATCGACGCTTTTGTAAACTATTGCTTGGCCATCCATAAGACGAAGTATTTTACAATTGAGTTTAGGAACATCAACATTTTTTGGTGAAAAATAATTTTGTTTGTTAGTTGAACGAAACAAACCACTATGAGGTGTTCTTCCAAATGCTAAAGCCAATCCACCTCGTCCTCTTACATATGGCATCAAAGGATTATATAAATATGTTTTTCCAGAACATCGATAAAAAAAAATTGCGATTCAGCATTAGAATCATCAACAGCTGTAATGATTTCATCGAAAATTGTCTTTTGCTCCAAAATAAGGGGTGGAATGAGTTGCTCAGCCTTTCATATTCTTCATTTTGATCAAATAAATGTTCGCAGTTTAAAATAGGACCTTTAAAAATGTACTTGATAGAATGAATTGTTTGACATGATTCGACATTGATGTGACAGTTATAATGGTTGTTCAAATACTTGTTGTAAGGAACAATCCAACGTTTATCAACAATTTTTGTTCCAATTTGTGCTTGATAATCTGATTTGTCTTTTGTCGTTTCATTCGCAAATTATTTCGGAAATCTTTTTGTGCATAAATTTTCTTTCATGCATGGAGCTGCTAAATTTTGTTCATCACACGGCCCATGAACCATTGTACGACATACGATTTCATGTTAAAGTGATTCAGTTTCAAAATTAGTAATTTCAGCACTTATATAACGATCGATTTCTTCTTTTGTATATATGCATGTGGAAATCCACGTTTTTGAAATTCAATTGTATACATCCATGCAACAAAAGTGCCGACACGTTTATTTTTTTGTTATATCATTATGTATGGCATTCAACTTGAGTTTAAAAACTCGTGCAACTAAATCTGGTATATCATATATGGTTGTTGACCTAGCAAAAGATTTTCTCTAACTTCTCGCCAATTTGGATTACATGCAACGGTGACGAATAGATCGGGTTTCGAATGTTTTGCAACTATTGCCATGGAATCATGATATTTTTCCAACATGTTTCTTGGTGAACACTGAAATGAAGATGGAAGAATTACAGTACGATCAACATTTGTTCCTTATCTAATTATAACGTTATTTACCTGATAATGTAA
This sequence comes from Tipula helvola, assembly GCA_963556165.1. Taxonomy (NCBI): domain Eukaryota; kingdom Metazoa; phylum Arthropoda; class Insecta; order Diptera; family Tipulidae; genus Tipula; species Tipula helvola. The sequence goes on from OY744481.1 coordinate 274,082,499, forward strand.
GCTACGATGTTGTTCACAACGTAATTTGTTTTGTTGGTGTCTTTTCCAGTTACAGAAAAGAGTAGCAAAAGAGTAGAAAAGGAGTAGAAAGAGCTGTCAAAAAGATAGTTTTTTGACAATTTAAGTGGAACATACAATAAAATGTTTCTAAATGACTTTGGCTTTTTGTATGGGTTTGTGAATGTACGTTTTAATTGTCAAATTACTATTTTGTCACTTTGCAATACAATGCAATGTAGATGTAAATGTATTACATAGTTAGATAAATTTGCTACTCCATCAATTTAGACCGATTCAAGATGGCGGATTGGGGTAGCTTTACAGTAGGGTAGTGTGTAAGTGGAAAGCGACATAATAAAATTCAAATTATTTGCCTCAACTTGTAAATAAGAATGAACTGCTCACTGTTGAAACAACTTGCCACCAAGAGTTATCGAATTATATACACATTGTCTAACAAAAGTATGTGCAACTGTCCATTGCAAAATTGTGATTTGAGCACGTTTTCTGTCTGGATTTTTTACTAAATTTATTTGGATACGTGGTTGCCATCCAGCATATCTAAAAATGAAAAAATATGGCATACATCATTGGGTCCAAGTTGGGACTCATAATATTTAATGAAATAAGAGGCTGTTCATTATTTCTTGGATATACACGAAAATCACAATCAAAAGGAATTTGTCCATCAGCAGTATGGAAAATTATTGCAACCTCATTAACAGTTGGTAAATTACAACGTCGTCTATCAGCATTTCGATCTCTTCTAAATACCATGTTTACAACTGGAGCTGCCTCATTGTTTGCTGCAGTTCTATTATCTTCCTTTTCTTTAACTTCGCCAAGTTTTCACCAAATATTTTCATTTAAACCTTCAACCTTTAACTTGATTGTCATTTGCTGGATGCAAATGAGCTGTCATCTGGAGGCTCCGGAGCCTCATTTCTCTTGCTTGAATAACCGCTCTGGAAATACGTATACGTCTCGCATCATTTGCACTACGAAGTTTTTTCTCAGCTTCAGTTTAATTTGCTTTTATTTGCGGCGTTGTTGTCTTTCATCAAAGCTTTCATTTAATCGACACTGATATCCACGATCTATATCATTCTGACGTATATACATACGTTCAAGACTTTCTTGGCTTTGACGTGGCCGAAAACAAAAACGCAGAGAGGGAAAATACAGTGGCCTTATGGATTACTTGCAAAGTGAAGCAAGGTTTAGTCTCTGGAACAGCTATAATCATTCCGTCATCATTCCAAGACAGCCCGAGAAATATGGCCCAAAACTATCAAGATGCTATGGTGAATGTCCGTAAATATGGCAAGCTGGACTATTTCATTACAATGACATGTAATTCGAAATGGAGTGAAATAAGTAACAATTTGTTGGAATTTCAGTCTCCGGAATTTCGTCCCGATTTAGTAGCAAGGGTAATCAAATTAAAGCTCCAAAAATTGCTCGATAACCCATATTCTGTTGATTGTTGGAGACAATATTTATATCCTGACATCCCAAACCATTATTATTCGACAAAATGAACGGTGCATGGAAACCCTGACAAAAAAATGTAAATATTACCATTGGCCGAATGTTTTCGGTTAATATGACAGATATCGAAAGATTTTGTCTACGCTTACTTCTTCTTCACGTTCCTGGAATACTATCTTTCAAAAACTTGAGGACATTCAATGGCTACACAAGTGTAATATTTAAAGAAGCGACTCAAAAACGTGGTTTATTTAACGATGACACTAAATACATTATCAGACGCTATTTCAGCAAGCATGCCACGTCAGTTGCGAGATCTACATATATGCATGTATTTGGGTTTTTGCATCACTGCTTAACACGATTCACGGAGAATCGAACTTTGTGCTTGCCGTTGCTTCTACAGGGATAGCTGCCACTCTTCTTGACGGATACAGAACTTATCACTCCCAGTTTAAATTACCTGTGCCAATCGTAGAAACCTTAACGTCCTTGACAACGCAAAATTAATTCTATTAGATAAAGCTACAATGGCACCTAGTGTTGGTATGAATGCTGTCGATAAGCTTTGTAAAGTAGTAATGAAAAACCAGAGACCATTTGGTGGTGGATGCTACTTGGTGGTTATTTTAGACAAACTTTACCTGTAGTTGTACATGGTAGTCAGCGCGCAATTGTTAAAGCTAACTTAAAATGTCATGCTCTTTGGGAAAAGTTTATTGCTCTAAGGCTCCAGAATAACGTACGTTTAGTGGACCCTCAATACAATAATTGGTTACTTAAATTAGGCGATGGAACTTTATCAACAATCATGGTCTTACCGACGACTTAATTAAAATTTCGAGCAACCTTATTTGCAAAGGCTCTATAATAATCGAAATATTTATGTCCAAAAAATACAGATGTGAACTTGATCAACGAAGTTGACACGTTTTGATGAAATCATTCAGAATTACTCGACAGAAAAATGATTTAACCCGTTCTTAAATGATTTAACGCTGTCTGGAATTCCGCTTAAAAAATTTAAATTAATTGTTGGAATACCATAATTCTGTTAAGAAATCTTAATACAAATCGTGGTCTTTGCAATGGAACTTGATTAAATGTTCGACAGCTGAAACCAAATCTGATAATTGTTAAAGGAAACTGTATTCATTCCCAGAATTGACCTAGCCCCGACCAACTCAGACTTACCATTTATTTTACTACGAAGATAATTTCGAAATTAAATTGGCATTTGCAATAATAATCAATAAGTCTCAGGGCAGACATTAGAAAAAGTGGATTTATCAAAGGCAACAAAAATTTTTTGAACATAAAATGTATTGCAAAGGAAATCTTTACGCGTTTATAACTTGGGAATCCAACCACAACGTAAAGATCTTGCCTTACCGTGTTTTTCTTATCTGATCAAGGTATATAAGTCTGTCTTTGTTTCATGAAAATCGGATATGTACTTTTCGAATTAATATTCGAATATGGGATATAATGCATCTCTCTCGCTCTAGCGGTTTGCTTGAGTTGAGATGCCTGAAACAATAACCAATCCAAAAACTAATAAAAAAAAGTATACGGCAGTGTCCTAAAAATGCTTGTTGTACCCATGAACAAGTTTTTAGTTAAACACTTATTTTTTCCTAATGTCCAGCTTCGCATTAATTAAAAGTGTCTGATTTCGAGAGTACGAAACAACACCTGATACAGTTCAATGGTTTCAAACAAAACGAAATTAAAGGATCACAAATCTCGAGTATAATTTGAAAAATATCAAGAATTTCAAAATAATCTGAAAAATGTCGAATTTTCAAAGTGTCTTGAATATTCTAGAAAGTTTTCAAATATCGAGTCATCCGTAAACCGTAAGTATGTAAAACCAAAGGATATCCTATACGTGCTAATCACTGCCATGTAAAATGTAAATAACTTGGACATTCTGGAATAATTTCGAATAACCTAGGGAATTGGCGAAATATCGAAATCTCAAAAAATCTAATTTTGCCTTTAAGGATATCGAACACAAATTTTTGTTCGTTATGTTGGAAATTCATACAATCCTGTGAGGCAAAGTAGAAAGTATTTCATTGGGGATGCGGTGTAACTCTGCAAGTTCCCACAACTCAAATCTATTGCCATACAAAATTCAACTAAATTTGAAAATCTTTAAAATTCTCAAATAATCCTAGAAATGTCGAGAAACTTAAGAAATCTAGAATAAATCGCGAAACAATCTCGATTACCCCAGAAAAAATCGAATAATCTCTATATTATGTGAATCTCGATTGATCTCGAACAATTTCAATAATATACCGAAAAATCTAGAAAGCCCACGAAAATTTCGAAAAATTCCAAAAATTCGTGTAAATATGGAATTATTTGTCGCATAATTTATGTTACCAATACTACTAAGTAAAATGCTATTAAGCAAGTTAAGACTAAGTTCACCAAAACTATATGCAATAATAATGAAACACTCAAATAGATTGGAAAATTTCGTAAATATCGAACAATCATATTCTTTGAATATACTCTCTAAAGTTCTCGAGTAACAGCGAACTATCAAACACACCCGACAATTTCAAACATACTCGAATAATTTCGAAAATTTCGAATAATCTGACAGTTTCGAAATTCCGAATCGCGATAATTAATAGTCGCACCAATCAAATTTTAAAAAGTAGTCAAAAGAAGAAACCCGAGATAAGGGGATATGAAATAGAAAGATTTGCAATTTCCTTATTTAAAATAGTTTTTCAAAATAAACCGGTTTTACCTGTAAATTAAGCTTTTTTTATCGGTAATAAAAAAGAATCGGTAAACGAGAAACTGTATCAATCACATTGAATCTTTTGCAAGTCAAATTCAACCTTTTTTAATCAAACCTTGATTTGTAAGAGGTTGCAAACACTAAAATCGTTATCGTTTAATGTCAGAAGCTTCCTCTAAATTTGAATATCTGTTAGAACCTAAAGCCATTTTTATTTCTTTGGAGTCAGATTATTTACGTGTAATTACTTTGAGATTCACCTTCACCAACCGAGCAGAAATTGTTGGGCCTGTCTTAAGAAAATATTTAAAAGCAACAGGAACGATTTTTCTTTCTCTAAAAACTAGACCACCGCACCGCCTTGTCTTAAAAAGGATCTTCTTTAAGCTTAATCTAAGCTACAACCTATCTGATATTGACTTTGAACTAATATTCGAACGCTTGATAACTGTCGTGGGCCCCATTAACCGTGGTCCCTTCCGCAGCTGCGGGCGCTACGAGTACTTTGTTACGCCACTGCCATGCCGCTCTTTTGTATAAAAGGTATGACATGCCGTTACGTTTAGGCAAATATACAAACGATGGTAATTATTATTTAGGAATACTCTAAAGATCTCAAACATTAATCAATTGTTCAACACATATCAATTCTTCATGAAAAGTATTTTGCTTTGCTTATTGTTCATTCGAAGCGTTGCTCATCGGCCCCAATAATTATTATCGGACAAAAATTTCAAAGGTTAAGATTTCTTTGACTTTAAAAAAATTTCCCATTTTCATGGAAATTTCAAGAGAATGTTAATCAAATTCAAAATACTATTGTTTGATGGACATAGCACTGCGAGAAATAATTACTTTTCAGGCAAAGATCTGGTAAATTTTATAATGAGGAGTCTTCAACCTTTCTGCAACAAAAATGTCTCTCGTATATCGAAAACAACTTCCTTACGTATTTTTTATCGTTATATTTTTATTATTATATCTATTCTTATTTACATTAAGAAAGCAAATAATTTTTATTTATTTTTTAATTTTATGAGAAAACTTTTCCCAGTATTTTTCTTTGTGTTGTGTTTGCTTCTGGGTGGAGTAAAAAAAACAAAAAGAATTTTTTTTTTTGTAATGAAATTTATTTAGTTTTCCATCTTCTCTAGGTTCAAGTTGATTATTTTCCATTTTTCGTAAAACTTTCATCTACGTGCTGTTATTGAATTGATAATTTTACAAAAATGAACGAAGCCAAATGGAAAGAAAAAGAAATCTGTATGTATTGCAGCACGTCATTCTATTTATTATATTGTACTTGAATCTCAAACGATGAAAAACAAAAAATGCAAAATGAAAATAAACATTTAAAAAAGAAAATATTCTCAAGATTTAGAGAGAATTAAGAACAATATGTATACAATAAACAAAAAATCTGAATTTTGAAAGCTTTTTTATTTTAAATACTCGCATAGAAATTAATTTAGTTGTCTCTAGTCTTGATATATCATTTTAAATGTGAGACGACCAAAAAAAAATTTTACAAACGTAATTTCTAGTAAACTGAGCTCCGAGATGATTGAAAAACTTACACCAACCGAATTCAAAATAAACGTTTACAAAAGCACAAACTACTGAAAAATATCCACCCATAAACCATTTTATTCTATAAAACATTAATCGAATTACGTGATCCAATCTTCAACTAAACTATAGCAAAAAAAATAAAAGAAATACGATAAATAATTTTCCTTTTTCCACAAACACAAACAAAATACCAAGAATAATATTAAAACTTTTCACATTCAATTTTCACTTAATAAAAAAGCACAAAAATGGTACAAAAATAAAATTAACCGACAGTGTAGAGTAGAAAACACTAAGTTAACAGGAACGTAGAGCGACAAAATACATTAAGACATAGCTGTGTACACATTTTGTAAGAAGAAAATAAAAATCTTCGGCATCACAACGAAAATAGATTTTCAAAATGTGTACAAAAAAACAATAATAAGCTTTTCATTATTATTATTATCGTTATTATTGAGCAAAAAAAAAAAGGTCGATGGTCAATTTTCAATTTGACAGAGAAATATAAAAACTTGAACTAAGCATTGGCTTGCTTTCAAATACTCTTGTTCGCATTCAGCCATAAATACTGGTAGAGCACAACAACCAGAAAGAAAATTGTTTTGATTTTTTATTTAATGTCTAGACGCTTTAATGTAATAATTATTGTATATTTGTTGATCGCAAGAATAACAAATTCATTAGCACGTTTACCTCAAGAACAATAAACTAAAGAAGGAGGATACTAAGAATCGGTGAATTACTAAGAAATTGAGAGATTTATGGTGGATAATAAACAAACAATATTAATTACTTATTTATAACACCTTGGCAGCTCATCTTGAAACATCAAAAATAGCTTTTTGTTTATAGCAGAGACTGTAATTGACAATATGGTTTAAAAAATTTTGCGGAAGTAAACAAAACAGTTTCTGGTATGTATATTCAGGCTTTCATAATCTTGACTCGAAGATATTTTCAATTTTTTCATGACAAGAGAAGGCAAATAAGGAGTAGGAACATGGATTACCATAATCTATTGACCAAAATATTTTATGATTTATAAAGCAAGGCAACGTTTGGGCTTTAATGCTCTCTTGAACTTCGGGAATAGAAGGCTGCTTAAATTCGGTGCTCTCTTTTTTGTTGACTCGATTTATTACACACTTATTTAAATCATTCGAACACCACATATTTTCGGCATAAAATATCACTCGATTATACGACTGAAATCTAATTCAGGACCACTTCTAAAACCAGCATAGGAATTTGTAATAATATCGAGACTTAATAAAACAATGATTTGGCCAAGATTATGAACATAATCTTAATCCCGATAGGGTTGAAAAAATTCTTTTGCCAAAGAATATCAGAGGTGTATATCATGTCGGTATAATACCGGTAGACATATTCGAATTTTGAATATATTCCGACGTATCCACTGACTCCAAATAATAATCGCAAATTCATGAATTTAAGAAACTTGAGCCATTCCACCACATATTATTTTGGATCAAGTTCTGCGGCATCACTCCCCGAGAAATCAAATCTGGTGGATTCTCCGAACTAGATACTTGAAGCCATATTAAATCCTGTGATAACGATCGAATCTCTGAAACTCTGTTGGCTAGAAATGTCTTTACTTGAATGGAGGCGTTTTTATCCAAGCTTGAACAGTTTCTGAATCAGTCCACAATTGAATATGATGGAAATCATTTTTAAGAGCACTGATTGCCTTTGATGCCAATTGAGCCAGGAGCATTGCAGCGCACAATTCAAATCTAGCAATGCTAATTGTTTTCAGTGGCTCCACATGTAATTTGCTACACAACAACATAACATAAGCTTGATTATTCTTGATGGTTTTTACATACAGGCATGCTCCGAATGCACTCTGTGACGTGAATTCGGTCATAATCATCTAACATGATATATCCGTTTAATTCGACATTTTGGAAGCAAGAGAGATTTGTTCTAAAGGTGAGCCACGTTTTCCTGTATTCCAATTGATTTTACACTTCCAAAAGTTCTGCATTAGTAATTTGGCGTCGATTATAGTGGGCTAAAATTGATCTTTTTGTGAGCTTTACATCACAATTTATTTGTTCAATATTGAACCGAAAAACGTCTTTAGTTGGGGACCAAAATAACCCTAAGGCTTTGATTGATTCATTTTCACAATTTTCGTTGACTTGTAATATTTCTCTATTTACTATATGTGGAAGCAATTCATTAGAGTTAGCGTTCCATTTATGCAACTTGAAACCTACTTTTGCCAATATTGACGATACATCTTTGTACAGAACTAATGCCTTTTCAATATTTTCTACTCCCGAAAGTAAGTCGTCGACGTAAGAATCTTCATCAAGTATTTTTGATGTTATTTGGAAATTTAATGATTCTTCAAATGCAAGTTGTTTTAGCGCTTTCGTTGCTAAATATGGAGCGGAAGAAGTTCCGTATATTCCCGTCGTGAGCTCGTAAGTTTCAATGGGCTTATTAACACTATCTCTCCATAATATTCTCTGATATGTATGTCTGAATCGTTCACTCTTATTTGACGATACATTTTTTTTATATCTGATGTAAACGCTTTGTTATGTTTTCTAAACCTTAATATAATTGAAAATAAATCATCCTGTATCACAGATCCTACCATAAGGGCATCATTTAATAATACACCGTTACTTGATTTCGCGGAAGCGTCGAACACCACGAGTAGCTTCGTTGTTTTACTAGCTGGCTTTATGACAAAATGATGTGGTAGATAAAATGATGTCTGATTAAAATTCAGGCTTTCCTTAACTAAAGGAATGTGGTTTAAATTTTTGTATTCGTCGATAAATTATTTATATTCTTGACTCAAAGATTCATTAGCTTGTAATTTGCGTTCCAAATATGAAAATCGATTGTGAGCTACAGATTTAGATTCTCCTAACTGCTTGCAATTTACCTTAAAAGGTAGCCGTACTATGATCTCTTGTGTAAGTTGCAGCAAAATGCTCCTCGCACAATTTTTCTTACTTGGATAAATGCTTAGCAGGCGCCGATTCAATTATATCATAAAATTTTGGCAAAATGGTATTTAAATCCTCCTGTGCATTCTGCTCTAGTTCTTCGTTCAGGATGGTTGAAAAATTATAAACTGTGCTATTATAACTTTCACCAAATATCTATCCGAACTGCGTTTCCAGCAATATTGGTTGATTTTTATTGGTATGGATTTTAATTTCAATATCTCTTAGTAGATTTTCGCACCTAACAGGATATCAATAGAACTCGGTATATTAAACAAGGGATCCGCTAAGATTACATTACTTGGTATTGACCATCTAGATGTGTTAATGTTATTGGAAGGAAAAGTTTCTGTGATAACGGGATTTTGAAGTTCTACCTCTTGCCGAAATTTATTTATTCTTGATTTTATTTTCGTTACAATTTTATGAGAGAGTTTTATTTACATTCAATAGAGAAATTGAATTTTTAATCTTAATGTTGGCTAATTTTAATTTATCGGCTAAACTACTGCAAATAAAATTTGATTGACTTCCGGAGTCTAGTAAAACTATGCATTGTGCAGAACAACAAAACTGAGCCAGTAGTTTAGTATGATGGATCGGTTTAACAGTTGTTACATTTACAATAAAAATAATCATAAAGAATTTAATTGCCTAAAATTTCCCAAATTCTCTGTTCTTGATAGAATAAACCAATTGAAGGAATCAAGCGTTTGCCTAAATTTTTTATATGCTGTTCATATGCCTAAAGATTGTCCATCGACAAGTGTCTGTAAATATTGTCAAAATAAACACAATCTCTGTTGCATATCAGCAAATTCGCAAATATTACAAATCAAGCACATTGTTCAACAATAACCACTTGCACTGCACCATTAGAAAATAATAAGAAAAATTCTGAATCTCATCGGTCAGTGTCAAATTCAGAGTCACAATCAATATGATGAGTGCAATAGCACTACAATGGATTCTAAAATTTGACATCTACGCTGGATAAACGAAATCAAAGAATCCCATGTCGAAAACTGACTCATATTTTGTTGCTCCTCCCATAGCTTACGAGTAGCTGAATATAACCTTCTTTTAACTATGTTGATGATAAGCATATCCTTTCACTAAGGGAGCCTATATTGAAATTCAATGCATTCAATGTACTCACATGTAGTTGACAAGCGTTCAACAAATTTCTCAACATCTGTTTGAAAGTCAACCAATTAAGAGGATTTCCCTTAAATTTAGGGATTTCTAAAGTTGGCGGCATGATTGTCAATGGTTTGAGATTCATGGTTGGTTGAGCCACCGATGCATGGGATTTTGGGCTATTTTGTCTATTCCTATTTAGATCGGGTGGCGGTGCGGATGGTTGATATGAATTATTAAATCGGGATTTGATTTATGAAATATAAGGGAACTGGAACCTTGTAATTGGTTATACTCATGAGTGTTTGTTTTCATCTGTGTATTATCAACTTGAACGGTTTGGCCTTCAAAAGCAGCATCTGGTGAACTAACTTTTGAGGTCGTTGTCTATGATTACCTGGTATGATTGTTCTGTCATGACTACCATATGATATTTAAGACCTTTTGGCATCAAATTGTTCTAGAAAATCGAATACCTGTAATACCCTCACGAATAAAATTATCCAATTCTGTGACGTTACGCGATCAATGTCAGAATCGTCGCGTCTGTCAACTTCAAACATCTTTCATTGACTCTATCGTGATCTTCAATATGCTTTTTCAAAGCTGGGTTTAACGTTTTCCAACTATAGCTGCTATGCGCACTCTGATCAAAACTCTGGATAAAGTTATTGATGTTCTCAACTTTGTTTCGAATCAAATTTCACTGACGAACAATCTTATTTGCTTCCGATTTCATCCCTACATTTTCTTTTCAAGATCTATCTATTCTGAAATTTTGTTACACACACACATACACACACACACTGTATATCTATAGTATATCAAATAACAAACAATGCCCCTATGTAATACTTAATAATAGTTTACATATGTGTTTCACGCAAGTTCACCTAAATTTACAAGCAACGACCTTACTATTATTATGCACATCCATGGAATAAAATTGTAACTTCCCTTCCACCTTAACAGTTTTCCCCAACATTTTCGTACCACTAAATATTCCTTTCGTTGTTGTTGTGCAATAGCACAAAATCGCTTCCTTGATTAATATTTAGTTAAATAATAGCAATTAGAGACCATCGTTCTATGCCGAAATAATAAATTACATCGAATAAGATGTATAGTATCGGACTTACAGATCCCTTGTATATGCGGTATCGGAATTAAGTTATAGTTTGCTTCTATAGCCTCTTTCTGATTTAGGTTGAACAGTATTTTTTTTAAATTTGTTGGCTTTATTCGCAATCAATCTAACTCCACACTCTAATGTAAGCTCCTTTTACCAAACATAATGTGCATCTAGATTGGCATAAGTTTATGGTGCTCCTAAATGTATACAAGCATTGCTACAAATTATTTAGAAATCTTATATTATGAGTTGTAAAATGCCGTGAAAATTTTTCGGTAAAATATTTTTTCCTGTTAGGATTTTCTGTTTTTTATGAAACGAAATTTTGTACCGTGGAATTTATGAATGTAACTCTCTAATAGATGATAGTTATATAAACAATTTTAACTACAAGTACTATCGTACTTATTGATTTATTTATTATAATATAGATATTTATTTACAGAAAAGCATAAATAAAAAAAATAAAAAAAAAAGATGTCAGCGAGAATTCAACCCGTAACCCCATGCGCCGCATTGCAGCACATTACCACCGAACCAATGAAGACTAGTGTGATGGACTGTGGCACTCGAAATTTTGGGTTCGATTCATTGCGATTTAATTTTGTTTTTGATTTTTTTTAGTCAATAAATATCTAGTTATAATAAATCAATAAAGAGAACAGAATTTAAATTTTGTATTTTTTGGGAGTTGACTGAATTTTTCAATGCACCCATATTTTATGCAGTTCTGACAAGAAAAAATATTTTACCGAAAAATTTGTATGGCTTACTTCAACTCATAATATAATATTTCTAAACAATTTGTAGTAGTGTTTGCATGCTTTTAGGCGAATTATAAACGTATGATTTGTAGGTACACATTAGTCGGTTAAAACAATGATTACGTTAGACTGTAGGGTTGGCATTTGGATGGCGCAGTAACAGAACCTCTATTAAATTATAATTTGAATGCAAAATACATACTATACATCTTATTATTTCATAATAAAATTATTTCAAGAAAGAGTGAAGCACAGGCAAATACCTGTGTTTATTGGTGGGAGTTTACATAAATAAAAAAATTGTGCAATTGTAGGGGAACCTGTGTGTAGGATATATTTTTTAAGTCTGAAATTAATATCTTAATACGATATAGATTATCTTTTAACTTGAAATAAGATTAAATAATTCGAGAGCAAGCGTTTTTCGTACGTACGTTTCTTTAGACCATCTACCAAAATAACGAAATACAAATTACACGATTGCCTACGTTTGTACGCAATTGAGTACATGTACACAAATGTGTCTCACTCTACATGTGCACAATTATATGTACACTGAATTTTTTAGATCTAATTCTAATAATAAAATCCTTACTTTTGACAAATTTGCACACTATCTGAGTAATTCTGACGTTTTATATTATTTTTCAAGCCAAATATCTTTTTTTTGACAGCTATCATAAGAGCCAATATAAAAACACATTGTACCCCTAAAATTAGGTTTAAAGTGTTACGCAATTGTAAGGGCCAATAAAATAAAACGTTCCACAGAAGAAATGCTTTTCCAAGATTGGATTTTTGAAAGTGGTTCACCTTTCGACAAATTTAATGAGACTATCATTTTGCTCGGGAAGAGAGGCCGTTAAGAGAGAACTTAAAGGGACCACTGAATAGCTGAATGTTTCACTCACCAAAACAAATACCAGGGAACAACGGATGACCTTCGTGGGGATCGGCACTCGTGCAGCCTTTGAGCTCCTCAGGATAAGCCGCATTAAAATAGGATGGCAATCCTGCGAAAAACTATGGTAACTAGGTGCTACGCTTGTTTTGGCTATGGCTATCATCAGACGAGCTGCAAAGGACCATATAGAAAGAAGCTAGGGATATGTATCCAATGTGGGGAGAAGGGCCATCTAAAGTAGGATTGTCAGGATCAGCCAAAATGTTTTCTATGCCAGGAATAAGACATTTGGCCTGAAAGACTGAAACATGTACCAGGGTCAGGGGTTTGCCAAATGTTCTGGCACCCCTGGACGAAGCCAGAAAGGAAACAAAGCCTCCAAGGAAACCTTCATCGAAGTAAAACAGCGGATGCCCTTCTGGATCAGCTGAGACTAGACATAGGCGCAAACCTGCTGATTATTAGTGAACAATACCGCAAAAGAACAGAACCTGAATGGCACTCCGATAAACTTGGTACAGCCGTTATTTGGACTCCGCAGCCGATTATAGTCGATGGTCACGAAGCCGAAGAGGGATTTGTATGAACCAAAATCAAAAGAAGCATATGCGTGAGCTGCTATTTCACACCGAACGAGCCCATAGATGCCTTTCGAGCAAAAATCGACGCCTTGGGGGATAAAGCGCGAGAACTCGACGAGGCTCTCGTTATAGCCGGAGATTTTAACGCAAAGGCACTAGAATGGGGCATGAGCGTTACAGACAGGAGAGGACGGTATATCCTAGAGCTGATAGCCAGAGAAGGCCTGATGGTGATGAATGAGGGTAGCGTATCAACATTCAGAAAACCGGGCTACGCTGAGACGATTCCCGACATCACTCTTGTGTCCGACGCGGTTGCACATGATGTCATGGGATGGAGGGTTATGGAAGTTTACAACGGTAGTGACCACCAATACATCACTGTCAGCGTACAGAGAGAATCACTACAGTTCATAAATAGCGCCGGTCGTGTGACGGGATGGAACGTGGCTAAACTATGTGAGGAAAACCTCACGATGACCATCGAAGCGGGAAAACACATAGCACTGAGCAAAACCGGATCTCCTTGGCTAGTAAACCAAGTATGTGATGCGTCGATGCCCTTGGGAAAATGCCGAATGGGGAGAAAGCCCGTGCTTTATTGGTGGTCTGACGAAATAGTAAATCTCAGGAAAAACTGTCTACGCCTAAAACGCGTACTCACTAGGGCAAGAAGAAGAGACGAGTGTGTGGCAGAATTGGAACACGAAGAGTACAGACGGGCAAGAAAAGCACTAAAACTAGAAATAAACAGAAGCATGCGTCTCAAATGGGAAAACTTGAAACGAGATGTCGACATGGAACCCTGGGGCTTGGGTAACCAGATGGTGATGCACAAGGTAGGATCCCAAGCGCCCAGCCCAGTAATGGAGGCAAGCCAAATGTCGAATGTCGTGAATTCCCTGTTCCCGAACCATCCAAACGACAATTGGCCACCTTGCCCCGAAAACCGGAGGAAGTACCAGTTTTCACGGTAGAAGAAATTCAGCAAGCCACTGCTCCTCTCCGAAACAAGAAAGCAGCAGGCCTAGACGGAGTGTTCATGGAAGTTATGAAGGTAATAGCTAGATCTCATCCGGAGGTACTTCTAAATATATACAATCGCTGTCTCGAGGAAGAAGTTTTCCCTAAAGCATGAAAAACCCAGCGGCTGGTTCTCATAAACAAAAAGAAGAGCTATCCAACCTCTTCATCAGCATATAGACCTCTCTGTATGCTGGATACAGCGGAAAACTATTAGAACGACTACTAAAGCCGCGACTCAGAGCCGCTATTGAAGCTTCAGGGGACTTTTCAAATAAGCAATATGGCTTCAGGAAAGGTCGGTCTACTATCGGCGCTGTAGAGGAATTGGTGAGAGCTTTCTTTATAGCATAACAAGGGAATCACTATTCACGGAAGCTAGTGTTAATTGCTACACTGGCTGTTAAGAACGCATTTAACTCGGCGAGGTGGGCGGATATGGTATCGGCGCTATCAAACGCTTTCCGCGTGCCAGATTATCTTTTACGAATAATGGACAGCTACCTACAAGATAGGAAGCTACTGTTCGAAACCACGGAGGGTCAATGCAGTAAAGAAGTCACGAGGGGTGCCGCCCAAGGGTCTATTCTAGGGCCTATTTTATGGAATGCATCATGCGACGGCATCCTGAGAATGTAAATGCCAGATGATACCTTCATGTTTGGTTACGCAGACGATATTGCAGCAGTAATAGTCGTCCGGGATACAGACGATGCCCAACGCAAGGTCAACCAAGTAATGAGAAGAACTACCTCTCGGCCATGGTCTGTCCCTAGCAACAGAAAAAACAGAATTAGTTTTGCTTACGAGACGTCAAATTGCAACCGATGTGCTGTTTCAGGTAGGAAATCAACAAATACAGTCCAGCACCGCAATCAAATACCTGGGGGTACATCTGGACACGAAACTTAATTTTGGAGAACAGGTTAAGCGGTCCTCAGAAAAGGCGTCAAAAGTAACCTTTGCCCTGAGCAGATTGATGACGAACATCGGGAGCCCAATGGATGGAAAAATGAGGCTTCTAATGTCAGTCACGAACTCCATCCTTTTGTATGGATGCGAAATATGGGCAGATACAATTAAAAAGGAAGCATACCGTAAAAAAATGACAGCTGTAAAACGTCGTGGGGCACTCAGGATCTGTAGTTCTTACAGAACTGTCTCAGAACCTGCTGTATTGGTTATTGCTGGAGTGATTCGCATGGACCTAATGGCGAAGGAAAAAAAAGCTATATATGATACCAGGAGGGATCTTGGCGTCTTAGAGGCAAGAAAGGCAACTGAAGGTGGACGAAAAGGTAATTAAAACCCTGTATATGTGGGTGGATAGGAAATAGGGCGAAGTAAATTACTTTTTGACTCAATTCCTCACGGGTCATGGATATTTTTGCAAATATCTGAAAACGATAGGCAAGGTGGAAGAATCGTCGTGTATCTACGGCGATGCAGCAATTGATGATGCAGAACAACTTTTTTCACTTGCAATCAGTGGAAAAGGAGACGTTAAGAACTAATAAGAAAGGTTGGCAGGGTGACGCCCGATAATATCGTGGGCATCATGCTTGAATCGAAACAGAACTGGGATACAGTGGCGAACTTCGTAGAATCAATCATACAACAAAAGAAACCAGAAATGGACAACCACCATAGACCGTGAAAGCTGTTATTTATAATACTAATATACAAGACGAAGCATAGAAAAGCAATATACGAGACACCAACTTGATGTAATATCAAAATAGTTCCGAGGTGGATTTTTTGTCTGAAGGAGGAAAAAAAATGTAAATAAATAACATTTAAATGAACTTGTTCGTTACATCGTGGGGAAACCTACTCCTCCTGAGTAGTCTTACAGCCAGGTACAATGATTTTATGAGCCATGTTGAATGTCTTTTGTGTGGAAAACTCCACGTTTCTTTCTATTTTCATCATGAACTTCATATACCAACATCTTGATGAATAATTCCTCTTATCGATTTTAGCGCTAATTTAGCTGAAAAACCTTTGCTGCAAAATTCCGAACATATACGAGATATCCAGGACGAAAACGACACGGACGCGTGCGCGAATTGAAACTGGGCTAATGGGCTAAACTACCCATCTTCGGAATATAGTAAGAGCTTATAATGATTGTATTCGTGTCCAGTTAAAATTTATTTTTGGCCAAATAATACGAAATGTGGAGTGGAGAATATCCAGTGCCACTGTGCTTGATATCCGGAATTAAACGAAATTAACATTTTTCCATCTTCCACACGAATGTTCGTTTCAGGATTAGGATTTTGTTGAAGCTCGAGAATTTTAGATTGTTATAGTCAGAACTTAAAAATTATGATAATGAAAGATCGATATGTAAAGCTGGGATGTTGTCTGGGGAACAATGTTTCTTGCATCGCTGCGATGGATAATTTTGAATTTAAAAGGTTGCAATTTAAATGCCCATCTGGCGAGACGTCCAGAAAAGTCACGTTGAGGCATGAACCACTTTCGCGTGGTCGGTAACCACGTTGAAAATATAACCCTCAACATATGCACGGAAACTCTTAACCCCATGCACCACAGCGTAAAACTCCAACTCCGTAACAGAGTAGTTACATTGGGCCGAATTAAGCTTCTTAGGTGCATAAGCAATGGGATGTTCACCTCTATCCTCATCAAGTTGGTAAAGAACACTTCCAATGCCTGTTGAACTGGCGTGGCACTGGAAAAGAACTCCGTTTAAAATCAAGATTCTGAAGAATAGGAGCAGAAATTAATGATTGCTTTAATGTATCCAAAGCACCTAGCCTGTCCAAACAAAAGATTTATTTTTCTTTAACACTCCAGTAAGTTGAACAGCTAATGTTGAATCATTCGAAATGAACCGTCTATAACGGCTAGTCCCATAGGTATTCTTCAGTACATCGAACTTCCTCAGGATCTACTTGAATAGTTCCATTGCCAAAAATGTATCCCAAATAGCGGGTGGATCTAAGCACAAATTTACTTTTGCTGACATTGATGGTTAAACTTGCCTCAGGAAGTAAGCGATTACCTCTTGCTAAAGTGAAAAATGCCCTGCAGTGTTGCCGAGGTGATTAAAAGGTCGCCGAGATAAACGAAATCCGTTCGTGGAGATGATGTGGAATCATCTGGTCCATTAGTCGGCACATATGCTGAGGAGCATTACAAATCCCGAAAGGCATCACGATAAATTGATATAGAGGCCGGCCGGGTACTGTGAAAGCCATCTAATCCCTAGACCGCTCATCAAGGTGTATCTGCCAAAATTCATTCTTTAAGTCGATACTTGAAATATATCTTGTCTGATCGAGGTAACCTAATAACCCCTAAATGATGGGTAAGGGATAAGCATCCTTCCTCGTAACCTCCTTTATGCATCCAAATACAATCGGACCTTTCCGTTGGCCTTTCGAACCAATGTAACCGAGCAACTCGACTCACTCTCACGGCACTCCTCGATTACCACGAGACTGAGCATCCAGTCAATTTCCTAATTATAACCCATATTTGTTCAGAGAAGAAACTAGACTCTTAAAGAACTGGAACATAAAATATGGTGCCTTGGGTTCGTTACCTCATATCTTAGATCATAGCCTTAGATGTTTGAAATCCTATCTGTTCTCTTTAAGTTTACTAAAGTGCAGTCCACTTCAATTCTTCGGATACACACCAACAAAACTTGACACACATATGAGTTGATCCGGGGAAAGTTAAGAAGAACACCAATTTTGCTAATAGCAAGATTTATAAGTGAAGCAAGCAGTAAACCAATTACTTCGAAATCCTGCATTCCTTATAGTCCTTCGAATATATTTAGTATGTTTGGTGGGGTAGTATTTGTGAGTAAAAGTGAAAGCTTGACTTTCAGTGATATTTCAAGGACCGCACGAGTTAAAATAACTTCAGAAAATACATCATAATTGTACCTATTGAAATGACCACTTAGCATAATGTAACAAAAGTGATTTCAACCCAAAATTAAAAAAGAAACAAAAATATTAACGCCCCATAAAAATTTTATTTTATTGTGCCTTCTAGCATCACAAAACCTAATCAATCAAACTGTAAGCCCGCATTTACAAACAGAGTGGATAACAATAACAACAACAATAAAAAACGTTTAACTGTAAAATTAATTATTAATTTTATACTTTTTAAACATTAATTAATATTCGTATATGGGTAGAAGGAAATTCGGTAGGCCTAATTTATATTCGGGCAATTAATTTTTCCTAAACATCAACAAGTCGCTGAATTTACTTAGGATACAAAAGAAGGATGAATATGGTAATTTTTTTTTGTTTTTCAAATCGACCTTCGCCACGTATCACGAACAAATCAAAAACAACTTCTCGATATCATTAAATGACGATACAAAAGAAAAAAAAAATTAAGGGTTAAGAGCAAAACAAACTAAAATGTTACAATGAGCTTATTTTCGAAAAGCTTACATACATTTATACAATTAATAATAAAATCCGTATCAAATTTCAATCCTCTCAAAATATTGACATCATTAGGAATATGTCTATGTAGGTAGGGAGAGGGAAGGTCTCATTTCAAAATTTTACTTGTCATGTATACCGTCACTCCGACATTGTTACTTATGACGATATTACGGAGGATACCATTCCACAAATCTGATGTATTCATTCATCACATCAAAATCATTACCAGAATATGTATGTATGATGTATTTTGTAGTTGACAAATAAATAGAAGGTTTTGATAAATATTGGTTGTATATGTAGAAGGAAAATTAATGACGGTAAGGAGGTGGAATAAATTTTCAATTCCAAAATTTCCATGTAAACGATTGAAATGAAACTTACATTAATGTTTTATTTTTGCGGGAGAATGGGAAACTAGACAAATGCAAATTAGATTGGATAGATTTCAGAATTTGTAAGATTAGTTTAAACATTGCGGTATTATGGGGTTTCAAACCGATTTATTCTTAAATAAATGAATAAAATTACAACGCAGAAAAACTTGAAAGTCAGAAATGTCGATATTCTTAGAAATACATATTCACTTGATTCATCCAAAATAAAATTTCGAAGATGGGCAGCCTCAACGATTTTAACTAAATTTATTAGGCAAAATGATTTTTTTCCTCGAGAAATGATAAGAATAGAATTTTTGCACTTTCATTTAGTCCGAAGCAACATGGCAATTTTTGTCAAATTGGGATAATTGTATATAGACAATATAGACAATTATGTGTTCGGGAATAGGCCCCTTGTCCGTGACACACACATTTTAAAGTAAGTTGGCTGTCCGACACTGTCCTTTTCCGCCCTAAGGCTAAGGAGGACTGAGGCAGGAATTTGAAGGAGAAGGATGCGCTAGTAAATCAGTTATTGCAGTAGTGAAACACCAAAACACAGCCTCGAGCTGGAGATACGAATCAGATATCATCAGAGCTATTTAAAACCTCCTATCACTGAAATGTAGCGATTATACATGAGACTTGTAATAAGAATGGAAAAATTAAAGGTTTAACAACGAAACAAGTAAGTTGGCTTATAATACGAAGGTAAAGAGGCCACGAGCAGGACCAATTTATTTCCAGGGATATCACAGCGGTCTCAAAAGAAACAGCCTAGAGAAGGCCAAGATTAGTAAACAAGTATTTTTTTAAATAAATATGTATTACGGTTCCATATTATGATCGCCAAATATTTCGAAAAATGTTCATATCGAAAAACTGCTGTGGTGGCCAAACTAGGCGGTGTATATCCACAAATGTATATTCATTGGAAAGGTTGAACCCCCTCATAACCGGATTCTTTTTGTTGCCCCTTCTTTTGGCATTGGAAACAAATACTTAAAAATTCAAAATCCCCCCGTAGTGCAATACCGTAAGTGCCAAGGTTTTGGGCACGCCGCTGCAGAACAGTATAAATTACAAATATATGAAGCTCGCCGGATCTCATCTCCATGCTGCTCGCTCATGAAATGCAGCAACTGTGGCGGAGGGCACATGGCTAGTTTCTTCGAGTATCCAGAGAGCCAGAAAAGACGGAATAAGTTGAGCAAATCAAATTTTGAAAATTTAAATTGGTTGCAGTTATTGATCCCAAAACCATTTAACTTGGTCAAGAAAGGGGTTTCGTATGCGACTTTCTCAAACCACAGATAGTGACTCTCAACTGCAATAACCTTATTAATACACGGGCAGTATAGACACCAAGGCCTCAGGTGCTTTCATTACTTTTCAGATATTCATAAGCCCAGGATAGTGTATCTGAATGGATCAGGTTAAATAATCGTCGTTCCCTTTATTTTGACAACTACAGGTCATTTGCAGAATAAATTCTAAACTCAAGCGATCTGCCAATTTATTTTATTTTCCGAAAGTTGCGGTCACCAACATGGCTTGCTTGGCACTCATCCACGTCTAATTATGCGGTAATTTTAACTCCCACTACTTATCACGGGGGTTGTTCGTCGATTAATATTGTGGTAGTGGTCGAATGCTTTCCGATTTTTGTCAGTCTAGGAATTTTAACTGCCCCTATAGCCCATCTGATCAGACTTACAAATTTATAACCCTTGCTGTATATTTTCGTCGATAACTTTCGACGTGGGTTATATATTTATATCACGAATTGTGCACTATGAGGTGTCGGATTTATCCTGTTCGCTCTGTTAAACTCATAGTTGGAGAATTGAAAGTGTTTTTTTACGTGAACAATAGACATCTGAAGTCAAGAGTGTCATGACTCGGAGTGCCTCAGGGATCGGTGTTGAACCCCTTTTTTAAGAACTTTTCATGTACATATATCACCTGCCCCCAACCATCCATTCACCAAGTTTCGGGCATATGCTGACAATACTACTATCTTTTCCACCAGTTCATGTGAATTCCAGTGCTCTGCTACAATCCAAACAAAACTAAAATCTTTTGTGGCATATTTCGATGGATGGAATATAAGGATTAACCCCTCAAATACACAGCTGGGTATTTCTATCCCAGCTGGGCGTTTCTGGCACGCGTCCACGACGTTTCCAACATCACAGCTTTTCGGAAGCTTTTCTGAGTAAGCATTTGGGATTTTGTTTATTAATTGAGGTTTTCGATGTTTTTCGATAATATTCCGAATTTTTAAGAGTATCTTCTCTAAGTTTTGCTTATGGTTTTCGAGATAAATTAAGACCCATCGAGCTTTGCATATTATCAACATTATAAGCTAAATGGAAATTAATTCAACCTTCATTCATTAATGTGATGGGATACGAGCGAGTTTTACACATCGCTTAAATTTGGAAAGATCGAACATTATTTTGTGAAGGTACTTTGGTCCTCACTTTAAAAAAAACGGAAAATTTTATTTAACATTCGAGGAAATATTTCATTATAAGAGTTTAAGGTGTAGATACTAAAATTCGATAGATCTGAGAATCAGGCAAAATTAAACAGACGATAACAATTCTCCTTGAAGATTAATGACTAGGCTTCATTTATGTTTATGTATAAACCACAATCTTGAGTTATAGTAACTAATAGTTTGTTTTTTTTCTTTAATAATATTTCAAAACCACAAATTTTCCTTGCGCACCACATTTCGGCATTAAACAACTTAGCACTATACGAGGAGAGAAAGAGGAGGCAGGGAGTCTCTATTATTTACCGTGTCAACCAGTCAAAAGCTATAAATAAACTCGGTTGTGCGGTTTTCACTTTTCTTTTTTTGTTAGGTATACATAGGTAAGAGAAAATAATAATTTTCAATTTTTCATAATATTTGCTTTGCTGTAATTGACTTTGAAAAATTGAAAATCAATTTTCTTGTTATTCTATGGGTATATAACGTGCGTTCGAACATTATTTGGTTATTCAATTTTTGCCGTAAAATAAATTTCTCGTACAACGATGGGTTCATAACGATTATTATTGTTGCTAGGATGTATGTATAGATCAAATAAGGCGCTTTGTATTCTAATAAGGGTGCAGTTGTTTGTTCGAATATCTTTACAATTATTTAGACGAAATTTGATTTTGATCAGAGTCGATAAGTAGATTTGTGCACGCAAGAAGGATGAAATATTTTGCCACTCTACATCTTGTACCATATACATACATACATAATGTTTGATGCAGGGGATATTAAGCAGACGAAAAAAAAAAGAATCTTCTCTTTACTTTTACATTATGTGGAAAATATAGAAAAAATATTCCGTCATTTCATGTTCGTCTGGAAACAAACAAGCAAAAAAAAAACATTTTCTCGATTTTTCATTTTTTAGTTTATTTGTATTATATTATGTACAGACTTGAAAGGAAGTTGTAAAAAGATTAATCGTATGGTATTAAACTAATGCTGTATTCCCAAGATGTTGTATGTCTTACATAAGAAGTACATATAAAATAATAGTTACTGTTGAAGTTACTACATATGCAAACGTACTATAGAAATCCAATGAAGTGTTAAAATATTGAAATATTCACTGAAATTCAATAAATTATAAAAGGAAAACAAAAAAAAAATCACTCGAGCTAAAAAATATTTTTTGTTGTATACTAAATGGTTTATTGCTGTCGACCAACCTCGTGTTTAGCTCCCCAACCCCAAAATATTATGTTTGTTGCACTTATACGATTTATTCAAGTTAACGTAATCGCGTGTAGTAGAAAAGGCCCTGGGTTCGAACCTTGGAAAATGATTTATTTTTTGAAGTGGAAACATTTTTATTCGCGCCTACCAAAAAATGTTGTATTGGAGTAAATTTACAAATGAGACGAACGGAAATGACGTATTTCGTTTTAATATACAATATTATATTACGGTGCGATTTCTGCATTGCTAGTGTACGTTTGTCATGGAAACTTTGGAAACGTATAAATTCACGCTTTTGAGGTATTTTTAATAAGGCCTGTATTAGACTATAAAAGATCTTTGACAAATATATTTTATAAAACATTTTCATGCATTTTATTTTATAAAAGAACTTTTAACAAATATTTTGCTATATTACACTACATCAAAGATTTTATCATTTTTTCATGAAATTTAACGGAAAAAAGTGGAAATTCCCCTATTTTTGTATTATATAAAAATGCATTTGCTTCATATTCACTTATTAAACAATTGGTTATTGAATCACTCCAATTAAATTTATTTCCCGCCATTTTTACAATAAAATACGATTTTTAAAAAAAAATATTAATTATGCAACGTCAAAATCTTTTATCATATTTAGCCGCAAGAAGCTAAATATAATAAAAGAAATTTGATAAAACAAAGAAATTATAAAATATGCATATTACACGATCAAAAGTCTTTGACAAATATATTTTATAAAATATCTTTGTCAAAGATCTTTTATAGTCTAATACAGGCCTAATACTTGGTATTGCTCTAAACAATAAATACTTAAATTAACCCAAAAGTACTAATGCCTAGATGTTTTTTGATTGTTATTTCTACATTAGTACTAAAATATAAATTTCCTACAAGGAGTTGTGCAACTACTTGTGCACCCTGTATTTTGGAATTATTTGCTTATTAGTTTGATTTGTTTTCTTCGAGAATAACAATTATTTACTTTAAATTGCGATTTTAGGTTCAAATACATACATAATTATATTACGAATATGTTTGAGGAATTTATAGTTAACTAGCTGGTAAACCCGGTGTTACCCGGGAAAATATTATTAAATAGATGGGGATCACCTATATATAAACTATAGCGGGTGAAAATTTATGAAAGAAAAATATATGTCAGCCAATTTCTGAAAATGTATTTACTCATTTGCATAAGTCAGTGCTTGTTAGTAAATATAATAGACGGTATTCTGGAATTTAAACGGCCAATATGATTAAATACTAGGACGGCCAGATTTTTTAACTTAATACTTAATGAAGTTCTCGTGACAGTTGCCGATCAGTTTCCTAAACTACAACTGGAATACCATGAGAATCTGCAGCTGCCTCACATCCTTGCTTATGCCGATGACATCTTTCTCATCACCCGAAATCTCTCCACTATTGAGCCTGTTCTTAAGGAATAATTGAAGCCTTGGGATGTGCTGGCCTAGAGATCAACCGCTACAAATGTGCCACTCTCATCAATCCTAGTACAATCCTAGTTGGTATCGGCATCACTTGGTAGATGCGACTTTTTAATAAGAAACAGAAAGTGCCTTTCTGATTGTCTATCATTACAATGTACAACACAACAATTGTATCCATGATTACTTTTGTTCGGAAAACGACCGCAGTAAATCATGCAAATCGTAAACGAATTTGGCAGCATGAGCTATTTTTTCTAAAAATGCTACTCTAATTCAGCACAAATAAGCCCAGCAACTAACGCATATTACGTAATAGAACCATTACCAAAAGGACCAAAGTACACAGAATAAATTACTGGGTCACATCCATCGTTGTGGTGTAAACCATATTCTGAGCACCACGATTCACAGCTGGACCAAAGAAACCAAAGATATTTTGTGCATCAACCACCTTTAAATCATTTGCATTCCTTTCCTCCACTTTCTTTGAAAGATCAACATAAATTTGTCTGCTCGTTTTCAAACTTTAATTGCTCTTATCGTATGTAGTGTATAGTTTCGAAGTTATATAACTTTTAAATTCTTGGAAATTCCTATTACTTTAACATTTTCCTCCATTAAACCGGAATTCTGAGACTGCGATCATATATGCCACGATTGGGGCTTATGCCCCTAGAAACTCATTCCAAAGCCCCCCCCCCCCTCCCCTAAAACTAAAAAAGAAGAGAAAGGAAAAACGACAGGAAGAAAGAAGAAAATAAAAAACGAAGAGAAAGGTAAAAGGGAGAGGTGGAAGTTAAAATATGATACAAGGTAGGATGTAACATCGTGGGAGGTGACACCGTGTAATTGGTTATAGGGGATTAGTGTGGATTAGGAAGAAACTATGTATGCATGCTGGTATAGTTGTAGGTGTGTGTGGTTATAGGCATGGATGAAAATGTGTCTAGTTAGATGGAGTGAATACTCTTTGTAACTAATATGTGATTCTTATCCTTCGGTTTTGATGTATGCGCGGATTTAACGCGGGATTACTTGCTCAAGTCTGTCCGTGTATACAACTCAATCAATATCTATGAACCAAATAGATCTACTATATAATTTTTGGTTGGGTCTCAAAAGTTTTATTCATTCTTATGTTACCTTACATGACTTTTATCTGCAGTAAATATCTAATTTCTATTGTATTTTGTAATATAATTAATTTATTTGTCTAGATTAAGACTTGATATGTAATTACCAGGTGTGTATATATGAAACCGGAATTTACCAATAACCTGTCAATATACCTTTCGACAAACCGCATCATCGGTACCGTGGTTTTTGTTTTACATCTGTCAACAACATCCAATTCATAACCATACAAGTTTCAAACTATAATGCATGTTTTTTACATGTTAAAACTGTCGAGTTTTGTGCCTACACATATCTTTTAAAGAAAACTGCTGTTGCAGAATCACATCAAATGCTTGTCGAACCTCTTGAAACCACAATGCTATAAGTGGTTTAATAAATTCAAAAGTAGTGATTTTGATGTAAGAAACGAAGAATGGAGAAGACTACCAAAAAAGTTTGAACACTCAGTGAATTACAAGCATTGTTGGATGAGGATGACTCTCAAACGAAAAAACAACTTGCGGATCAATTGAATGTGTCACAAGAAGCCGTCTCCATACGTTTAAAAGACATCGGATAGATCAAAAAGCTGGGAAAATGGGTGTAGCATAAACTGAATGAAAGACAACAGGAAAATCGGAAAACCACTTGCGAAATGTTGCTCGCCAGATACAAAAGAAAATCATTTCTCCATCGAATCATTAGGACAACCATCGACGTCGACTGCAAGGACAAATCGCTTTGAACAGAAGATATGCTCTGTATTTGGTGGGATCAGAAGAGTATGATTTATTTTGAGCTGCTAAAACCTGGCGAAACCATAAATACTAAACGCTACCAACAACAAATGATCCTAATAATTCACAATCAAAACTTTTCACGATTTTTATTAAAATTTAAAAAATTTAAAAGTAATTAAAATACGAAAAAATATAATTATTGTTAAAATGTTTTATTTTCTTAATGTAATAATCTTTAAATTTTAAAAATGGAAGACTAGTTTCGGATATTCATCCATCATCAGTTCCATATAATTTTAACTACTTTGAGTAGTTAAAATTATATGGAACTTTGAGCTCGATAACTGGTTTACCCCAAAAGCAGAACAGTTTTTTATGGCGTGACATCCACTCATTGCCAGAAAGATGGGGAAAAATGTATAACTAATAATGGGCAATACTTTGAATAAAATATTCTTATAACCATTATCATACGATATACGATGAATGTGTACTTTTTACTAAAAAATTCTGGTTTCTTATTTACACATCTCGTATATTTGATTATATTACTGTATAATGTTGTTAATCAAGCAGCTTATACATAGGTTAAGGCTACAGAAATGATGAAGTTCTAAATCAGTCAGGCGAGGAAGCAGCATTTAGTAGAATCTAATGATTAGTTATTCAATATTTAGTTAGTATGTCTCTTTTCGCTTCATATTCCATTTTAATAGTTTTATTAAATCTACACCTAAAGTAATTAAGTGATTTTTAGGAAGAGGAAACAATATTATTGATAACTGAATCAACTCTTAATTTCCAAAACTAAATCCAGGAAAAAGAAGTAGCAAATGAAGGAGGAATTGTATATATAAACTCAATTTGTTGTAGTAGGATGTACATTTAAATTTTTAAAATGTTTAGTTTGGTAATATTTAACTGATTTGGATTTAGTCATTTAGAGATACCGGCGAAGCTGCATTCTTCTTTCTAGAAACTTCAAGCATCCATCGGACATATAAGTAGTTTGGGAATTGTATTGTCTTGTGCTAACTATTTTAGCATATATGTATATATATATTATTAAAAAACATACTAACTATCGACTACTTAGGTGTCTGAAACGGGTTCGATTCTTTAATACATACTAATAAACCTTTCCTATCCCTTTGGTTTGTTATGTGTGTAAAGGGTGAACAATGAGACCTGGGCCCTGTTGCACCAACTACTTATCACTTATTACTTATCGACTTATCATAATTTTTGATAATTTTCTGTTGTACCAAATTGAAATTTGATAAGTATTTTATTGAGTTATAATAAGTAATAAGCACTCACTTATCAAAATTAAGTTGCACCAATTCGCGAAATGATAAATGATAAGTAATATTTGAATAAGCGATAAGTTTGAGGTTTTTAATAAGTTTTTCGTAGTTCTGTTGCACCAAAAGTTTTAACTTATCAATAATCGAATACATTTAATGATAATTATCCAAAATAGCAATAAGAAAAATTTCACTACTCAAATAAATTGATAAGAGCTACAAATTGTAGTGGCATGACGGAAGTCTGTTAAAAACGTTTTTTTTTCCCCCTGTTGTGTGTGGCCAATTAAAGTGGAACTTATCTATTTCTTGACCGATTATGATGAAATTTGACGTGAGCGATGGAATTGGGATTCTAAGGTGATTTCTGGATAAAGTTCTGGAATGTGATGTCGTATTTTCACTAATTGGGTCCTTCAAATGCATCAAAATGATCCGGATTTTCATCGAAAAATCATCATCAGTGATCAGGACTATTTTTTACCTCGGAGGCTACGTTTATAAGCAGAACCGTCGCATTTGAAGTTTAGAAAATCCAAGAATGATTATTGAAAAGCATCTCCATCCTCAACGTGTCACTGTTTGGTGCGGTTTTGGAATGGCGGTGTGATAGGACCTTACTTACTCGGAAATGAGGCTGGTGCAACTGTTACGGTGAATGGATTGCGCTATACCGAGCTATGATTAATGATTTTTTATGGCCGGAATTGAAAGATATTGATGTGGACGACGTTTATTTTTAGCAAGACGGCGCTACGTGCCACACAAGCAACGAAACAATCGCAATTTTACAAGAAAAGTTTCCTGACCGTGTTATTTCTCGAAGAGGTCATCACAATTGGCCACCGAGATCTTGTAATTTAACAACTTTAGACTTTTTTCTTTGGGGCCACGTGAAAGATAAGGTCTATGCCAATGCTCCACAATCGATTCAAGATTTCGAAGATTACAAAGGGATTCGAAAAGGATATGGTGCTGCAAGCGTAGCCGTGGCGGCCATTTGGCTGTTATCGTTTTCAAATGTTAATGGCACATCTTCCTCTTTACAATGAAATAAACATTTATTGATTTCTCTTAAAAAATACTCGTTTTTTTTAATATCAAAATGAAACCTCTTATTGGAAAACCCTATACACATTATAAAATAAAATTTACATTTCTGTCTCAAAATTATTGCATTGAACTTTGGAATGTAAATATGGCCCATACAAGATCCACATCTGTCGATTCTTATCTGTGCTTATACCAAGTGAATTTATTACTCAGAAATAGTACCTTATAAATGCGATTTTAATAAAGCAATTCACAAATAATGTCAACAACATGTTGAAATTTCAATCAAATGATAATGACAATACATGTAACAATGTGTTTACAAGTGTAAGGATTATTTCACTCTGTTCGATTTATCATAGAGGTAAGACAGTTGTTTTTCGATATTTTAAAATTAATATAAAACTCTCAAATATAGGTATTCAACTTTAGTAAACAAAACTGAAGTTTATTAAACAAAAAAAAAATTTTATAAAAAAATGCGTCGGTTCGAAAGATTATTCGAGGATGAAAACGAAAGAAGAAATCGTGTAATGAAAGCCAGAACCAATTATTCTCTAGATTCGGGAGTGTTAGAAAATTTGCGTACAAATTGAGCACGTTTGATTAAAATTAGGAGCAAATTTGCGCCATGGAAGCGATCGAAACTATGCGTTGAGACCTCTACAGTAGATACTAACAACACTGCATTGGTTAGGAAATGGCGCGCAATATCACGGGATTGGCAATATGCACGGCATTAATAAATCAACTGTGGGTAGGATTATCGAGTAGCTGATACTATCATCGATAGCATGATGGCGGAAACCGTGTGTTGGCCTGAAAGTATCCAGGATATCCCACTGAAGTTTCTTGAGATGGGTGGTTTCCCTCAGGTAGTTGGTTGCATCGATTGAACAATGATTAATATAGATGCACCTACGGTCAATGAAGAACACTTTGTGAATCGACATGGAGTACATTCACTGAATGTAATGATAGTGTGTGGCCCAGACCGCAGCTTTTATGCAGTAAATTCAAATTTGCCCGGTAGTGTCCATGACTCCAGAGTATTGCGAAACACAAGGCTATCCAGCAATTTTGAGTCTGGGTTTCGTCCGTTCCCCGGTGCTGTGACTTTGGGTGACAGTGCTTACCCCCTTAAAGATTGGCTTATCCCACCATTGCGAAGAAATCCGGACGATGCAATAGAGCAAAGATTTAATCGTGCTCATAAGCGGACGAGAAGAATAGTGGAAAATAGTTTTGGTTTTTATATGACGATTGCAATTTTTAAAGTTAAATTCAATTTGTTTGTTAATAGGAATTCTGAAGGAAAAATTTCTTTGTTTAAATCATATGCGGGTGGATCCAACTGTTGCAGGCAAAATCGTGTTGGTATGCTGCATTCTTCAGAATGTTGCGATTAAAATGCGCAGCAATGATTTGGTTAATTTTGAACCGGACGACGACTATGACGACGATGGTGACAGTATGTTCTTCAGAGTTTAGTTAATTTTTTTAAATACATATTAATTTTATTATTATTTGATTTTTAAAAATAATTAAAGATAATACACATAGTGTATATCTATAATATATAATATATATAACAATAAAGAATGAAATAATAGTACAATATATAATTATAATTTGGAAATACTGCAATTGGGAAGAGAACTAATTATCTAAAAGGTTATCATGATCTGCTTTAACCGCTGATAGTCACCGACACTACCACTATTTGCATTAAGCAAATTCTGAGTATAAATAGATAGTGGAATTTTCATTTCTCTTTCCAGTTTTAATATTTCCAATTGGTTTTTGTAAATTTCTGTTTTTAACAATTTTATTTTCAAAGAGGTAATTGTCTCTGCGGCTTCTGGTGCTTTACGTTTATTGGTTCTTGATTTTAACCGTTGATTAGGTGAGCCAATAGCTTCAGAAACACCGCCAGCTTCCTAATCGATTGATAAATAGCCAAGATCCTTCCAACTTGGCCATATTCCAGAACTTCATCTAAAAATCATTTTAGAATCCCATTTTCATTGTACCCGTCGATTTTCATCCTAATCGGTTGATAAATAGCCAAGTTCCATCCGACTTGGCCATATTCAAGAACTTCATCTAAAAATCATTTTAGAATCCCATTTTCATTGTACCCGTCGATTTTCATCCTAATCGTTTGATAAATAGCCAAGTTCCATCCGACTTGGCCATATTCCACAACTTCATCTAAAAATCATTTTAGAATCCCATTATTATTGTACCTGACGATTTTCATCCTAATCGGTTGATAAATAGCCAAGTTCCATCCGACTTGGCCATATTCCAGAACTTCATCTAAAAATCATTTTAGAATCCCATTTTCATTGTACCCGTCGATTTTCATCCTGATCGGTTGATAAATAGCCAAGTTCCATCCGACTTGGCCATATTCCAGAACTTCATCTAAAAATCATTTTAGAATCCCATTTTCATTGTACCCTTCGATTTTCATCCTATTCGGTTGATAAATAGCCAAGTTCCATCCGACTTGGCCATATTCAAGAACTTCATCTAAAAATCATTTTAGAATCCCATTTTCATTGTACCCGTCGATTTTCATCCTAATCGTTTGATAAATAGCCAAGTTCCATCCGACTTGGCCATATTCCACAACTTCATCTAAAAATCATTTTAGAATCCCATTATTATTGTACCTGACGATTTTCATCCTAATCGGTTGATAAATAGCCAAGTTCCATCCGACTTGGCCATATTCCAGAACTTCATCTAAAAATCATTTTAGAATCCCATTTTCATTGTACCCGTCGATTTTCATCCTGATCGGTTGATAAATAGCCAAGTTCCATCCGACTTGGCCATATTCCAGAACTTTATCTAAAAATCATTTTAGAATCCCATTTTCATTGTACCCGTCGATTTTCATCCTATTCGGTTGATAAATAGCCAAGTTCCATCCGACTTGGCCATATTCAAGAACTTCATCTAAAAATCATTTTAGAATCCCATTTTCATTGTACCCGTCGATTTTCATCCTAATCGGTTGATAAATAGCCAAGTTCCATCCGACTTGGCCATATTCCACAACTTCATCTAAAAATCATTTTAGAATCCCATTATTATTGTACCTGACGATTTTCATCCTAATCGGTTGATAAATAGCCAAGTTCCATCCGACTTGGCCATATTCCAGAACTTCATCTAAAAATCATTTTAGAATCCCATTTTCATTGTACCCGTCGATTTTCATCCTGATCGGTTGATAAATAGCCAAGTTCCATCCGACTTGGCCATATTCCAGAACTTCATCTAAAAATCATTTTAGAATCCCATTTTCATTGTACCCGTCGATTTTCATCCTATTCGGTTGATAAATAGCCAAGTTCCATCCGACTTGGCCATATTCAAGAACTTCATCTAAAAATCATTTTAGAATCCCATTTTCATTGTACCCGTCGATTTTCATCCTAATCGTTTGATAAATAGCCAAGTTCCATCCGACTTGGCCATATTCCACAACTTCATCTAAAAATCATTTTAGAATCCCATTATTATTGTACCTGACGATTTTCATCCTAATCGGTTGATAAATAGCCAAGTTCCATCCGACTTGGCCATATTCCAGAACTTCATCTAAAAATCATTTTAGAATCCCATTTTCATTGTACCCGTCGATTTTCATCCTGATCGGTTGATAAATAGCCAAGTTCCATCCGACTTGGCCATATTCCAGAACTTCATCTAAAAATCATTTTTCCCATTTTCATTGTACCCGTCGATTTTCATCCTATTCGGTTGATAAATAGCCAAGTTCCATCCGACTTGGCCATATTCCAGAACTTCATCTAAAAATCATTTTAGAATCCCATTTTCATTGTACCCGTCGATTTTCATCCTAATCGGTTGATAAATAACCAAGTTCCATTATACTCAAGGATCATTACAACTTATCAAAAAAATTTGATAATTTGTCATATGATAAGTTATAGACATTCTGATGTGCAACGCTTATCACTTATCATTATCAAAATTTGATAAGTTTCTAAATTGATAAGTGAGTGAATTTTTTTTACTTTTGGTGAAACACTTATTACTTATCATAATCAAAAAAACTAACTTTTGATAATTTGATAAGTAATAAGTGATAAGTAGTTGGTGCAATAGGGCCCTGGTGTTCTAATACACTTAGGCTTTGTCATACATTCAAATTAATCAATCAATCATTGTTATTTTTGATTTTTCATCGTAAATTGGGAAGGAAGCTGGGAAATAACATAATATAACATGAATTTATGATGCCATAATAAAGAGCATTGCCCCGTTTAAAGTGGAATAAAATTCATTTTATGTTATTTTATTTTCCCACTGGCTAAATAAAATAACATAACATGAAATTTTAAATCCGAATATGGCGTAATGTTTTCCGTATTTTTTTTAATGTTAAGCAAAGAGATTATCAACCCTTGAATATGTAACCTTTTCTTCAAATTACTGCCAACTATATTTTCATGGCATGCTTTTGTCCTTTGTTGGAAATTTCCAACGCATATTAGTGGGAATAACTAAAATCGTAATCAGTAATGAAGGTGCGTTATCTTTTACCTAGCCACATACATAGAAGGTATAGTGCTGCGTAATCCTTCGTTGTCAGTGTTAATTGCCAATTGGTTTGTATTAGGTTGGGTCCTTAAGAATTAAATATTGGATGTGAGCTTATGAGACAGGTTTGCCATGAGATGAGACCCTCATGATTCAGGAAAATTAAGTATTATGTTTATAAAAAGGTTTCCATCACGTTCATCATAGTTTTTACTTTCTTGATCTACATTGTGGAAGAAGTTGGCGTAAAACTTTTAGCTGAGTGTACGATGAGATTATTTCCAATCGCCCCAGTTATGTTTATCACTAGCTCCACTCGTCACAAAACACTTAATAAATCAAGACGCACGGATAAGTTGAATTTACAAAATGAAAGTTTATTTTATTGTACATCAAATTCAATACTCCGAGTCGTACACAAATGTTTTACAATTATATAATTATCTTAACTCTGTGCTCAAAACGTAAACTATCTTAAGTCGACCTAAGCTGGTTTACCTTTTTTAAAATTCAACGTGCTCTATCTCTCCTCTAACCTCACTTAGTTTAACTTAAGTGGTAACTCCTTGTGGCCAAAGGCTTTGGTCGCAAAGCCATAGCAAATCTAGTCGACATAAGTGAAAAATGAATATAATATTCAATCTTTTCTAACTCTCTAAAAAAATTTTGAAACTTGAAATAAGATGTTTTACCTTTTGATCACAGATATATCATCTTACCATCACACCATCACACCATCATACCATCGTATATCATCATCATCATCATAATCACAATAACCTTCACCATCGGCATTACCATCCTTATCACCATTGTAGTTTTCATCATCATCATCATTATCAACATCTTCAATACCATCCTCATCACCATCACCGTTAAAAAAAATAATGTAGTAAGTAGTAAATATCCAAAAATCAGCTAAATGGGTGAATTTTTAGAAATTCCTCCATGTTAAATTTGGATCTGATTATCACCCCCACAAGAAGGGGGTTGAATTGTGAGATATTGACAGTGACAGCCTTAAGGTCTTAAACGATAATTGTGTGCAGTTTGGTACAAATCGGTCAACGCGTGTGGATTTGTATAACAATCACACATATGTACATATAAATAATCACTTTTATATAGAAAAGTAACTCGTGCGCATTAAAACGATTTTGGGTAAACCAATTTTTGATCATCCAAACTCCTAGACTCATCATAAATATTCTTTAGTACAAGTTATCGACATTTATTTCAAAATCTCAACAACCAGCAAAAAACAGCCCGTCCTAGGACGGATACAATTTATATAAAGTGATGTCCAGCGGCCACTGCCACAACCACCATTTTTTTTTTTTTTTTTGAGATTTTTTTAGCTGTTTTTTTTTAACCGAGTAGGGGTAGCTCAAGATTAAAGGCTTTTAAGGATTATAGTACCTTAGCTTAAATAGACCTTAAACCAAAGAATAACAATACATACGTTACTACTAAGCCACATCCAAATCCAACTTAATGAAATATAGCGAAATAATCAAAGTAAACTATTTGGTCTGCTATATAAATAACTAGCAAAAAAATAAAAAAATAAAAAATAATTAGAAAGACAAAATCCAAAATGCTTTGAGCAAAATCGAACCCGAGACCTTTCCCACACTACTTTACTACATTACAAATACGCCACAAATCATATAACATCTTACATTTAATTTGCATTGTTAAATTGTTCTATTATTTCAAAGCGTTCTACAGTCACCCTAGCTAAATATATTTATTTCAAAAATATTCCCCTACATTCACAATTTTTTACTATATGCTGTCCGATTAGCTGAAGAATTGTTTGGTTCCCCGCCTATTTCCCCATTATGTTTGTCGCTTAATTTTAAATGCGGTAATCTCCGAGAAATGGATACCGGATTGTACCCAGCAGTAAACTTGATGCTTTTCTTGTGAAATGGATTCTTCAACTGAGGCGATAGTATTACCTTGAACATTTATCACATACCATTATGACCAGTACGTCAATGGTTAAATAAAATTGGCAATAAAATCGCAGCAAGTGAATTGACATTTTGTCTAGAGAGGAAAAGATCAGAATATTTATTTTGACAATTAAAATTAAATGTTCATGTTTTTATTTCAAAATTTTAGCCTTTTAATAAATTTTAGATGAAAATATTAATGTATAATACAAATACCTTATGCCAAAAATTGTATTTATCGGAAAAGGAAATTCAAATTGTTTTCTACTTCTCAAAGAGAGAATTTAGTTATATTACTTTATGTTAGTAGTTATACATAAAGTGTCATGATTCATGAACCGTTTGTCCATCATGATTCATGGTACATGAAATTATTAAGACAGGACAGCCCGTCTACTGTCGACGACGACGATTGTACCCCGATAATTTTGAGGCCGCCCGAAAGCAATTCGAGTGTTTGATAAAAGCCGGAATTGGTCGACCGTCAAGCAGTTGTTTTGTAAACCCGCTCTACATAGTGAAGAAGTCCGATGGATCGTGGGGCCTGGATGGCGATTATCGCGCTTTAAATGCCATCACGGTTCCGAAACGCTATCCCTTACCATATTTGTATGACCACACTGGCAATTTGCAAGCTTAACCATTTTTTCTAAGATCGACTTGGAAAAGATTTTTTATCAAGTTCCACTCGCAGAAGAAGACTATAAAAAATGAGTATTACGGCGCCAATTGGACTTTTTGAGTTCAAATTCATCACGTTTGGACTTTTCAATGCCTCGCAAACATTTCTATGTCGCTAATTTGTGCATCGCTTCAACTTTTTGCCCGAAGAGCATTACGAAAATTTTCGAATCCTGTTCGAACGTCCATAACGATACTTTTGTCGAGGACTTTTGCCACTGCCCGAAAATATTGAAGTCATCAAAGCGTTTTCACTTCTGACAATTATCAAACAGCTAAAAGTATTTTGGCTACACTCAATTTATACCCCAAGAACATACCAAACGGCATCGAAACGTAAGCCATTTTACTCGAGATGAATCTGGGCAACAAAAAAACGACCGAACGCTACGTACATGGCCTGGATTTGTCCAGATGCGATATCGGTGCGGGCATAGTTCTCCATCAAAACCGATAACCACCGATATCAGACACGGTAAAGCAGCTGAAACTGTGATTGCCGATCTGTTGTCACGGGTCGAAAATATACATTCAGCTGCCTAGATCGATTACGAAAAATTGAACAATAAACGAAACAATGATGAAGTAAAAACATTGCTTGAAAAAGGTAATATCAACGTTTCGATTAAATTAAAACTTATTACCATATTCCAGGCAGTTCAAAACGACGTTTTTGCTACTACTCAACAAGCACCATTCGTTGGTTGGTCACAAAAATAATTTCGAGGCCAGACCATTGAGACAATTTACGACATCTCGCATCCTGGAATTCGTGGCACGGCTAAATTGATGACCAAACGATTCGTTTGGCCTGCCATTCAGTCCGATGTCGCAAAATATGTTCGATACTGCCTGGAAAGTCAACGTGCGAAAATTTGACGTCACATACGTTCGCCGTAAGAGCAATTCGACGCACCGAGTGATCGATAAATTCGCTCACATAAACATTGATCGCGCCCTGGATAGAGAAATATGGTGTGCGAAAAGAAATTGCAACCGATCCAGGTACTCAATTTGATTCGCATCTCTTCGACGAATTCAAGTGAACACTTCACTGAGAGAAAAATTGGGTTGTAAAACCATAGACGAAAATAGTTAATCTATTAATGTACGATAATAAAAAAATCATTAATATTTGTTAATGAATATATCGCGCAACGATTATGATTTAACAAACTTAATTATGAAACACAATATTCTACATATTTCAAATAGTTTCATGTATAAATCAAAATTGTTTACATATGATTTTACAATTTACGAATAATTTTCTAAATTAACTTATTTTCTATATAATTCAACATTCAGCACAATGAATTTAAATGCTTTTTTGGGTTGGAAAGCCATAGACAAAAATAGTTAATTTATTAATGTACGTTATTAAAAAAAATCAATAATATTTGTTAATGAATTTATCGTGCAACGATTATGATTTAACAAACTGAATTTTGAAACATAAAATTCTCCATATTTCAAATAGTTTCCTGTATGGTTCAAAATTGTTTACATATGATTTTACAGTTTTTCTAAATTAACTTATTTGCTATATAATTCAACATTTAATACAATGAATTTAAATGCTTTTTTGGGTTGGAAAACCGTATTGATGAAAATTGTTAATCTCATATACTCATTAATCTAGTCGGAGATATTTTTTATTTTGACTTCATTACATACATAACTGATATGTTTTATTTTTTTAGAGATAACTTAATTATCAATAAGAAGTTTTGTAAAATCAAATCGGAATATTGCGTAAAAAAGAGGATCGGCCCCTGTTCCGTTTACCATTTCTTTATTTGACTATGATATAATACCACAAATCGATGTACGCACCAACAATAAATACATTGAGATATCAAAGCGTTGCCTCAAAACAAGGTTTAGTAAACATGAAAGAGCCACTTTTTCAAAAAACCAAACGAGTCGTCGGTGGCTGAATATATGTTACTATAAACAATCATTCTTTCGGTTATAAGCAATTTAAGATTATTAAAGGAATACAATAACCGAAAATTATATTGAGTCAATTTTTATACAAAACTTAGTGGAATTAAATTGTAGTCGAATTGTCTTCTTTATATAAAAACCATCAGAGGCAGTTGATTGTTATATTGAAGTTTATTTGTTTACAAAAAAGCGTTTTAATACGTAATACGTCATCAGCTGCACCTGTAGGTGGCCCTCGATTTTTTATGCACATAAAAAATTGTTGGCCTTACGAAATGAACAAAACGATACGATAGAAATATACTTATTTTAAGTTACCTCGCCAACATACTTATTTAAATAAGTATGTCTAAATAAATAACTATATCTTTTGGAAAGGGCCTACGCCTGGTTTGTTAATTAATTTACGCCATAATCCAATTTTCGAAAACCTAAAATAAAAATTTTCTAAATGCATTTCTATTTTCTCTTATATATACAATCAATATTGTTTATTAATGAATCTACAACTTTTTTCTCCTGATCTATAACGATTTTATACTCGTAACATGTCGTGTAATTGGCGGTTATTATTCGTCATTCGTCGTTTTCATTTTGGCTTTGTGTTTTGTGCTGTTGTGTCGTGTGCATTTAAAAATAAAATTAAAAGAAATAAATCATTTCGTTTGTGTTGCTCGCTCGATTGAGTCTATTTACATTACATGTAAAAAAGTGAATTAGTGAAAAAATAGTTTTGTGTAAAGAAGCAAAATATAGTTTTGTACAAAAATAGTTTTGTGTAAAAAAGTGAAAAAATAGTTTTGTAGTATGGCATCTAATGTCGTTTTCGATTAACCAAAAAATCTAAACTCAAAAATGGCGAGTTTAGTTTTTTTCCACTGAGTTTATTTTTTTTTATCAATCGAAAACGACATAAAAAAATGTGAAATTGGAGAAGATTATTAAGGCCGGTATTCACGAAAAATTAAATTGAGCAATATAATTGTGCGGCGTCAGATATTCACAAATTTTATTCAAGATTTTGGAATTTTATTGTGCAATATTGGCGTCACACAATTTTATTGCGCAATTTAATTGTACGTGAATACCGTCCTTTATGCGCAATAATTATTTTACTGGATTACACATATAACCTCAAAAATTATGTTGAATTTGTGTAATTCAGTAAAATAATAACAGATTTTATTAGTTTTTGGGGCCTTAAGTTTACTGGATACGTCGAGAAAATCAGGTAAGACATATATTTTTTTAATGCTCTAAACACATAGACACCGCTCGTAGCGACGCTAAAATTAAAATATGTACACGTAGTTTCATATTAGCGAACACATAGATCTATTCTATATATTCACTAATATGAAACCACATGTATTTTAATTTTAGCGGCGCTTCGAACGGCGTCTATGTGTTTAGCATAAGATGTATATTTTTTGAAAAGTTTATTAAAACGTACGTAAAAATGTGCAAATTGAGAGAAGATTATTGTGTTCAATAATTATTTTACTAGATTACACATATAACCTCAAAAATTATATTGAATTTGTGTAATCCAGTAATATAATAATAGCTCTTAGTTAGTTTGTGGGGCTAAAGTTTACTGGGTACGTCGAGAAAATCACGACGTATATTTTTTAAGAACACTTCTTTTTTTGAAAAGTTTATTCAAACATAATGAATTTTATAAAAATATGCAATTCTTTTTTAAAGATTTTGTTGTTATGATTAATCTCAATAATTTTTCGATACAAGCAATTTTTTCGGGTAAATTTTTCAATTTTTCTAAATAAAATGTTGTTTTAATTTTAATCAAACTACGGAAAAATGTGCAAATTGAGAGAAGATTATTGTGCTCAATAATTATTTGCTGGATTACACATATAACCTCAAAAATTATGTTGAATTATTTATTTGGCCAAAATTTATAGAAAATGACTAATATTTTGATTATTATGGTGATGATTAATGATATGTGCCCAGTAGAACTGTTTAGTTTTTCTTTCTCATGGGTTAGCCTGACTTCATTTTAGTTTCGTATTGTTCTGTTATAAAGTAGGTCGAGCATTGTTTAAGGTTTAACTTATAAGATGTCTACCTCGTTGTATGGTATTAGAATTTCATTTTTTGTATTCTATTTCTTCTGTCGAGAACTTTTGATCCTTGATTTTTACATTACAATTTTGGAATTCTAGTAGTGTTATGCATGTAGATGTTTATACTATTATTTTGTTTGCGGGTTTAACATATAAGATATCGACATCTTATAGATAGAATCGATATCTTCGGAAGTGGTAATGTTTTGTTTTCCGGATTCGGCTTGTTGTTGGTTATGTTAGTTTAAAATTCTCTTCTTTGCAGTATAATGTTTCGTACGTCACCCGACGTACCAAGTAAGTAAACCAACGCCGTTTTTGGCGTAAGCTTTTACCGGATACTTTTCGAAAATCAGTTAAAATTCATATCATTTTCTGATAATTTATGATTATAGGATTGGGTATCTATAGTTTTCAGTATATTAATTGTTTTTAAGTAAATTGATGCTATGGTGTAAAGGTTTTTATTAAACTATTTACTAGGTTTCTTTTCTTTCATTTAGAATTGTGGAGCTAGTCTCCTTAAAGTAATAAAATGGCGGAATCATATAATTTATTTCAGGAAATAAACAAAATAGTAATGTCAAATAGTAACGAGCTAACCGAATCGGAAGAACTTTCCAAATTAGCAACCCCTGAAGAACAACAACCATTAATTTACAATGGTGAAATAGTCTTCGAGAGCCAGACTGATGAAGAGGACTTAGATAACTTCCAATTAAAATCATTACTGCACGAATTTGATTTGGAAATATTAATGCCATATTTGATAGGTATGTGTTATAAATTATATAGA
This sequence comes from Tipula helvola, assembly GCA_963556165.1. NCBI lineage: Eukaryota > Metazoa > Arthropoda > Insecta > Diptera > Tipulidae > Tipula > Tipula helvola. The sequence continues at coordinate 274,123,171 of OY744481.1, forward strand.
ATTTTAGTAAATTTCATCTTGCTAAGGATAATTGAAATCAAGCAACTTCAAAAAATGTATGACACTAATTGCTTAAATTAAATTTTGTTATGAACATGTTATGTAGCTTCCGAAATTACGTACCGAAGTCTAAAATATTTATCGCAGGAAGATATTTCGAAAACAATAATGCCTCTGGGTCTACAGGCTGAATTTAGGGAAAAATTATTAATTTGGCGCAAGGCAAAGGTATTATAGAGGAAAGCATCTCGCGTGATTTAATTATTAATTACTATAATTTTTAACTATTACAGTATAATATAGAAGATGAAACACTATCGGCCACAACAAAAATTTTAGAATGGATGGAGAAATCTATCGATGAAAAAATCAAAACTTCACAAGAACCCTCTACTTCAACTTCCTCTGCTTCTCTCACATGCAAATCTAAACCCTCTTTAAAAGTAAGTGCCTATTATAAATGGTATATTTTCCTAAATTTCACTTATAAATAAATCTGTGGTCATAAATCATAATGGCTTAAGTATCAAATTCGCATTTTTCAGGAAAACGTATTTAAAATTAAGAATCGTTTAAAATTGTTTGAGTTTTTTTGAATTCTAGCTTTTATAAATGATTATTGCAGTTGTTTATAGTTACCGAAATATTACAAAAAATTGACATTATATGAAATCGAATCTGGAGATTTCGAAATTGAGATAATACCTAAAAGGGGTTATCTCACCTTAAGCCTTACCCTCAAGGCGCAAAAATGTATACATCGAAAGTATACATTTTACGAACAGTTTACGAACGGTTTTTTACACTAACGCACATACAATACGTTTCATCAACATATATGTATTATATGCACACCACACTAAAATTACAACTTGCAGTTGCAATCTTGCAATATGTTTTTTGGCTTTGTTTTGAATTTTTCATTCTTAATACAACTGCGCATCAAGTTAAACTAGTGAGCAATTTTGTTTGGTAATTTTTAATTTAATTGATATTTATAACATTTTTAATTTTGTTTATTATTATAGCTTGAAAAGTATACAATAAAATAATTTGTTTGTATTTATTATTTAATAACTAATTTCTATTTAAAATTATCTTGGGATGCATTCTGAACTTTACGTAAATGTTACACCTAGATGGCTCATAAGTGTTACGATAAAGCAGTTCGTAAATGTAACGTTTAAACGTACACATTATGAACAGTTTTATACACACCAATACATATGTACACAAGTCTTCGCAAATTTGTTTCACTTCTCATGTGATAAAAGTACACCTTACGAACCATATCCGTACTGTTTTAGTGTACAGTTTACGAACACCTCAGTAGAGCGAAGTCTTCGTAAACTGTACGTTTATGTTACGCCTGGTCTGGAGGGTAATGATTTATGACCACAGAAATATAAAGTTGAGTTGAAATAGTGTGTTCACAAAGAGAGCAATCTATGTATTCCGGTTTGATGAATAAATTTTGTGGTCAAAGCTATAACAATGTTATTGTTTCATTGAATTTAAGGGGACTTTGTATTCCATAACCATACATATAATAATTTCTCATTAAACCGGAAAAACCTCTTGATACTATACTCGTTTTGCATCACCTATTATTGGTTAGATAAATATAAATTGATTAGTAAATTTTACATAGTTGAAAATTTATTTAGAGGCTTAGGGCTTCAGAAGTACGTACCTACTTCAAAACAGAGTCCAATACTGGAAAGATATTTTAATAAAAATTAATTCAATTTTCACTAACTAGGATATTCGAAGCCTTTTAGTGTATTTGCTTTTAGCCAACAACATTAACGGAAAATTTATTACAACATTTTTTGAAGAAAATTCCTGTCTGCAAAATTCACATCGTCAAGAAATTATTAACATTATTATAGAAGAAGTCAACAAGAATACTATTGAGTTAAAACCATGCGATTTTTTACACATTTTAAACCAAATTATTGAAATATTTCCAACGGAAAGAGATGTACAGGTAAAAGTATAATTCGGCGTTTCGGTGTTTCAAAGTATTGATGCTTAAGCATTTAATTAGGATCACCTAATTTTCAATATATCCTAATTTTAAACGAGTGAACGGATCTTAGCTCAATATTACAAAATATTACGGAGATTCTTTATTTTTGTTTATAGGATTACTATTACATCCCAAGGCAAAACAAGAAAAATCCATCGGGCAAATTGTACGATAAATACATGAACATTAAGGCCAAAAGAAAAAAACTATCACAACCACCGTATGTTGTAAATTCCGAAATTCAAAGTGCAGACGGAGAAGACGAAATCGACGAGACTATCTCAGAGGCATTGAAGACGTTTTTAAAAAGAGAAAATAACAATTGGGAAGACATCTGCAATAAATGGGAGAAAACCTTTAAATATAGACAGCGTGATTTAAAATTAAAAGAGAAAGCAGAATTTTTATTGGATTGGCCGAAATTTAAACACTCAAAAGCACCTGAATTGGTAACAATTTCTAAGATGCTGTAGTATAATTTTAAAAGTACTTAATTCAATTATTTACAGATCGAGATTGATTTTAATTTGTTGTACCAAAATAAAAAACTGTGTTTATTCTCTAAATGGGATCATTTTAAAACTAGATTAAAACAATATTATTCGGTATCAATTACCAACCCTTCATGTCGGCAAACATTCAATAAAATTAATAGCGCTAGTAATATTGGCAAGTAATGTAATTGATTTAATAAAACAATATTTTTGTATAACAAATTTCCTCTATTAGATTCTGAAGATGTGATCATTACATTGCTGCTGAATTCAGTCATTCTCCCAACGGCACGCTTTAAGGATAAAAAAACAAAAATTAATAAAAAAGCCTCTATTTTGGATGCACAGGAAAGCTTCGTACTTCATTTAATTTCAATTAATAACTTGGAAAAAGAAATTGAAGGTATCACGAATAAATACTATAATATAGGTATAACCCTGCAACCGCTCATAATCGGAGTTGGTGGAAATATAACCAATATTATGCAATTTTATGTTTATTTTGATAAAATTTTGTACGAATTTAATTCTTTCCTGGAGTGTTTAGATTCATGTTTCAAACTATATCAAGTCTTAAATTTAAAATATCCCGCAGCTTGTATAGGAGTTTGGAATTTAATACAAAAATATTTCTACGAAATTGAAACAAAATTTGATATTAAAAGTCCAAGTCTGTCCTTGTTATTAAGATTTCTCAAAGATTGATCAAGGTAAAATTAACGATTATTTTGAATATGTATTAGAAATTAATTGTTCTGTTTTTTCTTTTTATTTTCAGATTGTTGGTTTTTATAATTTCATGTGTTTGGTTCTTATGTTTGGTACGAATTTTAATACGAATTAGAATTTTTCTGTTTTTTTATTTTTTATATGCCGATTGTTTTTTAAAATGTTTAAATGTTTCGTGTGTTTGGAAAATTTTGTTGCAACACGTACGGTCGTCGATCATTAAAAAATTATACATTTGCTTTCATCATTGTACCTACATTTGCTTTCATCAAGGAACGAACTACAACGTAAACAATTAGTTTGCAATCAAAAATTTTGTGATTTTAGAAACTTGCGCCGTCATTTGGAAACACACAAATCTAATAAGCATTTTCATGTTGGAGTAAAATGAAGTAGCTGTCAAACACCTGCAGAGTCGTATATATATTACAACATTTATTTAGTTATTAATTCCTCAAAGATTTATCAAGGTAAAATTAACGATTATTTTGAATATGCATTAGAAATTAATTGTTCTGGTTTTTCTTTTTATTTTCAGATTGTTAGTTATTATTGTACTTTCATGTGTTTGGTTCATAGCTATGTTTGGTATGAATTTTAATACGAATTAGAATTGGTCTTTTTTTTTTTAATTGCAGTTTGGAATAGTTTGCTTCAACACGTAACACACACATATCTGATGAGAATTTTCTTGTTGGTTTAATTGAGGTAGCTGTGAATCACCTGCAGAGATATTAATTTCTCAAAGATTTGTCAAGGTAAAATTAACGATTATTTTGAATAAGAATTAAAAATTAATTGTTTTATTTTTATGTATTTTCAGATTATTTGGTTTCTACTTTAACATTTCGACGCCACCATTTTTTTAAGATGTTTAAATGTTTCTTATGTTTGGAAGGGTTTGATGCAACACGTACGCTCGTCGATCATTTAAAAATTATACATTTGCTTTCTTCAAGAAACGAAGTACAATGTAAACAACTGGACTGCAATCAAAAATTTGGTAATTTTAGAAATTTGCGCCGTCATTTGGAAAACACACACAAATTCGATGAACGCTTTCCTGTTGACTTAAAATCAAATAGCTGTGAAACACCTGCAGAATCGACACAAATTTGTAATGTAAGTGTTTTAACAGAATTACTTTGTGATCATCGTACTCCTGATCCAGATGCATCTTCGGACACGGAACACAATATTAAAACATTAGTAAAAAAATCATTACTATTATCACTTGAATTATATGCCCAAAATTCAATGCCAAGAAACTTGGTTGTTAAAATTCAAAATATGATTTCTGATCTGCTTTATTCTATTTCAATTCAGCTAGAAAGATTAACTATTGATCGTGCTCAACACAATGAGATTATGTCAATAATACAATTCTGTAAAGATCCATTTAAAAACTTTCAAACAGAACATCTTTTTTTTAAAACTTTAAAACAATATAATTTGTACGAATATCCGAAAGGATGTATGTATAGTTAACAGCGCTATATCTCAAAAGATTGTGAGTGGTAATCCTACATTAACTGAAAGAAAATGTAATATTTATATAATGCCGCTAACATTTCAATTTAAAATTTTATTTGAACTGCCTGGTATTTTAGAAGAAACGTTAAAAAATACGAAAAAGCATTTGACAGGAAATCTATTAGAAAATTTCGCATCTGGAAAATTGTTCAAATCAAAAGTGAAACAATGCAATTCGAAGTATGTAATACCTTACATACTATATTTTGACGATTTCCAAATTAACAATCCTCTTGGAGGCCACACACATTCTATATGTGCATGTTATTATAATTTTCCAACTATGCCGCAATACTTATTATCAAAACTCGATTTTATATTTAACGCAGCTTTTATAAGCAGTAAAGAGCTAAAAATTTGTGGTAATGAAATTGCATTTCATCATTTGGTGAAAGAATTAATACAATTAGAAAATGGGATAGAAATTAAAACTCAAAGCGGATATATTAAAGTTCATTTTGTCTTAGGTGTAATAGTGGGGGATAATTTAGGATTAAACACCATACTAGGCTTCGTACAATCTTTTAACGCCAAGCGATATTGCAGAATTTGTACTCGGTCTAAAAAAGATATGCAATAAGATTCTTGTGAAGAACCTCTGTACTTTAGAAATAAAGACAACTATGCCAAAGATTTGTCAGCTAATAATTTTACTGAAACCGGTATAAAATCAGTTTGTATTTTTAATGAATTAAAGTCATTTCATGTTACAGATAATTTATACTTCGATATAATGCATGACATTTTCGAGGGAGTGGGCATTTATGATGTATGTAATATTTTAAATGGTCTAATTTCTGAGAATATAATTACAATAAGTATTCTAAATAATAGGAAAGATCTATTCCAATATGGGGATACCGAGATTGGTAACTTATCACCTCCAATTAACCCTAATAAACTAAATTCTTGCAACCTTAAAATGACTGCTAGCGAAAGCCTTAATTTCATCAATTTTCTTCCTCTTCTTATAGGAGATTTGTTTCCTAGAAATAATTCACATTGGAAGTTATTGATATTACTTGTTGAAATGGTCGATCTTCTTTTAAAACCATCGTACACGCTTGCAGAATTGAATCACTTGGAAGATGTAATTTCCAAACATCATATGCTTTATAAATCCTTATACGATACCACACTTAAACCAAAATACCATTTTTTGGTGCATTATATTACTGCTATAAAAAACTGTGGTCCTCTTAAATATTTATGGTGTATGCGGTTTGAAGCAAAGCATAAAGCTGCAAAAATATATTTTAACTCTATCACCTCTAGAATGAATCCTGCATATTCATTATCTGTTAAAGCTGGTATTCAGTTTGCAAAATTCTTGCAAGATTATGAGAGTGGATTGAAATCATCATATGAATTTGCAGCGATTCAAAATTTAGATTTGACAGCCCAATATTACTATCCAAAAATTACAGCAAATGATATTAATAATTGCAAATCCATTTCAATTAGTAATCACCTGGTTTATAAAGGAAATATTTACAAAAAATCATATTACCTAACATCTAAAATTCGAAATATTTTACAGTTGTTTAGAATAATTCATTTCATCTGCGAAAATAAACAAATTTTTATACTATGCAAATTAATTGAAATAAAACAATTTGATGAACATTTTCAGTCCTACGAAGTAGGTAATCAAAAGGAGGAATACTGTATAAAACATATAGATTTTTTTACGAGTTCTCCACTACATATATATCAAATTAATAATGGCAAAACATATTTTAGAAATAATTTTTTGTAAGATTTTGTATCGATTGTTAGATGTAAATATTGAAATGTTAAAAGGCAACTATTTTAAAGTTAGAATAAGAAATAATCAGATTGAGTTGTCTTATTAAATGCATAATAATTAAAACAAATTTACATTTTTCTATTGTATTATTTTTGAATATGTATAATTTTACATTAAATTTTATTGAAGCCTTGTCAACACATTATTGTAAACTAATTAAGTAAGGTATTATTTATAATTTTTCAAATGAATTTATGAAGTAATTTAACCAATAATTACAATTTAATTTTATAACTAATAATACTAGTTTATTAATTATATTAGTTTTAAGCTTTTGATTACAAATAATTAATTATCCATACGTATGTATAGAAACTGCTTATTATTTTCCAAATGGCTTACCTTTAAAAGTAAATAACAAAAAATTTTGTCTAATTTTTAAAATTTAAAATTAAGATGCAGTTTAATACTATTTTATATACAGTTTTAAATTAATATGACTCATTTATTAGTTATAATAAATAAATAATTTATTATTTTATAATGAAATGCTGATTCATGTTTATTTAAACTGTAACATTTTATATTTTTCATAGTTTTATTTATTATAATTATAAGTTGCAATATTGCATATGCATGTATTTTGAACTTTTGTAAAAAAATTACCTACCAATATTATTAATATAAAATATTAATGTATTACAATAACATAATACATGAGGTTTTATGCCTATTGGAAGTATAGACAATTCATAATGTTTAATCATAATAAAGACAAAAATTGATTTGAAAATAAAATTTAAAAATAAATAACAAATAATTAAACTTTTTTATTTTATCCAATTTAATAAAATCTAATTTCATTGAAATAACTAATATTTCGTAATATTTCTTTCTTGACAATCACTAATATGACATTATATAAGTATATATATATATACATATATATATATATATATATATATATATATATATAGATATATATATATATATATATATATATATATATATATATATATTTATATATACTACATATATTATGTACATTAACGTGTTTTACCTACAATTATACTTAAAAGTTTTTTGAATTAACAACGTGTCACCTACGGTTTTATTAAAAGTTTGTTGAATTGACAACGTTTCACCTACGGTTTAACTTAAAAGTTTGATGAGTTAACAACGTTTAACTTACTAATTTACTTAAAAGTTGACTGAATTAACAACGTTTCACCTACGATTTTACTTAAAAGTTTGTTGAATTAACAACGCCTCGTCGATAATTTTACTAGAAAAAATTGTTCAATTAAACATTTTTCATGTATGACTTTACTATGTAGAACTTTAAATTAATACCGCTACACCTATAATTTAAATAGAAAACTTGTTGAGTTAACAGTGGTTCATATATGATTAAAAAATAAATAAAAATTATTAACAGCGTTTCATCAATGATTTGACTTATAAAATTGTTGAGTTAAAAATGCTTCACGTATGATTTTACAAGCAACAGAATATATTTAACTACGTTTCGGCGATGATTTGATAACGAATATTCTTGAATTAACAACGTTTAATTTTAGTAAAATTAAAAGTTTTTATACATGATTTAAAAGAAACCGTCAATAGGCACTTTTCATCTTGAAAAATTAATGATATCAAAGGTTTTTTTAACAATTTTATATTTTTTTTCTCTCAGTGTTGGAACTCACTATTTCAGAACGACTGCTTATCACAGACAATCTATATCTATATTTTATGTCCTGTAACAAATCCTCTATCACAACACCGAAAAAAGGACTACGCATTTACCAACAATTCTGTTGGACATTCGGTAAACCTACAAATAAAAAAGACAGCAAGGCAAACATTTATCGATCTACGAAATGTCATACGCGCTTCATGGTTATTTGCAAATAGGGACGAATGTATTTCTTTCCGATGATTCTATTTGCCCCAGCCTTCATACGACGAGCTTTCCAAATGCTTGATCGAACATCAACATATCTCCGCAAACGACTGACGAATCGCGAATCGAACGCCCTAATTGGTCTCCTTTAGCCAGCATATATTCCCGTAAACAATGAAGCAAAAAATGTGATACCAGCGACACCAATACAAATATCAAATGAACCGGCTATTCCTACGGCAGCACCAAGTCTTGCTGCTGAACCATGATACGGAGAACATTCAGATTTATTAAGTTAAACGTAAATTTAGTTGTTAGTTGAAAGTGGGGTCACATTAATTCCTTAATTTGTATATCTCGGGTTTATTATACTTCTTTTTGAGATATTAAAGCACACTAACCTCGTAGGCGAGCGTCTCTTATTGGAAGACTGTGGGCTTAATACCCCAATGTATGCGTAGTAAGAAACTAGCCCAATAACTTCCACGTTAGGAAAAGGATATGATGTTCCCCACAAAATTCCTTTCTGGTGTCCGGATCATGAAGTTCTTAAGGCAGTCGTGTTTAATTGTTTGACCATTTGTTCCGCCAAATACAGTTTGTATATATTTAATTGGATTTGGTACTTTTAGATTTAAGGCTTTCCATAAGTCTTTGCATTTTTTTCAGTACAATTATTGGTTGGTCTGCTGTAACCAAAGTATAATTTGCGTGTTCAAACCCTACGTTTTACCAATGTGCCAAAGGTTTTGAAGGTTAGCAATGGAAGCAACATTTAAATTCAGCTTGTGAAGAGGATACAAAATTCGGTGCTGAGACCAACCAAAGTAAACCAGTCATTTATTACCAGTCATTGTACAAAACTTTGTTCTGTTGATTAGTGGCCAACCTGCTACAAAGTCTTTAAATGCACCCTAAACAGGAACGAATAAAAACGACTCAAAAAAAGAATAACGAATACTCGCTCAAATAAGGTTATTTGAAATATTCGAGATTATTCGAGTACATATCTATGTTTGGCATTGTGATATGTATCCGATTGTTCGATATTATTCGAGAATCTTATTCGGTTATTTCATCATTTTTCGGAATTAGGATTTTTCAACGTTTCGGCCAACCAACAGTTTATTTCGGTAACTAGCTGAATAAATTTATGCCAATTTGCCAATTTACGCAGAAATTTAATGTTCGTTGTATTGGTTACTTACCATCTAGTCCAAAGGATGAAATAAGCTTTAGTTGGAATAATATTTCATCATAAAACTAGAAGATTTATGTAATCTGACAATACATTTTATGTAACGTTTCGAAACTGTTTTAGAATTTTTTGCAAATTTGTTAATCAATCATTTTTATGTTACTAAATATATGTTCAACTATTTATATACCTTGACTCTAAATTTGTGTATCTTTTCTATAAAAATATGTTTATTGCTACATATTTGATACCCAAGTGTAGAAACTATATACATACATATATACAAATATGAACTCGTACGGCACACAATGTAAATTGTGTTCATATTAAGGAAAGGAACCAAGGAAAAGGATACATCACCAAGATTTATAAATAAACGGATGACGGATGACATGTTTTCTTAAAACATAAAATTCTCATAATTTTTTATATGACATCAACTCTTAACTATTTAGCATACAATAATGATGAACATGAAAATATGTATCTGATTATAACAAAAGCCAAAACATAATTTTATATGTAAGTACATACATAGTTTTTATGTTTCTAAACATTGGATGGGTGGGTAAATAAAAAATGTTATGGGTATATATAAATTTTTTTTGGTGATTGACAACAAAAATAATTTAATTTTTTTTTTTTTTTATCTAGATAATCAAAATTTATAGGATTTTCGTTTATTTTTTAACTACTATGTACATAAATTATAAACGATAGAATAAACTATTATATAAAGCTGTACAGTGACAATATGTATAATATATTTTATACATAGTTGTGATGTCCGTTAACTTCATAAATTTAATAATATGATTTAAACAAAAAATGAATCAAATATGTTGAAAAACTAAATAAGGCAACAGTTTCCTGCCATCTAAAATTATTTTTGATATAAAGTGTAAACTGCTTGTAACGTGCTTGTATGCAGCTAAATAATGGAATTTTATGTCATCGAAAAACACTCTCGGTTTCAAATCTAACTCCAACGGAGACAAACGATCGTAATTCTTAATTTATGCAAGTCTAATCAGAAAAAAAGAAGAAATCATAAGTTGGGACAGGGTGACTTTTGGTATCATGTAAGGCGTACATAAAGATCTAATCACAGTTCTCTAATGTTAATAAATCGAAATAATCGAATTTCTTGCGGTAGGTAAAAACAAAATAAATCAAAAGAAAACTCAAGTTCATTGAACTGAAGAGAAAATTATATACAAGTATGATTAGTTATACCGGTGACCCATTTTAAAAGAACCACTCAAAAAACTACCTAAGGGGAAGGCCTACATCGAAGAAAGTGTGAAACAAAGGTTACAAAATTTTTAGGGGAAAATCAAATGATGACCTTGTATTTGACCTTGAGATTAAATTTCGTGTTTTTTAATGGAAACCCCCATTTTCGACTCTGCATTTTGAAAGCGCGTGAAATTCTACGTTCAGCCAAGCAGTATCATCTTTCAGAATCCAGAATCAAAAATAGGTGTTTCCATTTTAAAAAAAACCGATTTGACTTTGAAATCGCCTTGAAATTTGACTGCAGGGTCATCATTTGATTTCCCTCTTAAAATTGTGCAACTTTTGTATTTACATTTTGCTTGATTAAGGCTTTCCCCTGGAAATTATTTGAGTAGTTCTTTTAAAATGGGTCACCCTGTATAGTACCATTCCAACCACAACGGGCACGCTCCTAATAGCAAGATGTGTAAAATGAAAATCTGCTAGGAGGTGGGATTCGGTAACAACATACACTACCCTGAAAATTTTTGCCCCTGGACAATGAATAGTTCTTTCCGAAGTAATTTTTCACGCTGAGTCCGAATATGGGCTCAGAATTGCTATATCACGTCAGGTTTCTGAAATATTCTAACCTAAAAGTGCAAAAAACACTGTTTGTTGACATATTTGAGATTATCTAGCACCGCGATTTTTTTTTTTCTTCAAAAATCCATATGTGGGATCTTATAGTACAAGTCTTCTTCTTTTAAATGCCGTTTGCCCAAATATCTTTTTTTTTCGCCGAGATATCGCATTTTCAAATTTGCATATTCGTGAATTTTTAGGTATACGAAATTTTTTTACCGTAGGTATAAAATGTAGTGTTTTAACATATACTGTATACCGTCGTCCCATAAACATCAAGCAATTAGGCTACGCTCCGGGAAGACTTATAACAACAACTGTGTGCGAGAAAATGTATTAAAATCGCGCTCAAAAAAATATTCCACGAGTCAAAATGTAGAGGATATAACCTCAAACCAAATACCACATGGTGAACCGTTAGTAGCGCTGCGTAATAAATCGTCGCATACAACTGTATCGAAATCATCGTGCACTGTTGGTAAGCAAATTGAACTGGAAGAGCTTGAGCCAGTTCATAAATTGGAGAATCAGCGTATCAATAAAGAGATTGAGTTCGCCATGCGTAGAAGTAAACTGCTAAAAGAAATCGCGTCTTCCAAAGGGTTCAGATACTTGTGCTGAGTCAGCCTTCAATCAAGGCGCTATGGAAAGTGAGCAGTACATCAGAGAGAGAGGGTGAATAAATAGCAGCAGATGCTTAATAATTATGAATATAAGGAGAATGCCATTAAAAAAGAACAATCAAGTTGTAGAGAAAATAACAAGCATACATTAAATCGAACAGTTTTTAGTGAACGTAATATTCAACATTCACAAATGAAACACATGGTTACCCAAGACAAGAGAGTAGCAACAACGGGAGTAAATTTAGCCCCTGACCAAGTAATGGCAAGAATGGTGCTTTCGTTTAAAGATCTACCTATTTTCAATGGCAATCCAGCGGAGTGGCTCAAATGTATATCGGTTTATGTATACTCAACATTAAGGCTACCAGTAGTAGATGATGGTGCAAACGGAACCATACTCGATTAATCAATAACCGATAAATTAAATCTGGACGGCCCGATGAGTAACGTCTGCCTGAAATAGACAAAAGGCGTAACAACAATCGAGTATGGGTCAAAATTTATCAATCGACCTAAAAAATGTTTGAACGGTAAAATCATTACAGTTTGAGTTACCAAAGCAGAGCATACCAACGCAGTTACCAGAAATCTAAACGAAGTACCTATAGTGACATACAAACACGCACAGAAGGCCGATGTGCATCAACAGATAGAAAAGATGGCGAAATAACAAATGTACAACTACACAAAATGGTGGTCACACTACATTTTGGATTCGTGTACTGGCCGCGAACTTGAATCAGAAGAATTAACATGCTCACAAAAAATATTGACACAAAATGTTAAGTACAACGGGAATCGGCATTAATCCGGACTGTTGACATGATAACAACGTGACGATAGCACTGCGGAGACTGTATACTTTCGAAAACAAATTGCTAAAGGAACCGAATCTGATACAAACAGTAGAACAGCTCATTAAAGAATACGTAAGGAAAAAATATATCCGAAAATTAAATCAGGATGAATTACCACTAAAAGCAAGATCATGGTACCTGCCAATGTTTAATGTGACAAACCCAAACAAACCTGGAAAGCAGTGAGCTGCTGAAATGTCCGGACAAGTTGACGTCATTATTCGATATTATTTTCAAATTCAGACAAGAGAGGGTAGTGATATCAGGAGACATCGCAGAAATGTTTCACAAGATCACGGTCAATAAGACCGACCAGGATTCTCAGCGCTTTCTATGGCGAGACCTAATTGTTAATGGTAAGTCAGAAACATTCTTCATGAAGGTCATGACATTCGATGCAACATGCTCGCCAGCAATTGCGCAATACGTCGAAAACAGCAATGCAGGAAAGAAAATCCATGCAACAGCCGTCTTCAATATAAGATGGTGGTTGAGCAACAGGCAGGTTGAAAAAATTGGCGATGGTTGCAGAAATACCCGAGCACCAATATTTGATAAGGATTCAATCAGCGAAAAAATACTGGATCCTCTTGTGGGACTACCAAAACGACCAGTTTAAATTCAAAGTTAACAAAAACCATATTAACCCGGCAATAATTGACGGTTCGAAGGTACCGACCAAAAGACTATTTCTGAGTATGATTATGTCAATGTTTGATCCACTAGGGTTATTGTCAAATTTGACGATACAAGCGAAGATTGTGCTCCAAGAGGTATGGCGCCGCAGTACAGAATGGGACGAACCCATTAGTGATGCATTCGATAACAAGTGGCGAAGGTGGTTAACTCATCTGAATCAGGTTAACGAAGTATCCGGGAAGATTCCAGTTCTGCATGTGTTTGTAGATGCTGGCGAGCGTGCATATGCGGTCGTTGCTTATATCAGATCGGAGCAAAACGGTGGTGTTGAAGTATCGCTTATCGCATCAAAAGCACGCTTGGCGCCAAACAAACCACTATTGACAATCCCTCGAATGGAGCTGATGACCGCAGTTCTGGGAACGCGTATTGCCCAGTCGAGAAGGGACATAGTATCACCTTTGAATCATAATTTGTCTAGTCAAACTCAAAGACACTTTTGAGCTGGATCAAGTCTGAGGCCCGACAGTACAAACAATTCGTGGCGTTCAGAATATCTGAAGCAACGAAGTTTAAAGATAACCTGGACCTCTCGACCAATTCAAAATGGTTTAAAGGGCAAGGCAAGGAGCAAGGCAAATGGTGTGGTAGTACTATTGAAAAATAATTTCTAACCGAAGATCTGCGCATCAATCTAAAATGTATCCGTGACCCAGTACCAATATTAACGTTTGTTAACGTAGCGAAAATTTCGTCCTGGACCAATGAAAGGAGAGCTCAAAGAAATTCCTAAAGGCCCGATAACGCAGCGAAGTCCGTAAAGGCCCGATAACATTCGATGAAATTAAACAAGCAGAGATTGAAATTATTAAGAGTGCTCAATATACAAGATACCATGACGACTTAGAAACGCTGCTAAATAATCCGCATGGCTGGGTAGACAGGACGAGTAAACTTTACAAATGTTTGCCGTACTTAGACGAAGATGGTGTGATGCGAGCATGAGGGCGCATAGACAACGCGGCTGGTATCCCAATAAGTGTAAAGCATCCGATAATACTATCTCGTGATGATCATACGACGGAACTAATTATCCAGTGGTATCATGAGAAGTATAATCATCAAAACGACGAGACAACAGTCAACGATTCGATAATTGTACTGTATCCATCATCTGAGATCAGCGACTCAAAATACAGTAAAACAATTCCAGGTGTGTAAAAACGAAAAAAACAATATCCAGACCACCAGAGATGGACCATTACCACCGGCACGATTGGCAATGTATTGTAGGCCGTTCAGCTGTGTAGGAATAGATTAATTTGGGCCAATAACGGTAGCAATGACACGGCACAAAGAAAAACGTACATGAACGTTTATCGAAGTTTAAGTGGAGCTTTATCCCACCAGCATCACCTCACTTAGAAGGAGTTTGGGAACGAATGGTGCACAGCGTGAAATTAAACTTGTAAAAAGCGATGCAAAACCAACTGGTGAACTACTACAAACAACACTAGCCGAAGTCGAAAAGAATCAACTCGATTCGACAACAAGACTCGATTCAAGCTCTCGGTATGCATTGGCACTCTGTAACTGATGAATTTCATTATAAAATCAATTTCGACCTAGACATTAAGAATAACACGAAACGTACGGTCCTGTCTACAATTGCTCGCCTATTTGATCCGTTGTGATGGATCAATCCAATTGTTATAGTCGCCAAAAGCTTTCTTAAACGATTGTGGCGCGAAGGACTTGATTTTGAGACGATCAACTTCCACACAATCTAAGTCAAGATTGGCAATCATTCATTGAGAGGGTGAACAAGATTAATCAAATCAAACTTCCTCGTTGGATACATACGGACAACAGCCAACAAACCTTTGAACTACACACGTTTTGTGATGGATCAATGCACGCTTATTCTGCTGCAACGTATTTACGAATCGAAACAGTTCATCGTGAAGTTTTCGTTCAATTACTATTCGCAAAATGTAAGGTAACTCCAAAACGGGTTCTTACAATTCCAACGATTGAATTGTGCGGAGCTGTTCTGGCAACGAAATTGCATCAATACGGCAAGTCAATCCTCCAAATTTTGATCAATCCAATAACCAGTCATTGTTGGACTGACTCCACTATTGTTTTGTCATGGATTCGAGCAGATCCAGATCGATGGAAAACATTTGTCTGCAATCGAGTTCATTATATTCTCGACACTACAATCAATGGCGTCGGGTATCCAATTCGGATAATCCTGCGGATATCTCAAGTCGTGGGCTAAATACCGAACAGTTGATCCATAAGGACCAATGGTGGTATGGACCTCGTTGGCTCATAGAGGATGCTGCTAAATGGCCAGAATCATTGCTTCTATCATACGACTCCAAAGAAAAGGACAGCGACTCAGAAATCAAGAAACCTTATATCACGGCATCGATTACTACCGATCATCAAGAATGTATTACTCGTCGCTATTCCTCGTATATTCGTTTGCGTAAAATTACAGAATGGATTATACGTTTCATCAATAAATGTCGTGAAAAAACCAATCGAATCGCAGCGGGTTATTTAACACTTACTGAATGGAGACAGAGTGTTATTCCAACACAAACCATTGTCCAGTTGGAAGCATTCTCAACAGAAATTTCAGCGCTTATTAACAAACAGCCACTCCCAACCAAAATCAAACTAAGTGGTCTGAATCCATTCATCGATCATGAGGGTAAACTGAAAGTGGGTGGTCGCATTCGAAATTCAATTTTACCATTCGATCAAAAGCACCAAGTCATCATTCCATCATCGCATCACTTCACGAAACTACTAATCGATCATTGTCACCGAAGCTGTCTGCACGGAGGTGTACAACTTACCCTTAATGAAATTCGCAAAACTTATTGGATATTACAAGCACGATGGATCGTCGGTTTACAACTGAAAACTTGTGTGGAATGTTTCAAAGTGACCACCACGTTCACAATTAATGGGCGATTTGCCTCATGTAAGAGTTCGTCATACTTTCCCGTTCGCAGCCACTGGAGTTGACTACACCGGCCCGATCAACTTTTTAGCCTCAAGAGGCCGTGGAAACAAGTCGTAAGGATATATCGCCGTCTTTGTATGTCTCAGCACGAAAGCCATCCATTTAGAGCGAGTGACTGATCTCATTACGTCAGCATTCTTAGCAGGATTACAACGATCTATGCTCGCCATGGATTTTGTCCAGATGGGCACAACATTCATCGGATCACAGAATCAACTGAAAGTAAATAAAAAAGTGCTACTAAGAAACTATTCGAAAATGAAATTGTGCCAGTTCTTATACCACAAGGGATACAAAAGCATTTCATTCCACCATTTTCACCACGTTTCGGTGGGCTTTGGACAGCCGGAGTGAACTCGGTAAAGTATCACTTGACGCGAATCATACCAAATTCGACAGTTACCTTCGAATAAATGGCCACAGTACTTTCTCGTATCGAAGACCATTGTTTCCATTCAGCGATCGATTCGATGATACTACCGCATTAACTGCAGGACATTTCATCAGAGGAGGCGCTCTATTAGCACTGCCCGGCCCCCTGAACAATCGATCGAACATTTATCGCTAGTCAATCGTTGGCATCAAATACAGAAAATCATACATGAATTTTGGAACATCTGGCAAAAAGTATACTTATCAAGATTACAAACTCGTCCAAAATGGAATCAAGTCAAGGAAAATATCGCTATTGAGAATTGATTCTAGTAAAAGACGAACGATTACCATCTAATCAATGGAGATTAGTCGAATCATCGAAGTCCATGAAGGCAAAGACAAATCAGTTCGAGTCGCTTCATTGAAAACCGCCAACGGAATCATCGAATGTCCGATTGTCAAATTATGTTCGTTACCTGGTTAACAGCCAGCTGACGAAAGCGTAATTGATCAATTAAAATCGATAAAGGAGCACCGGTTGCACACTAATCAAAATTAAATACACTGCTTTCATATTTTTAGCTAACCCCGCCGAGTAGTGGCGGCGTAATAACCACGGAATTTGATTGGTTACGGAGGAAACGCCGATCAGTTTCTTTATCACATCAGTTTCACCTATAATTAACGTTATCAGGCCATATGTAACCCTTCAAAAAAAAAATTTTTTTCACTACTCTCACAAAATTTTCGTTTCAGTCACAGATATACAACTAACTAAAAGAGAAAATACAAATCAACCAAGAATCATAGCACTGGATGAAATTTATCCTGATATAAATTAGCCCGGGCGGAATGTTCAAAATTGAAATTAAAACGGATGATAAATACAATTTGTAAAATTAAAACTAATAGAAAATTTCAAGTTTCAACTCGGATTCGTTTTTTTTACTGAACAAATAAAATACTACCATCATATTACCATTTTCGAATGTGACAACACCAATTTCTTCAAAATGACATTTAAAAAAATATGAGAATGTCTTCTTGTAAAAAGTATGTGCTGGTGACAAGTTATAGTGGACAATTCAATTTAAATAAATAAATAAAAATTAAAACATTGGTAAAATTAACTGCATATTATGTTTGTTCTTTTTTTACCACAACCCTCCCACAAACGAATCACATAAATTACGAATTATCCAAAATAGTAATTGACTAGGGAACAATAACTTATTTTCACTTAAGATTTAAAATAACAAACAAATAATTCGTATTGAAAAACGCTATAGTAAGTTATATAAGTTACACGGTGTTAAGTTTTATCCTATAGTTTCAACACTGCTCGTAGGGAGTTTAAAACGTTAAACTGGTTTCTTTACAATAACTACATTTTGCAAATCGAAGGTGAATTAACTTCCCATCCTAAGAAATTCTGAAATTTCATAAATGGTAAAAAGAAGGTTGCGGAGTTTCCTACCCCAATGACTTTTCAGAACTCTTTTGCCAGTCAGCCGTCTGATATATCCAATTTGTTTACAAATTTTTTCTAGTCTGTCTATGAAGAACTTGTGGTATCATGTAACAAGCATTTAACCAACCGCGGTCTTTCTGATTTTTTTTTTTTAAATTTACGGAAGCGGAAGTCTATGATAGGTTATCTCAATTTGAAGTTGGTAAGGGGGCAGGAAGGATGGCTTTCCACCCATTCTTAATTAATTTAATTAACTTAATTTTCTTTCTTCTAACCCCTCCACTAACTATTATCTTTAATAATAGCCTACGTACTGGGATTTTTCCCGATCTCGCAACTATCGTCAGCAACTATCGCGAAATCGCTATTCTTTCTATGTTCTATGTTTCGTTCTATCTTTATATCCATGGTACAGAAATTGTTGTTTTTTCATGTAAAAAGGTTTATTTCTCCGGCTCAACACGGATTTTATGCAGGTAGGTCTACGGCGACTAATCTAATCTCTTTTTGTGGACATTTATATAGTAGACTAGAACATAGGCCGTTCGATAAATTTGACCATTCGATTCTTATCGATAAGCTGGATAAACTAGATTGTCAGTTCATCCCTATTAAGTGGTTGCATTCATACCTTTCTGAGTGTGATCAATTTGTTAAGATTAATGATTTTAGTTCTCGGTCATTTCGTGTTACCTTAGGAGTTCCTCACGGAAGTCACATTGGTCCGCTTTTATTTTCGTTATTTATAAATGGTGTTGTGGAGTATTTTGAGTTTGCACATTGTCTGCTTTACGCAGATGATATGAAAATATTTGCTCCAATTAATGAGGTTGATGATTGTGTGAAATTACAAGGTGACTTGAATAAGTTTTGCAGTTGGTCGTTCAATAATAAATTGTTGCTGAATGTAGGTAACTACACTGAAAAAAAAGAGCTGCCTCGATTCTATGAAACGCTGGTTTTGTATTGAGAGATCGCCAATTTCCTAAAAATAAGTCAAAAAGGCAAGACTTTCCAGAATTCAATGTAAAAATTAATTAAATTAAGACAAAACAAAACATTGACAGCCATAATGATTTTCATAAATATAATGTTTTAGAGATTCCTTACGTTAAGGAAGAAATTTTAAATATTTGTGTAATATTAAGGAATTATGCATAATTTCAATTAAAATGTACATAAAAATAAGGTAGACGACGGAACATTATTTTAATTAAGTTTTTTGACAATATCTTAAACCAAAATTATGCATTAATTTTATGATTGTATCAACGCAAAACCAAATCAAACACTAAAACTAATATAATGAAATTATTTTCACGCAAAAATACTTTCAGAATTATTGGAAAATAAGAAAAAAAAATTGTCTACGTAATATCATAATAAAAATGCTATAAAGATTGCAATGGATGTAGCTATTATTGATGAAACATCAAGTTGTTGGTATTATTAAATTATTAAATGAAAAATTTGATAAGAAATTTGATTGAATATGCAAACTATAATCTGATATAGGAACACCGCTGAAACAGTCAATTTTAGAATGTACAATGTACATATGTACATCGGAAACTGGTATCGAGAAAATAAATAAAGATAGTACATGGACATGCGTATTTTCAGTAAATGAAATGGTTACTGATCCTAATTGAATTAATTAGGACCCATAGACTTAAAACCAATTGATGGTGCATTTTTTTGTTTTTAGATCGAATTAAATTAAAATAAACACGGTTTATAAATAATTTTTTGCTATACAAGTTATTATTTCTAGTTATACCAAACTAAAATCCGATTAATAAAGCGAAACGAAGATTATAGTTCGGTAACTGATTATTGGTGCTATAATGTTTCCAAAAAAATGAATGCAGTTTCATTGTTGCTTTTGCTTATTTTGAAACTAGAATATATACATACTATGCGATTCATTAGTATTTGTGATGAGAAAATTTAAGGTAACGTTTATGTTTGTTGTAATATAAAACCAAGGAAAATTACTTTTTTGAATTTTCTTTTTGCCTTATTTAATTCAATTATAAATAACGTTTTATTTGATATAAATTTCATAAATAAATTCATAACTGTAATGCAAATAAATTCAATTAAACTTGATTCAATAGTATTTGTGATTCATATTTTTGATTCATTAGTATTTGTGATATGCAGAAAAAAATAAAAATAATTAGTAAATCAATTATTTTTAAAATTATTTTTTACTAATTAAATAGTGATTAAGTCACTTATAATTTGTGAACCATTGGAACATTTTTATTATGCCTCCATCACGTCTCGGAAGTGACCAAAAATTTTGTTCTTAAAATCGCAGGGAATCTTATCCCACAAGGCTTTATAAGCACCCCATTACAAATTTTTGGTCTTGCTAGATTGCGAGTATCCTCCGCTTTCATTTAAACCCTCGCAAGGACAAATAAAAACTTTGCCTTGGCCTAGGCAACTAATTATGTTCAATATTTTTATAAAATTTCGTGCCAAATTCTCCTTCTTGTGTATGGCAGCATTATTGCGCTGAAGAGCAAATTGAGGCTCGACTGTTTTTCAACAACTGGGAATACTGCCTCATTCATAAACTTAATTTGAACATTGACCTTGAAGTGTTGTAATTCAAACAGCCACATAAACTTTTTTTCTTCCGCAAGAGATGCTAACAGAAGAAGTAACCACCGTATTTGATATTCTCTGTAGTACCAACATTTTTTTTCTCCATATTTTCTAATTAACGACAAAACGCACTAATTTTGACATAACAAAGTTCTCCAGAGTTCAATTGGCAATCCAATATAATTACGTTTACAATTTGTTTCCTTACAGTAAATCATATTCTGGTTGGCTATGTGTTCTATAAGCTACAACTCTTCAAGGCCAATGTTCAATTTCGGTTTATTGAATGATATAGCATTCTTATTTGTTGAAAAATTAGTCAGGCCTAAATTTTCTCTTCAGCACAATAACGCTCCCATACACTGAAAGTATCATTGCTTCGAAATTAAATAAAAATATTGAACATAAATGGTTGCTTAGGCCAAGGCAGAGTTTTTATTTGTCCTTGCTGGGGTTTTAATGAAATCAGAAGATATTCGCAATCTAGCAGTACCAAAAATGTGTAATGGGGTGCTTATAAAACCTTATGGGATAAGATTCCCTGCGATTTTATGAACAACATTTTTGGTCACTTCCGAGACGTGATGGAGGCGTAATAAAAATGTTCCAATGGTTCACAAATTATAAGTGACTTACTCACTATTTAATTAGTCAAAAATAGTTGTAAAAATAATTAATTTACTAATTATTTTTAAATTTTTCTGCATATCACAAATACTAATGAATCAAAAATATGAATCACAAATACTATTGAATCAAGTTTAATTGAATTTATTTGCATTACAGTTATGAATTTATTTATGAAATTTATATCAAATAAAACGTTATTTATAATTGAATTAAATAAGACAAAAAGAAAATTCAAAAAAATAATTTTCCTTGGTTTTATATTACAACAAACATAAACGTTATCTTAAATTTTCTCATCACAAATACTAATGAATCGCATAGTATATGTATAGCTCATTTTCCTCAGATTAAGGAATTGTTATCATAATTTGAATGTTATTGTAAATCAATATACTTTAATATTGTATTTTTTTCCTTCTTTCAAGGAATTTTTTAAATATTTATTTTTTGTAACGGTAAAATATAGGCACGAAGTATTTTTTTTTAGAAATTTGATCATTCGTTGTGCGACCGCTGTATAATTAAAACGTGTGATGTGTCATATCCAAGTAAAGTTATTCATTAAAAATCAAAAGTGTTTAAAAGTGAATTAAGGTAATAGTTTTATTTATTAAAAACATCACAATAATTAATTACTATAGTAAGTAAAACCTCAAATAATTTAACTGTGTTTTTTAAGTTTTTGTCTTAAGTGCTATGTCTATGTATAACACATTGTTCTTTAACGCCATTGCATGGCATGTGGAATTATAAGTTTATGGTTAAAGTTTATTTTTAAATTATATTAATATTTTTAATAGTAATGATTTTATTTCTATAAATTTACTAATGCGCATACTACATTTTATAAGTGAAAATAATATATTTTAGTGTTAATTTACGTGGCTTAGTTACTAACATACTAAATCCTTTTCAAATCCAGAAATTTAAAGAAAGAGTGTAGAGTATTTAGTAGTAACAGTAGTATAGTTTTAGAGGTGTTTCTTGTCGGGGTGGTCGGGGCTAATACTATTTGAACATAAATTTAGTGCGATTTCAAAAAACCTAAATTGTCGTATTTGCTTTAGATTTAAAATTATTTCAGATAAGCTTTTATGGTCAGTTATTTAATTATTCAAGCCTAATATAGAAAGTGTTGTATTTAAAAAAATTAAGATAAAATGGCTGCAAGTATCTCAGATGGTAAATTAATTTCTTTGCTTTACTCGATCTCCAAGTGCTCATTGGCATTTGAGATTTATTTCATCATACATTTTATCCACACGAATTTCACTATATTTTCAATTTTATATTAGAAACAACATATGTAAATGTTACAAATGATCAAAATCAAGTAACGGATTTGGAGAATAACCGTGTAATACTTATTCAGAATAACGGAATGGATTCCTCAACAACAGACCAATTGATAATATTAAATATACCAAGTGATTCACCCGAGATGAACGAAGTAGAGCAACTCTTGTATGAATGGAATCTTTATTATTTACGTGACAAATTCAGAGGTAATTCTAATCATTATCAATTATTAAAAGGACAATAATTTTGAAAACCATTTACTTACTATTTTATGTTACAGAAGCTGATACGACCAGCTATTGGATTTGGAGGCTATATCAGAAGTGGAATTAGATGCGATGTTCTCGTCTTACAGTGATCAATGTCATAAAATAAGGCTTCGCAAAAAAATTGTTTTTAAATTTATTTCTTAATAATCTTGTTTAGGGATACAAAGTCGAAGTGGAACTACTTAGTGCGACGGCGAAAACAGGCAGCACTTTTGTGAATAGTTGGATTGAGAATCAATATGATCAGAGTGATAGATCAACACCATCTACACCAACTTGTTTAGCATCTAATGAAAATACATCTTCATATTTTGTAATTTAATTTATATATCTAAATTTAGCAGTTTACATAATAGCTTAATTTATTACAGGATTTAAAAAAATTTTTAAAGACCGATAAAGGACGAAAAATATTAAAGTGCTATACTTGGACAAATCCTCCAAAACTAGATAACATACATAGAAAATTTCTAGTTGACAACGTTCTAGAATATCACTATACACCAAATATTACCCTAAACTATAACGATTTTGATAAAATTTCTTGTGATATCGCAAACACTTTTGTTGGAGAAAAAAAAGTAAAATTATCTACCAACATCGAGCATAATATACATTAATTTATTTCCTATAACTCATTTTCTCGATTTATAGGATTGGTATTATCACAAAGTTGACAAAAAACGGCCTTCCGAGAAACTATATAACAAATATCGGAACGAGTCCCCCAAGTTGAACAAAATTGGTTAATTTGGTACGGCAAAGAGAACTAAACCAAATTCATCGGAATCAAGTAATTTACAAGTTTATGATTTATTTATTATGGTATTCCATAATTTCTATCTTTTTTCAAGTAAACGAAAATAACGGCTTTAGCAACAACATCCCAGAGTATGTGAAGGATGCGGAGTACTATAAGGACAAAGAGTGGCTGCAGTGCATGGACGTTCCTTGGAGCACGGTTGAAATGAAATTTCAAAGTACATTCAGTGGGCGCCGACAGGAACTCTCAGCAAAAAATTTTAACATTCAAACATTTTATGAAGAATGGTTAATAATTAGGAATCCAGATGCATTTAGACTTGTATGTCATAATAATTTGGTAATGAAAAATTAATTCTACTCACTATTGTTTTTTATTCATAGATTGACCTTGAATTTCAAATGTTGTACCCCGGCAAAGAACATTGCATTAAAAAAAAATGGGAGGTTTTTGTTAATAAAATCATTCCAATAATGACAAAAAACATCAAAGACAAAATATTTATTGAAAAACTTACTAGCACAGAACAAAATGATGGTAAAATTCAACAAAATGTTTAAAATTCAATTATTACTAAAGGTTCTGTATTTTTTGATTTCCAGATTCTTTCAGTTTGTTGGTATTTAGGACTACATTATACATATATTGAAACCTTCAGCTCGGCTTACCCGTAAAACTGATAAAAAAATTTGGAAAATTTCAATCCGAGACTCAATCTGCTCATTTATTTTGGAGTTAAACAACGACGTTTCCAGTTTACAAGAGGAAATTAACAAAAAACGAGACATTTGCAACGAGTATGGGTTTAATCTACAGCCTTTCATCGTAGTATTGGGAAAATCCCAAGATAAAAAGTACGCCATTTGTTATGACCAAATATTCTACGTGTTTAAAAATTTGGTAGAATGCATATTATAGAGACATCACAAACATTGAATACAAAAATTTGAAAAGTTTCAATAATTTCGAAAAAATCTAAAACTTCCACAATTTTAACACTAGGTTTACGGAAATTTCTTATATACCTATCTCTACGGCACGCGTCAATTTGACGGCATCGAGCGACGACCTTCAGTACTAATAATAGTAGTACACAACTTAACAACAAGTACTTCAAATGTGCTAATGAAAAATTTAATTTTCTTGTAGATTGTGTTTTAATCGGAAAATTACAAAACAACGATTCGTAACGTAGATTTAGGCTATACCGTTCATAAGCTTTCTGCAGCTATCGAGAATCACACACAGAAGTCATGGAATGCCAAGAAAATAAGATTATATGATATTTTCCCACACAACAAAAAGGATAACAAGGAATTAAGGGGGGAACCTCCTCCAGACAACTGGTTTTTCAATAATTTTTTACAAAAAATTGAGAGCATTTATTGCAATAAAACAATTTGCTTAATAATATTGACGTTCAAATGAATACAAAAAAAATAATTTATGAGTAAAAAAAACAATATGGCGGCGCTAGAGGTGCTCGAACTAGGCTACTAGAGTTTGCGCCGTGGAACGCCCAGGTCCTTGTAGTTGATTAAAATCAACGAAACAAATTTTTTTTATTAAAATAATTCATTCCGCTTTGCATGAACCTAAAAGTTGCAAAAAAAAAATAAAATTGAAAATTAGAGGACAAAAAGAAAAAAAAATCACGTGTCTCTTTATAAACAATTCGTTAAAACCAATATTTGTTTTTTATATGAAATTTTAGGTTTGTGCAAAGGGCGATAAGTTAAAGAATATGTGTACAAAATTTCAAGTTAATCGGTCCATTACTTTTTGAGTTACATTCCACGGCGCGCAAAAAAACACGTTTTGAGAAAAACTCGATTGAAGTTTACGTTCTTGAAGAGAACGCATTACTTCGCATCACTTCAGTGACTTCCTAGGGACCTTTAGGACTTTCTGTTGGGCTTGAAACTTTGGTAATATATTTTCCAGATACTAAACGAATTTTTAAAGCAAAAAAAGAAAAAAAAAATGAAAAAAAATAATATCTGGAGGAGGTTCCCCCCTTAATAATCAAGGAAAAATTATTGGTTTTCGGAATTCAAGCTTTGATTTGTGCACGTTCATTTTACAATTACAAGAAATGAAGGTACATACTAAAATAACATTGTTGTTAGAATCTAGTAAGATTCTTAATCCAATTGGCATCCACTCGTGACCTTAGAAACAAAAAAAAAAATTCAAGAATTATGGTACAATCCAATAATATGAGATAATGAGAAATTTTCAGATATTACCAAAGCAACATCGTCATAATTAATGAACACGATAACAATCGCGAAAACAAAGTTGCTCCCATTAACCTGATTTCTTTGGCGCGTCTGGAATTACAAGCAGCATGTTTACTTGGTATATTAATGCAATTCTGGCTTACTAAATTGGTAACGGTTGCCATATGAACGATTTTAATGTTCCTCGAGATATTTCCGTAAATGAACTTTTACGTAGATTGGTTTTTTGATATCCGCTAATTAAATGTATACTTTAGAGAGAAAGATTCTATTTTTCAGGGAAAAAAAAAATCAGAGAATCGCAAGCACAATTATTCTTGGGCACTTAATTTTGAGAATATATTTTTTAAATTATAAATTTGAAAAAGACGGTTGAAATTATTTGCAAGCCTACCTAAACTACCCCTTAACATGCTTGATTGTTTTTCTAAGTTACACATATAACTCGAGTCGCCAATTATCTTTTTTGTGCGGTATTGGTATTATCTAATCCTTAAGTTTCGAAAATAAATTTGTATAGTATATGATAAGAATTTATAGTTCTAATAAACATTATCATTTGTACCTAAATGTAACAGTTCGAACTTAAAAGTCGATAATGTCACTGCCAATAATTAACATTGCACTTTTAATAAAATTAACTATTTTACTTGCCCAATCTTGCTCGTGAATAAATTCTTTACCAATTGACTTATGATTCTTACCTGAAACGAAATAAAAAAAAATATTTTTAGTTAGAATAATAAATTTTAAATTCAACTTAATTATAAACTTAATTATAAATCATTTACTATAAACGTCAAGAATTTCTAAAACAGGTCAAAACGTCACTTAGTATATTTTCTAGACAAATTATATTTTTCCTTTAAAACTGAAATATTCACAAACTTATAAATAACTTCAATTAAAAATTTTAATAAATTTCTGTCAAAATGTTGGATAATGCATAATCTTATCTAACGTTTTAATAACAAAAATGTAACTCGGAATAAAAAAAAATTCAAAACGAAACTTGTAATTAACCTTAACAGCACAGAACTACACTATGTATACACACAAAGTTTAGCGTAAAAGTCTTATCAAAACTACCTGTTTATGACACATTTCAATGAACTTTAACTTTTCGATACGATGTTCATTAACATAAAACAACAACGGATTAAACATTTTGCTGAGTATTTGGAAACAATTAAAATCGTATTTACCATTTTGAGCCGCGCGTGAAATTATATTTTCTACTTGTAGCACCTTAGGCAACCAGCTTAAATAAATATACACAAACATTTTTTTTTTCTGCACCCCACATAATAACAATGTTTTATAATTCAAATAATTTAAATAACAAAAAAAGGGTTATAAAGCACACACCCGCACAGTATTTCATACTTCAAGCAGAGACAAAATAAAATATTATGTAAAAAAGCTCCGAGAAAAAAAAAGTGTACATAAAAGCTTTTCTGTTTTTTTTATTATTATTATTTTAATTTTTGTGTTAAAACTTTATTTTTTTATTGTTAAAAATAAAATTATTCATACTTCGTTAAACTTTTCATTTCTTTGTGTATATATTTTGACTTTTAGATGTGTTGATAAGTTTTCCCTTATTATGCAACATTTAAAGTAACTAAAACTTTTGATAAAGGCCACATACTAGCATGTGTGTATAATTTATATGTGGAACGTGCACACATGTAGAGTATGGCACAAAAGGGAATGTTTTTTATATGACTCAAAAAGTATTCGTATTTAATATTTTGTACAGGAGTACTTCGGGTAACGCGGTACACGATTATTTAACATTCCATTTCAAAAATGATAACTGATTTTGTACAATTTATAACTTATTATTAAGCACTTTTTAAATCAATTGAAATCATAAAATCAAATCATTAAACCTATATTCCATGAGAAAAATTGACTGACAGTCAAAAAATCGAAAAGAGAAAAATAATCTGATACTCCATATAAGAGACAAAGACAAAGCTTAAGTATTTTTATTTTTTATTAATTTATTTTATAGCAAAACAATTTTTCTATAAAATAAAAAATACGTTAGCTCTGTCTCTCATATGGGGCATCAAATTATTTTTCTCTATTCCTTTTTCTTTTACTGTCAGAGTGTCAGTAGAGATATAAAGAACAATGAGGTATAAACCCCAACTAGGCGCTTGCTTTGATATTCATTCTCTTCTTCGTATAGGTATTACGTTTTATAAATTCTTTTTTGAATTTATATTACATTCATATCCCAAGTATTTTTGCCTCAAAATTTTACCACGAATTTCCAGTACCCAATCTAAGCTTAGTTCAGAATAGGCTCCACTTGAGTTCCATTTTATTATAAGAATCTGTTGAAAGTTATCAGTGGTTCAAGTAAAACACAACAAAAAATATAATTTAATATGTTTAATAAAAATGTTGTAACACTAGCAATGGGCCTATCCACACTAGTATTTTTAACAACCGTATTCACCCTCGTTTCTTTACCTCTCTGCCTACAAACCTAAATTTGTGGTGGGGATTTGTAATGCACTTTTGCATTATGAAATTTCTGGCATTCTCGTGTTGTTACACACTAATACAAATGTAAAATTAAATAAATAAAAAAATTGAATGTGCATTGGCACGTGTTTTTCTATTGTTTAACGCACAAAATGAAATGATTGTTTTTCTCCTTGTAGTTCATACCTCGAACAAAGCAAGCCAAAATGAAGTAAATTTACACATACGTAAAGAAGAATAACAACAGTGTGAATACAGAATGCTGTTGTTACGGTGTTGTTAAAAATATTCGTGTGGATAGGCCCATAGGTATGCTCTCGACTAACTTAAAACGGGAAACAAAATGCAACGACATAACATAATGACAAAAAAAGCAAAGCAAAAGAAACATTGGAATAATTCAAATCCAACATTCCCACTAATTATTTCATGTCTTTCATTACCAACATTTCAATATTCTTAGCTGCCGGATGAAATGCAGGCGAACATCGATGTGTTTGGTCCGCTAATGCAATTCGGAATTTTTGATCATCCGAATTGCACTCTGATTGTCGACGTAGAGTGCTGGTGTGCTCTCTTGAACGCAGCACACATCACGTAGTAATTGATGTAACCACACCGCTTCCTTCGCGCCCTCACACGCTGCCATGAATTCTGCTTCGGTAGTGGAAAGGGCCACTGTCTTCTGCCGACGACTCTTCCATGTGACAATGCCCTCGCCCACAACAAATGCATCGCTGGTGGTTGACTTTCGCGTGTCAACATCACGTACATAATCAGCATCGGAATATCCTCTCAATGTTGTCGACGATCCAGAATACTCGAGTCCTCTTCCGGCCGTTTTATTCAAATATGGAAGAATACGCTTGACAGCCGAAACATGGGGTTGTTTTGGATTGTCCAAATATTTGCTTACTTCTCCCACTGCATTTGAAATATCTGGTCTGGTCACAATAGCGGCAAACATAAGCGATCCAATCGTTTGCCGATACGGGAAGTCGACGCTGCCCTCTTCGCTCAATTTGGTCAATATGACATTGCTGTCGGCTGGAGTCGAAATGTGTTTCGAATCCTGCATATTAAACTTTTCGACGATTTTCTTGATGTATGCATTCTGATTGATGAAAATCGTCTTCTTCTCTCTGTTCCGATGTATCTACATGCCGACGTAATGACCAACACTGCCTCGTGTCATCTCGAAATTATCTAACAGATAATATTCATCACTGTCTCAATCGTGTTTCTGCATTTCGACAGAATCAATCCGTCGTCCACGTACAATAATAACACAACTCTCACACCGTTAATAAGGCTGCTGAACACACATGGATCTGCCTTCGAGTGCACTATGTTGAAATCACTGAGGAACTTCGTGAATTTCTTGTTCCACACTCTGGATGCTTGCTTCAACCCATACAAACTTTTCTTGAGCCGGCAGACCACGTTTTCTTCCTCCATATCTAGTCCTTTCGGTGCCTCCATGAAAATCTCTTCGTCCAGGTCACCGTTCAAACACGCAGTCTTCTCGTTGAACTGCATCATCTCCAGATTTTCTGCTGCGGCGATCGATAGGATGGTCCGAATGGAATCGTATCGAACCACTGGTGAAAACGTTTCACCATAGTCAACACCTTCTCTTTGTGAAAAACCTTTTGCGATAAGGCGAGCCTTGAAAATTGGACCAGATGGATTTGGCTTCAATTTATAAACCCATCGACATCGTTGCGGTTCTTCGGACGTTTTAACAGCTCTTATGTCGAATTCTTCTTCAGTCATTGCAGCTCATCCTTCATCGCATCTCGCCATTTAGCAGCTTGTGATCTGCAGCACTGTGATCTCAAAATTCTATTAAACCTTCATCTTCGAAAGATTAAAGTCATACAGTTCCTTTAAATACGAACACTATAATTAATCCTCCGAGTGTACTGAATGTTGAATCAGATAAGGTTAATAGCTTGAATCAAACAATTACCGAACGAATAAAAATTTTTGGCAATCCGTATCTTGATCCAAATTTTCAATCAGCAACTGAATTAGGGTATGTATACCTCAAACTGAAGGATCCATTTTCAAGTGCTATAAGATTATCCGAAAATTCAAGTTATAGAGGTTTCAGAATATACAATCAGGCGAAGACTAGACTCTGCGAAGTTATTTTCAAGTATACCTACAAAAAAAGCCATTTATTTTAATTAAAAATCGAGCCGCCAGAATTGCTCTTGCCAATCGCCATTTGTTTTGGGATGCCAATAAATGGAAAGCAGTTCTATGGTCTGATGAATCTAAATTTAATTTAAGAGGATCGAATGAACAGACGAGAATTTGCGGCAGATAATATGCCCCTTCGATGGAGTTCAGAACAAGCAAACAATCGAAACACTCGTTCAAACTCGTTCAGTAATGGCTTAGAGAAAATAAAATCGAAGTTTTGGATTAACCAGCTCAAAGTCCCAATTTGAATCTAATCGAAAACTTGTGGAAGATTTTAGATACCAAAGTTGGAACTGTATCATTTTCAAAATCCTGGTTTCTTGGTTTTGAAAGAAATATTTTTTTAATTCGGGGCACCTCTTCTGGTGAAGGAAAATTTTAATTTAAAGTAAAATAAAAAAAACGGGACTTTCTGAAAACCGGGATTTTTATTTTTGCAGAACCGGGATTTTAAAAATCAGGATTAACAAAAAAACAGGATTTTGACAAATCGGGATTATGAAAACCGGGATTTTGAATACGGTATTTTGAATCCAGGATTATGAAAACCGGGATTTCGTAGTGCAACCCAAATGTAGTACTCCTTTCCAAAATCTCGGTTTTCAAAATCCTGGTTTGCAAAATCTTGAAATTCGGGCTCTTTCTGGTGAAGGAGAATTTTAGGGACCATTACATTTGCCTGGACAAAAAAAATCCGGAAATTTTAAAATCCCGAATAGTTGAAAAGTAAAAATACCGGAAAAGCAATCCAGAAAAAATATTTTGTTTAAAATCAATTAAAAAAAATCAAGTTTATTGGCATTTTTAGACTTATGTCCTCACTTGAAACATTTGTGGTACATCTATCAGTAGAAGCGATACGAGCGATACAATTCCTTTGATATGTGTCTGCAAGGTTGACGAAGTAATTTCCATTATCATAAATATTAAGAACTTTACGTAAAACCTCTAATTTGATAGACATTTTATAAATTTTAATTACAATTTGCTCCGAACTTTAATAATTATGTTTCTGGATTTTAGTTTTCTGGATTTTTATTTTTCTGAATTTTTTTGTTTCTGAATTTTAGTTTTCTGGATGTGTTTTTCGGAATTTTCAGTTTCGGTATTATTTTTTTCTAGATAAGGTAGCCAATCCAGAATTTTAATATACAGAAAGTAAAATCAAAATCAAAACCGGGGTTTTTATTTTTGTAAAAACGGGATTTTAAAGAAAAGCAGGATTATAAAAAACAAGATTTTAAAAAGTGAAATTTTTTTTGGGCGGGATTTTGAAATGTGGGATATCGTAACGAACCCTCGATTTTTCGTGTGTATACATCTTTAAAGCAAGGGAAAATTGCACTAATTGTGCAACAACTAGATTTTGGAATTTTCATAGGCTTTCGAGATTTTGTATCTTCGGGATTTAGTATCATCAGGATTTTGTATCCTCGGGATTATGAACTTCGCAATTTCTTTACAACTACCCCATCAATATCTCTAATCTGAGGTAAGCAAACGTCGTTGGTGCCTGACAATAGAACTTTTGATGCCAAATATGCCGGCTCAGTAGTTAAAAACCTTGATCCACTGAGGGTTGCATAGCAGTCGCTAGAAAGGCTAAGTTTCTCGTAATTGGTGAAAATAAAATTTGAATAGTTTAACATGGAGTCGTTCTTTAATTATTTTGTCCAAACAAACATCATCAGTCAATTTTAACTATTTTGGTGTTATATACAGACTCAAAGCTACTGGACTTTTTTTAATTGTTTTATGTTATGTAGGAAAAATAAATTTGGGAGTATAGCCGGCCCCTTGTGAATTTACACTTTCTTTCGTATTTCTATTCTTTTGGAATTGGAAAAGATTGAATGTAAATCAGTTGTCAGTTGGATTATAGATTAACCATCGAGAAATCACTTGTTCTCCAAGAAAATCATTTAAATCAAAACGTCTCAATTTAGCTCAAATAAACGTCATTATTGAGCTCAGCTGAGCTCCATAATATAGTGAATTTGTGGGATGAAAACACTCCTGAAGGTCTACTTCAAAAGTTCTACCATATTGCTGCAGTGGAGTTAGCCTGGAGAGGTGGTGAAGCGGTTGGATGTGTAATTGATTTTTTTCGAACTGATAAAAACAATAATGCTTCGGAAACAAATGGGATAGAGTACAACCCTATATTCAGCAAAACCTGTCAAGGAGGCTCGAAGAATTGTGTGATAGTGAAAAACCACGATAGCACATCATGCCCTGTCAGATTATTCCTAAAAATAATTTCAAAACGCGGGAAAAATATCAAATCAAACCGAATATTTCTCCGGCCAGACCGCTCATCGAAAAAGGAGACAGATGTTTGGTTTTGTAGCGACGAGGCGTAACGTTGGGAGTGTCCTGATGTCTTTAGGGGTGCTTGTATGTAGAGCGCGTTGAAAAACAGAAGGACACGTACTTGACCAAAAAAATAAATAATATTTAAGTAGCCCGATGATAAAAAAAAAAAAAAAAAAAAAAAAAAAAAAAAAAAAAAAAAAACGAAAAAAGAAAATTAATGAAGTTGAGACGCCATAGCTTGCGCGAGTATTAATTGTTTGTTAATATTAAAATAATCTAAAAGAATTTATAAAAATAAAATTTATATAAAATAAAATAAAAAGTGTTCGTAAAAAAGGGCAGAGTTTTAATTACGGATATTAACTGAATGCCGTATTTGGAGCACACAATAGTTGGGGGAGCACCCGTTATTATGGTAGGGTAAACATTACCAACCCACCAATATATATCGTAGCTATTTGATTGATTGATTGATTGATTGATTTAGTGTGTACGACCAAGCCTAAGGCAAGTTTCCCGGATACGCCGGGTCCACCGTACACCCTCTTACGAATAACAAAATCGAGGGAAAGGAAAGGTATGTTAGTAACAGAGACTCAACCCGGTTCCAGACACCATGGCGGTTGATAGTTAGTAAATAAGACAACACAAGACAACACAATTTCTAAACTACATGGTTGTTAACTGCTTGTTGTTCCTGGAGCGTTGAGTCCGGCTATACCTTTGTTACTGAAAATTAGGATTAAATTTAATCCCTTTAAGAATGATTAATTCTGGAGCAATCTTAAATTCTGAAACAAATTAAATTATTCATCAGTATACTTAAAATAAACCCCTCTAAACACCTAAGATTTTATTAATTTAAGTATACTTAAAATTACATCCGCATCAATCCTAGCCTAGGCCACTTAAATAATTCAATAAATAATTTAAAAAATCCTCTAGTTGGCACCCCTACAAATTTTAACAATTAATTAATTTCATCAGCTTACAAAATTAACACAATTTTTAATTTCAGCTTCTTCACTCCTTGTTGATCCTGGAAGGTTGATTTAAGCTGGAATTTAATTCTGAAACACGGGATTAATTTAATCCCTAATAATTACTAATTCTGAAACTATAATCTATACTTGAAATTAGCTTCTTTATTAGAAAGGATTAATTTTAATCCCTCTAATAATGATTAATTCTGGAACTGAGTTATATTCTGAAAATTAACTTATTAATCAGTGAACTAAAAAAGGAACTCCTTTAGATACTATTCACATATTAACAAAATAACTGATAAACAAAATCAATAGGGTGCCAGTCCTTCCCGGAATCCCAATTTCACCAATCCGATCCAAAAAACTACAGTTTAACTCAAAACTACTATTATAAATGAACCATTTTCGTGAACCTGCCACTTAAAGTATAGAAGTTTCATCTGTGATGACTTTTCTGGAATGAATTACAATTAATATCACCAGTACCCAAAATTAAAGTTATAAGAACTAATTAGTTTCTAAAGTATGAATTCAGTTTAGGAATTCCGTGCAGTTCAGTAAAATTAACTACCCCGTATTAAAAATAATCATGCTTAAATAAACAAACAAATTTTATATGAACAGTGAAATCTCGAAACAGCGCAGCCAAAGGAACCGGAGAAATGTATTTAATTATTTAATAATTTAATTTAGTTGTGTATTTACATCTGCAAAGTTTTATTATTTTATTTCCTTATTAACCATATATTTTCACATAAACACTTATCACTTTGGCGAATAAAATTTCCTTGCGAAATTACAATTTCCTTAAATCAGTATTCACTATAACGAGACCTCACTGTATTACATACGATAGTTTCTGGTTCAACTCAAATTTACTCGATAATACAAAGTAAACAAATCCCATTAGAATCGAACACAAGAAACTTTTAATTCTAATTAAATTTCCAATTCAACTCAAATTACTCGATTATACGTAGTATAAGAATCTTATTTGAATTGAATACATGAAAATTTTGCGTTGTGTAGTTCATTGTATATAAAGAGCACTATAAACACAAAGAATACAACAACGCCAAGTAAAAATAATAAAATCGTATTACATTACAAAACTAAAACCACCAACGCACATAGAGAAAACAAACGTTTTCATATAATCCTTCACGTGCGCAGCAGGGAAAGTATCGATGTGTACATAGTGTGTTTTGGTATATGCCTTCTCTATATTATATACATATATAATAGGCTTCACTATATTATATATTACTGTATATATTTCCGAAAATAACCTCGTACACTACACATACACGACTGTGAATACAATTCAGAAGCAAATATCAACAATCGAACACTATAGAACCAATTGTCTTGATAGAAATTACATAATAGAAATTATATTCTTTTTATGTATATAAATAAAGAATATATGTGTTTGTGTCGTTTCCACATAAAACAAAAAATACAACACATACTCGTACATAATCTCGTAAGAGGAAAGAGAGAAACCGAAAACTTGTAAATTCATGTACAGAAACAGAAATTTAATGCGTAAATTTATTTATTCGATTTTAATTAAATTTAAATACGAGATAATGTATTTGACCATTCGAATTTTATGCACCAACTACACAAATTTAAGACATGCATTACATATTAAGCGAGAAAGCCAAAATTTGACTTGTTTCGCTATAAATATGAAAATAAAAATAAAAATATAAAACAATGCCTGTTGAATGCATCCCGATGGATTGCATTCTATCCATATTTAAATTTTCACTATTCTTATGCACACACTTTTACTTAAATAACTTAAATTAAAATAAATTATATATAAATTATATATTTAAACACTTTACACTACATTAGAAAATAAATAAACTAAAAATTAATTAAATTAAAATTTTCTCGAAGAAGACGACAAAAACACGTCCTTCTTCTTCGAGACAAAACACAAATAACATTTGCCCCACCAATATATATCGTAGCTATATATACATATATATAGTATAAGATAATCAAGGGAGAACTAACCACCCCCAAATTGGTGACCCCGATAAGGACTAGCAAATTATCAAACGATATTGGGTAAAAATCAACCAGAAATATATCGAAGAAAAAATTTAAAAACAAAAAACATCAGTACCAGATATTACCACGTGTACAAAAACCAAGCAGAAGTATCCTGAGAAGTACCACATCTGTAGCAAGTTATCTTAAATTTTTATTATTGTTAATTTTATTTGATTTTTGTCATTTTATTATATTTTTCTTTAACGTAAAGAATATTTATGCGCTAATACAAATTGTTACAGCTGGCACTCAATTCAAACCGTGCGGTATTTATAAACATATATAATTATTATTTTTCGTTTCGCACGTGTCTTTCTGTGTAGTGTATGTGTAGTGTTGTTGATGATCGAAATTAAAAATGGATCCTCCATCCGTTACACTCGTCAAGCCGGATGTTGCACCGAAACCTCATATTGGCCTCGATAATGAGCAGGGGTCAGCGCACGTTGATCGGGTATCGATAAAATTACCTCCTTTCTGGACTTCGAACCCGAGACTTTGGTTTCACAGCATTGAGGCACAGTTTAGAACATCAGGGATTAAGGATGACCAAACTAAATTTTATTATGTAGTTGGAGTACTTGACGAACAGTATCTCAAAATAGTTGGAGAAATTTTAGAAAATCCTCCTGAGACCGATAAATATCCCGCCATTCGGGACAAGTTAACCAAACATTTGTCGGAATCAGACGCTGCGCGACTTCAGCGATTGCTGGGAGGAATGGTACTAGGTGAACAGAAACCTAGCCAATTGTTATCGGTTATGCGTATGAGCAGTAATAACGATCTTTCCGACCAGGCTCTCCGCAACCTCTGGTTGCAACGATTGCCACGTGAGATGCAGGCGATATTGGCGGTTAGTAATGAGACCCTCGATGCCTTGGCAGTATTGGCCGACAAAATAAACGACGTTTTACCGTCAATTAATCATAACTTAGATCAAATAAGATCTAGGTCGCCAGCACCAAACATGCCTCAGTCAAGTCAGTCATGTTGTTCACATCAACATTCCGAAAGGCAACGGTTCCGATCACGAAATCGATCACAGAGTAGACCTCGCAATACTAATTATTGCTGGTACCATAATCGATTTGGTAAGAAGGCGCATAAATGCGGTAACCCGGAAGGTTGTCAGTACGAGGTTTTAAACAAATAGGCCAATCACATTTAGCGACATGTGATCTTGGCCAACTCAAAAGTCGCTTATTTATATTTGATCCCTCCAGTGGACGACACTTCTTGGTAGATACTGGAGCGGATGTATCGGTATTACCGGCAACAGCTGATCAGAGGTCTCGCCCAAGTAACAATTTTCCACTCTTTGCCGCAAACAATACACCTATTCGCACGTATGGTTCATCAATACTGAACCTTCATTTTGGACTTCGACGAACATTTACCTGGACGTTTATTATAGCGGACGTTTCAAGGCCCATCTTAGGCGCAGATTTCCTTAGGCAATTTGGATTGCTTGTCGATATCAAGAATGGCCGATTAATAGATCCAGTTACAACTCTGTTCGCAGTGGGTAAAATGATTGTAGGTCCATCATCTTCTCTGACAGTCGTTTCTGATGCAATCAAAAATTCGGATGTATATTCTTTGCTTATGAAATATAAAGAAATAACCATCGAATCTTCAGTACTCAAGCCAGTGAAACATCAAGTTACTCATCATATAGTAACGAAAGGACCTCCCGTAAAAGCTAAAGTTCGGAGATTGTCAGCTGAAAAAACATTAGCCGCTCAAAAAGAGTTTCAACATTTAATCGAACTGGGGTATTGTACCAGGACTAAAGGACCATGGTCTAGCCCTCTCCACCTAGTGCAGAAGAAAAACGGGGAGTGGAGGCCTTGCGGCGATTACAGGGCATTAAATGCAAATACTGTACCAGACGTGTACTCCATCCCACACTTACAGGATTTCACTTACCAATTGGATGGATGTAAGTTCTTCACAACATTAGACTTGATTAGGGCATATCACCAGATACCGGTTGAACCAGCGGATATCCCAAAGACAACGATTTGTACGCCATTTGGGTCGTTTGAATTTAAACGTATGACTTTCGGGTTGCGGAACGCAGCCCAAACGTTCCAAAGGTTTATGCACACGGTATTGGATGGTCTAAATTTCACATTTCCATATATAGACGACGTACTTATAGCCTCGGGAAGCCTCGAGGAACACTTAGTCCATATAGAAAAAGTTTTCGAACGTTTCGCAGAGTTTGGTTTGGCGATTAACATAGAGAAATGTATTTTCGCAAGAACCGAGGTTAAATTCCTCGGGCACCTAATCAGTTCGGCAGGGATTAAACCGTCGCCTGAAAGGGTTACAGCAATCAATGAGTACAAACGGCCGGAAACAGTTAGAGACCTGAGACGGTTTCTAGGAATGATAAATTTCTACCGTCGGTTTGTGCCAAACGCAGCAGGTAACCAAATATTACTCAATGAGTTCCTCAAGGGCGCCAAGAAGAATGATAGGCGGAAAATCGAGTGGCAGGATAACTCAATCACGGCATTCAATATGGCAAAACAGCAGCTATCTGACGCGACAACTCTAACGCATCCGTCTTGCAACGCACTTCTCGCTTTAATGGTCGATGCATCCGACATTGCCATCGGCGCGGTAATTCAGCAATTGATTGAAGGACAATTTAGGCCGCTGGGATTTTTTTCAGTGAAACTCACAGATGCTCAAACTCGGTACAGTGCGTACGATAGAGAGTTGCTAGCTGCGTATAGTGCAGTGAAGCATTTCAAGTATTTGTTGGAGGGCCGGCAGTTTACTCTTTACACGGACCATAAGCCACTGACGTTCGCGTTTCGACAGAATTTGGAGAAGGCGTCGCCCCGTCAATACCGTTATCTAGACTTTATTGGGCAGTTTACGACGGATATTCGCCATATAGCCGGGAAAGAGAATGTTGTAGCTGATGCTTTATCGCGCATCGATGGAGTGGAGATTCCACCGAATATCGATTTTGCCGACATTGCAAAGCATCAACCAAACATGCAAGAGCTGCAAACTCTTATGCCACCAGACACAGGTTTGAGGTTTATAGAGATACCTATTTTTGGATCTGATACGCATATCCTTTGCGATACATCAACCGAAGTAAACAGGCCTTTCATTCCTGATAAGTTTCGCAAGCAAATTTTTCATAGTGTTCATGATTTGTCGCATCCGGGTATCAAAGCTACAATTAAGTTAGTGACGCAAAAGTATGTTTGGCCATCTATTAAGAAGGATGTCAGACTGTGGGCGCAATCATGTGTATCGTGTCAGAAGTGCAAGGTTAGTAGACACGTCAAATCACCGTTGGATCATTTTCCAGTAGTATCAAAAAGATTTGATGAAATACACATAGATTTGATTGGACCTCTGACGGTTTCAGAAGACAAAAGGTATTGTCTGACCATTATTGATAGGTTTACGCGTTGGACAGAAGCCATTCCATTGGCCGACATTAGATCAGACACGGTAGCATTCGCTTTATTCAGTGGTTGGATCGCTAGATTCGGCACGCCATCATACGTCGTTACCGATCAAGGACGACAATTCGAATCCGAGTTATTCGGAGAGCTGTCGAGA
The DNA here is from genome assembly GCA_963556165.1 of Tipula helvola. Lineage (NCBI taxonomy): Eukaryota > Metazoa > Arthropoda > Insecta > Diptera > Tipulidae > Tipula > Tipula helvola. The sequence continues at coordinate 274,163,195 of OY744481.1, forward strand.
ATAATGGGTTTTAAGAGGAAACGAACAACGTCATATAATCCGCAGGCGAATGGTTTTATCGAGAGGTGGCATCGCACCTTGAAATCGGCGATAATGTGTCATGATCGACCGGACTGGACAAAAGTTTTACCGATGGTGTTGTTGGGTCTACGTACGGCGTATAGAGAAAATTTTCAGGCTACTGCAGCAGAACTTGTTTACGGCGAAAGTTTGAGATTGCCAGGGGATTTCATTAATCCAGTTACGACCTCTGCAAACCAATCGGATTTCGTTACATCACTTAAACATCATTTTGATACCATTAGACCAGTGCCTCCCTCACATAATAGCAGGGGCAAACCATTCATTTTTAAGGAACTTGACAAGTGCACTCATGTTTTCATACGCACTGATGCCGTTCGCAGTCCACTTCAACCACCTTATGAAGGACCCTTTCATGTATTGTGTCGGGGTGAAAAGTTCTTTAAAGTCAAAGTTAGAAATCGGGAAGTCAATGTCTCAATAGATCGACTTAAGCCCTGTTTCCACGAAGCAGCTGAATTGCTCGATGCTGGGGAACCAACGTCTCGGATTGTTCCTCCATCCAACCAATCGATCCCATTGTCTCTACCTGCGACGACACCAGCGAGTTCGAGGCCGGCGAAAAGGGTGACATTCAATCCGATTCCAACAATTAATTTATTTCCGAGTTGTACTAGGGGAGGCCGAGCAATAGTGCGGCCTGCGCGTTTTCGGTAAATGATCTCGTTCGCGTTCTCACTGGAAGGGGAGTACTGTAGCGACGAGGCGTAACGTTGGGAGTGTCCTGATGTCTTTAGGGGTGCTTGTATGTAGAGCGCGTTGAAAAACAGAAGGACACGTACTTGACCAAAAAAATAAATAATATTTAAGTAGCCCGATGATAAAAAAAAAAAAAAAAAAAAAAAAAAAAAAAAAAAAAAAAAAACGAAAAAAGAAAATTAATGAAGTTGAGACGCCATAGCTTGCGCGAGTATTAATTGTTTGTTAATATTAAAATAATCTAAAAGAATTTATAAAAATAAAATTTATATAAAATAAAATAAAAAGTGTTCGTAAAAAAGGGCAGAGTTTTAATTACGGATATTAACTGAATGCCGTATTTGGAGCACACAATAGTTGGGGGAGCACCCGTTATTATGGTAGGGTAAACATTACCAACCCACCAATATATATCGTAGCTATATATACATATATATAGTATAAGATAATCAAGGGAGAACTAACCACCCCCAAAGTTTATAACATACCAATAGGGAAAAATACTATAAACTCCTGGACAAAATCTTCTGCTGAATCAATTGGCTTAAAAACCAACAAAATTATCAATCACTCTAATAGATCCACAGCAGTGAGTCAATTGGCTAAAAACGGAGTGCCAGAACAGTAACTATTGAAAATTACGGGCCATAATAACCCGAATTCTTTAAAAACGTATTTAAATCTTGATCGTGAGCATCATAACAAAATAATTGAAAATATGCGAAGAACTACCCACATATTTAGAAATGGGAACAGACACGCATCTAATTCTACACTTACTTTTTCATCATGTTCAAATTGTGCTTTTAATAATTTAATACTTGACGTCGATGCAGTCGACTACGAAGTAAGTGTCACACTACACTAGGTTTCTCATGCGAGATTTGTTTTACTAACTTGTTAAAAAGTATTTCTTTAAAAAAGATATTTGAACTAAAGTTAGTTTCTTTAACTAAATCATTCCTACAAGTAATCTTCTTTAGTATATTGTCCCAATTAAGTATTCACACATCATAGTTTCCTAATAGTGTCCCTAAGTTTATCTGCTTCGGAGCGCTTTCAATGAAACCTCGTAGAAAAACCTCGATACGATAAATTTTAAAAGTAAGCGAATTTTAAACCGATGCGGGAGTAAACCAGCGATAGGCTAAAAATGAAACGTTCTAGTTTCGCTTCAATGATTCGTTTCGGAAACGTTCAATTTGGCATGCAAAGATTAAAATAACTAGTTTCATGTATAATCGATGTCTAAAATCTGAACGAGCGTCATATTAAAGAATCATCTTGACACTTGCGTCATTTTATATTTCTTCTTGAACATGAAGCAATTAAGTCATCTATACATACGCTAAATATGGTAGAACAACTGGAGCCTATGGTTTAATTTCATTTTATTATAGCAATGCGATCAAGTCTTACCCATTTAAAATACCTTTAACTCCCAAATTCAAACGCACCACACACATGTTAGTATTTTCTATGCTAAGTACTTTCTTATATTTAAGATAATTTGTATAAAAAGTACTTGCTACCTTGTAATTTCTGACGTTATCTTATCAATTATATCAAGCATGAAGGTTTATCAATTCGATTCATCATCTAATTAATTTCTAATTTATCATGCCTCCTCGCACCGTGTGAAAAAAATCCAATTGATAAAAAACAGCTTAAGTTGTTATCATCCACAGCAGTTTTATTGATATAAATATGAATGAAACGTTATATCGAAATCAGTTGTGATTTGAAATTGTGAAGTGTAACAAGTAGAACCTAATAACCATGTTTGTGGTATTTACGTTAATTGGGTTAGTTGCGTATTGCAATGCAAACGCTATACCAATCATTCGGCCAAATATCGCCGCTTTTAATGCAAATGGCAGTATCACCGGTACAATATTACCCGGATATCGTACACCATTTATCGAAGGATTTCTTGGAGTCCCATTTGCTGAACCACCCGTTGATGATCTGAGACTTCGTGATCCACGTCCATTCCCCAATTTTTGGTCCCATGATCACATCGCCAATCAATATCGTGACATGTGTATACAAAAAAGTTTTGCAAATCCATCGGGTGAATTTGCCGTCGAGGGTGAGGAGGATTGTTTGTATTTAGATATTTTTCGTCCCATTGGAATACCAAGTGATCGATTGTTACCGGTGTTGATTAATATACATGGTGGTGGATTTCAGTTTGGGAGGACAACAACACCATTTCATGGACCAAATTTTTTCATGGACAATGGTGAAATAATTCTAATTTCAATCGCTTATCGTTTGGGACCAATTGGCTTTTTATCGACCGGTGATGATGAGATGCCAGGAAATTTTGCTTTTAAAGATCAGACGCTTGCCATGCAATGGATTAAAGAGAATATAATTTTCTTCAATGGTGATCCAAATCAAATCACATTGTATGGTCAAAGTGCCGGTGCCGTATCGGTGCATATGCATATGATAAGTGCGTTGTCGGATGGTTTATTTAACCGTGCGATCGCTGCTAGTGGTACCGCAGTAGCGACATTTTCATATATTAACGAAGATCCATTGTCACAGACTAGGCAATTAGCTGACATAATTGGGATTGAAAACTATGATACATTATCAACGGCTGAGCTAGCTGCACAAATTCGAGCCACTGATCCAAAAATTATTTTAAGCGCGGGTGATAGTTTTCACGTATGGTCAACAGATCCGTTTATCGTCTTTAGGCCAGTTATTGAAAATGTGAATAGTCCGAACGCATTTTTGATTGAAAATCCACGCGAATCGTTAGCTAATGGAAATTTCAAAAATATCCCATTACTAATGTCAATTGTGCCACAAGAAGGTTTTGTTAGAGCTGGATCAATACTGGCAAATGATGCTGAGTTGGAGAGTTTAAATGAAAATTTTGATTTAGTAATGACATTACAAAATTTTTTCGCCATGGATGCAGAACTTGAATCGAAAATTGATAAGATTGTAAATTTTTATTTCAATGGTACCAGACACATTGACATGCATAATGCTCAGAGGTACATAGACGTAAGTACACATTTATTTGTTGTAATCCTCAGCATCGTTTGATTCAATTCATTTTTACAGATGTTTGGAGATCGATGGTTTGGATATCCACTATATTCATCGTACAAATTTCATTCTAAGTGGGTTAATACAATCGTCAATCCACTTTATTTAATGGAGTTCAACTATCGTGGCCCATTCTCTCATTCAGCTTTCTCTACGGCTATAGATGTTGGTGTGGTGCATACTGACGATCAACTCTACTTATTCAACACATTAGTTTTTCCTTTATTCGATTTTGATTCGGTGGAAGCACAATTGGTATCCGAAATGGTGAATATTTATGTAAATTTTGCATCGGGTCGAGTGCCTCACGAAAAATCGACAATTTGTACATTTGATGCAACAGATCCAGACAAGCCATGCGAATATTTATATATCATAAATGCTGAAGATGGAATTGGATATGAAGTGACAACGAGTACCGAAATAAGTATGGATATGGTGAATTTTTGGCGGGGCATTGACAAATTATTTTAAATATAAAAGTTAAAGTGAAAGAGTTAAGCGCGTTACGTCATGCATGAAATCTTATGTTAATTAATTAAATTAGATATTGTGTCATAAATCAAAATAAATAAATTATACAAAAACATCAATGTTTATTTGAATGAAATTATTAGCTAAAATGTGCAACGAGTTGAGCTAACAAGTTAACCTGAACGAAGCTTTGTTCTCTTGCTTAGCTTAGCGGAAATGTGCAACGGGACTGAATGTTTGAAATACGCGGTTAGCGACGAATATTTTCCAACTAGTAGCCCAGTTTAACCAATACAAAACAATCATGGAATCGGTCCAGATATCGAGTGGGAACTTTAAATTAGCCTTAGACGCTACAATCCTAGACAACAGAACCGAAACCTCTTTGGCTAGCAACTGAAAAATCATGTATTTCGAGATCAATGATTGAAAATGTGTCGTACAATCTACAGCGTTTGAAATTTTTATAGATTTTTGGAAACCAGGTTGGGTGGAACCATTGGCAGACTTTCATCCCAATTTATCTTAAGTTGTCAACGATTTTACCTACATATTTCAGAAATCACTGTACGTTTTATTATTTTCGGAGATTTTTAGCCAAGGTTGACATTAGTACGGAACGTACGAGTTAGACCGCCAATAAAAATCCAAAATTTTGATAAATTCATATTATCATCTATTTACACAAGTTGCTCACGATCATCATCAGGAATATTGTAAAGTAGGGATTAATTATTTGAATACCATTTCCTCAGTGAGACAAACAGACTAAAGATTGAACGAGACCTTGTGCTTAATCTTCTTCTTTTTATTTGGATCCACTCATAATACTGTCAGCATTCATGTCATTGCGACTGTAGAGCTCACCGTTGGAAATTCTCGCTCATGATCTAGATCAAATTTTTCTATCATCGGGGTGAATATTGACCTGACAATACATTTTCGTGATTATCTGTGCTTATGCAGGTAAAATTTATGAACGGTTCATTTCCAATGACCGGACATTACAATTCGATTTAGAGACGTGCCAAGCAGTTTAAATTTAATTCTAAGGCTGCGTACCAATAGTCGGGTAAATTGCTCTTTTACCTACTTTTTAACAGTGTACAGGGTAAATTGAAATACTGTACTAAAAAGTTGGGTAAAATAGGAGAATCAAATAAATGACGTAGTTAACTTTTTCACGTTTAAGTGATTTTTGTTACAATTTCCGTGCTTTTAATTATAATAAATAATATACGTACTCAAAGCTAATAAAATAAATTTTATTTTTATTTTACGAAATAAAAATATTAAAAAATATTTGACGTTTCCTTTTGCACCTAGCAGCCAGCGATTTTAACCCTCCGAACCATAATTTGTGGCCATCAAACCAATTTTACTTCTAGAGAATTGGTACGCCAATTGAGGTAAATATGTACTAAAATTAAAATTTACTGTACTAAATGATTTACCCGACTATTGGTACGCAGCCTAAGACAAGTTTTTGTCATCCGATAGCGATGGTTGCCTTTGTCGAATGCTGAAGAGTATTCAGTAGGATGGCCAAGAGGTGTGAGTTAAACTCATCGAGAAGTTTGAGCAGTTTTTGAGCACTATCGCAATTGGTTTAGTGAAATTAATGAACGAAATTATTCATGAAGCTACGAAATTTGCTGGGCTGACCACAAAACAATTCGAAAGTTAATTCAGGCAATTTTGGGGGAAATCCAAGATCCTCAATCGGTCTTAAGGGAAAATTTTAGAGACGTACTCTTTAATTTTTACCATTTATCTTCCAACAAAGGTTTCACTTTGTAATCTGGTCGATCGCCGTCGGTTCGAGATGTAGAATTCTCTTATACCTCGAGAGTTGTCTGATCTTTCAGAAATTGGCCATCAAAAATATTGTTATATGACACTTTTGAAACGTTTAATATTCACGACTGAAATTACGAGTGGTTGTGAAATAAACGCGTGTACTTGCAATTTTTCAGAAATCCCAACTCTTGAAAATGTTGATGGTTGATCAACTAAATATTTCAATCCTAATGTTGATAATCAACAATCAACCAAATATTTCAATTTTCCAATACGTCATGGAATTTTGCAAATGGATCCGAATGGTTCACCAAAGTACTTTACCCACTGAAAAACGAAAAGAAAAATCGGAATAATTTTTTCGATATAATTCTAAAATTATTGCTTTATTTTCGTTAAAATCTTCTGGTGAAAGGAGATGAATAAGTAACATCTTTGGTGGACAATCAAAAAGAGTTTATGGAGACTATGTTGCAAAATCAAAAGCAACTAATTGAAGAGAATACAAAGAATATTATCAATGCGCCTACAACGTCTGTTGCGCCTTTTCGACCGTTCGATCACAACAAATAAAGCTTTGAAGAGTACATGGCACAATGAAAACAGTATTTTACGGCAAATAATGTGATGACTGAGGACCAAAGGAAGAGTGTTTCCTATCTTGGGTTGGTGGATATACGTATCACACGCTTATCAAAGTGTATGGAGAAGAGTCGTTCACAGCAAAGAAACTGGACGATATCGAAACTAGTTAGTTCATATTTTGTCGGCGTGTTTTAAGTTCTGGCAACTAAGGATGAAGCCTGGGATAGCCGATTTACGAGAAGCTTCAGCCAAATGTAATTTCAAGTGTAGCTGTAATCAATCATATTACGATAACGCGATACGGGACATGATTGTTTTATATACAATACTTGAACCGGTACGAACAGCAATGTTGCAGAAAGGCAACCCGACCTTGGAAGACAGATATAGCAGGTGCTGAGGTGATGAACATCGAAAGTATTACATCGATAGTGGAAAACCATGAATCTATCGGTTCAACTAGTGAAATTTTAGAACGTGTGGACAAGAAAATTATAGTGGCGATGGAGATTAATCAGAAACCGTTCAAGTTTTTAGTAGATACGGGTCCCACCATTTCCATGGTGGGATATGAGCAGCTTGGTTAACCAGTATCAACAATTCTGAAGGCGTATGATGATATAAAAATACCAGTGAAAAACCGAATCGAAGTTGACGTGAAGTTGAATAAAATTAACCGAAAATTACCATTAATTTTGACCGCAGCGGATGGTGCCAGTGTGACGGGTATGAATTGGTTGGATGCTTTTGGTTTTCGCATTGATACCTCTGTTAATGTGGAACAATTGTTCAGTGTAGTCGATACTCAGGAGAAGGTTCATACCTTGTGTGAGAAATATAGTTATATTTGTAAGCCTGGTTTAGGTCATTGTAATAAATTCAAGGCTAATTTGGCACTAAAATCAGTATATAACGCTCGAACATGCAAACCGCGACAAATTTCGTTCGAATAGCGAGATCAAGTGAAAAGTGATATAGAACGATTGGTGTATTGGAACCTACACAATTTAGTACATGGGCATCACCTATCGTCGTCGTGCCAAAATCTGATAAGTCAATTAGGATTTGTGGTGATTTTAAGGTCATGGTAAATCGGTTTCTAGAAGTAGAGCAGTATCCTATCCCGAGGGTGGAAGAGCTGTTTCATCGACTGCAAGGAGAAAGAAGATTCTCAAAGATTAATTTAAAAGAAGCATACTTGCAATCGGAACTTAACGACGAGTCAAAACCGCTGGTGACGGTGACAATGCCATTCAGTTTATACCAATATCAACGAATTCCATTTGGCATAGCTAGTGCACCTGCCATTTTTCAAAGGTTTGTCGAACAATTGACGGCAAACATGGATGGAGTGACATCCAATTTGGATAAAAATCATCATCACGGGTCAGACGGACGAGGAACACCTTAACAATTTGAAGGAATTGTTTAAGCGATTGGCAGAGCTGGATCGTCGTTCTAATAGAGATAAGTGTCAATTTTTTCAAGAGCACGTCAAATATTTGGGCTATATCTTAGACGAAAAGGGCACAAAAGATCTAAAAGAACTTCTTGCATTTTTGGGTAAGATAAATTATTATAACCGTTTTATTCCAAATTTTGCTCACCTTTCAGCTCCGTTGAATGAGCTGAGATGAGAAGGAGTTAGTTTTGAGTGGTCGGAAAAGAATGAAGAGGCATTTAATACGTTGAAGAAAAGTTTAATCGAGGCATCCCGATTGGTTCACTATCGTCATTATTATGCAGTGGTGTTGGCAACAGATGCGTCCAGTCATCGTATAGGGGCGGTAATTTCCCACAAATACTCGGATGGTAGCAAACATCCTGTAGCGTTTGCATCTAAAACCTTAGATGTTCATCAAAAACGTTACAGTCAGATAGAAAGGGAAACTTTAGCTATCATTTTTGGGTGCAATAAGTTTCGACAATATTTGTATGGAAGTCAATTTGAGTTGATGACTGATCATAAGCCGTTAGTGGCCTTGTTTCATCCGGATTAGGCATTGCCAGACACAACTTCAAACCGATTACAAAGATGGGCGACACACCTAGACACAATTCGTTACAAACCAACATACATACATGTCAACGTGGACGCCTTATCAAGATTACAATGGCGTTTCCTGTAGATTGTCAACAAATCCGCAATGTAACGAAAATGGATAAGGAATTATAGCAAGTGATGAATTTCGTTCAGCAGGGTTGGCCGAATAACCTCGAATACGAACTTAGACCATATGCTGTAAGGAAGGACGCCATTTCGATCTACAAAGAGGTGCCCGCATAGAGAGTGCCCGCCAAAATGCAGGAACGAGTGCTGACCATGTTACACGAGGGACATTTTGGCATGGTGCGAATGAAGCAACTCGCTCGTCGTTATTGTTGGTGACCAGACATGGATCGGAAAATTGAATCAACAGTTAAAGCGTACCAGAATCGAGGAACTGAACATCTTACTAAGGCTTCATTCCAACCCGCATCAAATGGGGAGGCGGAGAGGTTCGTGAAAACTTTTAAAATCTCAATGTTGAAACATATGAAGAGTGGAGAAACATCCGCGGAGGCACTTCTTAAATTTCTGAGTACGTATCGTTTTTTGCCTGGACCAAGTAATAAATCTCCTAGTGAGTTGCTTTATGGCCGACAACTTTAGCTCTCTTGTTTCCGAATAAGAGGAACGCAAATTCCAACAGCATTTCGAAGTTTGCGATCGAACAGTCAGTATTCGTAAGGAATTTCTCGAGAGCTCCACGATGGATTAAAGTGGTAGTCAAGGAAGCGCAAGGGCGGATGATGACCCTGTTAAAGTTAGCCGAAAGTTTCCAGCCGAAAGTAAAAAGTCGATAATGCAGATTACCTTATTAACATTCCAGCCGAAAATAAAAAATCTTGTGGTTACCAGCCGAAAGTAAATAGGATACGCTTGTCATAAACAATTTTGTAAATAGTCTTACGTGGAAAACTTCGTTTAATCTAATCGCGGAAAACATTTGAAAATCAGAAAAATCCACAAAATTGGAATAAAATCAACCTGTAGAGTGTATATCTGAAGTTGAATCGTTTTTATTGGATTTGTCAATAGCCATCGCAGGAAAAAAATTCAGTTCAAGTTTCCCGTTAGAAATCGCGGAAAATTCGCTTTTCCAAAAATCATTAGAAAATTTATATAAAATCAGCCTCTAGAGTGTTATGTCTGGAGATGTATTTCATTGATGTGACTTGTCAATAGCTATCGCTGGAAAAAATTCAGTTCAAGTTTCCCGTCAGAAATCGCGGAAAATTGGAAAAACGTTCCAGCCGAAAGTAAAAAATAAATGTCAGCCTCTAGAGTGTTATGTCTGGAGATGTATTTTATTGATGTGTCTTGTCAATAGCTATCGCAGGGAAAAAATTCAGTTCAAGTTTCCCGTCAGAAATCGCGGAAAATTGGAAAAACGTTCCAGCCGAAAGTAAAAAATAAATGTCAGCCTCTAGAGTGTTATGTCTGGAGATGTATTTTATTGGTGTGACTTGTCAATAGCTATCGCAGGGAAAAAATTCAGTTCAAATTTCCCGTCAGAAATCTCGGAAAATTCGATTTAAAATCGAATTTTCCGCGATTTCTGACGGGAAACTTGAACTGAATTTTTTTCCAGCGATAGCTATAATTGACAAGTCGCATCAATAAAATATATCTCCAGACATAACACTCTAGAGGCTGACATTTATTTTTTACTTTCGGCTGGAACGTTTTTCCAATTTTCCGCGATTTCTGACGGGAAACTTGAACTGAATGTTTTCCCTGCGATAGCTATTGACAAGTCACATCAATGAAATACATCTCCAGACATAACACTCTAGAGGCTGATTTTATATAAATTTTCTAATGATTTTTGGAAAAGCGAATTTTCCGCGATTTCTAACGGGAAACTTGAACTGAATTTTTTCCCAGCGATAGCTATTGACAAGACACATCAATAAAATACATCTCCAGACATAACACTCTAGAGGCTGACATTTATTTTTTACTTTCGGCTGGAACGTTTTTCCAATTTTCCGCGATTTCTGACGGGAAACTTGAACTGAATTTTTTCCCTGCGATAGCTATTGACAAGTCACATCAATGAAATACATCTCCAGACATAACACTCTAGAGGCTGATTTTATATAAATTTTCTAATGATTTTTGGAAAATCGAATTTTCCGCGATTTCTGACTGGAAACTTGAACTGAATTTTTTCCAGCGATAGCTATTGACAAGTCACATCAATGAAATACATCTCCAGACATAACACTCTAGAGGCTGATTTTATATAAATTTTCTAATGATTTTTGGAAAAGCGAATTTTCCGCGATTTCTAACGGGAAACTTGAACTGAATTTTTTCCCTGCGATAGCTATTGACAAGTCACATCAATGAAATACATCTCCAGACATAACACTCTAGAGGCTGATTTTATATAAATTTTCTAATGATTTTTGGAAAATCGAATTTCCCGCGATTTCTGACGGGAAACTTGAACTGAATTTTTTTCCAGCGATAGCTATTGACAAATCGCATCAATAAAATATATCTCCAGATATAACACTCTAGAAAAGTAAGAATTGTTTCGACTAAAGTATGAAGTAAGCGGCTTAAATCATTGACATAGACATATAAAAAGAGAGACCTGAAACAAAATTGTTTCCATGTTTATTCCCATAGAGAATTTTGTCTTTTTCGTGTAAGCAGTTGGACAGAGAGGATTATATATCTATTATGTTTGTTAATAAGTGGTTGTGCGTAATTTCGTGAAAAATCAAAATTATCAAATAAAAACAATTAAAAAATTATATACTTATATAATTAATTATTATTTGTGAAAAACAATTTATGAAAAATGAAGTGTTTAATCAGAAAATGTCGTAACAATACTCTCGCAACAAATTACCGGAAATTTCATTTCATCGAGAAGTTTTACTCTGGTTTACATACGAAATTAAAATTGTGATATAAACATTGTAATTTGTGATAAAAAAAGGGCACTTTTAATTTGAATTTATTGCATAATTATAAAAAAAAACACAAATTTTGTTGTTGTTGGATTGTTTGGAACGTTACGATTTGTAAACAAATGGTAAATAACTATTTTTACCAGGTCCGCACTAAAAGTGTAAAATAATTACGCGTTTTTAGAAAAGTTATTTTTAATAATAAAATAAATTTTATTAAAAATTGAACTAAATAACTCCGTGTATTTGCAACTAAAATACAAACATTTTTAAACTTTAATTGTTTTATTTTAAGCAACCCACTCCATTGAATAAAATTCTATTTCATCTCTATCCCTCTTTCCCGCCGCTCTGCTTACACTTGACGTTTGTTTATTTCTCCTCTATACCTTTTAACTCTATGATCATTGAAAATGATTTGGTTGGTAGAGAATTTGGAAATGAATAAAGGTGCCGTTCCACTTGACTGAATTGACTGGTAGTAAAATTAAAGGAAGATAAAAATATACATTTGCTGGATGGAGTGAATGAAACAAAACCCTTCTCAGTCAAAAGAAATCTGTGGCAATAAGACATAGTAGCTTATGTCAACTTAAAAAAAAAATTGTGGTATCAATATTCACCATTTTATATCTATCCTGTAATTCTACCAAATTTGACTTAAGTGCGCTAGCTTTGTAACCAAAGGATGAAGTCACAATACGTGATGACTTAAGTCAAATTTGAGATAGGAAATGTTGAATATCTAAATTTTAATTTTATCTTCAGTCACACTAACATACATGCATAAAATTAGCAAAGATGAGAAATATGAAGAGAATATGATAAGAAGTGCTAAAAAGCAACCACTCATCGTTGAGACAAAATTTCGAGCAAAAGTAAATCTGAATTCACCATGAAATTTCCGCTAGGTCAATGTAAGCCGACATTTTTTGTAACAATTGTTTGGAAGCGGGTTAATGGATCACTAAGCTCTCTGAAAAGCATCCAACACAAATATTTAGTTGAGTTTTAATTTCGAGTGGGAAACGGAGAAAGGCTTGCAGATTTAAAGATATTTTTTAAGACGATCGACTCTGAGAAATTTGGGACAAATTATTAGTTGAAATAAATTTGAAATCGTTTTTGATATTGTTTGCGTTTGAACGAATTCTCAACGGGAAAAGCGAACATCAAACTTCAGTATTATTTAAATGGGTTTAAATTCAGTATCGGAATTTATTCAACTTCAGTGTTCGAATCCTCGATTATTCTAGTCGAATTTGTTATTATTTTTTAAAATTTTAAAAGTAAAAAGAATGCAATTAATTAAAGGCGCATAAATAACTAATTAATAGGTTAACCTTTTACGAATTTGCATCCTCTAGTTAGAGGCAATGAAATAAGGTCGGAGAAATTAATATCATACAAAAATGGAATTAGACTCGGGGAAAAATTGGAATTAAACTCGAAGAAATCTGTTAGTTTCATTCCAAAAATATGTGAAATTAAACCCGGAAGAATAATTGGAATTTAACCAGGAAATGATTCTGGGGTTTAATTATATGAAAAATGGAACTACACACAGAAAATTACCTAATTAAACTCAGAAACTAACTTTTTTACGAGTTTAATTCTATTTTTTTATGAATATTGAATATTGCCCCGACTTTAAATCCATTTTTTCGCCAAATTAAAATCAGGCTAACTCCAAACAAATTTTGCGACTTTAATTCCATTTTAATAATATTAGCTATAATAGCGTCAGTGATGGTCATTGAACACTGTATAAAGCTTAGTATTTTATTTTCTAGAAACTATTCAATTTTGTTTTTTTTTTAAATTCCTATTTGTAAAAATATTATTTCTCGAGAAACTAGAATTCCTGAAAGTAATAAAAAAAATTGCTCGAGAAACGAGATTTAAAATTTCTGATAAAGTTTCGATAATTTTTGAGACAGGAATTCCCGCTCGCAATCTCTAGTTTTAATAGGTGCTCAAGTATTTTGGCCAAGGACTGTATTTCACCACTTGGTACCTCCAGTATCAAAAGAATGATGACGGACCATCCGCACTGATCTAAGCAATCATGTTTGAAATATAGTATAAAGGATTTACAAGGTGCTATGTTTATTTTTGGAGAGACCGTAATTGAAATAGAAGAGAAAATTGAAAAAAGAAAACATACCATTTCAACCGTTTATCATCGTCCATGGAACGTTGTTATTCAGTGCAAACATATTTATACTTGTGCTAACGACGCTTATTTTAAAATTTTAATGTTGTTCAATCTCCAATACCCGGCTGCAAATTTTGCATTGTCGCATTTAATTATAATGCTATCAATTCGAAAGTCTTGATTTTCCATATGACTCTTAATTCAATCTATTTGATAGAAATGTACATCATTGTGATGGCCGCAGTAGTACTGCCAATTAATGATGGTAGGTACTTTCGTATTAACGCTTTTTACGATCGGTTGACTATTGACAGCATTTTGTTTTCAATAAGAATGATTTTTTCTCTCAGTGTACTTTTCAAATACAATATAATATTATCGATTTACCACAAGAGTAGTGAAAAAAGAATTTTTGATTTTGATTTCGAGGTTTGTTCCCCCAACAATTGATACAACAAGCTTAACACACGTATACAAACAATACTGTGCAATAGAATTTTATATTCTATACGGTACCGATTTTGGTTTATATCCACGCTTCTGTATTATGCAGCATCCAACTCAGAAGTTCAACAAATACGACGATATAAAAAAAACTTGGTTACAACTTTTTTTTTTGTTAATATTTTCAAACTAACTACGACAATGATTCACCAAAAAATAAAAACTTTTCCCATCTTTCACATTTTTTGCTCTCCCGTTTTGCTTCGTTCCAGTTCTCAGACATTGGATGCATTTTTTGGTGGTTGTCACATAAAAATAAAAAAAAAGTTTAAACTTTTTTGTGATTTCTAAAAGTTTCAATTACAAGATTTTTTTTTTTTTTTTACTATTATTTTTGTAAAGTGTAGAGTATACCGTTTTATATGCTGTGCGGTTTGGTTCTGAAGTTTTAAGGGCATTTTCACACGAACGATTATATTCATACAAAGCACATCGTACTTTATTGTAAGCTTTCGAATTTGTATGACATTGTGTACTCCGAGAGTACAAAAAAAAAAAAGGATTTTCCCATTTGTGTAATTTAAAAATAAAAATGCAAAAAAAAAAAAGACGAAACTAGAATTGAGTCTGGTGTTTTCTTCATTTTCTTGGTTTTATCTTCTCGGATAGATCTCTTTGGGAAAAGTTTTTTTTTTTGTGTTCTCGTTATATACTCTAGTTAGTTCACAAAAGTTTATGTATTTCAAAACTTAAATTTAATGCAATTTTTCAGTGTCTTGTTGCTACATATCCCTCTAGTACAAAAAAAACATCGACTATTTTTGTACGTAATATGCGAGACGATATATTTTAATTTGTTCCCACATTTTACTCCAAACAATGCCTAAATATCAAATTAGAAACAAAATTGTTCCTTTTTTTTTGTCTTGGCTGTTATTACTTTGAACCTTTGTCAAATGCTTAACACAAAGTGTGTTTTTTTTTATATTCGGCAAACATTTTCCCATTTCCCCCTATCACAGTAAACATATTATACCATACCATATATACACAAATTTAGCATACACAATTTTATCCTTATTCACAAACACTGGTTGTGGAAATAAAAATAAAAATGGAAAATAGCATACGCCACCATCATAATATATCCAGCATATGTGTGCGTATGTATGCAAATGGAAAACATTTTGAATAAATTGACTTTTAAATCGTAAAAAAATAAAATTTAAATGTGTATACTTGTGTTTGTGCGCTTCTCTATTTTAGATTCAACCTCATAAAATTCATTTAAGTTTTTTTTTCTCTTTTAAATATTTATTACGAGGCGAGACACGATCACACATGGATGAATAAGACAAACGAGGATTTTCACTTAAAACGTAAAGTACTAAAAATTTCACTCGCAATTGTGAAACGTGATAAAATTTGTTGTTATAACATCGGTTTATATATTGTTTGTGATGTATTCACGCATCCCAGGATACATAATTTTTTTTTTAATGCTGTTTTTGAGGGTACTTATCCATAGCCATACATAGTTACATACATAAAACTTAAAAATTTGACATAGTATAAAAAAAACAACATAACGATCCAAAAAAGTGGTATAATACGTTTATGGTACACAAAAAAGAAAAATCGATGCTTTGGTTTTTCTTTTTCAGTTGCCAGTTTCCACCTCAGTTCAACTCGATAATATTAAAAAAAAAAAAAACTTAAACCAAGATGATGAAAATCTTGATAGTGGAAATAAACATAAAAAGTTAACTTTCCAGAAAACCTAACAACTAATTTATGGAATAAAGTTTTCGTTTTTTCGTTTGCCTCTTCGTTTAGTTTTGTTTATGTTATATGTAGATGGGTATATGTATGTACTTTGGTGCGGGCATCACCAGTTCGGTTATCCGAAACAGAAAAAAAGTTTCGAGATTTATATTAGTAGTTGTGCCAAAAATTTTGTGCCATTCAAATTTAATGTAATTATATTTTTTTGTGCTCGACTGATAGTTAAATATGGTCAAATAAATCCATTTATCTCTCCACCTGAGGTGGAAGTACTTCACAAAAAGTGTAAAGTTAAAAAAAATATTTAGTTGCACTTCTGGATGACTGAATTTTATGTGGTGATAATATCCACCAATTTTGAAAGATTATCTACCTATAAAACGAAAAGTTACTTTCAAACCTATCATTATTGCAAAGCGTAATGCAACATTTAAGTATCTAAACAAAACGCTTGTACAAAAAATCACGTCAACATGCATAAAATAAATATGCCCTCCGAGGATTCACGGGTAATTGGTTCGATAGGATGATAAAGATTTTATTCCAAAGTGTTATGGCTGCTAAAGCTTGATTCGAATGACCAACAATCCTCAGATGAAATTGTTAGAAACCCAGAAAATACCAGAGCCTCTTAACTCTCTCAAATCGCTCGGATGACGATACTTCAGCGGCACAAAAAAAGGCCAGGGGAGAAGAACATGTCCTGCTGGCCTCGGGTTCTGCGGTCCGGTCTGGAGTGACCTTCAGACAGGCTGCGTAATCAGAGATCATTGGGATCTTGCCCTCTGGCTTTCCTGAGGTTGCCCTCACTGGAGAGCAGCTTAAAGCTATCCAGGAGGGAATCTTGGATAAGGTGCTGGAGCAGGAGGCCAAGGAGCTTAATCCTAAGTTCCTTGACAGTCAGCTTCGGCTTGGTTGGCTGATAGTGACCTGTGCCGACCGGGCCACTGTACAGTGGCTCAGGGAGACCATAGGCTCTATCAAGCCATGGGATGGTGCAGAGCTGATTGTAGCTGAGGCGGGAAACCTGCCTCGAGCTAGGATCGTGTTTGGTACCTTCCCAAACAGTGCCGAATTGCCCACGGATAAGCTTCTGGGTTTTATCAGAAGCCAAAACGAGGGCATGCAGGCGATCGACTAGAGAGTGGTCAGGGGAGAGGCGAAAGGCACTTCAACTTTTTGCACCTTCTCCATGGACCACTCTTCGGTTGAGAAGCTCAAACGAATTGATTTCAAAATCAATTTTAAGTTTGGGATTGTCCAACTGCACCCCAAGGGGGGCCAGGGTGGTGAAAAGCCAGGTTCCAGGGGCGGGCCCCAAGTGGTCAAGCCTGTGGAGGATATCGTGGCTGCACCTGTGAAAGCGATCGTGGCCGCACCTGTGGCGGCTATCGTAGCCTCACCTGTGGTTAAAACCACTGGTGTGGCGGCTCTTTCCAGGAGACAGGCGAGGAGAAGGAGGGAAAGAGAGAGGAAGGCGTCAGCGGTTGTACGGGGAATGGCCCCGCGAGGGGTCATGCCGCGCAAGCCACTGGTGAGGCCTGGTGGCTCTCAGTCAGCTGTGGACAGCAGTAGCAAGATGGAGGACACCGATTCACCATCTGGCAATGGCGGTGCGAGTAAGGAGGCTAATCCAGGCCTTCAGCAGACATCGCTGGAATGAAGACAGACATAACCTGCCTACAGATAAACCTGCATCATGCAAAGGCGTCTTCGGACGTCCTTTGTCGTAGGTTTATCTGCAAGAAAATTGGCATGGCTCTAATACAGGAGCCATGGGTAATAGGTAACCAAATTAAAGGTATACCAAAACAAATGGGTAAGTTGATTTATTGTAACGGAACTGAGAGTCCAAGGGCGGCCATTTTGGCCAGCTCGCAAATTAATTTTATTCCCATTTCAGAGTTCATCTCCAGGGACTTAGTTGCGGTAATGGTGAAGGTTCTGGGGGAAAGAGGGAAACAGGAAGCTATAATGGCCTCCGCCTACTTTCCTGGAGACTCGGAAATGATACCTCCTCCCGCAGTTAGGCGGCTCATAGCTCATTGCCAGCGCAATGGGCTGGCTTACCTAATAGGATGCGATGCAAATGCGCACCACACGGTGTGGGGCAGCACGAATATCAATAATAGGGGTGAGTACCTTTTTGAGTATATAATTACTAATAATGTAAATATTGTCAATAGGGGAAGGAAACCTACCTTTATAAATGTGATTAGGCAAGAGGTCTTAGATTTGACGCTTGCTAGTCCGCATTTTAGCAATCTAGTTAAAAACTGGCATGTGTCTGAAGAGGCCTCCTTATCGGATCACTTGCACATCAGATTCGATTTGGCGGCCGAGGCCATGCAGCGGCAGGAGATTAGAATTCCAAAACTGACCGATTGGGACTCTTATAGAGTTCCACTCGAATCAGAAATGCCCTCGGTTATGGGGAACATAGAGTCTCCAGAGGGCTTGGAATTCTGTTCAAACCAGCTGCATAATTCTATACACTTGGCTTACGAAATAGCTGCCCAGTTAAACGAAGAGAGTCCATTAAGTTGGTCCCTTGGTGGAACGGGGCGCTGAGTAAGCTGAGGAAAAAATCGAGAAGGTTATTCAATAAGGCTAAACGCACCGGTGAATGGGGCGAGTATAGGATGGCCTTAACGGAATATAATCGGGAATTAAGAAGATCCAAAAGGGCTACCTGGAGAAACTTCTGTGAGGGAATCATTGAATTACCCTCTGGAGCTCGTATCCAGAAAGTCCTTTCTAGGGATCACTCAAATGGTTTGGTGCTTCTTCAGAAGCAAAACGGGAAGTTCACTGAAAACCGGAAGGAAACCCTGGAGTTACTATTAGGTACCCACTTTGCGGACTCAATAGTGGTAGGTGCCCAGGAGGACTCGCATGACCCTTCAAGTGAGGTAGTCTATTCACCCCACAGTAGGATCTGGAGCCTTTCTGGAAAAATGTTCACACCCAGCAAGGTGAGATGGGCTATTGGCTCTTTCAAACCGTTCAAATCTGCTGGAGGGGATGGTATCTTTCCGGCTTTACTTCAAAAAGGTATTGAGGAAATACTCCCCAGCTTGGTCCAGTTGTTTCGGGCAAGTTATGCTTTTAACTATATTCCGAAACTATGGAGGAAAGTAAATGTGGTCTTTATACCAAAGGGAGGGGGTCGTCTGGACAACCAGCCCAAGGCTTATCGGCCAATTAGTCTCACATCGTTTCTATTGAAGACGAAGGAAAAAATCCTGGATAATCAAATAAGAAATGAAATCCTTGTAAATAACCCACTGCATCGGAACCAGTTTGCTTATCAAGCTGGCAAATCCACTGTGATGGCTCTTAGTAGTCTAGTCACGAGGATTGAAAGAGCAGTGACTTTTAAGGAAATTGCTCTGTGTGCCTTTGTGGACATTGAGGGGGCTTTTGATAATACCTCCTATGGTTCAATAGAGAGGGCAGCTATGGAGAAGGGGGTTCCGCCTTCTACAACTAGGTGGATCCGCTCCATGCTGAAATATTGCGATATTACAGCCAGATTAGGTGGCGAGTCAGTAACCATCAGGGCCGTAAAGGTCTGTCCCCAAGGAGGTGTACTGTCTCCTCTTTTATGGTAATTGGTTATTGATAGACTACTGGTCCTCCTGAGTAGCCATGGGTTTGATGTTCAGGGCTATGCGGATGACGTGGCTATCGTGATTAGAGGCAAGTTTGATGGGATCATCTCTGATCTCATGCACAATGCACTCAATTTAATATGGCAGTGGTGTGACAAGGAAGGACTCAGTGTCAATCCAAACAAAACTGTCATTGTCCCTTTTACGAGGAGGAGAAAGCTCTCGCTTGTAGCTCCCTCGTTAAACGGTACTATTGTTGCCTTTTCCAAAGAGGTTAAATATCTAGGGGTTATCCTAGATCATAAACTGAACTGGGAACAACATTTACAAAAAATTCAAAATAGAGCCACAAAGGCTTTTTGGGCCTGTCAGAGACTCTATGGACGTACTTGGGGACTACAAAAAAAATGATCTACTGGTCATTTCTAACAATCATTAGGCCTATGGTCACTTACGCATCGCTAGTGTGGTGGCCTAAAACTGAACAAAGGACAGCGCAAACTTTATTGAATAAGGTTCAGCGTATGGCCTGCATTGGGGTTACGGGCTCAATGAAAACATGTCCGACCGCAGCAATGGAGATACTACTAGGACTAACTCCATTGCATCTGCATGTAAAAAAGGATGCTGCTACTATGGCCCTTAAGATGCAGGCGGAAGGTAACATCAAACCAGGCAATATGGTGGGCCATCTGGAAATCCTCAAGGAGTTTCAGACAGACCCCACTATAGGAATGCCTTCCGACTGTATGCCAGCCAAGCTGGATTTCCACAAACCATTTTGTGTTAGATTACCTAACCGAGAGGAGTGGAGGACAGGGGGACCATCCTTTGAGCGAGGGTCAATGGTGTGGTTTACAGATGGATCAAAAACGGAAGATGGGGCGGGGGTAGGAATACACGGGAGTGGAACATCACTCTCGAAGTCCTTGGGTACCAATGCAACCGTCTTTCAAGCAGAAGTGCATGCTATAGAAGTTTGTGCTAGGATAGGCATATCTAAAGGCCTAAACGACGCAAAGGTTTATATCGTATCAGACAGCCAATCGGCCTTAAAGGCTCTTAGGTCCTTTACCATTGAGTCAAGGCTGGTATGGGATTGTCTGAAGGTTATTAAGTTGCTGGCAAGCTCAAATAAGGTAACACTTGTTTGGGTGCCAGGTCATACTGGAATTGTGGGAAACGAGGCAGCTGATGGCCTCGCTCGCGAGGGATCTGCCTCTCCATTAATTGGACCAGAGCTCTTCTGCGGCGTCTCTAAGGGGCAGCGGTTAAACGCTGGGAGGATGTGCAAAAGTCTTCTTACTGGCGCGGAATTCCAGGTTTGCGACAGGCGAAGGAATTTATTTCATCTTCGTCGGCCAGGGCCCCGGCCAAGGAATGTCTTGTACTTAGGAAACCTGAGTTGAGGCTGCTTACCGGCTTCCTCACATCCCCTTAAGGTACCACCTTAAGAAAATGGGCCTAAGTTCGACGGATAGATGTCGTTCTGCGACCTAGAAGCGGAATCAGCGGAACATGTTCTGTGTCATTGCCCAGTCATTTTCTGCAAAAGGTTACAACATCTAGGAGGGAGAGTAATGAGCCCGGATAGTATGCATCATATACCGGCCGGCAGTATTGTCAGGTTCATTAAGAGCCTGAATCTTGACTGGACGGCTTATTAAGTAGGGTCCATGCACAAAAGATCTTTTAGGTCGCAGTGCGGGGTGGCTTGAACGCCCACATGGCCCTCAAGTAATAATAATAATAATAATAATAACTCCCTCAAATATGCCTTTGTGGTCTGATTTCACCTGGTTAACCATACCTGTTTGCCTGACAAAACCACCCAGGAAAGGAAATGTATTTGTGCTTAACCTGGTTACTGAGATATTAGACTACAAGAATATTCCAATGTTTATGAGACAAAAACGTAAAAACTAGCAGACTAAGTTTAGTGTGGCATGTTTGCTGGCAAACTCAAGATTTAATGAGGTAGTAGGGGCCGGACCGATGTATCATCCAGGACTCTAAAAAAAATGAAGAAAGGAAGACCGCGGCAGTAGTAACTTTTAAACTAGCGAAAACGTCTGTCTCTGAGCTTACTGATAAATTCACAAGTTTCACTAAGTCAACTCAGCTTGTTGCCTGGTTGAAACAGGCCAATCACCATTTTAGGAATTTCCCATTCCTAAATAACGCCGAAGTATAGCGAATTGGTGGCCGCCTAGAATACGGAGAGAAACGCTATGATCTGAAGGATCCGGTAACCCTTGAAATTGGTTATAATTAGTAAACAATATTCTCCTTAAATTAACATTTTGAGTTGTTTTGATGCTTGGTTCTGTAGTATTTGTAAACTCTTTAGGCGTTCATTAGTTGCATCACCCTATATTGATGTAAGATCGATTAAGTGCAAAAAAGATTTTTTTGCACCCCATAGGACACATTTTCATTTTAATATAGTTGATAATATGTTCACTCCAATTTAGTTTAGAATGATTCTAAAGGCCAAGATAAGATATGAAGTCACCCCTGTTTATTATATTTACATTAAAATAGATCCAATGAACATTTTTAACTTTGTTAAATATGATGAATTTAGTCTTTACCGTATTGAGTCTAAGTTTGTTTATAATCAACCAGTTAGATAGAGTTTCTAGATCAGTTATGATGTCATGTTTTAATGCTCAATAGTGTCTGTTTGGTGTACCGCGGCAGCATCATCGGCAAATAGTTGGATTGGTTGAGCTGGAAAATATCATTAACATAACATCATTATGTATATTCGTTGAACTCGGTTGAAAATTTGTTCGATTTTGAGATATCGAGGAACGTTTTTCAGAGAAACATTCTCCATTATTTTAAATTTTAATTTTGTTTTTTTCTGTTCTTTTTATAATGACTTTGATTGTATTTTATGTTGACGTATGTCGATCAGAGGTATTTTGTACTGTTGATCTAAATAAATAAATAAATCAGAAAAAAGATAGAGTAGCTCACTATCATACTCAGAGCATTATCACATATTCATGTTCCCATTTTTTCTATTTTCTAAAGTAGAATTTCATGATTTACACAGTCGGAAGCCTACTTTATGTCTAAACACAAAAAGCTAGTTGCCCCCTTAGCTTCTATACTGTTATAGATCGTTTCAGTCAAGTTTAATGTAGCTGAAAGAGTGCTACTCTTTTTAAGGAAGCCGAACTAATTCGTATGAATCAGGTTATTTTGTGAGAGAAACTCGATACGTTAGCTTTATCACCGGATTTAAAAATGGGAACTACACTATGCGAAATAGCTATATGGGACAAAGTAATTTGTACTGTTTTCTTCAAAAGCAATTCGCTGATTTTATTTTACGATGTATGGAACAATTTGTCAATGCTTACTCAACAAACTGAAGTTAAAATTTTCGTTCGTCCCTTTCTCATAATACCGTTATGTTGATTTAATGTTTTTAACAACCGCCAGTTGAAGGAAATAGCTATATGGGACAAGTGCGGTATTTGATAATAAAACCGTTTTGTTGTTAATTTTAATATTGCTCTTATTGTTATTATTTTATCTCTAATTAAAAAAAGAAAAAAGAATTATTGTCTACATTAAAAAAATAATTTTTTATGACTCAATAGCAATTTTTAAATAATTATGCCACGAGGAAAGCAACTTTCGACCGATGAATGGGCAAGAATCTTATGCTATAGCAAATCTGGCGTTACCATTCGTCAGATAGCCACAAAACTACATAGAAATTAAAATACCATCAACAACTTTTAAAAAAATCCCCAAACATACGTCACAGTAAAAAGACCAGGACCAGAGTCTAAAGTTGTCGTAAGAGGTAAAAGGGAAATAAAGCGTCTTGCAGTCAGGAAAAATATCAATACAACCCAAATAAAGCGTGACTTGTGTCTAGACGTCTTTAAACGAAGGATACAACAGATTTTAAAAGAAAATATTAATCTGAAATATCAGAAGCGAGTGCGTAAACCTAAACTTCTGTTACGCCATAAATTGGTGGGAATGGAATTTGCTAAGAAATTTAAATTTTGGGATGAAGAGTGGCAATCAATAAATTTTCGGATGAAAAAACATTTAATTTTGATGAACCAAATGAATGCCAGAATTATCTGCGAGATTTTCGTGAGTCACCTCAAACACGTCATTCCCGCAAATTTCAAAGAGGGTTACTTATGACATGGGGTGGTTTCTGCTATCAGATCAAGACCCCAATTTGTATTGTTTCCCATAAAATCAATGCGGGGAAGTATGTGCAGTTAATAGACGACGCTTTAATAAATTTTGGGGGGAAATGTACGGTGAAACTTGGACATTTCAGCAGGATAATGCGCATATTCATGCTGTGAAGTGCACCAAGAATTTTTTTCAATCACTAGATATACCAGTATTGCAGTCGCCTGCTACTAGTCCGGACTTAAATCCAATGAAACATCTCTGGAGCATTCTTAGCCAGGGAGTCTACAAAAATGGACATCAATTTAATACTTTAGCGAAGCTTAAGACGGTTATTCAAGAGGAATGGGCATAAATTGACGTTTCTGTTTTCCAAACGTTAATAAACTCATTCTACGTTGATTGATGGATGTTATTAATAACAATGGAAGTCATAGAAACTACTAAAATGCACTTATTGTTAGTATTTTTTTATTAATGAATAAAATAAATGGATTTTAAATTTTGTAACATATAATTATTTCCTTCGATCATTGAGAATAAACTGCTATAAATAGCGATGTAGGCACAAACCGAACTAAGTTTGTACGCCCTCTGCATTGGTAAATATTCTGATGCAAATGAAAATAAAATAAGAAGTTGCTTATTAAAAAAAAAACAAAAAAAACTTGTCCCATATAGCTATTTCGCGCAGTGTATAATTAGCAATTTTGAATATGTCGGAAAATCTGTTGTTAGAAATGGACTAATTTACAAAATTAAACAAAGGAAGAGAGATATCCTTCGCAATCGTTTTTATAATATACCATCATAACCTTTCGCACTACAACTGTCTAAGTCGGATATAATAGCACTAATTTCTGCTACGGATGTATGACTCAGAATAGATAGCAAAGCTGTTTGTGGACTATGTGAAACGCCGATTAAATTTGGGTTTTGTAAATTAGCAGTTTTTGGCTCAATGTTTACAAAAAAATCGTTGAATATTCTACAAATTTCTTTTTTTAGATCATCGACTGTTTGGTTATGATGGACGAACATAATGTGAGCAGCTATTGTTGAATGCTTTATAAGTATTTGTTTAATTAACAATCAGGTTTTCCTTGAATTGGTTTTATTATCATCAAATAGCGTAGAATAATAATGAGACTTAAGTTTGACCGTATGTTTTTGAGCATCTAAGTTGTGGATTTTTAATATCTTAGATATGTACATATTTTGAAGGTACTTTTTGAAAAGTTTGTAAAATTTGTTATGACTTTTAATTTTATAACGTTTTTATTAACTCGCTTTCTTGTCTGTCTGTTTATCTGTTCGGTACAAATTTTGCAATCGATTTTAAAAAAACTTCCCGATGAGCTAGAGACTTGCAATTTTATACATATCTCAGAATTGGATGACAATGCAATATTCAATAGTTTGCAATATATTTCGACTCCAGGTGGTGCTGTAAATTACGATTTTCGAGACCGTTACTATAAACCGACGTCATATTATAGTATGCAGATTTTTTATGCATACAAAATTATAGTATGGAAAAATTTAAAGTGTATTTCAATGAAGACCTGATAAAAATTCAGAAGAAAACAATTCGATCAATAACTTGGCGCCTCCAAGTTATGTTAATTATTTGGCGACAGGTTCGATAGGCTGCCGAACAAAAGTTGGTTCTAAGTTTGTTATTCTCCAAGAAACCGAATACATAATCATAAAATATTCAAGTATCCGAATACATGAATACAAAATAACCGAGTACTAGAAAATACATCAGCACCCTTGTTGGCAACACTAAAAAAGCAGAAAATAAATTAAATAAAAAAAACTTTTTAATATATCACGTTATTAAAATGGACTAAAAAGAAGGAAATAATTTTTCCTTGCCTCACAGTACAGAAAATTCTGAGAAATTACGGTTGTAAGTTTTCAGCAACTATGAGAATATTTGGAAAATTTAAAACGAAAAACGTGGAGCGCATATAATGGTATAATACGGTTCTGATGGCTACATAATACATACTAAAGAAAGCTAACTAAGTATGGTATTAAAAGAATTATAGTTAACATCACTTGCCAGGGAGCATAATAAAATTGTTAAAGAACCATGTATCAAAACTCCGTTAGATGCGCTCCACGTTTTTCGTTTTAAATTTTCCAAATATTATATTCTCATAGTGTGGAGGTGTGCACTCGTTTATATTTAGTTATCACTCTTTATTTTGATGTTGTCACTTCGATTCACTGATTGCAATTAAACTTAATAAAAATATTGACGTCAATCAACAGAAATATTGGCTTACATAGTTCATGTGGTTACACTTAGATGGCACGAATACTCAATTCGGCCGGTTTTATGTTTCGGACAGTTTATGTAATTACTTTATTGGTTGTCACATTTGACAGTAAAATAATCAATTTTTTTTTTTTGTGAATAAAAAAAAACAAAGAAACATTAAATCGGTAAGTAACTTAAACTAAATGTACAATAACATATTTTAACCTTTTTAACCTTCCTTTTTAGAGTACTTATTATACGATGCGGCTCGAAGGCAATTTGGTTACAACAGAACATCCTTCAGATAAGTATTTTTGTTGAAGTTTTGTGTTTCTTTGTGGTGATTTTGTTTGCTTCCTTTAATCCTTTCCAGGTATGTCCAAGGTTTCTGGTGATCCCGAACACATAGTTGCTGAAAACTTACAATCGTAAATTCTCAGAATTTTCTGTACTGTGAGGCAAGGAAAAATTATTTTCTTCTTTTTAGTCCATTTTAAAAACGTGATATTTTAAAAAGTTTTTTTTATTTAATTTTTTTTTTTTAAGAACGGCGGTTATCACGGTTTCCTGTACATGTAATTGGCACCGTAACTATTCGATTTTATTTTTTAGTGCAATTTTATAATACTAATTGATATCTCATCGAATAGGTTTTGAAATCGAATATTATTGAAATCCAAATTACTCGCCATCTACAAAGGAGGAGCAGGACCATCAAGGTAGTGTCCCTACGAAAGAAGTCCCCGGTCTGTACTAGTGAAGCCAATAGACAAGAGAATAAAAAAATTGTAAGTACCATTTTTACTATCTTCTAAAAAACGGGCCCTAAACGAATTTTTTTGTTGTTTCTATAACATCTCCCTGTTCGAGGAATTTTTAAGCCTTTTGGTTAGCAAACTCCCCATATAAATTGACAACAGTAACAATATAGCAGGAATTTATTACCACATTAAATAATATGTTCAGCATTTTGTGTGTTTTCTTTATTTTTTCGTGCATTTTTTTAATTATTTGTTACCTTTCACGGTTGGGCGTAAAAGGCGATGAGTCGGACGACGAGAGTAGTGACAAAACTATGCTTCACCGAGAAAAGCATCCTCCTCCTCTAGTAAATACAGGTGTTAAGGGCACTGAGAGCGCTAAGGAAGAAGTCCTTATGTTGACACCTGAGCAGCTCCGGGTAATGGTGGAAAATCAAGTGCGAATATTATTAAACGCGTCATCTACCATTTACTGCGAGTCGGCTCCATCCTCGACATTAAGTTCATCGAATTACTCCAAACAGGCAGAAGTGTTTCATGTGGCATTTAAGCCTCCGCAACCATTATACAATCAAAATCCGGAAGTATGGTTTGCGATCTTGGAGCAACAATTCCAAGTGGCTAATATAAAGACGGAAGTGACTAGATACTCACATGCGGTGGGCGCACTGGATTCGCGTTTACACAATCAATTTGCGAGCTTGATAACACGTGATAAAGGCAAGCAGCCATATACGATCTTTAAACAAGAAATCGTCCGGATGTTTGGGGAGTCCGAAAGGACGAACCTACACAATGTTTTACATGGTTTAACCTTAGGAGACAAAAAACCATCCCAGTTGCTAGAACAGTTGAAAATGAATGCAGGAATCACATTCAATAACGGTTCACTTAGACGCCTTTGGATGCAGAGGCTACCCCAGCAGATACAATTGGTACTCACGCCATTCGAGCACGATTTAGATTTAAACAAGTTAGCAGAACGAGCCGACGATCTTATAGAAACCATGGCTCAGGCACATATCCAGGGCATAACAGCGCCACACTAGATCGTTTCAATGCCAGCCCGGACGGAAGCTATAGCAGCAGTAAACGTAAACGAGGTTCTAGGTAAGTTCAAAGCGGAGATTTTGACGGAAATATCGGCCTTAATGGTCGCGCAAACCAGATCAAATAATACAGACCGGACCTATTCCAACTATAGTAGACCCCGTTCCAAATCAAGAGAGAGAAAACAAGAAAACGAAGAATATTATTACAAAAGTTTCGGAGAACGGGCGTTTTGGAGAACGGGCTAACTGCGTATCTGGATGTAAGCATCACGGTGCATTTAAGGCAAGCGCAAATTTTAACAGTCATCATCCAAAAAACTAGATTGCCATCAGCATTCCACAACGGATGCTGATGGTACAAGCTCAAGTCGTCTGTTAATAAACGATTTATACTCGAACAAGAAATTTTTAGTAGACACAGGGGCGGATGTGCCAGTGATTCCCATCAGTTTCGGAAAAGTCCCAGAAGGCGCTACAGAATATCATCTGTACGCAGCAAATGGAACAAAAATTAAAGCACTTGGAACACGTACACTCAAATTAAATATAGGTCTCCGTAGAGTATTTACATGGAAATTCATTATAGCAGACGTAACCATGCCTATAATAGGAGCGGATTTTTTAAAAGATACGGGATTGCTGGTAGATATAAAAAAGAGCCGCATAATAGACCCTATAACGACATTATTTTCCGTAGGATCAATTACCCAAAACAACGGTTAAAACAGAGATTTTAGAATTAATAACGAAATTCGCGGAAATAACACGCGAAGCATCAAACACAACTCAGTGTAAACACAACGTGACGCATTGCATTGAGACACGTGGACCGCCGGTAATGTGTAAAACACGAAGACTAGCACCAGACAAACTAAAAATAGCAAGAGAACATTTTGAAGATATGATGTCGCAAGGAGTATGTAGGCCGAGCAAAAGTGCATGGTCTAGCTTATTACATTTGGTGCCTAAAAAGAACGGAGAATGGAGACCTTGCGGCGATTACCGGGCCTTAAACAATATCACCATCCCCGACTGCTATCCAGTACCACATTTACAGGATTTTTCCTTTCAGCTTGCAGGATGCAAAATTTTTACCACATTGGATTTAATACGGGCGTGTCACCAGATACCCATAGAGCCCAGTGACGTCCCAGAAACAGCCATTTCGACACCTTTCGGCTTATTTGAGTTCTGCAAAATGACATTTGGCTTTCGAAATGCGGCACAGTCCTTCCAAAGAATGATGCATTCGGTATTAAGAGGATTACCATTTTGCTTCGTGTACTTAGATGACATCCTGATAGCATCCAGTTCTTGGAAGGAACATGTGTCGCATATCGAAACAGTGTTCCAAAGGTTGGCGAGATCAGGTCTAGTGGATAAATGCGTGTTCGCGCAAGAAAAAGTTCTCTTTTTGGGTCATCTGGTGAACGCCCAAGGTATTTTGCCATCGCCAGCACGGGTCCAAGTCATCAAGGAATATAAACAACCAGATAACGTACAACAGTTGAAACGGTTTCTGGGAATGATAAATTTTTATCGTCGTTTCATTCCAGCAGCAGCACGAGATCAAGCGATATTGAACAATTTTTTAAAAGGCTATAAGAAAAACAGCAAAGCCCCGATTGCATGGACCAATGACTCCATAATAGCATTTGATGAGTGTAGGATGAAACTAAGCAACGCAACATTGTTGGCACATCCATCAATAGCTGCTCGACTAGCCATCATGGTGGATGCATCAGACACATCAGTAGGAACAGTTATCCAACAATACATAGCAAACACCTGGCAACCATTAGGTTTTTACTCCGTAAGGTTGACAAATGCACAGAAGAAATATAGTGCCTACGACAGGGAACTATTGGCCGCATACCTGGGCGTCAAGCATTTTAAATTTTATTTAGAGGGACGCAATTTCACCTTATTTACGGACCATAAGCCACTAATTTATGTCTTTAAGCAGAATTTAGACAAAGCCTCACCACGACAGAGGAGGCATTTAGACTATGTAGGCCAGTTTACAACAGACCTGCAGCTCGTATCCGGTATCGACAACGTGGTTGCAGACGCGTTGTCAAGAATAGAGCCAATCAATATGGAAACAAGTATCAATTACGCAAAAATAGCAGAGTCACAGGAAGAAGACGAGGAGTTAATGGATTATATACAGAACGGGAATACCGGGCTAATCATAGAGCAAATACCGGTAACTTTTAATGGAAGTATAAAAATATATTGCGACACGTCCATGGGGAAACCAAGGCCTCTCATACCAGTTAGTTGGCGGAAAAAAGTTTTCGAAGCATTTCACGGGCTATCACACCCAGGTGTCAAACCAACAGTGAAACTAATTACAGATCAAGTGGTATGGCCGTCAATAAAAAAAGACGTCAAAGTTATGACACAGTCGTGCCATCAATTATTCAACCATTATTCACTCATTATTCACTGTTGATATTCACTTATTGTTCATTCTTTGTTTACTGACAACTTTTATTCACAATTAAATGTTCGGTAATTTTTTACTCATTATCCACTGATTATCTAGTCTTTATTCACTGGTTATTCCTTCTAATATACTTATTGATCAAAGACGAAAAGGTGAAAGATAAGTTAACTGTTTATTCACTGAATGATGAATAATGAATGTTTGTCGCATATTTAGTGGAGTATAACTAATGAATGTGTGATGATAGCGAAATTTAGGGAATAATGTGTGAACAATGAATGAATTGTGAGGGATATATGTGCATTGAGTGACCTTTGAGTTATTTAAGTTAAAACGAATTTTTGCGCAAGTAATTGGTAATTATGAAATATTAAAACTGTTGTTTAATTTTAATTGTTCAATCACTATATACATTTTATCACAATTTGGTTCCTATAGACCGTGGCTATGTAGGTGAATTAAAGAACATCTCAAAGTCTGGACTATGTAGGGTCTGGCAAAGCGGGCCGAAATCAATCAAAATGTCATGTCAAATCTGTTCGTTACATTTTTTAGTTTTTCAGTTATTAACGAAATTTTTATATAAAGGTACTTTTTGTGGGGCATTACATTACTTAGAATAACTGAATTTAAATATAATGTATTCTGTTTTACAGATACCTGAGTAACCGGGTAAGGCTTCCAGAGAAACAAGAATCCAATCAACATGAAGATTAAAAATGTGTTGTCTCTTGCTAACTAACTTATCATAAACTGTACTTACAGTTAGTAATCTATTGACTATAAATGTGTCTGTAACCGGTTCAAACCTATCCATACTAACATTCCTTTCCTAACCTTCCTTTTGTGTTATATGTAATGGTTGTACACTAGTGACTTCTGGTGATGACAACAGTAATATTAATGATGAAGATGGACTCTCAGATACTTCAGGGAATACATTCGAAAACGAATATTTGTCTTCGCCCTTAGATATCGGCAATGACATGGAAAATATTTCCAATATACGAAGACGGAGGAGAATAATTAGATTACCAACATCTGATGATAGTGATACAGAAGTAGAAATAGTTCTTGATAGAACTTTGTGGGAACTAATAAAACATGGATTTTCTCGAGAAAGACCAGGAAAATCACAAAGAAGTATTATTCAAAGTAATCTATGAGCCTACAGCATTTGCAAAAAGACATGACATGAAATGCACAGAAATGGAAGCTTCTAAAGTTCTTGGAAAAGAGTGGGATCTATCAGAAGAAAAATTCAACTCATTTTTAACAATTTTATATGGGCGTAGTGCTTATGCAGCTAAACATCTAAAATTATCTTACTTATAGTCTAAAAATTGGGGACCTGAATTTTTTGGGAAAATGATGACTAGGAAATATTCAACGAGTGAAAAGTGACAAATTTGCCCTGATCTCAAACGTTTGGAATTCTTTCATCAAAAATTGTGATAACTGCTATGTGCCACGACAAAATATTATTATTGATGAACAATTATTTCCAACTGAAATCAGGTGCAAGCTTCCTGAAACTTTTCCTTTCTACAACAGCACCAAAGTTGGTGTAGATGTAATATACCAAATGGCTACAAAATACACTGTTAAGTTGGGATCTCGGAAATGGCCTGAAATGAATGTTTGAATTCTGTATAAAGAACTCACGGGAAGAAATATTACCAGAGTGGACTTTTTATTTCAATTAGCAGGAGAACTTTCTACTGGATATCAAGATTTAATCGAACCAGGAAAGATTTTGCAACGAAAATCAAACCACAAATATCTGTGTTTCTTGCAAAAAATATTTGTGGGAATGTGCATCAGTTTGTAAAAAGTTAAAAATGAAATTACTATTATTTAAATTAATCATATAATGTATAAAAATTATATAAATAACAAATAAACGTAGAATTACATGGTTCTACAGAACTCAGTAAATCTAAATAATAAATCTTTTATTTCATAAGGGGGGGTCCCGGTCAATTTGATCGGTTGGTAGAGATAGGTGTATATCAATGTTTGGTATATCTAGAGTTAATCACTATTTTCATAAAATACTGACTGATAACTCACGACTACAATACCGATTAACTATGGATATTGTTGATTGGTGTTGCTTTGCGTTGCGCCAACAAATATTAAGATCAAGAACGTCAGGTTCATATGTGAAATTAAATCTAGCACAGTGCCTACAAAACAAGTGATCTAAGCATATGGACGAATTAGTTGAAATGCGAGTTGGTATATCAATCAAATACTTCAAACCACAAGAATATATTCATCAGAATCAGACGGTTGGTTATGTTATGATTTTATCAATATTGATATTCACTAAAAATTAATAAATTTTTAAATTTATTCGATGTCAATACGTTATTCTTCAACAAAGACCGTCGTACTCAAAAAGTGGAATCTATAAATACAAAGAATTGAAAATAACTCTTTGTTAAATATAGTTGGCCTAATATAGTTAGGTATATTTTTGTTGGCCCTTTTGAGTCCCAAAACGATTTTGGAGGCAGCTCTGATAACTGCATATGGTAATAAACATAAACTACTGATACCTATGTTGAAAACTACCTAGCTTAAATCTTCAGATTTGTTAGATTTTTCAGTGCTGTCCCTTTCATATTAAACATTGCGAGTCACCAAAATATTTAATCTAATTAAAAAGCTGACAACTTTCTAAATTATAATATACCCAAAACTTTTGTTTAAAGACAAATAACGAATAAATATCTATTTGATTGACATATTGCCTGTCCCAATTCCCGAAATTGTATTATTTTTTTCGAAAATAGCAATTATATCCTTACTCAAACAATGAATCAGCTCATTTAATAAAGTTCCGTAATTATGTAAGAAAAATCCTTTCATCCCTTTTCAAAACAAAAATTTTATCAATTACCATTCAAATATGACCTCATTCATCTTTTCCATTCAACAAATTATTTTTTTATTTTTTTTTGCTTAAAGAACCCATTTTCGCAAAAACAAAAAACTAATTTCCAATATATTTTCCAAGTTTTAATCCTTTTTTCAATTTTTTTTTTTATTCCACATTTATTATTCTCCAGTTTTTCCCAACACAAAAAGTACAAATTGCATAGAGACAAAAGATTTTTTTGGAATTATTAAATAATTTTCTTTTTGTTTTTGTTATAATTTAATTTAATATTATTGTTAAGGAGGATTATTATCGTCGGCAAAATATATAAAAATTTTCTCTTCTTAGTTGAGTTTTTTTTTTGTTTTTGGGTTTTTTGTAAGACAGATAAGAAATTTTTTGTCGGATAAATAAGATAAATGTAACACACAAAAATGGGATTTTGTTTTCCAAAAATCCATCGAACCGAATGATTAGCTCAAAAAAAAAAAGAAGAAAATTTTAAATATATAATAATTTGGTAGTACGTTTGAATGTACACACATACAATACATGTATACGGGAAAACAATGGGAAATGGAAAACTGAATGAAAAGAAAAAAAAAATCGGTAATTTTCAAGTTTTTTATATTTTTATTCAAATAATTTCCGGGCAAACGGAAATTACAGTATTTCATGCTTTGTTATTGTATGATTGGCATTTTCTTTTGTTTTTGATAATTTTCATTCAACACTAATTGCAGTCATTTTTTACCAGCGGTTTTTAATGTGGGTGATTTTTTGCTAATCTAATATTTCACTTTTATCTTATCGAAATTAATATGAAACTAGATTCAGATTTTTCTTAATTTAAACCTAAATATCGTCACTTCATTAATTAAAGAATTAAGTTATGGATACGTAGAGAAGCATTTATTAAAGAATGTTTAATATTTTCAGAAGAGAGCTTTTAAGCCAATCTCATTCTCATTTTAGTGACTAATTTAGAAAAAATAATAATTTTATAATTACTAGTAGGTGCCCAGATACAAACGGCTTAATAAAAATCGGGTTCAATTTAGCAAGACAAAGTGCTACTTGATTTGGTTTCTAGACATCATTGTGATTATAGCCAAATTAGGCCCGTGAATTTTGGGGCCCCTAATTTTCGTGCACTATTAGTGAGATAGTCTTTGGTTTTTCAAAACGGCTGCACAGCGTCTTGGAAAACAGGCTACTAACGTTCAACAATGCGACACTGGACCCGTATTCTTCAATTCAATCAAAACAAGTTGCGGGTAACTAAATCATAGGGCAATTTAATTTTTTAATTAAAATGATATAAGTATTAAACTAAGAAGTTACGGATGATATTTTTCGGGTAACAGTTTTCCAGATCTTTTTAATACAATGGAACAGCTTATCTGAATTTCTGGACCTTTGCTGTTTTATTCCTAGCTAAACTTCTGCCCATAAATTATCTCGATTAGCAGATTAGGTGAAAGTCAGGGCGCTGCGCAAGAAACATCAATTTTTTGATCCGTAACTCAACGCCTCAATACAAATAAATGAAACCGACAAGTCTTTGAAGAATAAGGGTGTACGCTTAATAATTCTAAATATTCTTAAAGGAAAATGCACCCAAGCCATAATGTTCCCACCTTCTTACCTTGTGGTCTTAATAATGTATCCAGGTATACATTTTACCTTCTGACCCAAACTAACTAAACTTAGATTCATTGCTGAAGAGGAAGAAGAGCAGATATTGTTTTACGAAATTTATCCTTCTAAATTTGACTAAAACCATAAAATTATTCAAATTGAAGCCGAAATAATGAAAAATGAAATTCGTTTAGGTGCCGATTGAAACCCTATTGACCCCCGATTGAGGGCCCTGGTGCAAAAAAATTAATTTTTTAGGTTAAAAATCAATGTTGAAATAAATGAATTCATACTTCCAAAAGCTGATTCGAAGGCTGGAAATTGCAGTTATTCCAAATCCCAACGCTTGCCAAAAGCTCAAATATTAAATAGTCACTTCATAAGCTGAGAACCTCGTCTATATTTACACGGGAGTTTCCACGGAAGGGCCTTACTACCGGAGATAAAAATAATACACCAGTGAATATTACAAACTTCGATTCTATATTGGTCAGGGGCCTGAATGCAAAACAGTATAGAGAATCAAAATTTTATAAGTGGATTCCGAAATATTGCAAATTTTTTAAAAGCATCAATGCTCTGTTTCCTGTGGGCTGCGTCGTCTACACGGTCATACTTGTTTTGCGTAATTTAAAATAAATTAACTACCACTGTTTCTTGACGCAAAAATTGACTCTAGAATTGCTCCGATCGAATGAGCCATTCTCGCGCTCCACTGGTTCAACGAAATCAGCTGTAAGGTGAATTTTAACATCAAACTATGTATTTCTCTATACTAACAAATTATCATGCAGAAAATCAGTTGGTCTTACGATGCTAAGATAATCGATTGACTACATGGTAGTACGAAAACAATCGTTTTGGGCATGAAAACATAGAAAACGCCTTTTTACGCTTTTTTCCTGTTGTTTTGCGGGGAGGGGGAGGGGGGGGGGAGATCGTCTAGCGCCTGGATTTTCCTTAATTCGTCACTGCTCCGGATCCCAAAAGCTTAATTTCCCGGAAAATGTCTAAAAAAGCAAAAAATGCAGCTCCATCAAATTGCCAGTTGCCTTCATTTGTGGTTTAGAGGAACTAGAGTATTAGTATCTAATCACCTTCGAATTACTAATTTAAAATAGTTCTTGATTAACGGAAACATATTTGGAAAATGGTTTCGCTTATGTTACTCCTTTAGTGCTCTTCTTGACCAGCACCCGGTAAACCGTACTTGAAGACGTTGCAAAGCGGTTTCGGTGAATTGGTAAAGTGGGTTTACTCGGAAATCTTGCAATTTGCCCTTAATTATTATTTTATCTCCTCATTCTGTGATTGAGCTATTTATGCGCCTGCCGCCTTCCTAAAGGGTGTTCTAATTTGATGTTAATTATTATACTTGCCGCCATTTTTAATTTTTGTACTAGAGTGACATATCTTATTTGACAGATGCCAAGTAGAAACATTCCGGTTATTAAAAATGGAGATAACATACGATTGAATAACGTGTAGTTATTGTTAAAAATTATTTACTGTAAATTATATTGTAAATGGACCTCGATACCGGAATATGATTTCAAATTTTTTGTTTCACGAATTTGAACCATATATCATACAGGGATATTTGAAGGCAAACGTGTATGCCAACGATCCACAAACAATTGATCACCTAAAGAAGAATATTATTAATTATATACCAGAATGCCATTGAAAGTGTTGGTAAGAGAGTGGTAGCTTGCCGTACAGAAGCACAAGTCATTTACAACACATTATTTTCCAATACTAAATCGGAACCTTTGTACTATGATTTGAAATAAATTCGTAGGCACTTATCAAATAATTTATATGTATTTTATTAAAAATTTAAAAATTAACCTCAAATTGGAACACCCTTTTGATATGTAGTGGCCATTTATTAGGCTCCATTTCTGGAATCAAACGCATATAGCACATTTACCAGGTATTTTACGATTCTACTTACTAGCAGGATTCAGCAGAAGATAAACAATGGCTTAGCTCAATTGATATAGGTGTAATTTAATTCTCCGTCCTTTTCTATCCGCTTCATACCGTTTTATAAAACATTATGCATGCATCCCTTTTGTCCAAAAATTTATTCAAGTAAAAATAATTTTTTGGTTCGAAATAAAGTAATTTTAAAGACCAAAAACCGATATAACTGATCCCAGACTATTTTTAAACGTTGTTACTTACAAATAAAAAATAAAATTTTTCTTTATGTAAAATGTAAGTGGAGGTTCTGATCAATTAGTGATCCAATAGTTTTTCAGTTATCGTAGAGACAAATATAAAAATATATCGTTTTTCAGGAAATGCATTTAAAGATTTTATTAACGAAATAAAAAAAAATAAATAAAAAAAAGATCGAATTTTCAGATCGAGTTTCATGAGAACCTACCCCTAAACGTCAAAAATATACAGTTTGAGGTTATGTAGTCCCCAATATTTTAAATTTTGTATTCGTTGTGTTGACTTTTCCTTTTTATTAAAATACACATTGATAGTTGTAATAAAATGGAGTGGATGAAAAGACTATACGATCTGTTTGAACCTTGAAGGCCGAGTTACAATGGATCCGTTTTAATGCGTGCTCCTTCCTTTGCTTTCTATACGAAAATCACAATCAATTATTGGGTTGTGCGAACCAATTGGCAAATTTTTGTTGTGCTCGCGCCAAAATATTTGTGAAGTCGGCATTTTCAAACACGATTTACTTTTATATTTTTATTTGTTGCGAAAGCGAACTAATGTGCAACAAATTCTTGTTAAATCGGCCTTTTGACAAACAATTTATTTTATGTTGTGAGTGCAAACCAACACACAACTAATCTTTGTAAATTCACAACTAATGTTTGGTTAAAAATGTATTTCAAATCGACGAAATACGTTTTTAACTGATAACTACTTACATATGTATGTATATACGTATGTGCGATTTATTTAAAGAAATGTCCAATATTTTAGTACAGACGCTGGAGAATGATACGTCTTTAATATGGGGTGGCCCTATAGAAGAATTTGCCAGGCTACACACTGAGGATAAAGAAAATTAGAAGGCTGTTCGTGTTATGAAATCAACACATCCAACGCGAAACGCATCAATAAATTTAAATGGCGAAATTGAAAAAACGCAGTTTAATAAATTTATTGTATCAAAAAATCTACCGAGTCACAATATGCCCCAACATGCAACACCCAGACAAAAACAACATACATCAAGGAACTTGGATCCAACGCATCAAACCAACAGCCATCAACAGCAATTTTGTCCGAAACAGCATTAAAAACCATTTTAAAGGAAAGAATGTTGCAAATTGTGGCGATCAAATTATTACGATTTATGAGGAAGACAAAGAACAATAATGAGGAAAATAAACAAGAATTGAGTCGAATAGAGAATAATCAATCAAACATTTTGAGCGAAATCGAGGTCTTAAAAACATCACAAAACCAATTATTCAATTGGTTTAATTATGCTAAGAAGTATGTGATATAATTAAACATTGATTTGAATTTAACAACCTTATTTAATTTCAATTTTTTGTTTCTCTTAATATGTAGAACTAAAATGGTCCAGCGCATACCAAAAATAAACGCTAAAACTCTTCAAGAAAATCTATTCCGTAGCAGCAAAAATGCTGAAAATATAACTACAACTAATCTCAAGGAAGGAGTTTGTGATGATAATAATAATATGTCCGAGTCGTGTCCGGCAAGCTGTCGACTGTTTCTTAATAATTTTCAATAACGAATTGATTGGTATATGCCTTATGTTGTAAATTGTAGCCAACACTCTTAAATCTTTTTGGAAATATGTGTCGTTAACAAGTTTTTCAAATTATTTTTCATCTTCGTCAGAAAGATTTTCAAAATCATCTCCATAATTTAGGTCGTCGCTGTCGTTCCAGCGCTAGTATCATTCTGGTTATATGAAGGTGAAATGTTTTCGAATAGGCAACCATCGTGTTTTCATTAGGAAAAATTTTCATTTTGAAAATTTCATATTTTAACCGGTTCCTAATCAATGATCGTCTATAAGTGCTACTTTCTCAAATTTTTTCCATTTGGAAACGTCTAGTTTAGGTTTAAACATTTTAATTATCTCGCAAAATGGATTTGGAGTTCATTCCTCAACTTCTCATGCGAACCGCTAAGACTCGATCTTAAATAGTGATTATATAAAGTTGTAAGAATCATTTCACATCTAATTTTATAAAACATTTCTTTTGGTTCTTCATTGGTAATTTAAATTAGTAGTAAAATGAATGTTCGAACCAACTTTAAGAACCAATTGATCGTGGCACTTAAATAGTAATTACATTGGTTGTGACATGCATGTCTGAAACAGGCTACACCAACCAAAATTGAATTGTTCTTAAACGGTAACTATATTAGTCGGGAGGAACATGCTTTTCCGAACTAGTTTTACGGACCAATTGGTCAGGGCGACGAATCAGTTGTGGGTATTCGTATTACATGTGACAACCACTTCACAACTATTATTTTCTACAAATAATTTTACCAAATCTGGCAACCTTTTCAGACACAATTACGGGTTGTTAGAACTTTGTCACAACCAACTATTGGTTGTGCACAACTAATTAGTTGCAAGGGTTGTTTGAAATTGCGGATCCGGATATTATTTGCATACATGCGGCCGCCTTAAAAGAAATTATTGTCAGTTGTCAACTCCGAAAAATCGAAAAAATGTAGAATTAAAAATATATCGATCTTTTGGATGCGATCGTTTTGTAGCCAAAAATATCAGTTTAAATACTATTTTATCCCTTGGTCATCAGGAAATATTAAGTAGGACTGATGACCATGGAAAAAAAATATCCTGATTTTTTTAGCTACAAAACGAGCGCACCCAAAAGATGGTATATTTTTACCAGACATGGTAAAACGAATATCTTACTTTTAAACAATTTTGTCGAAAATAGGTCAAACATCAAACGTGTCGAAACCTTTCAACAACGAAAAGCGTAGAAAATGTCGGAAAGTGTCAAAAATTGTGCAGCTCACGTCCTCATTATAGACCGGGAGCCGTAGAGTAATAAAAATGAACGACAAGGTACACGGTTTCTCAATACGCGATTCAAACGATAATAAATTTTCGAACTGAAACGTAAAAATAAAACAAATTTTTTGTTGACGATGTCCTTCAAATTGACTCTCAAAGTGGTAAGTGTCGTTGTTAAAAAACAACGACAAGGTACACGGATATTATTTGACTAACATTATAATGTAGATCTCCTATTATAAAAAAAATCATTCTAGCGTCGAACAGTTTTTAGTGACCTTCAGTAAGAAAATGAGATTTGAAACCGGTGTTTTCGTTGTTAAAAAAAACGATAGGTACACGGCAAATTCGTAAGTCATTTGAAAGGTTTTAAGGCGAACTTTCCAAATATGAGCCGTTAATTTTGAAAGTGGTGCAAGTCCATTTTTCAAAAAATTTAAGTTAATGATAACATTAGACAAATAAAAGTATAATATTTCTAACGGTGAACAATTTATAGTCAAAATAAATAAAAAAATCCCTAATATGTACTAGTTCAAAAAATAAGAAAATTCAAAATCCCGTATATTTTTGCATTTATTGTTTCTCTATTCCTTCATTTTCTCGTTTCAACAAAATGTGGACTTGCCCCACTTTCAAAATAAACGGCTTATATATACGTGGTTTTTATATAGGCGATGACAAAGATGGTTAATTTCTCCAAAATTAGACAGAAATTGGTGTTTTTTTCATATATAATTATTAAGTATCGTTAATTCATTTTCTCTATTTCGGTTTCAGTTTTCAATAATATATGTGGGAATTATGGTGTGTAGTCGAGAATATAGAATAAAGATGTATATGTGCTATGGTAAGTGTGCGTATTTACCGGTAACAGTTTGATGAAGGAAAATTTGGTTCTGCGCTATCTGAAATTTTGGCCATATGACTTTTATGTATATTTATGTAAATACCACATTTACCAAGGTGGTCTAGGAAATTGCTGGGGTGGTCAAACTGGTATAAATTTACGTGTGAAAGTTTGGTAAAAGTGAGCTGAATGTACTATTTTAATGTACTATGAATTACCATAAGATATGAAATATAATATTTTGTTTAAATTTAGTTTAGTTTAAAACAATAAACAAATTAAAGTTTTCAAAAAAAAATTTAATTTAGCAACAATTGGTTTATAGTTAATATTTCTTAATAATAGCATATTTCTATCCAAAACTTGCAAATATT
Organism: Tipula helvola; assembly: GCA_963556165.1. Lineage (NCBI taxonomy): Eukaryota > Metazoa > Arthropoda > Insecta > Diptera > Tipulidae > Tipula > Tipula helvola. The sequence goes on from OY744481.1 coordinate 274,204,366, forward strand.
AGTGGAAATTGCTATGTGTTTTCCTTGGACTAACGCTGCGGTTAAGAGGATTTTTCATTTGGAAACATCTTTATTCTATATTTTCGACTACACACCATAATTCCCACATATATTATTGAAAACTGAAACCGAAATAGAGAAAATGAATTAACGATACTTAATAATTATATATGAAAAAAACACCAATTTCTGTCTAATTTTGGTGAAATTAACCATCTTTGTCATCGCCTATATAAAAACCATGTATATATTTGGAAAGTTCGCCTTAAAACCTTTCAAATGACTTACGAATTTGCCGTGTACCTTATCGTTTTTTTTAACAACGACAACACCTGTTTCAAATCTCATTTTCTTTCTGAAAACTCACTAAAAACTGTTCGACGCTAGAATGATTTTTTTTATAATTGGAGATCTACATTATGTTAGTCAAATAACTATCCGTGTACCTTGTCGTTGTTTTTTAACAACGACACTTACCACTTTGAGAGTCAATTTGAAGGACATCGTCAACAAAAAATATTGTTTTATTTTAACGTTTCAGTTCGAAATTTTATTATCCTTTCAATCGCGTATAGAGAAACCGTGTACCTTGTCGTTTATTTTTATTACACTACGGCTCCCGGTCTAGAATGGTTTCCAGAACTTTTTAATACAATGGAACAGCTCATCTGAATTTCTGGAACTTTGCTGTTTTATTCCTAGCTCAATTTCTACCCATAAATTATCTTGATTAGGTTCAAGTCAGGGCCTTGCGCCAGAAACATCAATTTTTTGATCCGTAACTCAACGTCTCAATAACTTTGCGGTATGTTGAGGATCATTATTCTGTTGAAAAATAAATGAAACCGGCATGTTTTTGAAGAATAAGGCTGCATTACATTTACATTTTACTTACTTTGTGGTCGTAATAATGAACTCAGAATCCAATTCTTTAGTTTTTGGGTATCTCATTTACATTTTACCTTTTGACTCAAACTAACTAAACTTCGATTCATTGCTCCAGAGAAAGAAGAGCAGATATTGTTTTGCGAAATTTATCCTACTAAATTTGACCAAAAACCATAAAATTATGCAAAATAAGGCAAAAATAATGAAAAATGAAGTTCATTTGGATGCTGATTGAAACCCTTTTGACCCCCGATTGATGCCCTGGTGCAAAAAAATAATTGTTTAGGTTAAAAATCAATGTTGAAATAAATGGACTCATTCAAAAATTCGGGGTGGGCTGTGTTGTCTACACGTCGTGATAACGTTTATACGATGTTGAGATTAATTTTTTAATTTAATTATCTGCCACAGTTACTTTACGCCCAAATTGACACAGAATTGGTCCGGTCAGATGATGGATTCTCTCTCTACACTGCTCTATTTTGTAATTGTAATACACTATGACGAAAATTTATTACCTACGCAAAACTAATAACCAAAAATAAAATTGAACGTTAATAAACAAGAAACGGTTGTTAAAATTAATTAAAATTATTAACCATAAACTTTAAAAAATTAATTTACCATTGATAGCTTTAAAAAAAGATTCGATTTTAACGTCAAACTAAGTATATTTCTCTGTACTGAGAAAATAAAAAGCGCAAAACGCTTTTTTTATATCTCTCCGATGTAATAACACAACATGCCATTTGGTTCTATTTTTAAAATCATTCATCACCAAATGTCAAGCACATTGTATTAAAAGGCGAATAAAAGAATTTCTTTCAATTGAGCAGTGAATGTCTCTTAAACCCTGAAGTCTTATAAGCGGCTAGTGGCTACCTGGGTAGCCATTTGATTTTAAAATGCTCGTAAAATTTTTAATTTTTGAATAACGCCTTTAACGTTCTAAAAATGACCGATTTTTCAAATAAGGGCTAGATACTAAGATTGTTCAAGTTAAGATTTGTTTGTTTTAATATTTGTATGCAGCCAGCAGCAGAAATTCTTGATGCATTAATGGTTTTGTAAAAAATTGTATTGTTATAAAAATTTGATTGCGTCATATCACAAGCAAAATCAAAACAAAATAAATTAAAATTTAACAAAATCCAATAATAGAAAAAATTAAAAAAATTATATTGTAAATTGAAAATAGGCGCAGAGGTATGGATAAAGCAAATGTAGAAAATCCAATTGGTATAAGACCTTCAGTTTTTTACTTTTTTTTTTAATTTGATATATTTTCTTCAAATTACAAAGCATCTAATACGGTGCGTTTTAATAAAAACAGCTTCTGATTACATTCTCTCGAAATTTATTTTTTCGGCACATACCCCACTTATTTAATCATCTTCAAAACCTTCTGCACCAACACACCAATTTCTTGATTAAGACTTTTAGATCCCAATTTGGTTTCCGGTGTATGGATAATTGGTATAATGCCCTTTGAATTTCTTACTGGTTCCAAAACTGCATCCATCATCCAGTCCTCTCTGGATGGGATAATAGTCCGGAACTTTCTATCAAAAGAAAGTGACGGGACAGTATAGTCGGTGGTCTTGGGAAGCCCTTTGTTACAAAGTATAGATGAGTGCCCTGTATTATTGCAGGTTCACATTAACGTGGATTTCAGTCGTATGGCAGTGCAAGCCACTGTTTTCCCAAGATATCTAGAGGAGTCAGAAATAGCAGAGTCTCCAGTGCCTGAGTGGATGTGCTCCTATAAAAGCCAAGCTGAAACCATTTAAAGTAGGAGTATCGACATGAGGAATTTTATATTTCCTAGAGAAGAGAACCAATTCGGTTTTCTGTGGGTTCACATTTAGCCCACAACCATTGGCCCATAATGAAAGAATGCCCAGAGCATTTTTAATAAGCTCGCTAAGTGTCCCGGGATATTTTCCACGAACACGAATAGCGACGTCATCCGCATAGGCAACCACCTTGAAGCCACCATCCTCCAGCCTCAGCAACAGATCATTTATGACCAAGTTCCAGAGAAGGGGGGACACTACGCGACCCTGCGGCGTGCCTCTGCTTGCAAATCTTCTGGCGGAGAATTTCCCCAGACTGGCATTTATGATCCTGCCTCTTAGCATCTGATCTATCCAGTCCTTAAGAGAGTCATCCACACCTAGATTCGAAAGTGCCCGAGTTATAGCCCCTGTAAGCACGTTATTAAAGGCTCCCTCAATGTCCAAAAAGGTTACCATCGCGTAGTCTCCATATTCGAAAGATTTTTCAATAAAATATGTGAGAGAATGAAGAGCAGGTTCTACAGATCTCCCCTTGCAATAGGCTTGTTGAGATTTGGACAGCTTTCCCGGCACAATCGTGCCTCTAATATGAGCTTCTATTTAAATTATTTTTCAGTAAGCATGTTGGAAGCAAAATAAAAGTATTATGCTATAAGCAAATAATCAGACCAATAATAACGTACGGCTCCGTGATCTGGTATAATATAAGTCCCACTTACATCGAAAAAGTAAGAATATTCGAAAGAAAATGCTTAAGAACTTGTTTAAATCAGCATCGAAGTAGTAAAAGTAATTACATACATTTCATTTCAAATAAAAAAATATACAATATGGCCAAAATAATCAGAATTGATAATGTCATTTTAAATAACATTCGGAAACATATACATCGATCTACTTTGAACATTGAAAATTCCCACATCTTTGCACCATTTTTGACAGAAAATTACATATTAGATGAAACAGTACAGAACAACATCACCCCACCTGAGGCATTTATATATTTAGATACTAATGGTTATATACAAAATAATGAAGGAATTCCTTTAATCTATCATGTAAAAAGAAGACCAAACGTAAAATATTTTGAGAAAGATAGTTATTTAGATCAGTCAAACCTTAGATTTCAAACAGATATCTCTGATAAAGATATAAAAAAATATAAATATAGCATTAGACAATTTTGGTGGCATCAATGATTTCGGAAGGAAAAAAAAAGATATTGTAAATTAAATTATAATAAGATATATAAAAGAATTTCCGTCCAGATGTTCAATACGTTTTTTTTGTTTTTGTAAAGTAGGTTTAGGTTTAGAATAGGATAATAAATAAATTAATTGAAATAATTCTGTGTTTTATAAAAAATTCAGAAAATTTTGTCAAAATAGCTTATTTTTGGTTGGCCAAACTTTTTTGTAAGTAAATTAAAAAAAAAAAAAATATTGTTTGTATAATTTAATATATAAACTGTTCAGTAAATAATAATAGAAATATTTGTAAATAATATAGCATTATATTATACTTTTACCAAATTGTAAATTAATATTTTGGAACAGATTTTGTAGATTACTATAAAATCTAAATAATACAAAAAAAATAGTGAATTGTATCATAGTATATTGTTTTGTAAGATTTTATATAATACTGTAAAATTGAATTAATAATGGCAAATAAAAATCTTATTAAAAAAAAAAAAAAAAAAAAAATGAGCTTCTATTTGTCTTTCCAGTATTTTGAAAAGGAAAGAAGACAAGCTGATCGGTCTAAGGTTTTTGGGACTGCAGTGTGAGCGTTTTCCCGCCTTAGGTATGAAGACAACCTTCACTTCCGTCCATTTACTGGAAATGTGACATAGTTCTAGGCTGCCTCTAAAAATTACCTCTAACCAGGAAATGGTTAGATCCGTAGTTTTTTGTATATCCGCAGGGATAATACCATCAGGTCCTGGCGACTTATATGGTTTAAAACTCCTTATCGCCCACAGAATCTTTCTTCTGCTAATAATTTGGCCTACGAGGCTACTTGCCCTTTTACCTGCTGATATAGTAGGTGCAGATTCGGAACAACCAGGAAAGTGAGTCTCCAATCGGTCGATTCAAGATAGCGAATTTATCGAACCCGAAAAACTTGGTGCCTCCAATTATATTGGTGATGGGTTGTTTTTTTCTTCTTTCACATGACATGTCATCTGAGAGGGGATAACTTTATATTTTTATATTTCCCCCTCTAACATGAAAATTGGCGAGTAACCTCGAGACATCTAAGTGCCCTGCATGAGATTTATTTATCCGCACTCTTTATTAAATTTTATTTTTGACAAAGAGAGGAAAAATGAAATTGGCTGTAATTTTAGTCGCGTTTATTGCATAGAATATGTAGCTGATCCTGTTCAATTAATTTCATTTTGCTAATCCGCAGTGTTCTAATAGAATATTTGTACAAATTATCAGGATAGGTACAATTACAAAACTACAATTGTAATTTGTTGCTTCAATTGAACTTCATGATTTACTTCATGATTTTTCTACTACTTCCGAATCATGATTTTCTTCGTATTCATCAGAAGAGTGAATCATCTCAATTTGATACAATGTGGTACATTAGATGCGAAAATGAGTTTGCGAACTACCCCCGTTCAAAAGTTTAAGACCACATTGCACAATGCACATTGCAGTTGCTGACAATAAATGTAAAATCAATACAATTTTTGGTAATAGCTTGATAAATTAAAAATGTATGTTTTTGTCAACAATATAAAACCCTATTTTAGAATAAGATTGTTCAAAAGTCATTAAACGGCATATTTTGCAGTGGTCTTAAACTTTTGAACGGGGGTGTATATAGTTAGCCATTTTCTTTTTCTGTCATTTCGCTACATTTCAGCGTACGTAAATTAATTCAAAATTTTTAAACCTAAACTAACCATTTTCAAATGGAAAATATTTAAAAAAATTGGCACTTTTAGAAGATCATTGATTAGGAACCGGCTAAAGTAAGAAATTTTCAAAATGGAAATTTTTCCTAGTGAAAACACGATGGTTATACTTATTCGAAATCTTCATTCGAAAACATTTCACCTTCATATAACCAGAATGATACTGCAAATCCATCTAGCCGCTGGAACGACAGTGACGACCTAAATAATGGATATTTCGGAAGACAAAAGCCATTATGAAGATTTTGAAAATCTTTCTGACGAAGGTGAAAAAGAATTTGAAAAACTTGATAACGACACATATTTCCAAGAAGATTGAAAAGTTTGGGCTACAACTTACAACATAATGCATACAGCAATCAACTCGTTATTGAAAATTATTAAGAAACGGACGACAGCTTGTCTGCCTCACAATGCAAGGACTTTACTGAAAACACAAAAAAACGTGACTTTGACCAATATCGGTCAAGGTAGTTATTGGCATCAAGGTCTTGAAGTCTGCCTGAAATATATTTGTCATGATATTGAAAAACCTTTAAACATTTCATTAAATTTCAATATCGATGGCCTATCTATTTACAAAAGTCTAAAGTCTGGCCGATATTATTCAATGTTTATGAATTTCCAACAATCAAATCAATGGTAATTGGAATTTGGAATGGGGTAATGGGGTAAATCTTGTTTTTGATTTTACACTAATGATAAAATGTAGATAATTTACAAATTCAATAATTTTTTATTTGTTTAGGCCATTTGTGGATGAGCTAAATTGTTTATTGAAGACTGGTGTTCAAATAAACGGATATCACGTGAGCATGACAATCAGATGCTTTATTTGTGATTCCCCGTCGAGACTATTTTTCATTTTTAAAAGGTTTATAAATTTTAATGGTAGACACGAATGTCTAAAATGTATTGTAATTGGAGAATAGAGTCATGATAATAGAACTATGTCATTGCCGCGTATAGGGCTTCCAGAAAGAACATACAAAGATTTTAGGAATAGAACCTGCGGCTTTCATCATAAAACAACATCACCGCTTTAAGATCTGCATATTGATATAATCAAAGACATCATTGTTGGTGAAGAGTTACATTTATTACATCTAGGTTATATGAAAAAATGTTTATTTGGATGGAGAGAAAATTACAAACGAAAGTCGACTGCTTTTGAAGTTTCGTCAATCTCGAAGTATTTATGGTCATGTAAAATGGTTAGAGGCCTCGATTACCTTTCAAACTGGAAAGGTTTGCAATTTCGCACGTTTTTTCAAGATTATTTAGAATAGGAAGTGTACGAACATTTTTTGTTGATTTATTGGGCTTTAGCAATTTGCTCAAGTAATATATATACACATTTACTCGATACTACAAAAGAGATTTTTTATAGAAATTTATATAAGTATTTATGGCAAAGGAAGAACGAAAATTTCAAGAAGTTTCAGGGAACATTTCTGAGGAAATATTTGAACTACCGTGGAGTTCCAAGCAGGTTGCTAAAAATATGAAAGTTCTACAACAAAAAAGGAAAAGTAAAATTATTTTAACATCGCTATACCAAAAAGCTGCCCTGCCCGGAAAATTCATGAGAAATTCAAAGGTCATTATACCAATTATCCAGCCACCGGAAACAAAATTGGGATCTAAAAGTCTTATTCAAGAAATTGGTGTGTTAATGCAGAAGTTTTTAAAGATGATTATATAAGTGGGGTATGTGATGAAAAAATAAAGTTGAAGAAAATGTAATCAGAAACTGTTATTGTTAATAAGCAGTTATTGTATTAGATGCTTTGTAATTTGAATGAGACATATCAAATTAAAAAAAAAAAAAAACTGATCGACTTATACCAATTGGATTAGCAATTCTACGCTTGCTTTATACATACCCCTGCGTCTATTAGCAATTTACAGTTGGACACACAGTATTTGCGTTTACATTTATCATCAAAATATTCAACTTATGTTTAATAACATAAAAACTATGAACCACCTTTCACACGAGAAGAAAGTTATCGAGATTGCACAAATGACATCCCGCCTTTTTCGGGATTCAAACCTAGTACGGTCGACTATTTTCTTCTCCTCTCCTCTTTTTTTTTTTGTAATTGATGAATAATATTCAATATCTTCTAATAGAGAGAGATTACTTCGCTTCCTGGATTATTTGTAAACGAGGATTAACCGTATGTTTACTCGATCAGCTTAATAACAGCATACTCTTCCAAATGCACTTAACTTTTATTTATATATAGGCACCAAACTTTCACTGATTATTCGTGAAAAATTCATTTTAGCAGCCGCATCAATGAATTTAATTACAGCAAATTTGATAATAAACCATAAAAAACCATACATAATTTTTAACCATCATTTTAATTTATAAATGCGAGCTAAAAACGCACATTTTCCAGAGGCCAACACAAATTCATTCTTCGCAGACACTTGTTTATGTGGCTGTAATGAAAAAATTCCGTCCAGCATACTAACATTAATTCACCCACAAATTATTTCCATGAAAATTATTTTTATCGGTACACTCTTGTGTAATTAATTAATTTCCAGAATTTTTGTTTAAAACAACATGAACGTTATGTCGATATGTATGTACTCGCTTATATGTTTGAATGTGTACGTATGTATATGTATTTCAAAGCCATTTCATAAAATGTTGCTGTCTACTGGAATACGATGTAAAGATAAAAGCATAACTTTTTTATTATTTATTTTATCGACTGATTTGTTGTTGCTTTTGCTAAGAGGCATACAAGATGTTTTTAGTGGAGAGATTTTATGCACAAATTAATTTTCAAAAAGAATATGATAAACGTTTTGAGAGATACCTGTGCACATGGAATATTTGTTTTAAACTCGTCCGCTTATTTTGTGCAGATGTACTCGACTAAAATATTAGACTATAATGGAACAAAGCTGAATTTCAGTGTAATGAATAATAATAATTGTAAAATGACCTTTGGTGTATTCAATTAAAACTGTGAACCAAAAAAATTGTGCACATTCAATGTACAAAAAACAAATTTTTTATAAAAATACTCAACTTTTTAAACTTTTTTTTTTGTGAATAGAATTTTTTTATTTCAACCACTACAAAGTCGAAAATATGAATTAAAGGAAGAACGAGCAATTGAAGTATTCTCTTAGATTAGTGCAGTATTATTCAGTATCTGTATTTAGTTCAAGCCAACGGCAATCCGAGTTTTATTACTGAAACAAACTTTAATATTCAGATAATCCTTGTGGTGAAGGGTAAAATTGTGTGAAAATTCTGTTGTGGTTTTTTCTTTATGCTGCATCCATTAAATGTGTCACTAGAATCCAAAAGAAAAAAAGAAGAGTAAGACGATAACACTACCCTGCAAAATTTTGCCCCTGGACAATGAATAGTTGTTTCCGAAGTAATTTTTCACGCTGCATCCGAATATGGGCTCAGAATTGCTATATCACGTCAGGTTTATGAGATATTCTAACCCAAAGTGCAAAAAACACTGCTTTTTGACATATTTGAGGTTATCTAGCACCGCGATTTTTTTTTTCTTCAAAAGTCCATGTGTGGGATCTTATAGTACAAGTCTTCTTCTTTCAAATGCCTTTGAGTTTGCTCAAATATGTTTTTTTTTCGCCGAGATATCGCATTTTCAAAATTGCATGTTCGTGAATTTTTCGGTATACGAAAATTTTATACCGTAGGTATAGAAGGTACTGTATTATACAGTATACCGACAAATTCACGAACATGCAATTTTGAAAATGCGATATCTCGGCGAAAAAAAACATATTTGAGCAAACTCAAAGGCATTTGAAAGAAGAAGAGTTGCACTATAAGATCCCACACATGGACTTCTGAAGAAAAAAAAAATCGCGGTGCTAGATAACCTCAAATATGTCAAAAAACATGGGTGTGAAGTTTATAACAAATAACAAAATATATGCTTGTATTAGAAAGTACACTGTTAATAAAATTCCAATAAGAATTTTGAGTGAAATATCAAAGTGTGAAGTTTATAACAAAAAATATCTAAATAGGATTTAGAATTTTTTGACAAAAATAATATATTTTCGAGAACGATTGGCAGTAATAGTTTCAACCGACCAAAAACTATATGACGTAACAAAAAATTTAAAATTGGTATTCCTCCCCACCGTTGAGAAATGGAGTATATACCATTAGGTTCACGACACTTAAGGCTATTGTTTCCCATTAGTGGCATCTTGCGACAATCCCTGTGAAATTCATGTTATTGATTTGAACAATAAATCACTCAACCAATCAAAACCGATATGACGTAACAAAAGAATTAAAAATTGGTATTCCTCCCCACCGTTGCGAAATGGGGTATATACAATTAGGTTCACGACACTTAAGGCTATTGTTCCCCAGTAGTGGCATCTTGCGACAATCCCTGTGAAATTCATATTATTGATTTGAACAATAAATTACTCAACCAAGCAAAAGCGATATAACCTAACAAAAAAAATAAAATTTGGCATTCCTCCCCACCGTTGAGAAATGGAGTATACACCATTAGGTTCACGACACTGAAGGCTATTGTTTCCCATTAGTGGCATCTGGCGACAATCCCTGTGAAATTCATGTTATTGATTTGAACAATAAATCACTCAACTAATCAAAACCGATATGACGTAACAAAAAAATTAAAATTTGGTATTCCTCCCCACCGTTGCGAAATGGGGTATACACTATTAGGTTCATGACACTTAAGGCTATTGTTCCCCATTAGTGGCATCTTGCGACAATCCCTGTGAAATTCATGTTATTGATTTGAACAATAAATCACTCAACCAATCAAAACCGATATGACGTAACAAAAGAATTAAAAATTGATATTCCTCCCCACCGTTGCGAAATGGGGTATACACTATTAGGTTCATGACACTTAAGGCTATTGTTCCCCATTAGTGGCATCTTGCGACAATCCCTGTGAAATTCATGTTATTGATTTGACCAATAAATCACTCAACCAATCAAAACCGATATGACGTAACAAGAGAATTAAAAATTGGTATTCCTCCCCACCGTTGCGAAATGGGGTATACACTATTAGGTTCATGACACTTAAGGCTATTGTTTCCCATTAGTGGCATCTTGCGACAATCCCTGTGAAATTCATGTTATTGATTTGAACAATAAATCACTCAACCAATCAAAACCGATATGACGTAACAAAAGAATTAAAAATTGATATTCCTCCCCACCGTTGCGAAATGGGGTATACACTATTAGGTTCATGACACTTAAGGCTATTGTTCCCCAGTAGTGGCATTTTGCGACAATCCCTGTGAAATTCATATTATTGATTTGAACAATAAATTACTCAACCAAGCAAAAGCGATATGACGTAACAAAAAAATTAAAATTTGGTATTCCTCCCCACCGTTGAGAAATGGAGTATACACCATTAGGTTCACGACACTTAAGGCTATTGTTTCCCATTAGTGGCATCTTGCGACAATCCCTGTGAAATTCATGTTATTGATTTGAACAATAAATCACTCAACCAATCAAAACCGATATGACGTAACAAAAGAATTAAAAATTGGTATTCCTCCCCACCGTTGCGAAATGGGGTATATACAATTAGGTTCACGACACTTAAGGCTATTGTTCCCCAGTAGTGGCATCTTGCGACAATCCCTGTGAAATTCATATTATTGATTTGAACAATAAATTACTCAACCAAGCAAAAGCGATATAACCTAACAAAAAAAATAAAATTTGGCATTCCTCCCCACCGTTGAGAAATGGAGTATACACCATTAGGTTCACGACACTGAAGGCTATTGTTTCCCATTAGTGGCATCTGGCGACAATCCCTGTGAAATTCATGTTATTGATTTGAACAATAAATCACTCAACCAATCAAAACCGATATGACGTAACAAAAGAATTAAAAATTGATATTCCTCCCCACCGTTGCGAAATGGGGTATACACTATTAGGTTCATGACACTTAAGGCTATTGTTCCCCATTAGTGGCATCTTGCGACAATCCCTGTGAAATTCATGTTATTGATTTGACCAATAAATCACTCAACCAATCAAAACCGATATGACGTAACAAGAGAATTAAAAATTGGTATTCCTCCCCACCGTTGCGAAATGGGGTATACACTATTAGGTTCATGACACTTAAGGCTATTGTTTCCCATTAGTGGCATCTTGCGACAATCCCTGTGAAATTCATGTTATTGATTTGAACAATAAATCACTCAACCAATCAAAACCGATATGACGTAACAAAAGAATTAAAAATTGATATTCCTCCCCACCGTTGCGAAATGGGGTATACACTATTAGGTTCATGACACTTAAGGCTATTGTTCCCCAGTAGTGGCATTTTGCGACAATCCCTGTGAAATTCATATTATTGATTTGAACAATAAATTACTCAACCAAGCAAAAGCGATATGACGTAACAAAAAAATTAAAATTTGGTATTCCTCCCCACCGTTGAGAAATGGAGTATACACCATTAGGTTCACGACACTTAAGGCTATTGTTTCCCATTAGTGGCATCTTGCGACAATCCCTGTGAAATTCATGTTATTGATTTGAACAATAAATCACTCAACCAATCAAAACCGATATGACGTAACAAAAGAATTAAAAATTGGTATTCCTCCCTACCGTTGCGAAATTGGGTATACACTATTAGGTTCATGACACTTAAGGCTATTGTTCCCCATTAGTGGCATCTTGCGACAATCCCTGTGAAATTCATGTTATTGATTTGAACAATAAATTACTCAACCAAGCAAAAGCGATATAACCTAACAAAAGAATTAAAAATTGGTTCCTCCCCACCGTTGCGAAATGGAGTATATACCATTAGGTTCACGACACTTAAGGCTATTGTTCCCCAGTAGTGGCATCTTGCGACAATCCCTGTGAAATTCATATTATTGATTTGAACAACAAATTACTCAACCAAGCAAAAGCGATATAACCTAACAAAAAAAATAAAATTTGGTATTCCTCCCCACCGTTGCGAAATGGAGTATACACCATTAGGTTCATGACACTTAAGGCTATTGTTCCCCATTAGTGGCATCTTGCGACAATCCCTGTGAAATTCATGTTATTGATTTGAAAATAAATCACTCAATCGAGGAAAAGCGATATGACGTAACAAAAAAATTAAAATTTGGTATTCCTCCCCACCGTTGCGAAATGGAGTATACACCATTAGGTTCATGACACTTAAGGCTATTGTTTCCCATTAGTGGCATCTTGCGACAATCCCTGTGAAATTCATATTATTGATTTGAACAATAAAAAACTCCATCAAACAGAAGCGATATGACGTAACAAAAAAATTAAAAATTGGTATTCCTACCCATTGTTGAGAAATGGGGTATACACCATTAGGTTCACGACACTTAAGGCTATTGTTCCATATGCCACGTCGTAGAGTTTGTACTAGAATGCCACCATATACACTTGGTAAGTTGTTGCTTTTCGCACGAAATGACCCATGTGCCATTTCCATATGGCGGGGAAGAGTAGTTATTTTTCTTACAAATTCATGGACATATTCTATTGTATCGAGTGTTTTATTATATGGCCAATAACAAGACATCGTAGAGTTTGTACCAGAATACCAAGTTTATATGGTGGCATTCTGGTACAAACTCTACGATGTCTTGTTATTGGCCATTTAATAAAACACTCGATACAATAAAATATCTCAATGAATTTGTAAGAAAAAAAATTACCCTTCCCTCTCCATATGGAAATGGCACATATAATAATTAAAGTTATGTAATCCAATAAGAAAAAAAAAATATATTTTCTTGTTTGTCTCTTTCTAAAATTATATAGCTTTCTCAAGAATTTTTTATTTAACGGTGTAATTAACTAACACATATTGGGCCCGATGGAACCATAAAATTCATGTTATGGTATTTTATTTTCCTGCTTCCTATATGAATTTGTATTGAAAAAACAAAAATTACATAACATAACATAAAATTTTAGAAGGCAGAATCGGGCCTATTAGATATTTAAAATTCTTATTGGATTCCTATATGTATATTTGTTATTTTTTGTTATAAACTTCACAGCTGTATATAATATTAAAACTATGTCTATTTCATAAAACAATAGTTTTAACAGTGTAAATCACTCACACTTACGAATAAAATCAAATTCCAATTGGAATTATATACGTATACGTGTTATTTTTTTGTTATAAACTTCACACCCATCAAAAAACAGTGTTTTTTGTACTTTTAGGTTAGAATATCTCATAAACCTGACGTGACAGAGCAATTCTGAGCCCATATTCGGATTCAGCGTAAAAAATTACTTCGGAAACAACTATTCATTGTCCAGGGGCACCAAATTTTTAAAATTTTGCAGGGTAGTGTAATTAACGTCAAAAACGTCACTTTGCAAAAAAAAAAAAACAAGTAAACTTCCAAAATCAATATTTGTAAGTAAATTGTTCCAACTTAACGTAGAATTAAAGTCATAAATGCAATATGCTGCACATCATCCATATTTCGTAAATGGCTAATCGAAGTAAAATAAAAACGACATAAAAGTTTTTAATTTGTCATCAAGTTAAGTAGCTGAGACAAATTTTGTCATTTCCAATTCCGAACGTAACACTCTCATTGATGCTGTAGTTGAAGGTCAACTGGTCAACAGCAAACTATTATAAAATTCGAATCGTACAATATCATTCTTTACTTCACAGTACCAGTTTTCAAAGTCAGTAGAAGAGCGAACTCAAAACTTTCTGAAGCAAAATAGTTTTATATTTCTGGTTCCATCTGATCGAAAAGACTGATGATCGAGGATGGCTGGCATCACCATCCAAATGAAATTATTTGATTGAGAATAATTTATGGAGGGGATACAGGTTATCAGCAATAATAATTTAGCTCCAATAAAAGAAACAAAGCAAATATGTCTAAATAATATAAAATTTAAAAATCAAAATTAAATGAGCAGCCACAACTTCAGTGAATTTAGAAATTGATTGGTACCAGTCAAGCATCTTATGATTTTCGGTAGTTTATTGAACATGCTGGGCAAATAACTCCCTCTTCGAAACAGGGACAATGCTTCGAAGGAAGAATACTTTTAAAACTCTGTAAACATATAGATTTCTAATCTACAAATCTTTAGATTTAATGAATAAAGGTTTACAAGACTCATATCTATGAACACCATACAGTGTACACATAATAAATTTCTGTGACGTGACAATATGTTTGATGTTTTGAAAATATACTTCATCCCAGACTGTGATTTCATAGCTTAACCGTAACTGAACCAATGCAAAATAAATATTTCTTAAAGTAGAAATACAGCACAAAGGACGTAATGCAGACATTCTACGATTGCTATTGATTAGTTGGTTCTGTAGAAGCCTAATGTGACTCTAAAAAGTTAGCCAATTGTCAATTATGACGCCAAGATATTTAATATTATCTACGTACTCTATTTTAACGCAAGAATCTAAACATTTATAGACGACTGGATCCAACGTACTATGATTATAAAAACACATTTGTGAATATGCATATAACTCTTTCTCACAATGACCCGCAGGTTACAAATTTTGAAAATCATTGCTTTTGATTTTTCACTTATGAGCATAAAGTGCGAATCAAACCATTGACGCAAAAATACTAAGTCTTCTTCCATCCATTTCTCGACTATACTTTTATGGTTACCTGAGTAAACTAGAGATGTATCATCAGCAAAACCACCGGATGCTCCTTTAAATGAAGATGAAGCAACGAATTTGTATATAAGTACATATTAAGAATATAGTATTGGACCTAAAACCGACCATTCCGGAACACCACAATTTACAGATAAACGACCACTCAAAACCCATTAATATTTACAACCTGTGTTGTATTTGTTAAATAGGAAAGAAACCATTTATTCGATAACCCCCATTGAATTCAATTTAGTCAGCAGCAACTTATGGTCAACAGTATCTTCTGATATGTCAACAAAATGGCTATACACTTGTTGCTCCAAATTTAAGATATGATAAATGGTGCTTAATAAATATTCTAAAGCATTTTCTGTACTAAAATGTTCCCGAAATTCATATTGATGATTAGATAAAATTTTATTTTTCTTGAGAAATGATAAGATCCGTGACTTAACACATTTTTCTAAGATACTTGAGGATACACTTAGTAGCGATATGGGACAATAATTTACAGATAAGCTTGAGTCACCCTTCTTTAAAACAGGTATTACTACTGATTATTTCATATCGTCCCGAACTTCGCCAGTTAAAATACTTGTATTGATAATATGGCACCATGGAAGCGAATAACGTGCAATTTTTTTGAAAATAAATGTAGAGGTACCATTGATACCCGAAAAAAAATTATTTTTAAGCGACATAATGATCTGGTAACATTCAATTTTATCAATTGGGAAAAAGAAGAAATTTGGATAATTAAACCCAAAGCGTTCCCAATTAATGCTATACCGGGAGTAATAGAGGATTTAAATTTGGTGCCAATATATCAAAAATATTTATTAAATTCATTTGCCATTGCATCACAATTACTAAGTATTGAACCATTTGAGTTGATAATACTTTGGAGTTTTGACTTTCGCCTAGATGTACCAAGAATAGAGATTTTTGTTCATTATTTTTTCTAACCTCATATAACTGTCCAGCGATACCTAAACTTTTATATTTTGTAACATAACCTTGAAATAAATGTAGTCTTTTTTAGGGAATTTTGTAACAGCGGTGCCATGTATTTTCGTTCCGGAATGAATAGTTTCAAACCAAGTTTTTGTTGGTATAGAATTATTCTAACAATAATTTTGAAAAATTTTATTTTTTATTGAATTTTTAATATCAACTGATAAAAGTAAAAAGAAAATTAATTATTTCCGATAAATAACTATTCCTTTTAACAAAGTAGACGGCATTTATTTTAAGCATGATTTGAAATTTAATTTTTATATCAATTACTATTTCAGTTACCTAAGTAACACGGTAAAAATATGTGATGCAGTGATGCTGTGTTATGACATCGGAACATGGGAAGGTAGGAAGATTGACACGACCAACAAAATTAATTAACAGGTTCCCTGCCGATGTACCACCGGTATACCACACTAAATAATACAACAAACGGCCTGTCACAAACCGGTATATTACGCTTAATATGATTTACAGCGGCCAGGGTATCACTGGTACGCCACTCTTTATAATACTACTAACGGAAGTGTAACACCGGTGTACTGGTAGTCCAATGCTCGATGACTGTACTTGTCTGCGTGGTACACCGGTGGCCACTGGCAGCTTGTTGTATTATTTAATGTGGTATATCGGTGGTACACCGGCAGGGAACCTGTTAAAATGTCACCAGCCCCGCCTACTAGCTTACTATGATCAAAAGTAAGACATTTTTCAACTAGAGCATGGAACTAATAAGATATTTTAAATAATTTGATTGGTCGTGTCAATCTTCCTACCTTCCTATGTTCCTATGTCATAAACTCAGCACAAACTGTTCGACTGTGATTTTTATGTTAGTTTTGATCCACACACTTTTGCCTAAAATATTTTTCGTCTATAAGCTCATAATTTTAGTTTTCTTGTATGATTAAGTTGGATTGTCTGCGAATATTTTGGTTAAAGTTAAAAATATTTTATCTTGGCGGGAGTTTCCATTCGATCAATTTGAGTTATTTGATTGGCGGAAAAGTGTGAATCTAAAAATTCCCACAAAAAATCACAGTCGAACAGTCGGCTTTTTGAGTGTTTTATGTGTTGCATTGGTTCAACGAATCGGCTGCATAGATCTTGTGTACGATGGGGAATATTTCTCGTTATTGATAATTGGTTTTTTGGATGATTTGGAGACGTGAAAATGGTCAAATTGACAGTAATACTTAATTTGTTTGCTAATTCCTGGTTGTATTTTTGTTTGCGGGCGGGCTTTACCCATATAGGATCTTGATGTAGAGGAAGGCAGGGAAGGTGACAGGCTTTGTCTATGTCACTCTAGTGGATTATTATTATTATATTTTTTTAATGAGACCATAATTACCGTATTCCGCTTTGATTGATTGACTGAGCTGACTTGGGGTCGGGGAAGGACTAGTCCATTGGAGTGACGGGAACGGGCATTTTCTTCTTTTTATTTTTTATTTTATTTGTAACAGGATTTTGTGGGTAGGTGTTGACGGCGGGCCGGATCATAGCCGGGAGTTATTAGGGGGATTAGTTGTTATTGGTGCTCATATCGGAACTTACTATTTTTTTAATTTTTTTGTTTTCGGATGGTTTCCGTCATAAAATGAAAAAATTGAAAGAGTATCTATACCATAAAAGCGTAATGCGGTTAGAGTTGTTGGTGTATGTGGGGGATGTGTTTCTATGAGAGCTGCTATGGAGTGATCTCGATTTGATGTTTTTTGTCAGTAGTTGTGGTGGGCCGCTGATACGGATTTGATTTTTGATTTTCATAGCAAATTATATAAAAAACAAAACAATGTAATGAAATTTTTTTTTTAGAATGCTGTCTTGTTCACACGACCATCGGTTTTATATTTTATATTTTGGTCCCATTTTGTTTTGACTGGCGGGCTATTGTTTGGGGTGTGGTATCGAAATGAAAGTACCGATACTTTACTAATTACTATAGTATCGCAATAAACGTATCGATACCAATATTTGTATCGTAACATATGTAAGTATCGATACTCCTAAGTATCGAGTACAATTTAAAAACACTTTCGATTTACATAACCATAAGCCTTTTTCGAGTTTGTGTTAAAATTGTTAAAATCGCTCAATAGAAAACAATCTTTCTGATGGTACGGAGGTACCGGGTATTATCAGGTACTTCTTGGCGTGGCGGTACAAGAAGGGAAACCTTTTTCATTTCTTCCCACTGAATTATAGGGTCTGGGCAAACGGAATTCGCCAAATACTCAGCTCATAAGGACTGTATCGAAAAGAAAGTATCCACAAAAAAATTTAGTTTTTTTCGCCTTGCTCTAATTCTATTGTAACGGAAAAGTGCCGTTAGATAGAATACCTTTTTGTAGGTAAATATTGCGCAGGATTTTTACAATTTGTTACCCAATTGTAATATTGTCACGAATTAAAGAAGAAGTGCTTAAATTTATTTTGCACAAATTTTGCATTTAAAACAGTGTTTCGTTTAGAAATTTAGCTAAGCGCGAAAATACATATAAGTAAAAATGCAGTGAGAAAAATAATTAATAAGTCTGGGGAACATGGTACGGTAAAGGATTTACGAAAAAACGGTCGAAAACAAGGTCCCAGCAATCCCAAATTAGAGCCAAAATTGTGAGTGAAATTCGCAATAACAAATCAATGTCTGTCAGAGATTTATGAGGGTGGTACTAGCATATGAATGATCCAGCGGGTAAAATAAGGCATGTGACTTGAAGACATATAAGAAACATAAAGTTCCGAAACGAAGTGAAAACAAAAAATTGCATGTTAAAACCGTGCAACTGACCATTAATAAATTTGGAGCTGTTAAAAATCCACTGCATCACTTTTGTGGAAAAACAATAAACTCCGCCAAATTCACCAGAACTTTGACCAACTGAAAGATATTGGGCAATTACGAAGCGTTACTTGAAAAGTAAAGGTAAACTAGCAGAAAATTTCAAAAAGTTCACAAAGTTAGTCCAAAGCAACCAGACAAATTAATAAAACTACTGTGCAGAATCATGAATTGTATAATTAATATTTAAAATGCTGAGTTTTAAATTGAAAGTTGTAAAATTTTAAACTAAAGTGTTTCCAATACAATATTTTTATTAAAATATGTATGTAGATTCATGTTTAAAAGGTTTCGGTTTAATTTAAAATATGTGCTGTTTTAGTTCTAAAATTTTTTGTCTGCTCTTACTGATATAGCACAATTTTTAAATTAAAAACTTTGTATTTAATTATAAAATTCGTTTTTTCTCTCAGTGTGTTAGAGCAGAACTACTCATTATCAAAAGATGTCTTATTTGCATCAAATAGAGAAGGAACGTTTGTCGAAAATTTTGTGTTAAGAAATTTCATCAACATTTGACCATACTGACCATTTTTAGCTAAACACTGATCATAAGCTGCTCACAAAAATTTCCATACCAATCCAAAGTTAGCGGAGATGGCAATTCACCGATTGGAATGCGACGCAAAAAATATAAAGGGCAAAAATCGCACGAGGTCATCAGAACTTCGGTCATGAAACTAATTTGAACTCCCTAATCAATCCCCCCTCCCCCCCCCACCCAGCTGAGCCTCTTAACTTAATCTTCAGCTCAAATTCCAACTCAAATTATCAACCACCAACTGAATCGCAACGCAATCCCCCAACCAAACCCTCAACTCTATTACCAATTTAACCCCAAATCAACACCGTAACCTAACCCCAAACGCAATGCGTAACTCAAACCACAAAACCACCTCCAAATAATTCCCCAACCGAACAGCTCACTCAACCCCGCTGGGTTGCGCTAACTCAACCCAAACTGAATTTAAACTCAACTTAACCCTATACTCTACTCCACCCTCACTGGCCAACTCAATCCTGAAATCAACTCGATTCAAAAAATACATGCGTGAATAAATTCAACTCAAATTAACTCAATCTAACCTCCAGCTAAATCCAAACTCGACCCCAAATTAATGCTCAACCAAACATTTCACTCAAACTCAGCTACAATTTAAACCATAATGAACCCTAACCCGACCTCAATCCAAACCTCAACCCAACGCTAAACTCAACCATATATCAACCTCAACTCAACCGTCAACTCAACCACCAATTCAACCTACCAGCTCAAATATTAAATCAACATGGTTCGAAAATTACATGGTAACATGAACCCAACTTAATTTAATCTCCACTTCAACTCCCGACTCAACCCCAAACTCGTTTCTTTTTTACATGAGCTTTCCAGCGAAGCTTAGCGTCTAATGTCATACCGATATATACTGGTTTGTGTACTAATTTCTTGTTTGTAAAGTCGACATGTACAGATTTAGTTTCATTTAATTTTATGCGCCATTTTATTGTCCAGTTGTATACTTGCTCTATGGCTGTTTATAATTTCTCTGTTGTATCTAAGTTATTGTCACCTACTGGTTAAAGTGGCTATCGTATTGTTATGTGAGATTGGAACATCTCGGGTGTAGTAAAAATATAAGTGGCCCAAGTACACTTCCTTGTGGAACTCCTGCTCTTATTTCCTTAAGCTCAGAATATCATCTTCTTGCTTAAGCCTGAAATATCTTTCCTTTGGTATATGCTACCAGTATTATGCTGTACTATTAAGGTAGGATTAATTTGAGTTTGTAGATTAAACCTTCGTGCCAAACCTTGCTAAATTAAATTTTAACAAAAAATTCGTAATTTTAGATATCTGAGAAAATTATTATTTTTGTTTTTAATTCTACATATATTTTGAAAATTCTCCGAATTTATCCGAAAAAATTCAAAATTTTCAAATTTTTAATCTAATACATATTTCAAGAATTCAAATTATTATTACTCCAATATTCCAGATATCATTCTCGACTAAAATGGCATCAACAAACAAAAAATTTTAACTCTAAATATAAACGCAACTTTTTTTCTGACATTTTCAGTATACATCTAAGTGACTTTTGCATTTATTGTTTAATTGTCACTATTGTAAATGAATAAGTTGTTCTTAATTGTGAATGAAAATGACTGCATCTAACATTGAAATGGATGATCAGAATTATTTGATTAAAATTAATGACGAAACAGAGTTAATTGGTTTAAACTAACTTCCCAAAAAGTCTGCTGATGTGTATTTACGCTCATATGATAAGTTTATGGAGTGAAAGAAAAAAACAAAAAAATTACGAAAAATGCATTAGTGAATCGGTTGTTGGTACACTTCAACAACCTTAAAAGCAAGCAACTCGAGCGGCCGAATTGACCAAAGCTGATGTTAATGATGTGTGTGAAAAAGGAGATGTTTACATTACAAAAATTCCAGAAACAAAAACAAATGTACAGTCATACCCCGCTTAACGTTGTTAATTGGTTCCGAGAAATCGCGACGTTAGACGAAACAACGTTATAAAGGGCGAAGGAATTTTAATCATTTTATTTCATGATATTACAATAAAAAAATTAAAACGACGTTACAACGAAACACAGCGACGATAGAGCAAGGTTTGTTCGCATTTTACTAACGACGTTACAGCGAAACGACGTTATGAGGGGGGACGTTGTACGGGGTATGACTGTAGTGTGCACATTTACTGTGGAGGAGGAGTATTCAGAATATATCAGAAAGTCGAACTTCGTCCATCAGTTGTTGGTCATATTGGATTCTTTGTCAATTACCAACGGGGAAAATGCACATCTCAATCAGTTGGAAGAAATACATTTTTAAGTACACCTAAACAAATTTCTAATGATGTCTACAATTACACGGGCCATAGTTTTCGGCACACATCTGCAACATTATTGGCACACAATAGTGCCGATTTACTAACTCTTAAACGCCACGGTGGGTGGCGATCATCCAGTGTAGTGGGAAGGCTATATTGATGAATCGACATCAAACATAAGAACAATTCGTAATCTGATTGATCAAATCTATATATATATATATAAAGAAGAAAAGTGTGTATGTATGTATGAATATTCGTATGTATGTATGTTCCACAAAAGCTCTTGGTCCACTCGAGCGATTGTTTCCAAATTTTGCACGAATACTTTTTAGCAGTCGAGAAAAAACATAGGGGGTTAGTTTTCAATAATTGGTACCCCTTCCTCATGCTCCCCTGTGAGGTGCCATTTAGTAGAGGTAATAAACTTCACCGATTGAGCTAATTTTTGGATATTTTGTGCAAAATTAAAAATAAATCGACACGTGTATCATTATTTTTTAACGGTGATGGTGATGGTAGTGTTGATGGTAATGTTAATGATGATGATGATGAGTTTGGTGAGGTTGATGATTTTGATGATTATGGTGATTTTGATTGTGATGATGATGGTGATTGTGATTGTGTTTGTGATGGTGATGATGATAGTGATGGTGATGGTATAATGGCATGATGGTATGCAGGTAGGATGGTATGATGATATGAAGAAGTGATATCAACATGATACAATTGTGTGATGGTTTAACGGAATGATGGTTTGATAGTTTGATGGTTTGATGATATAATGGCATAATGATATAAAGGTATGACAGTGAGATATCAAGCCAGGTATGATGATTTAATCTATCTTCATTATATATGTATGTATATAAAGAAGAAAATTATGTTACTTGATCGACTCAAGCGATTGCTTCCTTTGCGTCTTTTTGCACGAATACTTTGTAGCAGTCGAGAAGAAATATAGGGTTGTTATAGTGATCGAAAATGTTACCCCTTTCCAATGCTCCTCAGTGAGACGCCATTTACAAGAGGTATTTTTAAAACTTCTCCGATTGAGTTGATTTTTGCATGTTCACTGGAAAGTAAAAACAAATCACCACGTGTTCCATTTTTTTTTAACGGTGATGGTAATGGTGATGGTAAATGTTGATGGTAATGTTGATCGTAATGTGGGATGATGATGGTGATGATTATGGTGATATGGTGATTTTGATTGTGGTTATGATGGTTTAAAGGAAGGATGGTAAGATAAAATAAGGCTTGATATGGTAACATGATACAAAGGCTGATAGTATGATTGAAGGATGGTGTGGTGGTTTGATGGTTTGATAGTATCATGATGGTGAGATGGTTTGATGGTATGAGGGTTTCAAAGTATATTTGATGATGGTGCTTTGGTGTTGATGGTATAAAGGTATGATGGTTTCAAGATACGATTGTAACATGGTGCAATTGAGTGATGGTATGATGATAAGCTGGTATGATATTATTATGTTATGGTGGTGTAATGATATGGTGATGTAATGGTGTAATGGTATGTCGGTAAAACGTGCTAATGGTTTGATGGCACGATGAGCTAACTGTATTATGATATGATGTTGGGGTATAATGGTATGATGATAATATGGTGTGGTTGTATGATAGTACGATAGTATGATGTTATAATTGTATGATTATTTATGACAACACGCAAGTTCATCTGTAAATCTACGCCTCATCGAGGGATACGCCAACTTCTTCGATTAAGAAAAGCAAGAATGTAAGCACAATGAAGAACTTGAGGAATTTTTTTTTAAAGCATAGAACTCAATTACCTGAATATTAACATGAGGGTCTTATGGTATGGGAGTTCTGTCTCACATGCTCACATTCAATATTTACTTCCCAGAGACGCAACCCCCTACAAATAATTAGAAATTAACAGTGACAACATGGTATCGTAGGTAGATCTATATCCAACAGATTGACAGAACTCGATCCTTCTCATTGGGTACAGAGAACGCACCTTCATTCCGAGAGTGGGAACTTCAAAAAATTTGTATTTAACTCCGAGAGCAAAATCAAACAATGTGGGTTAAAGCAAGCATTGCGGTGAACCCGACAAATTATTTTTGTCTTGATTTTATTCAATTCACTTGAGAAATTGTATTCAAATGCTCCTTGCTGTATTTTCAATTATATTTAAAATAAAAACCCCTGTTGAAGTACACCAATTGAATTTTAACCCTGCTTTTAATCTGCTGAATTTAAGCACCTCGCATTATGAAAAAGTTTTATATCTTATGAGTACCGGATGTCAATGGACGATGGGTTGCAGATTAGTTGTGACTTTAAAATCATCACAAATCTTTAGCGCTCCATTTTGCTTCGTTGCTGTTATGATTGGTGCATATTTAAATTTCAGCTTTTACGGCAATGTATTTGTGAAAAATTAATGGTTCAAGACTTTAAATATTTTGTTTGGATTTTTTTCTTAAACCGAAATATCAATTTCGAAAATTAATCGAAATCCAAATTTTTAACTGTTAATTTGAAACTTTGGATTTTTTTCATTTTCAAAGTTTACCCCAATGCAATTGATAGAATTAAGTATTTTAACCTATAATGCGGTAGGGCACGTAAACTGTGCATCATTATTCTTTATATCAAATCACGTAAACCAAATTTTGTTAATAGTACATTATTGCAATAGGGGAGGGATAGACAAATTATTTATCTGTCTATAATACTAATAAAAATGAAAATGCTCTTCACACGTTTCCATGCTATTCATCACACCAAATTTACATATTGCATAGTGGTTTCACAGGAAAATTAGCAGATTTTCGTAGTATTTTCGAAAGGGTCTAGCCCCTGATTCTAGGTGCCTCCAATAATTTTTCTAAAATTTCAATTAAAAAAAAATTCAGAACTGAGTTTAGATAAATGGTTAAATGAAATTAATCGTATACTCTTATCCGAAGGGGCGGTTTCCTTGATTGAGGTGCTTAAAATATGTTTTACCACCTTTTGAAGAGAACATTGGAAAAACGATATAAGTTAATTTAAAAAAAAAATAGATTTTGGTTCTCTCTGCTAAAATAAAAATATTTTATTTACCTCGGGGAACGCCGGGTACCTCAGCTAGTTTCTTATAAAAACCCCAATGCTTATCAAGAGCATCAATCGAATGCAGTATATCCACATCAGGTACTTATTTCAATACCGTTACAATCAAATTCTGTTCCAGTCACATCAACTTGCTAACATTGTCTCAATCAGATAAAACCAACACAATAATGCCGAAAGAATTGTTTGTGGGATGCAATTTAATAATTGCATTGTAACGATGAACTACAATTTCAATAAATAAATCAAATTGCAATTATATTTCGATAAACGCGGGCAGCTCTGTTTATTTGGTTAGCTTTTTGTCTCCTTGCAAGATGCCAAATAAAACCATAAATATTAAAAAAGTAATCATTTCACTAACCATTGTAAACTACAATAAAATAATGTTAAAATAATAAATTGACGTCTGATTATGTTAAAAACAGCTTTGCACTACATACACCCAAAATCAAAAATTTACGTATTTCATTTCAATGCTCAATTTTCACAAACATTTTTTTTTAACAAATATATAGTTTCAGCCCAAATAAACCCTGCCCCACATACAAAACAAATCATAAAGTAAAATCTCTATGATTGGATCAGATCAATGGGTCACAAAATAAAATAAAACCTAATCCGTTCAACATCAGGGTCATATAGATTGTGTGTATGTAAATATATATTTTTCCATTTTCCCATCTATAAATTGATTTTCCCCGCAGTATCTTTTCTGGATAGATTTACATTCAGACTTATTTTATTTTTTAAACATTTTCCCATCTTCGGGCGTAATCTAGTTTGGGTCGATTATATGGTTTTTGTATATACATATATATACAATAGAACGAAGGAAAATTGATGTACGATTTACAGTCGAGGAAATAAATATAAACGATCGTATATGGTAAAATTTGTCAAGCACTGTAATTTATCCATGATAATATGTATACACAAGGAAAGCAACAAAAAAAAACTCATTTCCTCTTTCGATTTATTTCACTTAACATTTTCCCTTGTTGCTAAACTAACTATTGTTGTTCGCTTGCGTTCTTGTTGGTTTCGTATCCATTATTATCCATTTTACCGTACTCCTTTATTTTTATTATTATTATGTATTTCTAATTTGCATATCTCTTAGAATAGATCTACATTATAATAGATTTCTATGAAAAAGGAAGAAAACTATTTTTTTATAGTCAGGAGAATGCACACAATTCCAAAAATTTATTCCATAATTAGCATAATATGCGTTCGTACAATTATTATGTGCACTCGAATAAATATTTTAATTGGAAAAAAACTGAAGAACAAATATAATTGGTTTTTTAATGTGCTCGCCTAAATGTTGATTGGATTTTAGTTGTTTTGCGACATGCTACTAAATATTTTTCAACATAATGAGAGATTTATTCACCCCATAGTAAACGAGTAAATTAGTTTGCAATCTCCAGCTGTATCGTATATAAAGAAAAAATTTACTTCAACGTATTTATTCCAGGCACATTTAATAATCACCTTCTTCAGCCACGAAGGCTGCAAATAATATTACTAAACGCTCAATATGCGGTGATTTTGATGATCAAGAAAAGGGATTATGGTTAAGAAACGTTCGGGAAATTTACTTAGTCTCAGAGATTTTCGTCTGAATATACTGTTTTCTGTCACATGATCCAAACAACAATAAAAAGTTGTTTTACAAAACAGGAAACATTTTAGGGAAGCCAGAAATAAAATCCACTAAATCTAAAGACGACGACCAAAGGAGCCAGAGATAATCTACAAAACACAAATAATTTAAATCAGAAGAATTCTGAAAGCCTCAAGAAACAAATGGAAGACTATTAAAAAAGAGCTGCTTTCATAATTCAACCGAGAAAGCTGGTACTGTTGGATCACAAACTTACTGCAACAAACGCAAAGGAATGAGGAATAATCGAAATAGTCGACATTAAGAAAATATTTCGTCAGGTAATATAAACCGAGAACGACCAAGATACACCAAAACCAAACAAGCTCTTTGGAGAGTACTTCACGTTTAAAACTTCACGTTTTGGCACTTGGAACGTTCTTAGTGAGATTAATTTTCAAAGTTATATGGGCCGGTTTATTAGCCGGCGTTTGCCGAATCATGTTTATTCAAACTTATAGTTCACCCCACCTACGGAAAGTTGATATTTTATAGTCAATCAGAGGTTGAATCGGGAAAATTCTTCAACTAAAGATCATCATTTTCAATGCACTCTCAGATAAATATGTGAGCTTCGGAAGCCATTCGGAAATTCAATTTCATGATAATTTTATAAAAAATAATCCTTTTCATAATTGAGGTGACCAATACTAAAATTCTCTTTCAAACGCGAGTGCTTTGCAAAAAAACCCTCGTCGATAAATACTAAGTCGCTTCAAATGTTTTTAACGCTAAAGATACCCTTTTTGGAGTAACGATTATAACGATTATTATTAAAAGGTTTAAGATAATTGTCTTAACCTCTGCACCGAGACCAGTTTAAGCTTCATTTTGGTGGTTTCACCTCAAAATTCATCAAATTTATTACTATTGCGAAATACATTAATAAATCGATAACGTTAGTCAATCATTCATTATAATCGTGGGGATTATTAACTTTCAAATTTTGCTCAATCGTGCTCAATATATGCGCTAAATATCGACTTGACTTTATTCCGAATTCCGAACCGAATATCTGTTTTTTTTCTTTAATTAAAAGCACTTCGAAAGAACGATTTCATAGTCAGGCAACAGTCACAATATCCGCAACTAGTAAAAGAAATTCTTAAAATTAGGGTATATGCAGTTATTACGAATTTCTCAGAAAATTATAAATTCTTAAAACAAAACGAGATACAAGCAGCGTATTATTATACTCATCAAGCAACATATTTTCCAATCGTTGCGTACTTTAGATCGTCCGAAGAGGAAATAAGTATGCAGTGATATCAGCTGAAGAAATCCCACGACACAGTAGCAGTTTATTGTTTTTAAACGAAATTTATTAAATTTCTAAAGGAACCCCCACATTATGAAGGGCAAGCTGAACCCAAATATCCGGTTCCACAAAAGTTATATTATTTTAGTGATTGAGATGTCTCGCAGACCAGAAATAAGAAAAATCTAGCAAACATCGAACAACATAAAGAAGATTTTAATGTTGACTGCGAATCGAATTTCTCTGCAACAAGTCACGGCAAGGGACCACCAGATGGTATTGGAGGTACGATTAAGAGGGCAGCTTCTTTGAGAAGTATTGACGCAAGTATTTTTAATACACCAAAGAGCTTTCTTGAATGGTGTAAAGATAAAAGTAATATAAAATCTATCTTAATTTGTTTGGTTCAAAAAGCACGATAAAATCAAAAAAATTGAAATCGGTAAGGTCGAGTTCAAAAAGTGGCAAACAAAAAAATACTGAAATATAATGGAATGACTAATATACTATGTATATATATACAGGGTGAGAAAAAAATATGGAAACCCTAAGAAATCTCGCGGTGTCCGATCATAAACAAAATTAATAAGTCTAAATTATAGTCTTATTTTCCAGGTCATTTTGAGGTCAAGGTCACTTTTTTAATGGGAACCTCCATTTTTGGTGCCAGAATCGAAAAGAGCGATAAACATTGTGAGGAAAAAGTATGGAAGCCCCTAGAAATCTCGCGGAGTTCGGTAAAAAAAAAATACCAAGGTTAAACCTTAGATAATTTTCAACATGGAATTCAATGGTGACCTTAAACATCATCTTCAAGGTCATTTTGAGGTTAGGATACCTAAATTTTGGAAGTTGTGATTTATCATAAAAGCGGGATTTGGCAAAAACAGTACAGGTTTGTGAAACCTGTGAAATGGCTAGGTAGTTTAAAAATTGAGTTAAAACAACTGTTAAACTGTGATGTGAACCAAGTGATCCATTAGGCGGATGAAAAAAAGACATAAGCGATGTGACGAAATAGAAGCATTATTGAAATAGACCAACTATTGAAGTGCCGCCATCCTTATGAGAAGCATCGGACGAAAATAATCTTAATGTTCGGTAGTGAAACCAGAATAGTTCCAGAAATGTACGACGCAAAATTTCATATTAATAATTACAACTTTATTCGAATTCGGATAGCCGACATACGGGTGGTGTTGCTATGTATATTCATGAAAACATAAATTTTCAAATAATTTCCAATATTGAGAAAGACCGTGCTTGGTTTTTAGCAATTCATATTATAAGAGGATACCATACAACTGGGCCATTTGGAGTAGTTTATCGATCATTTCAAACAACAAATCCGGTGTTCTTAAATAACTTCGACGAATGGTTAGAAAATGTCATAAACCGCAACAAAATAATTTTATTTTCGGTGATTGCAATATTGACGTTAAATCCAACGAATTTTACAGTGTTAAACTGAAACAGTTGATCGCAGATAATAGATTGGTTCAGATAATAGATGATCATACTAGAGTTACATGTAACAGCAAGAGCTTAATAGATGTATTAATTACGAGTACTAATGCAAAAATATTCGGTATGAAATAGTAAAAGAGCACCAAATTAGAGATCTTTACATGATAAGTGTTATTATAAATAGTAAAACGACAATGACAGCAGTAGAAAAAAGGTAATGGAAAAACTACTCTTCTGAATCACTAAATATTTCGTTAAATCAAAAATTACTGAGATTTCAAGGATATGCAGAAATAAACCAAACAGCTGAAGATTTAATATTAAAGTTAAAAACTTGTGTGAATGAATTGACGCAGACAAGAATGAAAATTATTAATTCAAAGGATAGCTGGCATAATTACAAAAAATCTAGAAATTTGTATAAACAGTCACTGAGGAAGGAGCAATCGATATATTTAAAAAACAAATTCATCGAAAACAGAAATAAACCAAAAGAGCTATGGAAAACACTAAAATCGATGTATAAAACTAAAAATCAAACACAGTGGAACATTCAATTTAACAATAAAATTATAAGTGAGAAGCACGAATTAGCCGAGGCCCTAAATCATTCATTTGTATCAAGTGTGATTGATATTCACATTAGTATTCCGGAAGTAAAAGATTGGAACATTTCAGTTGGGGATAAATGCTTTAAACAAATCTGTTTTCAACAGATGAAACAAAACACCTATCAGGATTTAGTCAAAATTATAAGTAGTATGAATTCAAATGCTGGAATAGATGGTATAAATCGAACTGTTATGATGGGTGCGATGAAAAATCAAATATTCTCTGCAAATTTCACAGAGGTAATTAATCAAAGTTTAAATCAAGCTAAAGTACCCAAATCGTGAAAGATATCAACAGTCATTCCAATTCCGAAAACTATTAAACCGTCGACACCAGAAGAATTACGCCCAATCAATATGTTGCCACCGTATGAAGCTATAATGGAACGGGTAATTAAAAATCAACCACATTAACAAAAATAATATACTAGTCGACCAACAATCTGAATTTCGAGAGCTGCACTCATGCGAAACAGCATTACACCTAATGCTAGATAATTGGAAGTCAGAAATAAATGATAATAAAGTAGTGGTTCAGTTTTCCTGGATTCAAAACGCGCTTTTGAAACAATCGATAGAAAAATTTTGCTTAAAAAGTTATGGAGTACAAGGGAGAGAACTTGAGTGGTTCACTAATTATCTCGAAGGAAGGCAGAAATACACAAAAATAGATATATGTCTCGGAACCGATACCAAACAATCTAGGAGTACGCCAGGGATCTATATTAGGACCATTGATTTTCATCCTGTATATTAATAACGTAGTCGAAGTCATAAAAAATTGTCAAGTGAACATGTTCGCAGATGATACGCTCATTACAACTTCAGCACCAACCCTTATATAGAAGCTGTACAAAAAGTAAACGAAGATTTAGAGAATTTAAGGAAACGGTTGATGTTCCACAAACTATCACTTAATATTTCTAAAACAAAGTACATGGTAATGTCAATAAGGACCAAAATAGAATGTGATGAAAATATAAAAATAGATAACCAAATCATAGAACGTGTGAAACAGTATAAATACCTGGGTGTTGTTATTGATGAAAATTTAAATTTCAACGATCATTTGGAATATATTGTTAAAAAAATGAATAAAAAATTGGGACTTTTTAATAGAATTAAGGACAAATAGCCGCTCGAGACAAAAATTATGTTCTACGAATCAATTGTCGCCCCGCCTCGCATATTGACTATTGTTCATCAGTATTTTTCATAATGAACCAATCACAAATATAACGTCTTCAAAAGATACAAAATCGATTTATGCGAGCTATTTTAAGGGCAGAAAGTAGAACCCATATAAGAGAAATGCTTGGAGTGTTGGGGTGGAAGTCCATAAATCAGAAGATTAACTTTAATGTTTTGAAACTGTTTTGTTGTACTAATAGAGAAGTTCACAGCTATAATACGAGAAATACTCATTTTCGATTACCGCTGTACAGTAAATCTTCTTCACAAAGATCATTAGGGTATAATGGAGTTAAGCTGTATAATTCATTAAGTAATTTCTATACTTTAGGAGAATTGAAGTACGATAATTTTCTAAATTTATTGAATATATTCATCAAATATAACATTAGTATTTATAGATTAAAACTTAAACAAATTTCACTTTTATTTAAATAATTAAAACAAAAAACAAAAATGTCATATATTGATAAATAAATAAATAAATACTTGTTACTTTTGGAAACTAGGAAAACGGGACACCACACAATTTTATTCAATTTTTTTTTTTTTTTCAAAATATTCCAAATATTGGATGTAATATCAAAGAGTTTGTTCGTTTTGCCCTTTTTTACTACTTTACTATTTTAAGGTTTGAAAAAACTTCGAAAATGCACCCACGGTAATCGAGCGAATGCTATTGCTGAGGAACTGTCCCCAGTCATTTAACACTATCAAGAATCTTTGTACTTTGTGCTTGAAGTTAGTGAATGACCGAGTAATTAGATGTGACTTGCTTAATTTTTAGCACTATACGAAATATCGCTAATAAACTCTTTTAAAAAAAAATTTCTGACTTCAAAAGATATCGATTTTAGCGTTGGAGGTCTGACCTAAACTTTCGGTATGAATTCAGAGTTTGTACAAATTAAACCGTCACTTAAGCAATGGAGCAAATCTTAAATGTTCAGAATCGCAATTTACTAGTGCAGTGCCTACATTAGCCATAAATGAATTATGGAGGGCAAAACCCTCTTGGCATGGGTACTAGAGATTTTAATCAATTTTATTTGTTCTAAAATTTTAATATTAATGAGTCTAAGCGTAGGATTTCTTCATGAATTGCTTTGGCTAATTTTTTAATGACGATCAAATATGAAAGTTACAAGAGAGAATTGCGTCATTTGTTGCCGAATTACAGGTAAATCGGGCTTTTCAATTTTTCGCAGTTTTTAAACCTATTCGATATTTGTTTGGGGTAATGTCAAATAATTTTGCTACCAAGCAATTTTCATACAAAAACAAACAAAATACCTGCGAACCAATTTTAACAGAAAAATTGTTAGGATGTTCTTTTTTGGAAACAAACAAAAAATTGGGGAAAATTAAAAATTGAAATTAATATTATGGTCTATTGATACAAAAAAACGGCTGGCAATAAACCGGCACACAAAAAATTAATATTTGAGATACAAAAAAATAATAAAACGGCACAAATTAATGAGCAACAAACAAAAATTTCTTGGCATCATAATAATAATTTGGCAACATTTATAATTTTTTGGCACTATTAGAAGGGTATACAAAAATTATTTTTTGGCATCGAAATAAACATTTTGGGCGACAAAAATAATTAACTGGCAACAAAGTTATAAATAAATAAATTAAAAATTAAAATAATTAAATTAGTTTTAAAATATTCTGGAAAATGGAGATCCCTAATTTAACTTAGAATTGTAGAGGCTAACGGCTTCGGTAACTCTCACGGGCACGCGGGAGGTCGCTTCGCTCCCCCCCGCTTAGCCCTCCGAGGGGCCTTAGATTTAAACTTCGAGGGACGTAGGAGCCAGGATAGGCAAACATGTCGCACTGCGTACCGCACGTAGGAGCAGATTATATAGAATCTATTAATGACACTGCAATATTTTATATCGATCCCCCATCAAATATTAAATAATTTGTATCGATTAAATTTAATTTTTTTTCTCGATTTTTTTTTTTTACTCTAAAAATTATTTTTTTCTGTTCCAAATTATTATATTTGTTGCCAATTTATTAATTTTGATGTCAATGTTTGTCGCCACAGTATTTAATAATGTCCTTCAAAAATATTTGTTTGTTTTTTCATATATGGTGCCAAAATATTATTTGTGATGCCAATTTATTATTTTTGATGCTAATGTTTGTCGCCAAAAAATTTTTCTTGTATGCCCGTTTAAATTGTCCCCAAAAAAACTATTATAGATAAATATACTGAACTGAGCTCAATTTCTACTACGAACAGTTCAGCATGTTTTGATTCAATAAACATAATCATAAAATATGGTTGGTAAAATGGATCCGAGTATTTTATTGTCGGCTTCCGAATCGCGATTTGCTAGATTATCGAGTATTTGCCCCTATTGCAAGATTTTTCGAGATTTTGTCATGTTTAACTAAGATTAAATTAAACCAAAGATCATAGCATATTAGAGATGAGTCATTCGGTATAAAAAATAAACAAAAAATGAAAACGCCCCTCCCTTCCCCCATTTCTTTATATAGGTTACCTTTGCTGAACATGTAGTAAATAGAAACCGGCACATTATAGTTGAAATATTTACTTGTAATTTCTATACAAAATATTAACGTATATACAAAGGCACCCTATATATTGCATCAGAAGTACCCTATTTTTGCCTCTTTTTTCCTCTGGTTTCTTTTTTCTTTTGCGTAAGTAAAATAAAGTATAATAATTATGAAAATTTTAGACCTTGAGTCCGAAAAAGTGGGTTTAGAGATGGTGTCTGTCTATATGTCAGTCTGTCCGTCTACCAGTCTGTGTCCTCTCTACAGCCCAGATGGTTTACCTGATCGAACTAAAACTTCGTATTTAAATTTTCATAAATTAGGAGGTCCCAGTAAATTTTACTTGAAGTCGGTCAACCGGAAGTGGCTATTTCTTTGGGCCAGAAAATTTGTTTTACAAATGTCTGAAAAGTATAAGGTTTACAGAAAAACTATTATATACAAAATGATCGCCAAAAAAAAAATTAAAAAGTTAAACAAACCAAAAAAAATAATTTTCGACCTTGAGATTTTTGGGGTCCTTGAATCCGAAAAACTGGGTTTCGAAGTAGTGTCTGTTGGTCTATATGTCTGTCAGTTTGTAGCCCAGATGTTTAACCAATCAAACTTCAACTTCATATTTTAACTTTTTTCATAAATTTTAAGTCCAAGCTCCCAGCTTCCGTGAACCAGAACATTTATTTTTCAAATACATATCTCAAAAATATACAATTGAAAAAAAATCAAAAAAAATCTCTCTTTAAAAAAAAACAGTTTCCAAGAAATAACTATGCATAATAAGTTTTCACTCATAAAGTCGTGTGTTTGCCACACCTCAATTTTTTTGCTTTTGATTTACTTTGCAATTAGTTATTCCAGGATTTTCATTATATTCGAGATTTTCGGGATGATTCCAAATTTTTTGAAGAAATCAGGGTTGCTTTTGTTTTCTAAAATAATTTCAAATTATTCGAGTCTATGATAGTTACACGATATCAGTCTATAACCCTAAATTTGCAAATCGCTTTAGTTACGTGACGTTTTATACAGAACTCGTGATATATCAATATTTTATGGGATTTTTAAGGTTATTTGAGAGTTGTTTGGTTTCCAATATTTTTTCGAGGTTATTTAAGATTGATATTACTCCAGTTTAGTATGGAGTAGAATTAAGCATATCACTTTCATATGATCTGTCAGAGAAAGTGCTATTTCGAAATTCGAAATTTTGTAAACTTTGGCATAATGAAGATTTTCGGAATTATTCATTCGGAGTTGACATCGGACTTGCTATTCGAAATTTGATTTCGTGATTTTTAAAGATCATTTTTCTAAATATATTCTAAATTTATTGATAGTTATTTATTGATGTAACAACGATACATTCGATATCCTATCCTTGAGTTCACAAAACCAAAATAAAGCAACACTAGTAAAGTTGTTGTTGAAATTACTTAAATAATTAAAGTAAATTTAATAAATTTGGTTTATGATCATTTGATTATTTTAAATCTAAATGATTGGTTTAAATAGAGATTTTTTGCTTTATTTTAAGCCAAAGTACAAACGAGAGTTTAAATGGTACATTTAAAAGTCTTAACATTGTTAAAACAAGGTTTTGTTCGAAGAGATACAAACAACATCATTTTCACTGGTGTAATATTTCCGCTTGCATGCACAACTCAAATTGCTTTTTTCCTTCATTTAAACAGCGATTAGAAGATTTTACATGTGCCATCGAGATGTATGAAAATGCACATGAAAAATGTATTGTATTTCAAACATTAAGTTTTTCGTAATTGCCAGATAGATAAATATTTTACGAAGAGGAGAAATTGATAAGATTTCTGCAAATTCAGTTTCGATCTGACGAGGATTACTAAAAATTAATAGATTTTGAATCATCTCATCAGGCTAGAAATCTATCATGTACTTACAGTACTAGCGAATTTTACCATAAAATCGCTAATACTATAAGTACATGGTTGATTACATGGTTGTCAAAATATCGAAAATAATCAGCCTGATGAGATAATTGAAAAATTATTAGTTTTTTGTAATCCTCGTCAGATCGAAACTGAATTTGCAGAACTCTTAACAATTTCTACTTTTTGGAAAAATGTATGTTTGCATTGCATTCATAGGCCAGCCGACTGTTAATTTTATTATTATTATAAAAATAAAAAAGAGTGTACATGTGTTCCATTCCTTTTCCTGTACCTAATCACAGGAATCATAACATATTAAATCTGACGTAGGCGTAGCACGAGTGCAAATATTAAATCTGACGTAGGCGTATGAATTGTGTTGTCAAATTTTATGATTTTGTGATTTGCAAATTGAGTTTGAAATTAATTATTTCGTTACCGTAATTAAGAGTTACCTGCGTTTTGAAAAGTGATGTGACGTATGTATTATATGATAATCTACTAAATAAATATTGTTTTTTTGGAGACTAAACGATCATTAGAGCTAAACCAACAATCTTTTCGGAGATAAAAAGCTCATAAGAGCAAAATCAACAGTAGTACAAACAACAACAAACTTGATAAAAGGCAAATTATGCCTGCTAAAAAAGAGCAGAGATGAGTGAAGAAGAGAGAGAGGCGGCCCGTGCTAAAAATAGAGTAAGATATTTACAGAAAAAAAAGCCAATCTGTCTGAACAACATAAACGGTAAGATATGACTGAAGAAGAGAGAGAGGTGGTCCGTGCTAAAGACAGAGAAATATATTTGCAGAAAAAAGCCAATCAGTCCGAACAAGAAAAAAAGACCGAACGTGAAAAGGTGGCAAATAGAATGTGAGAAAAAAAAGCTGCACAGTCTGAACAAGAAAAACAAAACGAACGTGCTAAAAATGCAAAAAGAATTGCTCAATATCGTTCCATTCACACTGAACGTCACACTGCCTGGATTGCCAAATCTGAGGCATGTACCGTGGCACAACACACATTGGGCCCAATGTCTATTGAGTGCAATGGTTCTGGATCTTTGAATTTTGAAAGCGAAGGTTCAAAAAATAAATTATTTCAATATTGTTGCCATAAAGGCAAGATAAAATTGGAACCTCACGGGTTCCCAGATGAGCTAAAAAAATTAATGACACAAAGTGTTAATGATGAATTCGAAGAAGATTGGCCAACGGCCAGGCAAAGAAAGAATTTTATGGAGAACATTCGTTCCTTTAATAGTGCATTGGCATTTGCTTCCATGGGAGGCCCGTACCAAAATAAAAAGGGAGAAGATGTAGTTCCCACCGGAGGAATCTACTGCTTCAAAGTGTTTGGTCAAATATATCATGCGACCTCTAAATGTATACAACCAAGAGAAGGAGAAAAGCGCAAATATGCACAGCTTTACATGCTTGATTCTGAAGAAGCCTGCAATGAAAGAATAGGTGACAAGCGGAACAAGGGTTGTGATAAACAAACAATGCAAAAGTTGTCTGACTTTATGTCATCAAACAATGAGCTTGCAAAATCTTACAAGATGATGCAAGAAATAGAGGTGAGTTTAACCACTAAAGGAAATGAGCTTCTATCTTTGATTCTCTCTTTTCGAAACGATCCTCAGAAGGATAAAAGACGATACAATGCTCCAGCAGCTAATAAAATTGCTGCTATATTTCAAAACATAGTTGGTGAACCACCATTTGACAGAGATATACGTGTCTACAATAAGGATTGTACTAAAAGCACTACGACACAAATAAATATCTTGCACCGGAAATGTGACGCTATATCCATTTCTTTATTCTTATGGAAATGACGGATGGCACATTGCAGTAAAAGATATGATGTCTCAAATGGGATATTACGCTTACATCATGGCAATTAGAAAGGAGTTTAATCCATTTATATCAGCGGGAAAGCTGACACAACAATTTTCTGTTGACGCTCAAGTAAAACCGGAGTCAGGTAGAATAGAATTTATAAAGAATAATCAACGAAAACTTAGAGTTGAAAAGTACAGTGGACTAATGGATCACTTGCATCAACGAGTGAATAATGACAATGTTTCAAAAGAAAAAGTTGGAACACCAATTATTCTTCCGTCATCCTTTCAAGGAAGTCCAAGAAATATGCAACAGCGTTATCAAGATTCTATAGCCGTTGTCAGAAAATTTCGGAAACCAGATCTTTTTATAACAATGACATGCAATCCTAAGTGGACTGAAATTGTCGAAAACTTCAATGGTTGCAAACCGGAAAATAGACCAGACCTTATTGCTAAAGTTTTCAATTTAAAATTGAAAGAACTTTTGAAAGATATCAAAAAAGGATGAGTTTTTGGAAAAGTACATGCAATGGTGTACGTCATTGAATTTCAAAAACAAGGTTTACCTCATGCACACATTCTAATTATATTAGAAGATGAAGATGAGCCTCAGAGATCCCAGACAAGAAAAAATATCCTGAGCTTTACGAAGTTGTCGTAAAGCATACGATTCATGGCCCATGTGGAGTGAGAAATCCAAATTCTCCTTGCATGGAAAATGCAGGAAAGAGTTTCCAAAAACTTTCAAGAAGAAACTGATGCAAATGTCAATGGATACCCTAAGTATCAAAGATGTGATACGACGCGATGCAACCCGAAGATTTCCAATTCAGAGGTATTAATAACTCTTGGGTTGTTCCCTACAACGCTTATCTGTCACAGAAATTCAATTGCCATATTAATTGTGAATTTTGCGCTGGTATATGAGCCGTAAAATACCTATACAAATATGTACACAAAGGATATGATTGTATTAATGTGAAGATAACACATGATGAAGTTAAAAACTTCCTTGATTCACGTTATTAAAGCCCTCCCGAGGCCATGTGGCGTATAAATGGTTATTTGATGCATTGGCAATCACATTCTGTTATACGTTTGGCAATACATTTGCCAAAAGAACAATCTGTTGTGTTTTTGGAAGGTCAATAACAGGAAGCAGAAGAGAAAGTGAAAGACACTACTGTTTTGGGTTGGTTTAAATTAAACCAAAAAACTCCAAACGTGGCAACACGAACAGGGGAAAGCCAAGACAATCATCATGAAAAAATAGGTGTTGGCGAAGCTTTTTACGGCAACGAAAATGTTGAGTTACCCGAGGAAATAAGGGAAAATGAAAACGTAAATGAAAATGACAACGAAGATATTTTAAATGATGATGCAGAAGAGAATGATACCCATTGCAGTGTTCAAGCACAAGATCTATTGTACATGGATATTCCTAAACACTTTGTATTTAACAAAGGAGTTTGGGTCCCCAGAAAGCAGCGAGGGAATAAAATCATTAGTAGAATGTGT
Organism: Tipula helvola; assembly: GCA_963556165.1. Classification (NCBI taxonomy): domain Eukaryota; kingdom Metazoa; phylum Arthropoda; class Insecta; order Diptera; family Tipulidae; genus Tipula; species Tipula helvola. The sequence continues at coordinate 274,243,559 of OY744481.1, forward strand.
ACAGTAGGGATGAATGACCCTGAAAGGTTTTATTTGAGACTACTCTTGCTACGTGTGAGAGGAGCAAAATTATTTGAATGTCTACGAACTGTGGATGGTGATACATTTCAAGATGCTTGCCAAGCAAGAACGTTACTTGCTGATGATACAGAGTGGGATAATGCTCTCACAGAAGCTGCAGAGATACAATCAGCAAGGGAAATAAAACTTGCATTTGTACTTATATGTGCATATGGAAAACCAGGAGACATTTTGAGTCTATGGAATAAACATAAAGACTCTATGACTGATGACTTTGTGCGTCAGAAAAAAAGTGATCCTGAAAACCGAGCACTGCTTGACATTGAACTTATTGTTCATCAAAGTTCAGTTGACTACGAAAAAACGGGATTGCCAAAAACAAAATCCATGAATGATATCGTTTTAGAATACGATTTGGAGACTGAACGAAAAAAAGGTGAAGAATATGTATCAAAGCTCAATTGTGAGCAAAAATATATTTATGACATGGTGATACAAGCCATTAATGATCCTGACGAACCGCAACGGATTTTTTTTTATAGATGGACCAGGGGGAAGTGGAAAAACCTATTTATATAACACTTTATTAAGTGTTTTAAGAGGGAAAGGATAAATTGCACTCCCGGTCGCTCCCACCGGAATTGCTGGAACTCTTTTGGAGGGAGGAACAACATACCACTCTCAATTTAAACTACCTGTGCCATTATTAGACACAAGCTCATCTTTTATTCGAATGAAAACTGATGAGGCAAAAAGGATTAGAACAGCCAAACTTATTGATTGGGATGAGGTTGCAATGACATCTGGCAAAGCATTGAAAGCAATTGATAGATTTCTTAAAGAAATTTTCAGTAATGAAAATACATTTGAAAATGCGGTAATGCTCCTTGGAGGAGATTTCAGGCGAATACTGCCAGTTGTTCCGCATGGCAACCGAGTTACCATAGTGGAGGACACTATAAAGAGGTTTTCTCTCTGGCCAAAAATTCTTCAAGTAAGATTGAGCACAAATATGAGAATGGGGAAAGATAAAGAATTTGCCGATTGGTTAATTGATAGATGACATTTTTGCGCAACAGTTTTCAGCTATTGAAGCTAAAGACTTTGCGAATAGAGCAATATTGTGTCCTTTAAACGAGGGCACACTTAAAATGAATGATGAAGTATTGATTCGATTGCAAGGAGAAGAGAAAGTGTATTACAGCCTAGATTCTGTAGACACTGATGATGAACAGGAGAGAACAAATTTTCCAACGGAATTTTTAAACTCCATTACTCCATCAGGTATGCCTGTACATGCTTTAAAGCTAAAAGTTGGAGCAGTACTAATATTGCTTCGAAATATTTGCAGAAACAGAGCTTTGTGTAATGGAACACGGCTCATTGTTACTCATATGAAAGCAAACATTATATTTGCTAAAGTGTTGACAGGAAGATCCAAAGGAGATGAAATTGCAATTCCAAGAATTGAATTAGCTCCTTCTGACAGCAATTTTCCCTTTACATTACGAAAGCGGCAGTTTCCAATACGCGTAGCCTTTGTGATGACAATAAATAAATCTCAAGGACAAACCCTTGATAAAGTGAGATCGTATTTGCCACAGCCCGTTTTCTCTCATGTACGATTGTATGTTGCTTTCTCCAGAGTGACATCTAAATCAAATATAAAAGTACAAGTACTTAATACAAAAGAACAGGGAAACCTTATAGAAGGAAGTGACAAGGTTTTTACCCGAAATGTTGTGTACAAAGAAATTCTTTGAAACAACAATTTACTTCCAAAAATATTAAAAAGATCACATATTATAAATTCTAAATTAAAAAACATCATAATTGACGAGATCAACGTGATCGGGTGGAGGTGGGACAAGCCTTTAAAGGCTAACGATCACATAATATAAACGTTTGAAAAAAACATCAAAATTGACGAGATCAACGTGATCGGGTGGAGGTGGAAAAGGCTGCCGATTCGCATATAACATTGAGTTTCTGTTCGTTTTCTGTATTACAGAGGTTTTTAGACCCCTCACATTGTGTGACGGGCACCCCAACTAATATCTAATTATGATAACCGCGGTCAGTTTAAAAATACGTTGATTTAATAAATAAATTAAATTTGAATGATTTATAGCTCTGATCTTTTCCGAAGTCGAGTTTTGTAAAATAGTTCATTAGTCTCTAAACATAATCTCTGAATATATTTAGAATCTGTGAGTTCCATTAAAAAATTTCTAATTTTCTCCTCCCAAGGCTTCAAATTTTTAACAATTTTTCATACAAAGTCGCTCATTTCGGGTACTCTCAATTGTTCGAAAAATGTTAACCAATGTGACGCTCAAAATAATAATAACGTTTTGTTTTAGCGTTTTTTGTTTTTCAAAATTTTTAAATACATATAATTATTTGACTGGGACGGGACAAACAGGGTCCCGCTTAAAGTAACACCGGGACACGGGACATTCAATTCTAAAACTGGTCTGTCCCGTTGGAGACGGGACGGTTGGTAAATCTAATGTTCGTTGAGATAGTTTTTTTCATATGAAAATATTTTATCGTAATTTTTTTGATTCTCATAGAACATTTAACGGAATGATTTTCCAACTGAAAATACATTTCATTATATTTTCGACAAAGTGAGAATTGATTCCCTGGATTGCAAACTTCAAAACTGCCATTACAGTCGTTTGCCAATGTAGAGGAGCCCTCGAAAATACTTGGAGTTTGTGACCCAAGATAATGTATTTCATCTATAAATCATCTATAAGGATGATCCAAGATTATAAGAAAACCATTGTGCCAGTACAGATTTGTTGTTGTTTTGTATTTGTGATTAATTTTTATAAAAATCTTTATAAGGATTTATAACATAAATAATAAAATGTTTTATTAAATTTAAAATAAATTCAAAACAAGTTTGAAGTTTTCCCCTAAACCTCCAGAGATCCCTGAACATCTGTTAGTCCTTTAGGTATTAAAATAACTTTTCAGTCAAACCTTAGACTTAGATTAAACTTCAATTATGTTAAGGTCTGACCTCCAAAAATGTTACTAGGAGTCTATCACGTAGCCAATAGAAAAACATTTGAGCAAAACAGAAATAGCAGGTATTAGATGCAGGGATAGAAATATTCTGGGACCCAGACAAAATGTATCGGTCCCTTACTCTCTCTAATTTTGGTTCGTCTTTAAAGACAAACCATCTTAGACTCTTGGTTGCGACCCTTTCAGGCCATAGCTATTTTAAGGTTACCTAGAATACATACGACCGTTTACTTTGAAATCTATGGTGGGGAATATGATACCTTAGTGAGGTTCCAACTATCCCTGCATATTTAGTTTAGACAGATTAACGTATTTGAGATGTACAAACTTCACAAAGAGAAACTTTACAAAGAAACCAACCTGACAAATAGTTCAGCCCTGTCGAAAAAGGGCAAAATCCAAGAAAAAATCTGAATTTATGTAAGTAGATTTCTGGGTGTAGAATTAAAAAAATAAGAAGTGGAGAAAATAATGTCATTTACGTGCAAAAAATCGCTAATTTATCTGATATCGATATACATTTAAATATTTTTTTCTCTATTTTCACTTGCAATTGTGGAGATTTTACCGCTAATAGGTTGTCAAAATACAACTAAAAAGAAAGCACGGCGACCAAAATCAGCACAAGGTTCTATCCTATGTCATAATGCCCATAAAGTTTTTATAGTATTTTTAGTTTATATTCGTGAAAAACCATATTTTTGCACCTAAATGTCGAATATTTCCCCTTTCTTCGCTCGGGCGGGTGGCATGACGTTTTTTTTATTCTACAACTGAGAATTTTAGTATAAAGTAACTTTTTCTTGTGCTAAACAACTAGCCGATTTGGAGTCTGAAACTTGTGAAAAAATTTGGCGGAAAATGATATCTTAGTAGAATTAACAATACCGGTAGAATGGCTGCTACATACATCTTACACTGAAACATGGAGTAGAGGAACCGGATATAATCAACTTCAAAAGAGGAGTGGGACGACTAAGGCAATCATCCTATACACGAGATTGTTACAGTGTGCTCTAATTATATAATGATTTATCACTAATCCTTTCAGACTCAGATTCTTGTTGATCATACGCTTCAGATTCTGGTAAGCTTCATGAACAGGCAAACACAACTTTCACAAAATATCTCGTTAATTTTTCAAATTGACAACCAAATATTGACTGAACTCAGTGCTAATTTCTGGCAACTAAAAGGTAGATAATGAAGCGCCTAATCATGCTGTTAAAGCCTAACAACAATATTGTTGACTGGTGGCAATCAAGAGATAATACATTTTCGAATTAGTTAACTAAAAAAGTTCAAAGCGAATAACCGTTCTGCGAATCTTCCATTTTAAAATGGACAAATTTACCAGGAAAAAACGATATGACTTGCTTTTCAAAAGCTTACTCCCACCATTTCCACAAACCAGTTAGATAATTTACCAAATTAAGATCTTAAAAACCTAATTTTGGAATATACAAACTTACTGAGAAACAGTATTCTCTAAATGGAAGCAGAAATCAAGGTGACACGAAAAAAAATGTTTGTTTAATGTTTTCAAAACTAATTTTTCATATCCTGATAAATTAATACCCAAGTGAAAAAGGATAACAACAAAAACACCTAATTCATCAACATTTTGTTTGTTATATTATCTCAATAATCAAAACTAATAATTTATCCGAAATAAGAAAAGAAAAATGTTCTCTCTATCTCCCTCTCATCACTTAATGGATTCGAATCTTCCAAGATGTTTGTTTGTAAGTAATAAAGCAAAAAAAAAAACAAAAACAAATGATATAAATTTTAAGGAAAGTGTTGTGTTGAGTTGATTAAATGGTGTGATTAAGATTGATGACATTTGAATAATAAATTTTGTACCCCAGCCACAGCCACCCTTAATACAACAACAACAAAATATACAAAACTCTAAATTAATTTAATGAATCGAATATTTCCTTTTTTGCTTGATAACAGATTGATTGAATACTTACGAATTACACTACAATATTCGGTAGATCCCTTTTCATAATTTATGCCTTGTGTGCTACATAATATGGTTTATAACACTTACCTGAAAATACACAAAAAAAAATGAGGAAAATTAGAAAATTTATTTATTTATTGTTTTGTTAATTTTCTTTTATTTAGAAAAAATTTAAAATTTGTCGTATATGTATAAAAAAACATGTACATACCAGAGATTGGAACGAGCAAACTCGAGTATGTTCGAAAAAACTTTTTCTGATTTTTCGTTTTATTCGTTTTCGCAAAAAATAAAATTTATTTTGTTTAAGTTTGCTCGTTTTTGATTTTTTTTCGTTTCATTTTGTTTGCTTATTTTGTTTACTCGCAAAAATTTTAATGAATTTAACCGGAATTTTTCGGAAATATTTTATAAAAAGGAAATATTGGATATTTCGGAAATATTGGATAAAGTTCTGGAATATGGCCAACTAGGATGGAACTTGGCCATTTCTAAACCGATTTTGATGAAATTCAGTATGTACGATGGAAATGGGATTCTAAAATGATTCGTTAATGAAGTTCTGCAAAATGGCCAACTAGGTAGGAATTTGGCCATTTCTAACCCGATATTGATGAAATTCAGCACGTGCCTTAGAAATGGGATTCTAAACTGTGTTTTGGATAAAGTTCCAGAATTTGGCCATTTGTTATGGAACATGGAAATTTCTTATCCTATTTTTATGAATTTCAGCATTCACGATGAAAATGAGATTCTTAAATTATTGATAAAATAAATCATTAAATACATGGAATAACCATTTCACTTTTAAAGCACATGTCGAATTTCTTTTATTCGTTTAAGGAATAGGCAAGCGCCTTCCAAATTAACCATATAAATTTTACCAAAAAAAATTTTAGAGTTTTATTTCTATAGTACATGCTGAATTTGTTTAAAATCGGATAAAAAATGGCCAAGTTCCATCCTAATTGACCATATTCCAGAACTTTAGCTAAAATTCATTTTAGAATCCCATTTCCATCGCCCGTACCAAATTTAACTAAAATCGGTTCAGCAATAGCCAAGTTCCATCCTAGTCGGCCATATTCCAGAACTTTATCCAAAAATCACTTTAGAATCCCATTTCGATCGCGAATACCAAATTTCACTAAAATCGGTTAAGAAATGGCCAAGTTCCATCCTAGTTGGCCATATTCCAGAACTTTATCAAAAAATCATTTTAGAATCTCATTTCAATCGCGCACACCAAATGTTATCAAAAATGGATAAGTAATGGCCAAGTTCCTTCCTAGTTGGCCATATTCCAGAACTTTATCAAAAAATCATTTTAGAATCCTATTTCCATCGTACATACTGAATTTCATCAAAATCGGATAAGAAATGGCTCAGTTCCTTCCTAGTTGGCCATTTTCCAGAACTTCATCCACGAATCGTTTTAGATTTAAAAATTTAAATTTAATAACTAACGCAAAATGTGAAAAAAGTCGTTTTTTTATTTTGATGATCACTTGTTCCTTTAATTGTTTTATAAAACTTTGATCAATCTGTCCGGAAAAACGGTTGGATGGATCAATTTGAAAATAATACAGGGCTATTAGGAGTACATTAAAGTGTAAAATGACCTGGCAACATTAGTATTTTCATCAATATTTGTAAAGTAACGGTAGATTTACTAAGACAACCTAAAAAGTCGTTTTTTTGTACTTTTTTGAAATCAGTATTGAGAGTGAAAAAAAATTTGTTCTCAACTAATCATTAAAGGGTCTTGTAGGAAATTTACTGAAGTTTTTAAGGCTGCCCTAAAGTTTACTGTGCAATCATTGGTTGCTGAGATATGGATGATCAAAGGCAAAAGGATCTTTTTGATTTAAATTCAGATATCTCAGCAAAAAGTTGACATAGAGAGACCAGAATGAAATTAAATTTACGCCTAATTAACAGGCTAACCGACCTATGCATTGGTTTAACTTAAAAAAAATTTCCCGCGCCCATGGATCCTTACAAAAAAAAAAAAAAAAAATTCGAATTTTTTTATTTCGCAAAAATTTTCTCTCACAAAAATTTTCTGCTCCAAAGTCTTAAAACTAGAGATTTGAAGCTTTAAAATGCTTTTATTTCCATCTCTGTACGACCGTATTTTATAAAGATACAGCTCTTCAAAAAACACTAAAAAAATTGAAAAAAATTAGTATTCCTTTAATTTTTTGGAGTAGTGTAGATCCAATTGATCATAAATATATATTATTCAATAATAAATATATATTGGATCACTTACCTTAATTACAAAGTACTTCTAATAACAATGTTCAAGTTTTTTAACATCTTTACCGTTAAAGATAAAACACAAACTAACCAAAGCAAAAAAAATTTTACGAAAAACTATGGCTACTCGCGAGTAATACAAAAATTATACGAAAACAAACAAATTTGTATCTTTCTTTTTGCTCGTTTCGTTTTGTTTGTATCTAACAAAGTCAGACGAGCAAAATATTGCAAAACATTTATTTTTGTATTTTTCGTTTTTTTCGTTTTCGTTTTTGTTTGTACTCGTAATAATATTTTTTTGTTTGTTTTCGTTCGAAATTTTACACTCGTTCCATTCTCTGGTACATACTATACAAACAAAAATTTCTGTATAGAATTCTGAAAATAGTTTTACATTCATGAGGGATGAATTAACAAAATAACTATAAAGTATCCAACAACAAAAAGCTATTAAAGTTAATTTTAGAATTTTAAAATATATGATAAAAAAAAAAATTTGGTTCAAAGTAAATAGAACGATACAAAATTTTACAATAAGTTCACACACATCAGCACAATATGTACATAAAATACGAGTACACAGCAGCAATGTAATGTGATCTCATTTTTTTAATGTTTCGATGAAAGAAAAATATTTCCGGTAGTTTATTAGAAAATTATTATCTTATGTGTAAAACACGATTGCGTACTAATTAGTGTAGATATGCGAGAGTAATGTCAGTCGTGAGTGTGGGAGGTTTTTTTTCGTTGTTGTTGTTGTTGTGTTGTGTTACATTGTGTCATCGATGTGTTGAATAATATTTTTCGTCAGGTTACGAATCAGGCTAAGTATTTATAATAGTAGGCGGCATATAAAAAGTAACATTTGAGTATATTTGGTTTCCAACTCCCAGACTTATTTTACAGGCTGAGCTTTGATAGTGAAGATTTGATCGAGGTCATGCCAGAAAATTGCAAGTCTCCTTGGAGCCCGCAAATCAATTATATGACCATCTCATATACTAATAAGTGTATCAGAGAGACTGCTGCCCAATTACTGCGGAACGTGTGGAATCAACTCTATAGGGAAGTTTGAAACCTTATATAGTTATTAGCAAAATAGGAAAGAAAGAAAAAAGCTTTCCATTTAAAATTAAAAGGGAGCAACATCAAAAGGGAACGAAAAACCAAGAAACTTCTGAACTAGGCCTCAAGAAGTGACGGTAAGCAAATGGTCAAGTACCTGTTTCGTTTAAACAATAAGTCAAGTGGAAGCAAAGTCCTTTATTCGGCATGTATATAATAAGCGCCTAACGTCAAGCTCGTATGCAAAAACCAAAATTAATTGGGTTCGTCCGAGACCCCAGAAAAGTAACTACGTGAAACCTACTTAGTGTTCAATTATTTATTGCGTCGCAAACAAATTACATCACAAATTAGTGATATTCAGAGTTGTTTAGAGATTATTAAATCTAAGTTATCTGGCACTGCTTATAACGTAATTCGTTATGAAGACTTTGACACATGGCAATCCTTAAATACAGAACTTGAAGTACAATTTTCCGATCGTCGTCCTATTGAGCAACTGCAAGTCGAGCTTGTACAAATTTAGCAGGATCATAACGAAAATGTAAGGACTTTTGCAAACCGAATTGAACGCCTACTTTCGGATTTAAATGCCGCATGTATTTTGCGAGAAAGTGAGGGCTCTGCAAAAATCGTTAGAAATTTGGATTCTGTCACAGCTCTTAAATCCTTCCAATTCCAATTCACGTCCTATAAATATAAAACCGTACCATTTGCCAGAAACTACTAAAATTGAGATCAATAAACAGGTTGATCAAATTCGTCACGATGGTATTATTGAACATAGCGTGAGTCCGTGGAATGCACCTCTAGTACTTAATTGTACCAAAAAAATCAACTAAAGACGAAAAAAAATGGCGAATTGTTGTCGATTTTAGAAAACTTTACTCAATTACAATAGACGATGTATACGGAAATACTCGACCAACTGGGCAAATTGCAGCATTTTTCAACTTTAGATCTGGCTAATGGGTACCACCAAGTTCCACTGCATCCAGATGATAAAATCAAAACCGCTTGTTACGCCTCTGGTTTTCGCCGTAACAAGCTATTAGGGTTAGCCTCATTGTTATTGTTTGTTGGGTGACGCGGTTGCTTGACGTGGTGAGGAGAGCGAGAAAGAGATGAAGACACACGATGGTCGATGATGTCGAGCGAATGGCCAGCATGTTTTTTTTGATGCGAAAAAAAAAACGAGGAGTCAAGTTTTAGTTCTTGAGGAAGAAAGTCATTTTGGTATTCTTTTTTTTGGTACTTATACATACATACACTGAACAAAATGTCTAAAAATTAAAAATAAAACGTAAAATAAACTGATAATAATTGAAATGTATGTACCAAACTAATTTTTTTGTGAATGGATAAAAGGAAAAAAAACGGTTCAAGTAAATTCTCGCTTGAGATACTGTATCGCGTGGCGTATTGATACAATCGTATGATGTGGACATGAAAAAAAAATGTTTTGTTGATCTCAGAAGCGTGTTATTTTTTTTGTGCGCATGGTTAAACAGTTAATTCATTCAGTCATTTTTTTTTAATTAACAAAATAAACGTTTTGTGAGAAAAAAAATATATGAAATTGAGTGGAAAACCCTAAAAGTGGGATATAATAAAATAATATAATATTTTGTAAATAAAAAGTAAACATTGTTTAGTAATCTATATAATAATAATCCAAATTTTGTATAAATTATACCTATTTACGCCACGAACGATTAATAAATAAATAAAAAGATAGATATAAAAATGGCGGAAAGTAAATAGGATAAAACTTTAAATTTGTTAATAAAACTTGTTATTGAATAAAGCAACAAAAAAAAAAAAAAAAAAAAAAATAAACAAATTATTGTGTTGTTCTGGTACCGCGGCTGATCGTGGAGATTTACTTTAACCCGGTTTCATCTTTATCCCGCCAAATAAAGAAAAAAAACCTCCATCGCTAGGCAGACAGAAAAGGGGTTACTTCCGTTAAGTGGTTATCGTGAAACCCTTCATTGATTGGAAAAAAAAAATTTGTAACATCATCAAAGCAGGACAGAAGTAGTTGCACCAGGTCCCGTATCATCATCCAGAGGACATACCGTACAAGGTTTTTTTTTGGGTCCATAAAAATAAAAATCACAAGTGGAACGGAAAAAAAAGTTAAGTTAACAACATTGGATATTTGTATTTTTTTTTTTTTATAATATTACATACATTCTCTATTTTTTGGGCCCTCTGCCTATATTATAAATAACTTTGTTTAATGTCTTATCAATAATACGGCAATTGTGAACCGTCTGTTAGATTTTTTGTTGTTTCAACGTCATATATTTTTTTTTACCTCCACAAGGCCGTTCTTATTTTCATTACCGTTCTCTGATTCTCTTATCTTTGTCAATTTTCAACGATACATTTTTTTTATTGTTTTTATCATCAAATTTTATTCCTTTTGCTTATTCATTATTATTTATTATTTAAATATATCATTTTTTATTGTTAAGGAATTTGGTTACGCAGAGGATACGACGTTTTTTTTTTCGTTTTATCCGACAGTTCACAAGTATCGAAGCCTGATTTTTTTTAATTTTTTTTCGTTTCAGCTTTATCTCTTTCGTCGTTCTCCTCACTAGCGTGCTCGATCAAATTTATCTAGTAGTTTCCGTTACGGTAGTTTTTTTTCCTCTCTTGCTTGCTAGCGGTTATCATGCTCCGTGGTGAGTGAGTTCCCTTTGTTGAGTCCTGATGAGTGTTGAGCTGGCCTCTCTTCCGTGTTGATGATATTACGCCGCGTTTTGTATGATTTTCGAGAGGTGATCGCGCCTATGTCATGATTTAGATATTATTATTATTGTTTTTCGTTGTTAGCCCTCACAGAGCACTCTGGCTTTAATCGCCCCTCATCGTTATGTTTATTCATCTACGTGCGGTTTATTCAAGCATCATACATGTCTGGCATTCCCCCACGCCCAGCCCTGACGCCTAGCCGGCTACCACAACCGCGTCAGACCTCGGTATGATGATCTGTTAACGTTTGAGCAGCAGGGACAAGATTTTTGTCTTGTTAGTGTTGCTCGGACGTTACACGCTTTTAGCACTGAATCTGGAAATTTTCAGTTTTATAGGATACCGTTTGGGCTAAAAGGGACACCAGCGACATTCCAGCCTCTTATGAATCGAGTGTTATCTGGGTTAAATGGAATCCGCTGTTTGATATAATCTGGATGATCACAATCGAAAACTGAAACGATCATTTCTGTGTAAGAAATGCGTTTCTCATAACCGAGATTATTATGCACATATCGAGGTCTTATTATAATTATGTATATATTTTAGAAAAATCAATTATTAGAAATAAGTTATGTTTATATAATTTAAAATAGTTATTAATTAGAAAAAAAAAAAAAAAAAAAAAATATATAAACACAATTAAAATAAGGAGGATCTCGCGATCACTATATAAAATAAAAATAAAAAAATAAAAATTAACAAAACAACAGACAAAAAACAAAAAAAAAAAAAAACAAAAAAAAAGGGTTTGGTCATTGATAGTAAATAAGAATAGACAACGGAAAAAAACCAGAACCAAAAACATTGGCTTATGTATTCCTTTATGTTTGCACACGTGCAGATTAAACAAAGGAAATCTATTTAAATAACATAATGCACAAAAAAGGTGCTAATTAGATACAATTTTTTTTTTGTATAAAAAGGAGATCAAATCGACCAAATATTCATTCTTTTCGATTTCGTTCAATAAGTGAAAAGCCCCCACAAGAAAAATAAAGTTTTTTTTTAAAAAAGTTTGTTTAAATAATTATAAAAAACGAACCACGCTTTATTGGTTCTTAGTTTTGTTCAAAGTTATTGTGAAAAATTGTAATTATACCTCTTTGTACGAGGTATTCTACGAAAACACAAAAATAAAAAAATAAAAAATTAAAGAACAACGAAACAGTTGACATACCAAGCAATTCTACAGCTACATAAGTAGTTCTATATCAATATATAATATTCTAAAGTGGAGAATCCAGCCAGTCATCACGCAAAATTGCCGGAACCCGCAAGGACCACCTACGGAAACTTTATAAATAGAAGAAATCTATTTTTTTTTTTTTATTAGTTGTAAGTTTTTATTGTTAATTATTGTTATTATCATTATTTTGTTTTGAATTAATAAAACTTTATTTGTTGAATTTTATAAAACGGAAAGAAAATTTCTGTGCATTTGATTATTTTTTTTTGTACTCCGACCTCGCTGAGTAAGATTAGCCGGCAAACTAACCGCCAAGTGCTACGTACCGTAACAAAACTAGTTGAAGAAAATTCAATTTAAAGCTCCAACCTTCTAAATGTAACTTTTTAAGAAAAGAGCTTGCGATCTTGGACATTAGTTACGAGTTCTGGTGTAAAACCAGATCCCTCCAAAATTGATTCTGTAAAACTGTTCCAATTCCGAGGAATCAGATGGAAATAAAATTATTTTTAGGACTAGCCAGTTAATATAGGAGATTTATAGACAATTTTTCTCAGATATCTGAACCAACTAACTACCTTCTCCGCAAAAATTCAAACTTCAAGTGGGACGCTAAATGTGACGATGCATTCAATAAACTGAAACAAAAACTAATTTCTCCACCAATACTTATTTATCCGGATTTTTCACAGCCGTTTAATGTGACTGCCGATGCCAGTGATTATGCAATTGGGGCAATTTTATCACAGAATACAAAAACAGGCGATCTGCCTATCGCATATGCGAGTCGATTCCTAAATTCTGCTGAAAGAAACTACCCAATAATAGAAAAGGATAGTATAGGGGGTCAAAAGATTTCATCCATCATCGTCCTCTAGTATGGTTAGCCAAACAACCAAAACCTTCCTCACGATTGTTAAGGTGGCAAATCGATCTAGATGAATACGAATATGACGTAATATATAAACCTTCTTTGAGTAGCATTGTTCAATCAACTAATGTAAACGAAATTCTTGCAGCTATCCCAATCAAAACAATTCGCTCCAGAAAAGGAATCTACATAATTAGATAACATTCGACTAACATCTTTCGATCCAATACCAACCATTTCGACGGATGTTTTCGAAAACAGTAATGTTACTTCAACATCAAGTAACCTCACTATGGATCCTAAGCAAAAAATTATTCAGCGGCATTCGGAAGCGGATATCGAACTTGTGATTAAAAAATTTCATTGTACTCCACTTGGCGGGCATTAAGGCGTGTCTCGTGCTATTAAGCGAATCAAATCTGCTCATGTCCAAAATTACTTTCTAAAGTTCGCAAATTTATAAGCAAATGTACGTTATGCCAAACTAACAAAATTAGGAAATTGAATAAAATTCCAATGAAGATAACCACTACAGCAAAACTTCCTTTTGAAAGAGTATTTCTTGACAATTTTGGACCGTTAGTAGAATCGTACCAAGGAAATAAATATATTTTCACGATGCAGGATGACTTAAGTAAATTTTCGTTGCCGTTAACCTCTATTATATAGCCAGATCATTTTCAGAAAATTTCCTATGTAAACATGAAATACTGCAAATAATCATTACAGATCAGGGCTCAAATTTCATGAGTCAAAACTTATGCAAAATGTTAGCTATAAAGAAACTCAACACTTCGGCATACCACCCGCAATCGAACGGTGCATTGGAGCGTTCGCATAGAACCTTAGCCGAATATCTACGCAATTTTATAGCAAAAAATCCTCTCAACTGGGATCAATGGACTTTTTGTAATTCGACAATGAGGCATCGATCGGTGTGAGTATTCAAGTCGCCAACAAGTTGCGAACCTGAAAGCGCCCAATTTATTTATATTTTAGAAATAAAATGATTGGTTCCTAATATTTTGTAGTTCATTGATGTAGTCTTCTTATAGTTGGGTATTTCCAAGATACGGTCTGGATTCTGATTGGTGCTGGATCTAGATTTAACGATGCCATGATGGAAGTTATGTGGGTTTGCAGTTAAGGCAATTTAATTGGTGAATAATAATTAAATTTGTCTGTATGTCTGGTTAATACCACTACGGCACGTAGTAAGCTTTCGAAAAGATTAATTTGTTTCTCAGATAGTACACCTTGACCCTCATGAATAGTCAGGATTTTACTTGAATCAGGTATTTTTATGTTGTTAGTTAATTGCCGTTTATCGAATTTTGTAAAAGTTAAGTGCGGCGTATTTAGCATAACTGGAAAATCGGAAATGAATCGGCATTTGTTAAAACTGACAGGTCTCCTATTGTTATTTGTAGTACAGAATTGATGGTAAATTGATTGTAAAGCATGTACCACATCCGCAGAGCATATATAAATTGTACTAAGGTGTTTTGAACGTGGTATAAGCTTATTTGCATTTTTATATTTTGAAGTTGACCATGGTTGAACTTTTACGACAGTCACTTAACAAAGCCTCTAGGCCCAGTAGTTCTGCATGTACCATCATCCATCGTTATAGTTCTGTGTGCTAAGGGGTTGAGTAAAAATATCAAGCAGAAGTTCAGTCCTCAAAATATGATGTGAAACTTTTATGAAGGTCAATCAGCGTTACATTCCAATAGATCTTGAGACGAAATATTTTTCAAAGTATACGAAAATTTATCCCACCCAGGAATCAACGCTACTCGAAAACTATTAAGTTTGAAATATTTTTGGCCTAGAATGAAAAAACTGATTGCCTTTCTGACCAAATGTTGCATAAATTGTCAAAAATTACAAATACTACGTTATAATAAATCTAATTTAGCTTCGTTCGAAATTCCTAAAGTACGTTTCAGTCAAGTACACATGGATTTTGTAGCAGCTTTACCACGTAGCAAAAACATTTTTTTCCTAATTTCCAGAGGCCAAGGTGTTCAATTCGAGTCTACATTATTAAAACTACATGGGTGTCAACATATTCACAGAACCATATACCATCCTGGAAGTAATGGTATTCTCGAAAATATGCGAATCCCTAGTGAACACGAATAATGATGAATCAGTAAATCCCACAAATTACATTAATGTCCTCCGTAGTCAAATAAAGCAAATTACAGCACCACCTCCTGGGGTGAGACACGTCGTATGAATATACTTATATTCCAAAAGATTTAGATCAGAATCGATCGTTTAAGATCAAAATTACAAAATCCATATGAAGGTACTTAAGCAATTATTGAACATGACACACATTTTATTTACTTATATGAATTTCTCATTTTACAAATCCTATTTTTCGTTCTACATTTGGGTACTGGGAATTCGAAGGCGATATTGAAATAAACTACGGAAAAACAAATTGTACAATACCCTTAAATTTATTTGAAGTTTACTGCCGCCAGCTCCAAGAAACCGGTATCTTACATTTTAGTGGTACCTTTACTCTGGTAGAAAACGCTGGTGAAGCTCAAAAGACGTTTCTATCAAACACCGAATTATATACTTATAGATAACGACATAAACCTGCCGGAAAGCGTTATCATACTCAACGAAGATACCAATACGATGCAAATTCAATCTTCTACAATAGATTCAAAAGAAGTAATATAAACATAATTAATTACATTTAAAATTGTATTCGACTACACAATTTTTTAGGATTTAGAAAAAATTTTGTTGTTAAACTATCCAGCTATTTCGACTAAAATCGGCAAACCAAATACGATTCCGATAAAGGAACGGAACAACGTATCTTGGGTGATAATTAAATATATCATCAATCGCGACCCACAAAAATTGTAAGTACTTAGTTTTATTAGAATTAAATTATACATATCAATATCATGCATTGAGGTTTCTTTAGGCTTTTTAAGGACGACTTTGCAACATTTGCAAAACTTGTGCGAACCTTATTTCCAAACGAGCTGCAGGAGACGTACTTTGTTACATCTTCCGTTGCATTGCCAAAGGTAATACATTGTAATTTACATTAAAGTAAATTATTACAATGCAGTTATTTTTATTTTCAGGAAAACTATTCAATGTTTATAATAGTTACAGAGCCAACCTTTGTCATTCTGGAAAAATAAAAAGACGGTCCAGGTCAGCAACTACTAGCTCAACCATCTCAATTAATAGTGAAATATCGAATTTAGGTGAATTGATAAAAATCTCTTTATTTAATAATTACTTACTTTAATTTATTTTAAAGAATTTACTATAGACCTGATAAATACAAATTTCAATAATGATATTGATTATTTAAAATGCCATATGTGGATGACTGCGATGAGCTTTACGAGCGATCGAAAAGAAGCAATAGTTATAGAATTACTTAAGTTATTAAATACACAAATGCCAACATTTGAATATTTAGAACTGTTTCCCTTATTAAAAACGGAATTAATTTCGAAACTGGTTAGTTGCATAAATTGCTTGCACCTTACAACAATATTAATAAATATTTTTCCATTAATTTCAGATGAGCATTGATGCCACCCTAAAATATCCAATTATTGTTACCTTCATCTTCAAGGTCATTTTTTTAAAATAGAACCCCTATTTTTGATGACAGAATCGAAAAGAGCGATCAATTATACGTCCGAGTATGTATTTTCCATGATATCCCAAGGTCACCTGAAGGAATATATTTTAGTTATAATGTTTATGATTTGCTACAAAAATAAAAAAATTAAATTCAAAAAAACTAATTCTTTATTTTTAAAATTTATGTTATTTTTTTATAATTTTCATAGCAACACAATCATTAGTACAATGTTCTGTTATTTATGATTTTTTTTATTTTTTATTTTTTAATTTTCATAGCAAATCATAACTTTTACAATTAAAATATATTCCTTCAGGTGACCTTGGGAGGTCATGCAAAATACATATTTGGACGTACAATTGATCGCTCTTTTCGAATCCGATGTCTAAAATAGTAGTTTCCCTATACAAAAATTACCTTGACCTCTATGCAATCTTGAAGATGTAGGTCAAGGTCACAACCAAGCCCACAATTTAATTCCTTGATGAAAATTACCTAAGACTAAACCTTGCTTATTTTTTTTTGACATATTCCGCGAGATTTTTAGAGGTTTCCATACTTTGTAAATACAATGTAAATTCCTTCAGATGATCTTGGGAGGTCATGGAAAATACATACTCGGACGTAAAATTGATCGATCTTTTCGATTCTGTCATCAAAAATAGGGATTCTAATTTTAAAAAATGACCTTGACCTTGGTCAAGGTCACAACTAAGCTCGATATAAAATTCCTTGTTGAAAATTACCTAAGAATAAACCTTGCTAATTTTTTTTTGACCGAACTCCGCGAGATTTTTAAGGGTTCCATACTTTTTCCTCACCCTGTATATGGAATCAATTACTAAAAATTCTATACAATCGTTACCGATTGAATCATACATTTATCTCCAATATGGCGCAGAACACCCCAAAAATTTATTGGACAATAATTTGACGATGGAATTTGATAATGTCGATATGAACCAGCAGTTTTGAACGAAAAGGTCTTAGGCAATATTTAGCTAACTATGGTGTGTTGAGAATAATATAACTCTGACATGTACAAATGGGAGCCGTTTAAATGGCAAACGACATTTGACAAATTTACGTTTCATCAAACTATCTTTGGCAAATTTGCTTATTTGGCAAATATCATTTGACAAAATAAATTGAATGGCAAATGTATGATTGATCAAAAAATCTATTATAAATTTAACAGGTACGATGTAAATGGAATTTTTAAATGATTTTGGATACAATTTTGGAATATAACTAGCCTATAACCTTGCCTATAACCTAGCTGTTTCTTAACCTATTGTGATTAAATTTAACAGGTACGGTGGAAATAGGATTGTTAAATGATGTTTGGGTGCATTTTGGGAATATCGCAAATTAGTCTGTAACTTGGCCATTTATTTCGGGAGTATGATACATTTTGACACGTACGGTGGAAATGGGATTGTTAAATGATTTTTAGATGAAGTTTTTGAATAAGCCCAATTAGCCTGTAACTTGGCTATTTCTTTACCGATTATGATGAAATTCGACAGGTATGATGGAAATGGGATGCTCAAATGATTTTTGGATAGAATTTCGGAATATGGCCAATTAGCCTGTAACTTGGCTATTTCAGAAATGATTGTGATGAAATTTGGCAGGTACGACGTGCGCTGGAATTAATAAAAATATTTTTCTTGAAAACGGAAATTTAGAATTATCTGGAAAATAGAGATTTATTAGTAAAAATAGAATGGAAATTTCCATTTTCCAGAATATTTCAAATGAAATTCTGGAAAAAGGCAGATTAAATCTTCATTTTCCACAGTTTAACATTTTCATTTCAGGAAATATGAGACATTTTGATCGCGCGATTAAAATGCCTCATAATTCCTGAAGAATAATTTGCCAAAAAAAAATTTGTCAATTAAATATTTGACATAAGTGAATTTGCCATTCATACTTCTTTGCCAAAGAAATGTTTGCCAAACGTGTTTTTTGCTAAAAGAAATTTGATCAAACTTTCATTTGCGAAACGTGTTTTTGCTAAAAGACGTATACCCGTACAAATGCCCTATTAAAAATTCTAAGGAGCTACAATTTAGAGCTCCCTAAAGATATCCGAACTTTAAAAAAATGTTCAACACACCAATCGGCGATCATGGAATTAAGCGAAAATAGTAGCTTGAAAATTAATATAGAAAAATTCTTGAATGAAAATGTTTTTTATCAAAATGAGATCAAAATGGATATTGGTATTGATGGTGTGCCGCTAGCAAAAAGCTCAAAAAACCAGTTGTGGCCTATTCTTGGCAATATTCCATCTTTTAAAACCATTTTGGTGGTTGGTATATTTCATGGATATACCAACCTTTGTGCAACATTGCATTTGTTGAACCATTTGTAAACGAAGTTAAAGATCTCTATAAAAATAGAATCAAGCACCAAAATAAAACTATCAAGTTTAAGCATATAGCCCGAGCATTTATATTAGGTAAAATTTGCTAATATAAAATATGAATTGAACATTAATGCTTACTCTTTATTTTCGGTGTAAAGACTCACTCAGGATATTTTTCATGCACAAAATGTAAAATAAAGGGAATTTACTTTGATCACAGAGTGTGCTTTCCGGAAACAAATAATATTCTGAGAACTGACAGTGATTTTAGAGAGAGAAATCAAAAGGAACACCATAAAAAACCTAATTTTTTGTTGGAATCTTTAAATATTGGAAGCGTGCCCCAGTTCTCCATAGATTATATGCACTGTGCATTACTTGGGGGCAACGCGACAATTTTTAAATTTAGTGATAAAAGTTAAACGAAAACCATTATCTCTGTAACAAAATGACATTAACTCAATTAATATTAATTTAAAAAGTATTGGAAAATCTATTCCTTCTGAACTTGCTAGGAAACAGAGAACTTTAGATGAGATGAAGGATGGGAAAGCCACAGAGTATATAACGTTTTTGTTGTATACGTGAATTGTAGCATTGAAAGGCATCTTACAAGAAAAGTATTACCAACACTTTCTTCTATTAGTATGTGGAATTAAAATTTTATGCCATCCGGACTACTGTACTAATAACGAGTGTGCCGCTGAATTACTTAATAAATATGTGAAAGATTTCTCTACGCTGTATGATGTTGAACATGTGTCATATAATATACATAGTCTGCTTCATTTGGTAAACGGTGTCAAATTATATGGTCACTTAAACAATTACAGCGCTTTCAAATTCGAAACCTATTTACAAAAACTTAAAAAAATGATAAAGAAAGCTGCACTTCCCTTGCAGCAGATTGTGAGAAAACTGAAAGAAATCGACAAATTCCAGACAACTACTGAAGGGACATTATACACCACATTCAACCTGTCATCTACATTTCCTAATAATTATTGCTTAATAAATAATAAAATAATGTAAATTACCGCAATCAATAACTTAACAGTTAAAGGAAAAATTCTAAGAAATTAAAATAATTTTTTTGAGTATCCAATTGAATCGTCGCACTTCGGCATTTATTGCACTGATATTGAAGAATATAACCAAAAAACACAGTTTTATGATCTTCACTTATAAAAAGCAAAATTATCAAAATTGAATCTAGCCTCAGCTTTGTTTTCATTTCTTTCCAATATTTAAATTAAAATTTTATTTATCTTATTACAGACATGTCTTAAACCGGGCAAATGATTTTGTTTGACGACTCAGAGTTATTCGATTATGATGAAGAAGCAAATTATGCTCAATTTACTTCTATAAAAAAAATATGGTTCTGCAACAAGCACACAAAAAAAATTTAATTTCACACCGTATACTAAAGAAAATGTGACATCGAATTATCAAAATATGCAACCCGATGCGAATACACTTGATATAGCTAGCAGTTTGCAGGAGCATGGTAAGATATTGCGGGTTTTATTGCGAGAGATTAAGTTACTATGCCGAGAATAGAAATTAAAACCTAGACTATTGAAAAGACTTCCATTATCGTCAGCTTCAGATTTTCAAAATTTTGAGGTAGACTGTATGTCCAAGTGAAGATCCAACCAAAGAAGAAGCACTAGTATGGTATGTTTAATCTAATAAAATATGAATAATGAATTCAAATGTTGTTTTTCAGAGAAAGTTGGTAACGAATAGACCTTGCGTTTATTCCTGGCGGCCAAAGTGTCGAAGATAACTAAATGGGTGTGTATCTTTGAAAATTTCCCCTTGGGTTTGAAGCTGTGCTGATGATGTGTGAATCAGAGTGAATGGGTCAGATGGTGCATTTTTGTTGTTGGTGTGTGGTTTGATCGTTCGGTTTGGTGGCGTATCTGTCTGAGTTGAGATGAAAGAAAAAAAACTGACAGGAGAAGAATTTTGGATGTGACAGCGGAAAGTACCAAAATATTAAAGTAAAAATAAAATGTATTCGTATTTCAACCTCCGAGCGATCAAGTTGCGTTTTATAATTAATATTAAATAAATCATATTTTGTTGAGTTTTTATAAATACAGTTGTGTTTGTGTGCTATGGGACTTATGCCCGATTTCAGAACAAAACAGCAATTCGGCGGTTAAATAATATTTTCTCTCTTCCTTCTTATATGAAATTGCAATTTGTTTCACAATTCAAAATCAATGCCTACCTTATTAAATTTCCTTTTTACATGAGCATTTTAAACGGAGAATTAAATAATTATTTAAGCGATATTGTAAAGTTAAATATACAATTCTCCGTTTAAAATGCTCATGTAAAAAGGAAATTTAATAAGGTAGGCATTGATTTTGAATTGTGAAACAAATTGCAATTTCATATAAGAAGGAAGAGAGAAAATATTATTTAACTGGCGAATTGCTGTTTTGTTCTGAAATCGGGCATAAGTGATTTTTAATTAATTGACTCTAGTAGTGATAATTTGTGATACCATATTAACTGTGATATATGATAATTGTGTTATGCTAAGTACTGTTTGATTTTAATTTAAGAACTTTTATATTGATGTGGTTTGTGCATAGAAATCATTGTGAACGTGTTACTAATAACTATCATACTGTGTATTACGTTATCACGATTCTATAAGTGCATATAACTGTGAGGGTTTTCTATTCTAACATTATTCTACCTGCCCGTATAATCAAATAATTTACAACACAACAGTTAATAAACTTTTAACTCTTTTTAATACATACAATAAATCATTCATTAATAGTTCATTCATATAATAAAATAAATAAAAAATAAAAAACAATTTTAACAATAAATATAATACAGTAAAGTTGTGCCTACTTGCAGTATTTAGCTTTTATAGATTTAATATTTTTTTTTTTTTTTTTAAACAATTTTGAATTTACACAACACCGAAAATGAATTGTAATACTTGTAAAAAAATTTTTGCTGCTACGTGTATGGACATCGTTTCATGCACTCTGTGCGATAACCAATTTTGTTATGATTGCAGTGGGATTGATCGTGCTGCGATCAATTCAATTAAAAAGTATTCAAGTATGCGCTATTTTGGCAACTGCTGTATACAATTGGTCGCGAATAAGAACATGTCCAATATTTTGAAGAAAATTGACGTGATTGTGGACAAGGCCACTGAAAATTTGGACTTAAAAAATATTGAATCGGAGGTTGCTGAAAATCGCAAATTAATCAATGCTTTGATAAATAGGTTTGATGACACCACTAAGCCTTTATTGACAAAAGCTGTTCAGTCTGGCTCCAATTCCAATGAGGGCACTCCGCTGAGGCCAGTGGAAGCTGTCGTGGGGACGGGTACACCCGTCAATTCGATTAAAACTGTTTCGTTGCCTGATAAGAAATATTTATATATCAGTCGTATTGATCCATCCGTGTCACCTGACCAGATTGTTAATTACATCTGTGAAAAATTGCAAAACTGCTCACCGGAGGAAATAAATTGTAAACTGTTACTCTCCAAAGATCGGGTAATGGACAATTCACTGACGTTCATTTCCTTCAAAATTGGATTGAAGGAGTCCTATTTCGACTTACTCAATAACTCCGACGTTTGGCCTCCTGGTGTATTATTCCGGCCATTTACAAATTATCCACGCTTACCAAAAAACCGGACTGGGATCACTTTTCAACATCAAAAGTAACTTCTCCGGCACTCAACACTCCATCATCACTTATCCGTCGTAGCAGTGAAGCGGTTCTCCAGCCACTATCATTTTTAAATATCTACTACCACAATTCAAATAGTATCCGAGCTAAATCAAAATCTTTGTATATGTCAATTTTAGAGGAAGATTATGATGTCATTTGCATCGTTGAGTCGTGGTTAACAGTCCATTTCAAAACTGAGGAATATTTTCCGTCGTCGTATGCTGTTTTTCGGAGAGATAGATATCTGCAAATGGACACTTATAACAAGGGTGGTGGTATTGTAGTGGCAGTTTCTGATAAATATCCATCCAGCCGGATAACGTTGGCTAATTGCGATGACGAAATTGTTGCTGTTCGTGTACGATTCCATTCATATTCGTTGATAATCTGTGTCACATATATACCCTGTCATTCAAGCATGGCAGTATATCACAGGTTTGCGGACACTGTGAAATCTAATATTGTTCCATTGCTTCAGCCGGAGGATCGGCTTTTTATTTTTGGAGATTTTAATATACCAGATATTGTATGGGAGATTGTTGATAACAATTTGACCCCTATTAACATGAACGACGAGATGGAAAACTTCATCTCTGAAATTTTTTCATTGGGTTTAAAACAATGTAACAATGTTAGGAATAATAGTGGCAACGTATTGGATCTGGCTTTTGTACCGTTTGATCATGAGGTGACAGTTGCTGCTTGTGAGGATTTAACTGGATCATCTAGTATTTTCCACTCCCCGCTGAATATTTCAGTTTTATTTGAATGCTGCGAGTTGGCCGAAGAAAATGTGAACTCATGGAATTTTAATTTTAAAATGGGCGATTACAGTTCCTTAAATGCATTTCTGGATGAGTATGATTGGTCGTTTTTTTATGCCTGTGATAATATCGACGATATGTTGAGCGAATTTTATCGGATCATTAACCTAGGTATTGAGAGATTTATCCCTAAGGTGAAAGCTTCATGTGCAAAGAAGGAACCGTGGTATAATAATGAGCTGATAAATTTAAAAAATAGAAAAGACAAGGCTCACAAAAAATATAAATTACGTCCTAATGTTGTTAATTACAACTCGCTCGTTGTATTGCGTAAGAAGTATATATATCTAAATCGATTTCTTTATAGCAGTTATATTCTGGAAGTTGAATCAACGATTAAATCAAAGCCAAATAAATTTTGGCACTTTGTTAATTACAAAAGAAAATCGAATGGGTACCCTTCTACAATGTTTTTAAATGATCGTTCGTGCGATAACGTGCGTGATACTTGTGATTTGTTTGCCGATTTCTTTGAGAGTGTATATAATTCAAAAACTAATATTTCTAATTTTAATAATTTTGCATGTAAGTCAACATTTTCAATGTTTCGTCTGGAAGTAGATACTATTTTATCCGAATTATCAAATCTTGATATTAATCAAAGTGCCGGATTCGATTCCATTCCACCCATTTTTCTGAAATTAACGAGTAATGCAATTTGTGGCCATATTTCCTTCCTGTTTAATCGAAGTCTCGCTGAAGGTTACTTCCCTATCCTATGGAAACGCTCTCTTATTAAGCCGATCTTCAAATCTGGGTCTCGTAGCAATGTGGAGAACTATAGAGGTATTTGCATTATTTCAGTTTTGCCAAAACTATTTGAGAAACTAGTTAAAGAACATTTGTGGTTTCATGTTAAGACTTTTATTTCTCCCAGACAGCATGGATTTTTTCCTGGTAGGTCAACCGTTACTAACTTAGTTTTATTTACAAACTGTATTTCAAATGCACTATTAAGTGGTAACATTCTACAGGTCGTTTACACTGATTTCTGCAAGGCTTTTGACAAGATCGATCATGAATTGCTGCTCCAGAAACTTGACTCTTTGGATTGTAATTTTTTGCCAATTAATTGGATTAGGTCTTATCTGGAATTTAGAACTCAAATTGTTAAAATTGGTAGTTTCACTTCAAGAGTGATTGATGTTTCTTCAGGAGTACCTCAGGGTAGTCATTTGGGCCCCATGCTCTTTATTCTTTTTATAAATGAT
The DNA here is from genome assembly GCA_963556165.1 of Tipula helvola. Lineage (NCBI taxonomy): Eukaryota > Metazoa > Arthropoda > Insecta > Diptera > Tipulidae > Tipula > Tipula helvola. The sequence continues at coordinate 274,268,534 of OY744481.1, forward strand.
GTGGTAAATTGTCTGAGTCACTCCGATATTCTTATCTATGCGGACGACATAAAAATTTTCAAAACTATTTCTTGCTCCAATGACGCAATTGACTTTCAATCTGATCTGACAAACTTTAAAGCTTGGTGTACATCTCATAATTTAATGCTAAACATCTCTAAATGCAAAACAATGGGTTTTACCCGATTACGCTTACCCGCTAGTTATGTTTACTTTTTTGACGATTGTATTATTGAAAGTGTCAATATGTTTAAGGATTTAGGTATAACTTTTACTCCGAATCTATCGTTTCATAAGCATATTGAGGGTTGCATTTCTAAAGCGAATTCTATGCTTGGGTTTATTAAAAGGTTTTCCAAAGATTTTCAGGATCCCTACGTGATTAAAACTTTATATGTCTCGTTTGTTCGTTCATTGTTGGAATATGGTGTTGCCGTATGGAGTCCGTATTATATTAAATACTCAGATCGCATAGAGAGAGTACAAAAGCGCTTTTTAATGTATGCTCTACGAAGGCTACCTAGAGATACAAGCGTACCTGCTTTCATACTTCCAGCGTATCGAGGTAGGTGTAAATTAATAAACATTGAGCCTCTTTTTATTCGTAGGATTGAGATTAGCGCAAACTTTGTTCGTGACTTACTAGTATCAAAAATCGATTGTTCAGAAATATTGTGTTTGCTCGATATATATACTCCTTTGCGTGTGCTGCGCGATAAAGATTTCCAAATTAAGCTTCCACTTTGCAAGAAAAACTACGGTAAATGTGAGCCGATTTATCATTCATCAGCAGCTTTTAATAAAGTACGGTCGGCTTTTGACTTTAATCAGTCTAGAGATGCATTTAAGAAATTGATGTCGAAGCAACTTTTAGATCTTTGGTAAATTTTAATTTTTTATGTTAATTTATATTTATACTTGAATTATTTTATGTATGTATATAATTTTATTAAATTTTGATAAATGTAACCAGTATATATAAATTGGTGATAATAAATAAATAAATAAATAAATAAATAAATAAATAAAAAGAAATTTGAACAAAGGATTATAAAAAAAGAAATCAAAAGTAAAATCAACTAAACATAAAACGATTAAAACAACGATTTGGAGAGAGAAAACTCGACTGTCCGTGCCGTAACAATTAATCAAAATACCGGAGCTTTGGATTGCAGAAAGTGGTGAAAAGTTTACCCCAATAAATATTGAATCCACTCCAACTTGTACGGTTGTGAAGTGTTAACGTAGCTTACAAATAATTTTGTTGTGCAATTTTTTTTGATATAAATATAAAATTTGTGATGGTCTAGTAATGAAAACATGATGTGGTAGTTATTTGAGTGTATTTTGGGGGATGGATCGATCGGCGTGCTAATGTGAGTGTGTGTAGTTTTTTTTGTTTCACTACGGCAGCAATATAGACCCAGGAAGAGCACGACCACAACCCCACACCCCATACTGTGCGATTGCCGGCATAATGCTGCAGGTGGTGAATACTAGGCATCTGTTAACGGATGTTCGCAAGGTTGGATATTCGTTACAAGTTTTTTGATAATATACTGGATCAGTAATATTTTATTTTAAATTTAGCCAATTGAAGTATTTTAACCTTATAATTTTATATTATATAATGTATATTTATTTTATTTTTTTATGTGATATTTAAAATACTATTGGACCAAAATACAGAATTTTTGATGAAATATTTAAAACCAAATTAAATTTGCATTTTATTTTATTTTTATCATTGTTCATATCCGTTCGCATTTCGTAATCGTTATTGTAAATTGGTACTTAAATGTATCACTTCGACGAACCATATACGAACTACTAATACATTCACAACTCTTCGCCAAAAAGTCTAATTATCATGGGACAGAAACAACATTAATTGTTTATTTATGTAACATAAAAATGTTACGTTTACGTAGAGTTCTTTTATAGGTGACCTGATTCTACAAAACTGTCTAGCCTGGCAATTATACATTTCAATACGAGAATTAATTTCAATAAAATTTTCAAATTCGGTTCATCCTCGTGAATACCTTTATTTGAAAACTGTAGTCCAAGAGCATAATTTGCAATTTATTAAAATATCTATATTCTAACACAATATCCAAGAGTCATGCAAAAAATAGGTTCTTTAAAACAGATAGTCGATTCGAATCTTTCCATCAGAGTTTAAAAAATATTGCGTGTACATGGAAAAATAAAATTAATACTAAGTGTATATTTACACAATAGAATCAAAAAAATCAAATTGTGTTAGCTAACGAACTAATGAATTCGGCTCACGATACTGGTTTTGTATATGGCAGTCTAACGGAACTAATAATTCTAGAAATTTCACAGAAATATAAGTTTACGTGCCAAGAAAAGTTGTTTAGCACTAAGTTTATAGAGTTCGAAAATATTATTCTAAAGAAAGGATCAGTAATCCACTTAGGGTGGCATCCAGATAGTATTCCTAAATTTGTTCTTCTTTTGTTAAACAATACAGAAATATAAAACGGGATATTTTAGTTGTGTTCAACATTTGGCAATTGGTTCATCTGATTTTCTTATCTTACCTGTGATACTACACTTGGGTGCAAAAAAAACGCACATTGCTCAATTTTCCACAAAAGTTCAAAAATATCAAAAAAATCCAATATTTGTTTAATTTTTTTTAATGCAGATTCAAAGTTTATTTCAATACCTATCCAGTGGTGCCTTTTTTGTACTTGTAACAAGCCAACAAAGTGATTTTTTGTCAAATGCATACAGCAGGCTTTCGAATTAAATTCTAAAAATAATTCAACAAGATCAATAGCATGCCATGAAATATCTCGCTCGGAATTGTCATCATTCGCATATCGACGCTCAGTCTGAACGGTCCTCTAATAATTACGTCTTCAACCGGAGCAAAGAAATGGATACCACACCAGAGGTAGCCGCACCAGTGGTTGCACTAATTGAAGCGGGGCAGAACCAAAGTGAAGTGGCTCGACATATAAATTTAAGCCGATTCTCCGTTCGTCGAGTGTGGCAGAGATATCAGGAAACTGGTGGCTTCAGACGGCGAGAAGGATCTGGCCGACCTCACGCTACAGCACAGCGTGATGACCGCTTTCTTGTAACAACTTCGTTGCGAAATCGTCCTATGAATGCGGTTCAACTGGGACGGCGGTTCCAAGAAGCTCGTGAAGTCGAAGTCAGTCGGTGGACAGTTAGAAGACGACTTCGAGAAGTTAATCTGACACCACACAGACCAGCAAACGGGCCGAAATTGACACCATCCCACCGACAAGCCCGTCGTGAGTTCCGTCGAGAGCATTTCAATTGGACAAAAGAAGAATGGAGAAGAGTACTGTTCTCTGACGAGTGCAGGATGTGTTTATATGGCACCGATGGACGCGGAAGGCGGAAGGGTATACAAAAGACAAGGAGAGCGATATGCACAATGTTGCATCCAAGAACGTGTTCCGTATGGCAGTGGATCGTGCATGTTCTGGGGAGGCATATCACTAGAGGCGAAGACAGATCTTGCATTCATTATCCCAGCCAATACTGGCTGTCGGTCAAGAGGAATGACTTCTCAACGGTACATTGAGGAAGTACTCGAGGAGTATGTCGTACCTATTGCCGGGTTTATTGGCGAACATTTTCTGTTCATGCAGGATAATGCGAGACCGCATACGGCTCGTGTAGTATGCCAGTACCTTCAAGAGGTGGATGTGCCAGTTATGGAGTGGCCAGCTCGAAGCCCAGACCTCAATCCCATCGAACATATATGGGACGAGTTGAAAAAAAGGGTTCGAGCCAGACATGTTGCTCCAACGAGTCTCCAGGAGCTGCAACAGGCGATCGTAGAGGAATGGAAGGCGATACCTCAAGATTTTGTGAGAACTTTGGTGAGATCAATGCTTCATCGAATGGAAGCTGTTATTCGGGCCAGAGGAGGGAATACTCGTTATTAATAAAAATATTTTTTCTGATTTGCATGTTTTAATTTGATTTTTGCTACTAATTTTTATGCTGACAAATTCACAAAAATGTGTACCTCAGATGTTTACCCCCAAAAATCAGTTTGATGGCACGCATAAATACAAAAAAGGTACCACTGAATAGGTATTGAAATATACTTTAAACCTGCATTTAAAAAAATTAAACAAATATTGGATTTTTTTGATATTTTTGCACTTTTGTGGAAAATTGAGCAATGTGCGATTTTTTTTGCACCCAAGTGTAGTTTAGACATTTTTAATTTTTTTTAAATCTTCTAAAGTCCGATACTATTCACCAGACTTCCAAATTTTCAAATTTCACGTTTACATTTTATTTAATTTCTCGGTAAAATTTTAATAACGTTTTGATTTAATGAAAATACGTTTTTATAATTTCCAAATTCAAAAATTTCAAATTCCTGAATTCCTAAACTCCTAAGTTTCAAAATCTTAAATTCCTAATTCTGAGTTCTAGCAAAGATAATCACATATATATTAAAGATAATTCATTCGGTACTAAAATATGAGGCAAAAATAGGGTCCCCCGATGCAATACATAGGGTTCCTTTGATATGAACGTAAATATTTTGCGTACAAATTACTTGAAAATATTTTACCTGTAATGTACCAGTTTCTAATCTACTACATGATATGCAAAGTTCCCCATATAAAGAAATGGGAGGGTTTCCTAGTCTGTTTTATTTTTTGTACTGAATGACTCATCTGCAATATAGTATGATCTTTGGTTCTAGCTACTCCTATTTAATTTCCGTGTTTTGAAATTTCTAAATTTATGAATTACGAAATTTTTGGATTTCTAAAGTTTAAGAGGTATGTACATACTCATAATTTAATGGGAATTTTAAAATTTCTAAAAAAATTATTTTACAGATTTATGCAAATTAAAATTTTAAATGTAAAACCAAAGTATAAAAATCTGTTACTATAAAAACCATGAAACTTTTTCCTGGTTGATAGCCTCAATAATTTAGGCTATAAAAGCTCGCGAGCGCTGTTTTATTAAGAAAAGTTAGAAAGTCATGACCTCCAATGTCAGTGGGCAGTTGCTGTTCAGGTTGTAACAGATTTACATTTTAAAGCGCGTTTACACGATGTGAGTAGCTTGTTAGCAAGCAAGGCTCAGTGGTCAGCTAAAACACCCACACTCACCTTGGCTGTCCACATAGCGGTTAAAGTCCGTTACCAGCCTTTTAATTTAATCATTATGCGCGAAACACAAATAAACAATCAACAAAAAAATCATTTACAAGTGGATTGGTGGAAGGAGGGAAGGAGAGTGAACAGTAAATCATAAAAGTTTAAAAGAGCGATGAATTTTGCGGACCAAGATAAACACAATTTTGTCAACCTGATTGTAATGAAGAGGATACAATTTCTTCGGAAATCAGTGTGACAAAGGTGAAAACCGGAGCTACTACTACTACTACTATTACTGCAAAAAAACAATAGTTGGGTCAGACATGTCATAATTTTGTGCATATTCAGCCAGGGAAGCTGATATTTGCTAACTCAGGTTAAAAATTGGGGAAGTTTTTGATTTCAAGAAGTTTGTTGAGAGAGTGACAACTATTCTGATATTCTATAAAGTCTTTTTAAAATTTGGAAATTTTTTTATTAATTTATAACGATGAAATTATTTAAAATTCTTGGCGGCACTATCTTAAGAGAATTTCATATATTATTGTGCTAAAATACCATTCTCAGGGTACACAATACATCTAAAAAAAAGTTTATAAAACCTATTAAATATTATTTGATAGTAAATTTTCCTTTTCTTCCAAACGATTGATTTTCCGAGACACATACACATACACATGTATATAAAATATATGCTTATATAAAAAAATCGTTAAAAACTCATTCATATAAATCTCTCCAAAATTTATGTGCCCTAACGATAAAAGGTAAAAAATTCTTTATACACAAGAAACACATACACATTCATAATAATATTCGAGACTATCCCTCTAAACATGGCGAAACGCTAACGTAATGCAAGCGAAGACTTTCTTATATGAAACTCTTCGCAAGCGTAACGCCGAGGTGAAGCAAAAACGTAACGTTTGTATCGCGTCCGTTATATGAAAATTAAAATGAAGGCGAAGTAATTTACATTGCTGTATGTATGTGTGATTCGCATTTTTCTTCGCATTCTCTTCAATAAAGTATTGTTTGTGGCACAAAAGCGAAGGGTTTTTGTATAAATTTATAAGGAAAATAATATAGAAGCGAAGTGAAAGCGAAACACTGGGCAAAGTAATTTTATTACGTACTATATTCGTTTAAACGAATATTTTTTAAAAATAGTTTTGAAATTAAAATAAATAAAAAATCATTAATGTTGGTTAGTAATATAAAAAATTTTATTAATTCGATATAAATATTTATAAAAAATTTAAGATCTTTAAGGATTTAGAAATTGACTACACATTAAATTTAAGTTAATTGATATACTGTAATTTAAATATAGGATTCAACAAAATTATACAAAATAAAATTATTTGTTTGTTATCATATTTCTATCCTTCGCGTCTATGCTTGCAGCTGCAAAACGTTCTTATGTTTTTTCTGGAATTAATAAATAATTGCAAGTATATTCTCAAAATAATATCAATATTATAATCATATTTACCTGAGATCAAATGCTGAATAAAAAAACACAATTATCTGTAATTGAAACATTTGATATATGTTTATAACAAAAAGTAATAATTAATAAATGTATAAAAAACACTGCTACAGAAATACATTACACATCAATTTAATAAAACGCGAAATCCAAAATGACCTCTCTACAAAATAAATATTTGAAAAATGAAAATATCACACAACATCTACACACTACACACAATGTAGTAGGAAATCAATGTATACACAATGTAGTAGGAATGAAAAAAAAAAGAAAAAGAAAATTAGAATGTGAGAGTGTGGTGGTGTATCAAAGAAAACCTTCTCGCTTACGCTTCGCTTTCGTAACGCCTTGGCGAGACTTCGCAAATTTATTTGAAGGGATATAGGTGGTCGCATATAAAAGTTAGGGATTAGCTGAATATCCATAACTACATAAAAAATACAACCTTGCTGTAATGTATAAACCGCATTACGTAATTTATCTTTTTTCGATCAATGTATAGGACCAGTACAAACGCACACATTTTTCATGAAAATGTTTAGAATTTTTTTTTTGTTTAAGATTTAAAAAAAAATAAAACGAGATCCCAACCACAATAACACAAAATACAAAATTTTTGTTTGGTGTCTTGTAATATAAATCTTACATCAAAGACAATAAAAATAAATCATAACCACAAACGGTTTTTGTATTTATGTATATTTCCAATATGAGGACTGTAATTCAAGGATATCTATATAAATGTTCCGGCCAGATAAATCAATATGAAATTAATAAATTATAATTTTTTTTTTTTTTTTTTTTGGTCAACCGAACCCGAGAAAATGTATATATGGTACACGAAGGGGGAATATTGTCCTGATACATATATCGAAGAAACTACAACAAGGATATTAAGGATATATTCTTTTTTGCCTCTATTTAATTCATAATTTATATTAAAAAAAAAAAAAAATACGAATTGGAATCAAAATATCCTTTTTTCTGTTTTGTTGTTGAATCCTTTTTACATCGTCGTTAAATTTTGTGAAAACAAAATGATATGTTTTGGTGTGTAGATTCTACATTTTCATCAAGGAAATTGATTTTCGGTTATTTAGAATATAATATCCTTTTATTACATATCTGCACAAACAGACGTATACTCGTACAAGGATGTCTGTAAATTGACGAAAGGATACAATTAAATTGAAAGATGTGAGATACATTTTATTTGTTGTATTTTTAAGATGAATTTTTAAAATATAAAATAAATGAGAAGACCAAAAAATGGTATGCTTGCCTTTTATCCAACCACGCGAAATTTATATCAACAAATTCGTAATTTTCTTTTAAAAATTTATAAGAGGCATAGTTTAAAGCTTCTAGAAATTTTAGAAAGTTTCGTTTTTTCAAAATATCGATCACTAATTTTGATTTATTCAATTTGGATTTTGAGTTTTTTATATTTAAAAATTATGAGGGCGCGGTTTTAGTGTAAACACACAATCCACTATAGTGTCAACTGAATCTGCCAGAATGTTATTGGTATTAAAATGAAATGACAAAGTCTTCTCATGAAATTCTCGCTTCTGTATATGTTTTCCTTTTCTTCAACTTTGTCTGCACCGTCCAAACAGCATGGTGTTTAATTAAATCTTCGACATTTGACTCATTTTAAGTCACCATTGAAAATTGTTGTAGAGAATAAATACAACATAACTTGATACATCAAATACAAATTCAGGCAATTCAAATAAATTTAAGTCATTCAGATGCATATAGAGATTGCGATTTCCCGAGAAATTTTATTTCTCGAGAAACCGAGAAATTTATTTCACGACGCATTTCATTTCTCAAGAATTTGAGAGTTCTCAATTTTTTTCTCGAGAATCTCTGAACTTCTCGAGTTTTTTATAATTTTTAAATTACTAAAATTTTAACAAAAAGTAGTTTTATTACATTGATTTATTTGGAGCTTCCTGACGAAGAAACATTTCTTTCATTTTGAGATGAAGTTAAGCCGAAGGGTAAACAGAGCAGTCAATATATTTGAAAAAAAAACCTCAAGGCCGGCCCAAAAGGGGGCAGCAGATGGATGGATGGAAGACACCTTGTTTCCCTAACTGATGGGGGTCTCGATTAATTTGACAAGTCAAGAAAAACTGTGGAAAGAATAACATTGTGTTTGTTATTGCTGCCTCGCGGAGGTATATTGGAAAACAAATGGCAGGCCCGATTGTCTTTCTGCTTTCTAACTGTTAAAGGGCTGGTGTGAAGTTTGGTAATACATTTTTTATTACATTTTATCATAGTAATTCAAGCGAGAATTAATATATGCTTAACAAGATCGTACCCTACGCTAAATAACACGAATTCTAAGAGATCGGCTCGCATAGACACCATTTTCCAAATCTGTTCGTTATATTCCATAATTTAGGGTTGAGTTCTTTTTCCATAATGAAATGTCAAACCCTAAGGTTCAAACATGACGATATTCGTTCCGTTTCGCACGGGTTTTTCGTCCCAATATACTCTATAATGTTGAATTAAAGATGGAAAATTCAAAGCTAAGAATAACGGGGAATAAAACATATGCCACATTAGGATGGAATTTTAAATTTTCGAGTTGGCGAAACAGCCGAGGCAGAGCAGATAAAAGCGAACGGATATCCTTGTGTTTGAATCTTTGCTAAATATTTATATCACAACAGACGTAAAATACGTAGGGTTGCTAGATGAGGGAATTCGAGATTAAAGATTTTAGAGAACTTACTTGTTGCGAAAATTCGAAAAACTAGACCAAACACAAAATATTAAATAAAAAAATTGAGAAAGAAGCATGAAATTATAAAAACTACGAACGCGTATGAAATTATAATCTGGATTTAATAATAAGATAATCAAGATTTGTCAGATAGCTTCAGAGTTGCCAGTATGAGTGGCGCTATCTGGGGTCACTTATTCTTTTCTATGCACAAACCACTTCGAGGTAATAAAATTAACAAAATTATTTGGGTCGTACCACGAATAGATGTTTATGAAAGTACTACAACAGTTTACTATGTCATATTAATTTATTAGCGGTATCTCAACTATATGTTAATAATCAATGATGATTAGTTATGAAAGCCATCATCGAATTATTTAAAGTTTGGAGAAAATGAATACTGCCGGATTTATGTATCTTCGTTGCCGAAATTATTTCCAATTGAAATTGCAACATATCGTCATGTAGGTCAGGTGGTGTCTATGAATCTCTGAAGAGCAAAGTGTAGCATCATGTTTTACACGTTCGGTTATTTTGGTAATATTTGAAAATAGACACTACCATAAGGTGACTTATATAAGGTAAAGAATACACTCTCATTAGAACCGAACCCTAAATTATGGAATACCGTAAACCCACTTTACATTATATATGGTAACTATGTGAACGAATCTATGAGATTCGTGTTAGTTAGTAGGTCGAGTCGGTGGTCTCATGGTGTCGCCCCAAAATCTTGTCCTCTATCACCCCTTCAATATAATATTTTTAGTGCCGGAAATCATGAATAAAGTTTGCATATTTCATTTTTTTTTTTCTAGAAAAATGTTTTATTGCAATTGAAATGAAATTAGTGTTTTCAAAATTCCCGAGACAAAAACACTATTTCTCGAGAAACAAGAATTCCCGAAACTAGTGAAATAAAATTTCTCGAGAAACGAGATTTATTTTTATAAATTCTCGAGAATTCTCGAGACAGGAATTCCCGATCGCAATCTCTAAATGCATATATTGACGAATTATCTTTGATTAAAGACATCTACCAAATGTTATTTGGTAAACATTTCTAGGCAGTTTGGTATAATATTAGGCTCTTAGTAGGAGAAGGAAGAAAACCTTGATTCGGAAGGATGTGTTCGTACATGTACAATAACAATATTTGATTTGTCCAGTAGTAGGCAACAAAATAAAATTGTGGGATGTCCACTATTAACCTAAAATCTGTTTTAACCTCTCCTTTTAACCAATTCTCTAAAAATTACTATAAGCGGAAGTTTATCTCGGTAATTATTCCAACAGAAATTAAATATGTACATACACCCATAATGTAGTTTCAAAAATAGTTCTAATAAAATATCGGATCCTAGAAATACCCTTAATAGACTACAGTTTAATAAATTGATTTAGATAAACTCTTAAAAAAACGCATTTAGCGAATATCGAAGTTGACTCACTGCGACTAAACTCACTAAATCCGTTTTATTATTGTAAATCGCAGTGTGAATTTGTCTACGCAACAAAACACGATTAACTAGAACTGAGGTTGAACATACTGCGACTAAATATGAAAAATTCACCAAACTAAATTGCACCCAATTTCTTTATTCCACTCTTTCCGAGATATAAAAATTAAGAAGGATCGGTTGAACAAATCTCGCACAGGGCGCTCAGAAATCTGGATCTGGCACAGATCAAAAATTGAAATATTATAGAGCCACAGACGTAAAACTAAAATTAAAATAGGTCGCCTAGAATTAAAATAGGTCGTCAATTAACATGATTCTCAGAGATTTTTTCATTTAGTGACAGTTCAATCATGTGAATGAACATAGTTATTTGATATACAGAAAACACTATAAGTTGACTATTTGAATTATATTACCATCGGAACGTAGAATTTATATATGTGCTAATGGCTCATCTTACAATAAACATAATAAATTTGAACATCAACACGAAAGTTTAGTACTCAATTCAGTTAGAACCTACCAGCGGTAATCTAAATAGAATTATCCACCTAATTAAATTCCAACAGAGCTTGATTTAATTAGTTTGGTTTGTGAAATTTCAACAGATTAGTTTTACAAACTAAATCAAAATGAATGTCCTTCGAGCAATAAAACAATAAACGGCAACATATTTATCTAGTACGCCAAATAAAAACTGGCGGGATAAAGCTGTAAAACAGCACTTCGTATGTATCACAAAATAAATACACATCCAGCGTTAAGAAAGCATTAACCTGGGACGTAATCCATATACAACAACAACCACACACCAATAAATAGTGTACGCTTTGCAGTAGCTACATTTAGTATAATAATTAATAAGTGTTCAATCCAGATTGGAGAATATCCGGAACGTCAATCGAGATCAATATAAAGCGAGAACAGCATAAACAATTCTCGAATTTCGTGATGACAAAAGGTCACGGGGTACCACAAACCAAAATCGACTCAACACAAACCCAATAGTCAATTTGCAGACCTTCATATTAAGACCTTCAGCCGAATTTATAAAGGACAAGACGTAAAAATGCGTTTGTGTTATAGATCAATGGACGAGGCGGAACATCTTTTAGAAGCTAAAAGCAGCCACGATCATTGCAACCCAACCAATACAAACTCGACGCAAGGATAACACAAATTGAGCAGTTGCATGAAGAGTTATTAATAGACGCCACTTCCCAAGGGGTACAGTAACCACACCCGACCTTTTTGATCAAACCCAGCTAGCGCCAGTCATAGTGGAAGATACACCAGATCAATTGGCCAGAGAATTGGCTGCACTACCTCGTAAATTCTCCAAAGAAATTTCCCAACTATTGGCAAACAATGGAACAACATGGCATTTCATATCTCCAGCCTCACCCCATTTTGGAGGACTTTGGGAAGCGGTATTTAAGGCAGTGAAAAAACATTGATTATTGGACAATATGGTACTCCGAAAACTTAAATCAACTTCAGCATAGAAGAAAATGGTCATCTGAAAAACCAAACTTGAAAGTAGGTGAGCTAGTGCTCCTCATGGATGATAAGGCTCCCCCATTAAAATGGCTAACTGGCGGGTGGTGTAAAATACATCAAGGTATAGATCAAAAAATTCAAGTAGCCTCACCTCGAGGCCCGGAAAGGGTCCTCGTTAAAAGAACAACTCACAAATTATCACCACTACCCATAGAATGTGCCAACGAGATTGTCCTCACACAAACACAATCATCAATCAACCAACGACCACAACCAACAACTCCGTTACTTGTTCAACTTCATCGAGAAGTCAAACAACGAGGAGTACACCACATCAAAACACTTTGCATCTGATATTATGGATACTCGGAATGGTACAAGTGCTTTTTTTCTCTTGTCACGTCATCAACCACAAAATAGCCATTGCCATCTAATGCAGGAATTTATTTTCACAACTACGGAACTGTTAACTTTATGGCGTTACAGTGGAAAATTATCATAAATTATAATTTAACCGGATATGTATTGGGAAGATATCAGATCGCTAGAACCCTTTGTTAAATATTTAGATGAGGGCTATCAAAAGGGATGACAAGCAGATAACCGGTTGAAAATGTGTGACATCATAGTACCTACAACTGAACTACTGATAATCGACTTGCTACGTGAATATTTTGCTAACTTAAATATTCGTGATCTACAATGCATTAAACTAAAACTAAATGAGTATTTGTGCAATACTTCGCCAATTTATAACACACAATCGAAGCAGGCACAATATAAAGTTTATCTGCTGAAGCACGTAAGCCAGAATCTCGCAAACTATATAACAAGAACGGTAAATCAACAAACCTGCTGAACTCAGATAGGCACCAATCAATGGATTTTCTCAGTGATCATACCCCAAACCGTCCACCTAATATGCAACCGGGAGGTAAACACGATGATTTTAAATAAATCAGGAATTCTAACGTTAGAATTAGTTCCAGTTAACAACCATTGAAGAAAAATCACTCTTCGGTACTCGCGTCAATCAAACTTCACTAGGGCAATGAAAAACCAACATCCCAACCAATGGATACCCCAGCAAAATCTCTGTCAATTGAAGAGGGGAACAACATTACAAACGAGATTGCAGAACTAGAAAAATACATTATACTACAAACAATTAACGAAGCAAAATTACCGGAGGTCATCGATATACCACAATTCTGATATATTCATCATTACGTGCTAACATATACATTAATAGCTGTCGGCATAATCATAACTCTGGTATATCTCTTTCAACACAGAAAGAAACGACAACTAAATAGCATCTAGAGACATTACTCCACCACAACGACCGACTCTACGCCAAACGCCTCTAAAATTATTGGCCCCGCAGCATGTTCAATTTTGTGAATGAACATAATTATTTGATATACACAAAACACTATATGTTGACTATTTGAATTATATTTCCACCGGAAAGTAGAATTTTTAATATGTGCTAATGTAGGCTCGTCTTACAATAAACAGAATAAATTTGAACATCAACACGAAAGTTTATTACTCAATTCAGTTAGAACCCACCAGCGGTAATCTAAATAGAATTATTCACCCAACCAAAATTCCAACCGAGCTTGATTTAATTAGTTTGGTTTGTGAAATTTCAACAGATTAGTATTACAAACTAAATCAAAATTAATGGGAATTAATTACAATTTTACATTGTATAAATGATGAATAGAGGATAAATGAGGCTTCCATAATAGGTAATTGTCATTAAAAAACATAGGACTGTGCTAACAAGTAAACGATATACTTACTTTTGCGTGATTTACAATTGTGTTGCAATTACAATTCCATTTTGTAGTTACTGTGTTTGTCACCAGAGTTTTCGTATTTCATTTTCTCTGTTTTAAATATTGTCATCTTGTATATTTTTGTTAATATTTTATAAAAAAACTAATAATGAAATTATTTAATGCGCAACGGCCGTCTATGTTTTTGATTTTTAGAAAACAATGAAAGTATAAATATCAAATACTACCAACTTTCCAAAATAAATCACGAGAATTGGTTGGTTATTTCTTTTGACTAAATTTGAATTAAAATTCCAATTCCAATTCCTTGGTCAAATGAAATGACACTAATGTCGTTTTTGATTCACCCAAAAAAAGCAATCCGTTGTCAAAAGAGTGACTTTTGTGCTGTCAAGTTGTTCGATTCGTCAAGAAAAAGCAATCGGTCCAGCAACATTTTGGCTCGATTACAAATCTCGATTTTTTGGCAGATTTACCCCTTTTTGACTAATAACAACAACTAGTACTGTCATTTTGAACAAAATTTTATTTTCAAAAACGTCAACAATTTTTTTTTACAGACATGAAACACACGCACATATAAATAAAAACGACATAAATTGAATAGTACCGTTTCGATAAAATTTTTCCTTAACCGCCTGATGGCGAATAGCGTAATGTGGACTCGTAATGAAAAGTAAAAAAAATATTCAAAAAAATCGATCTGAGCAATACGGCGATTAAATTATCTAATATGAACTAAAACTTTTTAATGGCCATAAATCCATAATTTGATGGTTCTAAATCATATTTAGTAAACCCCTTTTTTGACCAATTTTAATTTTCCTTCTTATTATAAAATGTACCGTCATTTGGGGCTACTTTGTGCAGCGGGGGCTACTTTGTGCAAATTTGAATTTGGCACTTATCAAGTGCTGCTCTCTATTACAGTCGATCCTCGAGTTACGTCGTTTTGATTTACGTTATTTTCGAGTAACGTCGTTTATAAATTATTCCCTTGATTTGAGTTACGTCGTTTTTTGCTTTGAGTTACGTCGTAAAAAAAACTTATCTGATAAAAATAGAAAAGGGGATTTTTGGATATTTTTATGGGCGCATATTATTTTCTATTATTTTGTAATAGTAGATAAAGGAAGAAAAAGTCGAGGAAATTGTACGAAAGATTAGCGAACCAAAAGCTATTAATAAATGTGGTCTGTATCGAGTTAAAGAGATCGAATCACTCTGGGGGAAATAAAAACTCCAGATTCGCGACGATGCATCTTATGTTGTTCATATTTATAAATGTTATAAATGTTAATAATGTAATAATTATTTCTAAAATTTGATTTATTTCATTGTTCAAAAATGTGTATGGTTTCTTTTTGTTTAAACTCAATCGTTTGAAATAAACATTCTTTTTAAAAAAATAATCCTGGTAAAAAAAATTTTTTTAACGCTGAAAACTATTTTCAAACAAGAATATTTGTTTATCTTGAGGTTTTTTATATTGAAAAGTCAACAATCAACTATTTTGACAAATTTATATCAATATTTTACTAAAAACAAGATTATTATGCAAAATTTCTAACACTGCATAAAATAGCCCCACTTGGGGCAGTGACGGCTCAAGGTACCGGTAACCCGGGCTGTTGCCCGGGGCGCAATCCTGCTTAGGGCGCCACCAAGATTCCTCGCAAATAATAATAATGAGGCATGTCTTTTACACATTGTTTTTACAATATACATACATAATATCCTAACGTTGCACTACTACATACATTTTAATTTAGCATATCCGGCCTGTTCATAAATTTATAACCGCCTCAACGAAAACATAAACATCGATGGTAGAACCATCGATTGGTCGAGACAGTAACCTTTAATTTCCATAAAATTTGTTGCCCGCAGAGGCGGCTTAACGCCTAGATACACTAGGCACGTGCCTAGGGCCCTTGAATTTTGGGGCCCGTAATTTTCAAACTCCATTAGTGGGTTAATGATTGAGAACCGCCGTACAGCGTCTCAGAAGACCGGCTACCAATGTTCCAATGATCGACAACGCGACACTCGGCCAGTACCTTCAGAATACAACAATTTTAATTTTTAATTGAAATGACATATTTAACTACAAAGTTACCGATGGCTTTTTTCAAGAATGTAGCCTAGAGTGTTTTTCTTGATTTTTCCATATGACGGAACAGCTTGTCTGAATTCATGAAATTTTTCTTTTTAATTTCATTATTTCGATTAAATATTAGCCCAATGCCGCGCCAGGAAAATGGCCCCAAGCCATAATATTCCCAATTCCGTTCTTTATGGTCTTAATAATGAATCTGGGGTGTCCAGTTCTTTATTTTTCGGGCGTTGTACAGATGTTGTTTTTCAAAATTTATCTTTTGTTTTAAATTGTGTTTGGAAAGGATTCGCTTTTTGTATGTAATGCATCCTCGTTACTCAGATTCGATCAGCCGTCGCGTCGTCTACTTGACCCGTCCGACTAACTCTGTACAATTTGAGGTGATACGGCTCCATTTATTTTCCTGACGGTCTCTCTTAATCATACCATCCATTTTCTTTATTTTTGGAGCTCGTTCTTCTCTGGGTACGTTTTGGAAATCCCAATACTATGAACTATCTTCTTTGAATCTGCTGCAATTGTTCGAATTGTAGCATTTCATTTGCAAAATTTCGTTATAATCAGCTTCCTCATTTCTGATCTACAGTTTTAATTGTTACCCAATTTTGCAACTAAAACAACATAAAATAAATGCCTATTGACTTATTGAGGTTAAAATTACAGTTTAAAAATATCCAGTATTCTAGTTTATCATTGTTTCTAATTTTGTGGCCATATTTATTGCTCGTTTTGCCTTATGAAGCAAAACAATTAGGTTCTATTCACCATAAGTGCCGCAAAGGTCGGTCTTCATAGAAGCTAAAGTGGTTAAATATTTATTTTTAATCCAAACTGCACAGAAACTTGTTTTATTGACTATAATTAGAGATTGAGATCGGGACTTCCTGTCTCGAGGATTCTCGAAGCTTTAAAATAGTTTTTAAACCTTGTTTCTCAAGTAAATCATTTCATTAATTCATTAGTTTGGGGAATTTCTGTTTCTCTCAAATATTGTTATCTCGGAAATTTTAAAAACGTTAATTTTATTTTAAATTCCATTAAAATATTTAAACTTTACCTTCCGTATAATTTTCCGCACTGAAGGAGTAAGGGAATGGGGTTATGTAGGACAACATTCCGAGTTAAATATAATAATGCGGTTATTTGAAATTCGGCATCGTTACGTATACAGCTGACTTCATTGTATTAATAAATCATTTTTCTTTTAAATTCATATGTAGTCGTTACTAAATTTGACCAAAAAACTTAAATTATTCAAATGAAAGTAGAAATAATGAAAAAATGAAATTGATTTAGGTGCTGAATTTTTCACAAACCCCGCAGAGAATACAATACGGTCCGTTCCATTTTCATCAGGAGGCCTAAGTAGGTGCATACAGTTTAATAATTATATGGGTTAGTTATCACTTATCAATGATAAAACAAATGGAATCATTCATTTTGATACCAATTGATAAAACATTAGTCATTCCATAAAACTGATTCATGTGCTGGTAATTGCAGTTTTTCCAATTTCCAACGCATATCAAAAATTAGAATATTAAAATACTAAATGAGTAAAATCTCTTCATTGGTTTTTATTAGCTGCAAATGTCTAGTTTCCTTGTACAATTTTTCAGACCTTCACAGATAAAAATTCAGTCACGATTTTTCTTTGCTTGCCAAATTACTTGACACCCCCTTTTAGCTGGTCCGGAAAGCATAGATAGAATTTTGAATACTAAACAGTGGAGAATCGTAATTTTGTAACTTTTGGGGATTCCAAAATATGTAAATATTGTGAATTTTTCAAAAACATCAATGCAATAAAAATGCTCTTTTACTTCCACTCAAAATGAAAGAAATGTTTCTGCGTCAGGAAACATGAAATAAATCACTGCAAACAAAAGTAGCGATATTCGAGAAAAAATTTGAAAAACCCGAATTCTCGAGGAATGAAATTCGTTGGGAAACCAAATGCTCGGTTTTTTAGGAAATAACATTTCTAGAGAAATTGAAATCTCTAATAGTACTGTTAATTTTAAAAATCATTAATTATAAAATTTAAACTTATTTAAAGAAGCGATCATCCTAATAGTGAAATTATATTTATGTAACTTTATTCATTGAAACTCGATTTCGACAGGTTTCTCTAACAGGATGATTACTTCTTTAAATATTTTTAAATTATGTAATAAATGGTTTATTTGAAAAAGTTTTTTTAAAAATAGGAGAAAAAGCCTACTTTTCACGATTTTTTGTAGGAGAACGAAACTTTGCATCCGGAAATAAAAGTTTGCTTAGGGCTCGGATTTTGGGGGCTACTGACTTGGGGGCTACTTTGTGCAATGTATGTTTTGATTTATAATTTGTAAATATTACATACAAAAAATGTCAGTATTGATCTAATTCACTCGTCTGAGTCCAGCTTTTAATATAATAACGATAAATTGTACTAATGTTTACATTAATATAGTTTGTTTACATCTCAAAGTTCAAAAACTGTAAAATCCTGCACAAAGTAGCCCCATCTGACGGTACCAATCTAGTTAAAAACTAAAAATTCAGCTACCTACATGTGATTGGCATCACTTTAATTTGTAAAACTTTAGTTCCCAAGAATTTTTTTCACGTCACAAAGTAACATTTCAATCCGTTCTCGCATGCAATATTGAAAATATTTTAATTTTGGTACTTCGTCTAATGCGCTCCTTCCGTCGACTTTGTCAATTGATATATCTGTGGTAACAAGGCAAAACGTAAAACCTCGTTTTTCTGTTTTTTTTTCTTTCTTGCGTTTTTAAATGATTATTACGATTGTTTGTAGTTGCTGGATTATTACAAAAAATTGATATGATCTGAATTCGAATATGGAGATTTAAAATTTGAAATAAAACGTAATATGGAATAACTCGAGTTATTACGTTCTGCCTTGTTACCACAGATATATTTACAGGTAATTTAACTTTTTTTCCTATTGCGTGACTTTTTGTGCTACAGCGTCGAAACTGTCTGGGAGGTAAAAAATCATAAATATGTACCTACTAATATTCTTAGAATCCTTGAAGTTTTATTTGTTTGACACCTTACACTACTGAATGACTTCTATATATTATAGAGTTATAAACAAAAAGCCTAAAAATATATTTCTCGGAATGTAAAACCCTGAGATTATGAGTGCATTCGAAACGGAAAATGTGCATGTAGCGAAGACATATTTAAAACACTAAGTACATACATTTATAAAGTACCCGTTTGATGTCGATTTATATTTTAATTAACCAAATTTATCAATTTATTAATTTAGTGTTATCTAATTGGAAAAATGTTTTGTATAAATATTAAAAAGAGGAGACCCAGCACAATGCTCTGCGAAACACCTCTGCATAAATCAAAGCAATTCGATTCAGCATTGTTACTTTCGGTTTTTGACCTATTAAAGTGTAGCCTTTAAGCATTGGTTGACTAATGTCTAGCTTAAACCTAACATTCAAAAGCAAATCAACGGTATGCCTACCTTTATCTGGTTTATTCCATCTTCCTTGCTACTCAGCAATTGCTGAAATCTCGATGATACTTTAGGTAATCACAAAACTTTCGTCAACTTCCCATTCAAATAGGTGGTTTCCCAACTTGTACAGTTGAAGATTTTTATTATTATTATATGCACTGGTAGAACCAACAATGCGACGGCCTCTTTCAAAGTTGGGCGGTAGGCTTTTGTGATTCGCAATACGATATTTCATTAGACAGTTTTTTGAAAAGCTTGTAGCATTAGCGCAGACTCGTTCATCTAATTCAACTATTGGATAGCTAACCCTTTGGTGGTCGACAAGACTCAAACTTGCCTTTTAGTTGCAACATTACAGTTTATCAGTAGGCAGAGACATTTTGATCGATAAGCATCATTAATGCGTTTATCGATTGCGGTTTGACGTCGGCGCTGAAGATCGAGTGTTGAATTATATACATCAGGATGACTTCATCATACGCGATAGCTATTACATCGTAATCTTTTATCATGCAGGTGTTGAATACCACATTCCAGATTATCGGATGAATGATGGACCCTTGAGGCCATCTCTTTGATACAGAACTGCGCTTGGCTGTGATAGATGTAATTCTATTACTATACATACTAGCTGTCTAAAAAGACCAAACTATTGAAATCCTGTTAAATATGACCAAACACTTGGTTGGTCCAAAACCATTTTTCTCGACACTTTGTCGAGTCCATGAGTTCGAAAAAGCGACAAAAATATCCGTCCGTCTGTTCGTACCCATGGTATCTCGAGGACAGTCTATCCAGTTTTGATTTTTATTTTCGATAATCTGTTTCTATGATCAGGGCTAAAACCTAAAAAGATTTTTGAACCTGTACATCAAACCTGTAAGATTTTAAACCTGTACGTAAACCTGTACGGTCTGATTGATCCAAAATTACCTCCTTTTATAAATATTTACCAATATTTTATGGTATCTCCACAAAATGTCGAATCATAAAATTTCGAAAACATCCTGATAAGAAAACGTATTAAATTCCGATTCAACAAAATTTTGACTGCACAAAATCCCGACACTAGAAAATCTCAAGCTAATCAAATTGCATTTTATAAGCGAGTTTTCAAAATATTTTTATAGAATTTCCTTCCGTTTTTCCAGAATAAGACCCGGATCTTTTCCAGAATATATTACTGGAAAGGGCAGTAAATTTCCCATTTTCCAAAATATTTTTTAAGAATTTCTCAATTATTTTCCATAATATGTCTCGGCTCTTTTCCAGAAAATTTATCAGGCGAGATTTTATTTTTAAAAATTCGGATTTTTTCGAGATTTTGGGCCGTCAGGAATTGGTTGCGTTAGGATTTTATTGACTCAGGATTTTACTTAGACGAGTGTTTATTGGATCGAGATATCGTTCAGTTGGGATTTTGTGGAGTGAGATTTTATTACTCTGGATTTTCTGAATCGGGAATAACTACCATACCCACTTTTTATATGTGACCATTTGAAGATTCAGCTGAGTGTTGAGTTGAGGGTTGAGTTCAGGGTATAGTTGGAGTTCAATTTGCAGGTTGAGTCAGAGTTGAACTGGAGTTGGATTAGGATTTTTAGAGCAGTTTGTTAATTTTGTATATATGAATGTTGTAGAAGAACTATTAAACTAAAAATAAAAAGTAATAACCACAACTTGTACTACAGTAAAAAGTAAAAAGAAAAAGTAAAAAATAAAAAGTAAAAAGCAAAAGTAACAAGTTAATAGTAAAATGTAAAAAGTAAAAAGTAAAATGTAAAAAGTAAAAAATAAAAAGTAAAAAGTAAAATGTAAAAAGTAAAAAGTAAAAAGTAAAAAATAAAAAGTAAAAAGTAAAAAGTAAAAAGTAAAAAGTGAAAAGTAAAAAGTAAAAAGTGAAAAGTGAAAAGTAAAAAGTAAAAAGTAAAAAGTAAAAAGTAAAAAGTAAAAAGTAAAATGTAAAAAGTAAAAAGTAAAAAGTAAAAAGTGAAAAGTAAAAAGTAAAAAGTAAAAAGTAAAAAGTAAAAAGTAAAAAGTGAAAAGTAAAAAGTAAAAAGTAAAAAGTAAAAAGTAAAAAGTGAAAAGTAAAAAGTAAAAAGTAAAAAGTAAAAAGCAAAAAGTAAAAAGTAAAAAGTAAAAAGTAAAAAGTAAAAAGTAAAAAGTAAAAAGTAAAAAGTAAAAAGTAAAAAGTAAAAAGTAAAAAGTAAAATGTAAAAAGTAAAAAGTAAAAAGTAAAAAGTGAAAAGTAAAAAGTAAAAAGTAAAAAGTAAAAAGTAAAAAGTAAAAAGTGAAAAGTAAAAAGTAAAAAGTAAAAAGTAAAAAGTAAAAAGTGAAAAGTAAAAAGTAAAAAGTAAAAAGTAAAAAGCAAAAAGTAAAAAGTAAAAAGTAAAAAGTAAAAAGTAAAAAGTAAAAAGTAAAAAGTAAAAAGTAAAAAGTAAAAAGTAAAAAGTAAAAAGCAAAAAGTAAAAAGTAAAAAGTAAAAAGTAAAAAGTAAAAAGTAAAAAGTAAAAAGTAAAAAGTAAAAAGTAAAAAGTAAAAAGTAAAAAGTAAAAAGTAAAAAGTAAAAAGTAAAAAGTAAAAAGTAAAAAGTAAAAAGTAAAAAGTAAAAAGTAAAAAGTAAAAAGTAAAAATTAAAAAGTAAAAAGTAAAAAGTAAAAAGTAAAAAGTAAAAAGTAAAGTAAAAAGTAAAAAGTAAAAAGTAAAAAGTAAAAAGTAAAAAGTAAAAAGTAAAAAGTAAAAAGTAAAAAGTAAAAAGTAAAAAGTAAAAAGTAAAAAGTAAAAAGTAAAAAGTAAAAAGTATAAAGTAAAAAGTAAAAGTAAACAGGAAAATGTAAAAAGTATAAAGTATAAAGTATAAAGTATAAAGTATAAAGTATAAAGTATAAAGTATAAAGTATAAAGTATAAAGTATAAAGTATAAAGTATAAAGTATAAAGTATAAAGTATAAAGTATAAAGTATAAAGTATAAAGTATAAAGTATAAAGTATAAAGTATAAAGTATAAAGTATAAAGTATAAAGTATAAAGTATAAAGTATAAAGTATAAAGTATAAAGTATAAAGTATAAAGTATAAAGTATAAAGTATAAAGTATAAAGTATAAAGTATAAAGTATAAAGTGTAAAGAAAAAAGTGAAAAGTATCTGACGATATCTGTTCCATAAACGATATTTACTAACTTTATTAATAATGGCATTCTAAATTTCCTGAGATAGCCAAGGCGGAGATTTCGATTTGAAAGTAACCTTTTAAAGCGGAACGCAACTATTGCCCGGTTTCACAAAAAAATAACCAATCTCTAGTTAAATAATATTTCCTCCATTTCTTCTTTTATGAAATTGCATTTTGTTTCACAATACAAACTCAATGCAAGTTGATTATATTTTTTTTTTACATAGAAATATTTAGCCTTCAGCTAAATAATTAGCTGGACGAAATTGGAGAGCTAAGTATTTAGCTCTCCAGTTAAAATTTGCATGTAAACAACAAATAAAATTAGCGTGCGTTGAATTTGCATAATGAAATAAATCGCTATTTCGTCCTTCGCTATTAACTGGAGATTGCCTATTTTTTGTGAAACTGGGCATATCAAAGACCAAACTAACTCGTATAGAAATATTCTATTTGGCTAGTTGCAGATCTAAGGTGAAAATATCCTCCCAAGGAACCGAGTTTCAAACTAAGGAATGGCGGGAATTATCAATACATACTAGAAAAATCTCTACTAAAACTACTAAGTTTAGATGGAGAGTAACAGTTCATAGACAAAAACACTAAACTAGATCATATTGGGACAACTGATTGAAAACCCAAATAGAGTAGTAAAAGAGATGATATGGTCAATAAGGGAATAAGACGCACTGCCAGCGGTTGGATAACAAAATGTTGGTGCCACAGTGTTGTTTACTGATAAATTAAGACTATTTAAAAGATTCAAATAATCTCAAGGGAAACTTTCTAAATCTATTATAGAGTAATAGACGGTACAGAATAAGATTTTACGACCATTTATGAGAACATTGACAAACAGAAACCCTAGATTCGAGATAACCAATTCTGTAATGGAAGAATGTACAGTAACTTATCTAGCCTTAGTTAGGGGGCTCTATATTTCCTAAATATATTAAAACCTTTGACGGCCAAAACTGAACTAGGAATATTTGGGTTTAAAAAGGTCTGAGGAACAAAATGCTGAAGCATCATTAAAAATGTGACGAATCTCGTCAATATTTGGGACCAGCCTTGTACGTTTAAGGTAGCTACATTTAATAATGACCTATTAATCAATCTAGATGTTAAAACTATTTCGAGTGCTAAATGATAATAAATGGAATGAGCATGACTCTACGAAACCCAATGATATAAATTTATAAAACGTAGAAACTTAGAAATATACCTAAGTTGGTAACCTAAGTGTGTGAATGCCTTTAGATACAGTTTCATTCTAATTCCATTCGAATCAATGTGTTCTCTGTTTAAAACGCCAATCTATTGTTAGGGCACTCTATTTTATACAACGCAAATTAATTTCTCACACCATCATTCTCTGTTTCGGGTTCAAATCAATTTGTTGAATTAGAAAATAACCGAATATAGATTTTCCAAAATCCAAAAACAACAGCAAAACTGAAAATCATTTATTTAAGTTTTTTTTTTATTATTTTTTTTTAGTTTTTAGTGGAAAACTTTTCTCATTATAATTGAATTGATGAAAAATGGTTTTTCATGTTTGTTTTGTTTAAACACAAAAACAACAGACTCGGTAGAAAAATTATGCTACCATTTGGTAGAAAATTTTACTCTTCGGTTGAATTGGCAAGCAAAACTAAACAATTTTCATTTTCTTTTTGGTTTTACACTTCTTGCTGATAAATTGATTTTTATGGGGGTTTTCTGTTACTCCAGCTAAATATTTATTATATCCGTTTACGGTTTGAAACAAAATAAACAAATAACCTTTTTTTTGTGCCACGCACACAACGCTTTTAAAATATAAATAATAATAATAAATAAATAAATTTGGTTTGATAAAATACATAACTAATTTTCGTTAGTTTAGTTGCCGCGCACAACATTGTAATTATTTGTTAAACTAAACAGTTCAAAAACAGATTAAAATTTGGGTTTATGCTTCATTATCCTTTCTAAATTTCGTCATCTTCGTTTTTGTAAACCACAATGTACTATTCCTATTTATATGACATCTGTTCATAATATTTAATTTCACCCCTCTCACCAAACCCAAACTGTAACCGCATATATTCCGTCAAAACGGAAGCAATCTTTAATGTGGTCAAATTGTGGTAAAAAACTGAATTCAAAATAGTCCTTAAATTGTAAAGAAAACCTTATATCAAACGGGGGGCTGTGAAAAAATAAAAAATAAAAAAATTAAATTGAATGACGATGGTGGGTGAAGGTGGGTTGATGATGATAGTGGAAGATTTTCCAAATTGTATTGTAGCTTTTGTAGATTTGTAATAAAAATTCAACAAGTTAATTTTTATTTCCTATTTTATTTCCCATGGTGTGGAACATAATACATACATATATAAATATACAATATACATTTATCGTATTCGTTTACGATGAGTATGTGAGGGATGAAAAAACGATAAATAAGAGCTTTCAGAAAAAACTGTTTATAGTTGGAGAATAATCTAATTACTCATCATATTTTCATTCTAAGTATTTTTATTAAAAACAAAACTAGTGGATGGATGAAGAGGGCATTGTTGCCATACTCGGTTATTGTACAGACAATTGATCATCGTTTTTCTTGAAGCGTTTCGTATAATTAACAAAAAAGGTATTTTTTAAATTGAATGGTAAATTGTACACCGGTTGTTTTTTGTTACTGTTTTATTGCAAATAGAATATCCCGAAATATTTTATCAAACAGAGGCGAAATTGTCACATATTAAAGTAAATCGTTACAGAAACTTAGCATTTCAAGCTACATTTCGTCTCACAATTCTCCCATCAAACAGTATCCCGTTCATTGGAAAAAGAAGTACATTTCATGGGACTGTCCTCACTCAATGTACTAAATTATGCAGGAGTCTGACCAAGCTATAATATTAGTGTACTATAATATTGATTACGTTAAAATTTTGAAGCTGGCCTACCTACTCCATCGATATAATTCATATCCATTGAAGGGATTTTGAAACCTGGTGATACAGATATTAAAGGTTGTGCCTTACACAAGAATTTGTTATTGCTAAATTTAATGATGAATATTAAGCTGGCAATAAAACCGATGCGCATTTCTTTTTAGTTCATCTAACTTGGAGTAGTTGGATAGAGAAACATTTTGTTCTGGCAACACTATTTTATTTTGAATATTATGTAATTTTCCAAACGCAAATTACATGGTTGCTACATTTAAATTTTCCTTAAAAATTTAGTTAAATTCAAAATATTTAATTTAATGAATTTAATTCTAATTTTTAGTAATTTAAAATAGTAATACATCTAATCTAAATTTATTGTGAAGTGTTTTAACCAAGTGAAAAACATTTATTTAATATTACGTGCGAGCGCTGTATTTTGTGTTGAGTCCACGACAAAGGGATGCATACAGAGAGAGAGGACCACAGATTCTTGCCAAAACAACAAAAACCTACTAGGTATAAGGAAATGGAAGGAAGAATTTCTTGTGCGAATACAGATAAGTATTATTTAATTGGAATACGGTTGATTCACGGCGCACATTCCCACTTTTCATAATTTACGTCGAACAATACACGCTGTCCACACAATTAACGATACCGAATTCACAGCATGCGCAATTAATAACTCACCGAGTCTGGCGTTTATAAGATCAATTGCAATGATTGTAGTTCCTCTTATATCGGACAGACTAGGTGCAATTTTGAAGTTAGAGTTAAAGAACATTTATCTGGTAGCCATAAATCATCCCTTTATAATCATTTAATGCTAGAAAATCACACATCCAGTTTAAACAATTTAGAAATATTACATGTACAATCAAAAATCAGACGTTTAGACAACTTAGAATCTTACGAAATCCGAAAAGCTATATTTCTTAACCAAAATATCCTCAACGAACAGAGAGAAATACGTTTTTCACCAATTACCGACCCCGCATTGTTTTATTCACATACTCATACCATTCCATAAAATTACTAATACGTCGGGTTATAATAAAATAAAGGGGGAAAAAAAAAAATCAACATCTGGAATTTTGTTATTCGACCGTTGACTAATCAATAATCATATACCTGTGTTTAACTCACCCCGTTTTAATTTTTAGTGTTTAATGCTCTCTCCAATTTTATTGTTTACCACTCCCACATATTTTTATTTGTATATTTTGGGTTCACTTTTGCTTTTTCCAACTATGTATATAAATACCTACATTTTTATTTTTACAGTTTAGTAGATACTCCTGATGATGTCCGAACAAGCCGAAATCGATCGAGTGATTTTTTAAAACCTTTTTTAATTTTGCGAAATATTTAACAAGCGTTTTTTTAAAAATTTAAAAAATGTGTGTATTAAGTGTGTTTCGCCAAGTGCCCATGGCAGATAGTGTAAAAAGTATTTTTTCGACCTTATTTAGTCGCACTTGAGCATTGGCACGCAAAGGATGTGTTATTACATTGTTTGTATTCGAAAGATTTCGACTACTGCTTTGACCGCATTTTTCTTCTGAAAATGGTAAAACGCAAGCAAATTACGCTTGAACAGCGAAGCGCTATTTGTACTCTATGTGAGGAAGATAAAGGATAGAGAAAACGTTAAATCGCAGTAAGGCTTGGAATTTTTTGTTAGGTGTCCACTACACTCTTGCTAGAAAACAAGAAACTGGGAAAAATGAAGATCGAAAAAGATCTGGTAGGCCCAAATCAAGAAGATAACTTCATCAAAGTTCTCTCTAAACGGAATCGACGCTTAACTGCACTACAAGTTACCGCAGATCTGAATAATTCGCGAGAAACACCTATGTAATAACAACAGTTAAAAGACGTCTACTGTCTACGGGACTAAGAGGATGTTTTGCTGCTAAAAAGTCTAAACAAACAATTCGACATAAAAAAACAGACTAGAATATGGGCAAAGGTGCAAAAAACAGAACAATAGACCAATGGGAAAATGTCCTTTGGAGTTATGAATCAAAGTTTCAAATTTTCGGATCCAATAGACGTGTGTTTGTACGCCGGTCAAAAGAAGGGAGGGCTTCAGAAGCATGTACAGTGCCTACTATTCAACATGGTGATAGTAATGTCATGGTTTGGGGGTGTTTTGACACTAGTAAACCGGAAATCTTGTGAGGATAACCGAAAAACTAAATAAGGAAGGATATTTGAAAATTATTCAGAATTCCGCCATACCCAGTGGACTAAATCCCATTAGTCCTGGATTCATTTTGGAACAGTATAATGATCTTAAGCATTTATCTAAACTGTGCCAGAACTTATTGAATAAGAAAAAAGATTTTAAAGGTCATCTCAATCACCTGACCTTTCTCTCATTGAACTTGTTTGGGATGAACTCGAAAGCAAGGTGAAAAATCGATCTCATACGAGCTTAGAAATTTTATGCCAACTATGAGAGAACGAATCGAACAAGTTAGATGATGATTATTTTAAGAAATTAATAATAGAATGCCTAGAATATGCGAGAAGATAATAAAAGAAAAAGGTGAACACCTCGATAAAACTAAAATTTAATTTTATTTGCATATTGTATTTTAAATTTTTATTTTGTTTAATTTTTATTTTCATATCAATACAAATAAATTTAGATGGCTTTGTTTTGTATTATTTGATTTTACCTAGCTGCTTTCAAACTTTTGGACGGTAGTGTATGTAGCAGTTGGAGTTGGTTGGATGTTCTTTGAATTTGTGAAGGTCATACATATGTCTCAATAAAGTCGAACGTGTTTCTCTAAAAATATTTATTTTGATACATATTGTGTTTAAATTATGTATGTTGGCGTTAAGTTAATATTGCTAATATGATTTCCAGAATTATAGTTAAACGCATATTTAAATTACATGTTTGGCTTAATTTGTATTAAAGGAAACAATTTTACTTAAAGAGAGTTAATAAATGGAAATGAATGGTCAAATTGAATATAATTAAATTGTAAATTTTACTCAGCCAAGAACAGTTGTACTTATAGTATACCGTATAATTTAGACTTAGTACTTTGTTTCAGAATGCAGCTTTTCTTATTTAATGTATAGTAACGAGAATGGAAAGTGCAACACCAACATTTTTCAAGTAAAGTTGCGCTAATTGCCCCTTATCCTTTTAATATTAAGCTGATTTAGTTTTAGGTATAAATACAATAGTTTTTCAAAGATTATGAAGGGAATAGCCATAGTGGAATTATAAAGCAGTATCTAAAATAATTAACTGGTGATGAATTACGGCTAAAGTCGCATTCAGACATACCTGAGGAGCCGGGCAGCATTCCAGTATTTCAAGCATACGAGCGCAGAGTGAGGAACTTGATGGCTGGTGCCAACCTATCTTACTAATATGTTTCTATTCTAAAATAATATGATTCAGAGTTTAAATATAAAATTTGAAACAAAACTGAATGCAAATTTAATGTAAACTATTTTACAGATACTTGAGTAACCGGGCAAGACTTTCAGAAAAACAAGAATCCAATTAACATGTAGATTAAAATTGTGTTGTGCTAACTAATTTATCATAAAATATACTAACAAATACTAACTATTGACTACAAGTTTCTATGCCCGGGTCAAGTCTATCCATGCTAACGTTCCTTTCCTATCCTTCCTTTTGTGTTATATGTAATTGGTGTACGGTGGGCCCGGCGTTTTCGGGAGACAGGTTTAGGCTGGTCATATACACTCCAATCAATCATCAATTTTCCAAATTCAAATAACATTTTTTATTTTCTGTGTAACCCAACAGTTTTGAATTGAATTTTCGAGTGCAACCGGTCAAAATTAGCATATCAATCAAAACTTTCATTATATTGCTGGAACCAAACGTTTATTGTAGGAACTAAAGAGAAATGCGCATCGGTTTTATTCCAGCTCAATATTCCTCATTAAATTTAGTAATAAAAAATCCTTGTGTAAATTTTCCGACTTTCTTCGAAGGCACAACCTTTAATATCTGTATCACTAGGTTTCAAATGAAATTTTATGAAAAATTATAACATCAAACAGAAGAAAAGGCTTTAGTCTTAATATCTGCAATCATACTTTCTGCTCATATATGTTTCATTTTTCATTCACTTTCCGTCATGAGTGATTTTCCTTTAATAGGAAGATGAATCACATTAATTCTCTTAATTAATCGCTAAGGTCTTGAGCTACAACCTTCATTGACATATTCCATTTCCGTTGTTGATAACGTAACATGTTCTTGTTTCTTTACAGCCAATGAAATTCCTTCATTTTGCGGTATAAAATGTACCAATTACTGATTTTTGGCCATCCTAGATATTTGTAAACAATAAATAGCAGTATCGCAATAACCAAGTACTTTTTTCGTTTGATTTTTGACACTGATGTTTGCTAAGTTTAGTAATGATATCTATAGTATACATAATGTTCCAGCTTCTTTGTCATGAATTAAATTCAGTTCTAAGAACGATGTTTTTCCTTCAACATCCTTCATATCAAAATGTACAATATTTTCAAAATCATTCCAATTTATAAGGTAATTCCTTTTTTACTAGAAATAGGTGATCTACTAATACTACGTACTACCCAGTATCAGGTGACCAATATCATAGTAAATACACGGATCTTATCCAGTTTGCTTTAAACCAAATATCCTTTAAGTTTCGTTCAGCTTCATATTCCCTCTTAAAGACTGTTTCAAACCAAAGATGTATAGATTTTTTTGAAACGTAAAACCTTTACAAACTAATTTCGTTAGCAGGTTTTATATATATATTTTTATTTCTCGAGGAATTCACCTTAAAGAAAAGTGTTATTGCATCCAATTGCTCGATGTGAAAGTCAAGCATTGCAGTTAATAATAGAAAAAACCGTAGAGAATTATATAGTGTAAACGAAGAGTAAGAAACTTCGCAATTAATTCACTATCTCACTACGATATTTCGGTAGGTCTATGTGTCTGCTTTAATCATGCTAACCCGTTTGAAACGTTATTGGGGTTTACCTAGTTAATCTTAGATTATTCGAAAATGTGAAAAATTTTGTCTTAAACATGTCTAAGAAAATCGATATCTCAAGATTTTCACCGATCAGCAAATATCTCATTATGATATTTTGGTAGGTCTATGTGTGTGCTTTAATCATGCTAACCCGCTTAAAAAGTTATTGGGGTTTAAGTACCTAGTTAATCTTAGATTCTTCGACCATTTGAAATTAAGGTTACGCACAAATTTAACCTAAGAATATTTGGAGTGATTCCAAAAAGAATGGGAACCAATTTTTTCTTTCGTAGAGCTCTAAATCACTTTTATTCCTAATGTTGTAAGTCTTACTATAGAGCGAAACTCGAGTGGTCTCGGGTTGGATTCTCGAAAATATAAAAAAATTAAGAAAACATTGTTAGCCCAGCGACCCTACAAATATTTTCTCACATTCCCGCTCATTGTATTTCCGCTCGAAGAAATTTCTGTCAAAATGCATGTTATTTCGAAAGAACAAAACACGAAAAATAAATTAAATTTGATTACTTAATTTTAATTTTAGTTTTTGATTTGAAACAACTCACATTAATTATACCATTTTAAAATATACTTAGGTCGATATTACACTATCATATTTCTACAACAAGAAAACCAAAATTAGACCTTATCTTAAGAGGATTTTAATTTACTCATTAATAAAAAGTATCAAGTTTCTGGCTATAAAGTTGGATCAACACAGGAGCGGGTTACAAATTGCTGGAGAAGTAGTCCAAAAATGGTTCCACATCAACACACTTAAAAACTTGTAAGCGATACTTACTTCAAAAGAACACCGTGCTGTTTGAGACTAAAAGATTCGCGCTATTAAAGCAAGTTTTAAACTAAGAAAAGATAAAATACGCTCGTATTTTCGCTCAATCAAATTGTAATTCAAAGTATTTTTAATTTAAGAGAAAAGAATATACTTCGTGCTGATACTAATTAAATAATTTTTTTGTTATATTGAAATCATGTTTCGTATTGCAATTTTTATTATACGCAATAAAAATTTAATTTGGAATAGCAAACTTACACTTTTCGAATCATTTTAAAATTAATGCTGAAATTGAACGGTAAATTTTGTATTTTAAATTTCACTCAAAATTATAAATTTTGCTCAAATCTATTTTATAATTCATTTCATTTTTTTCTTGCCGGTCAATTTGAAATATATACTCAACTTTTAAATGAAAAACTAAATTACAGTTACGTTTTTGATCAACTCCAAATTAATATTCAAATTCAATTTTTATTCAACATTTTATTCAATAACTGATT
The DNA here is from genome assembly GCA_963556165.1 of Tipula helvola. Taxonomy (NCBI): domain Eukaryota; kingdom Metazoa; phylum Arthropoda; class Insecta; order Diptera; family Tipulidae; genus Tipula; species Tipula helvola. The sequence goes on from OY744481.1 coordinate 274,300,743, forward strand.
AAAATTCAAATAATTCGATACTTACTCAGATTTCTCTTCAAAATTCTGATACAAATATAACAAATTTTTTGACCCATACTAGAGTTTTAAATTCTATTCTAGCTCAGCATTTCTAATAACACTCATATTTTTCTTAAATGCACTTGCAACGAAAGCTTAAACCAAATTGTTTTGCTTAAGCCAAATTGTAATTTAAACTCTATTTCTAATGTAAATTCCAACTAAAAATTTTGTTCAATTAATATTTTGTTAAAATTGATTTCAAAATGTGTTTCCTAAATGCAATATAAAGAAGACAAATTCTTCTTAAAATTTCACTCAAATTCGTTAAGTATATCTAGTTTATAATTCAAGATAATTTTCTCTCGTTAAAATTTCATTCTCTTAATCAATTTCCTCTCTGTCGAATGCAGTTGCTAACATGCAGCTTGGAACTAAATTTCTGATTTTAAACTAAGTTACTAGTCTGAATACATGTGAGTGGTGTCACATATTAAAAGGAAAATTACAATAAACAATTAGTAGAATACCTAGTTATTTGTTTAAAAGTTTAAATTTCACTCAAGTTTTTATTTCACTTTGATTCAATGTGTGTGATTCAAATTACAATCAACATTCAAGTACAGTTTGAAAGTTTAACTCAATTTCGGATTAAAATGTCACTCAAAGTTTATTCAAATCCAGATGGAATTGTAACCTAATTTGTTTCTGGATGAATCCAAGGTTTTATTCGAATCCATTAAAACTATTTTCTTTTCCAGTCTAATTTTTTGATTCAATTATCTCAAAATATATATTTTGGATTTCCTTTGACATATCATTCTTTGCTCTACCTACATAATTTGCTCTCATTTTTTTGTTTTCTATTTGAAAATCCACTCAGTAGATCTATTGTGCAATGTAAACATGTATTTCTCTCAAAATTTTGTGAAATCAAAATTCGAGTTGTAGATCAATTCCTATATATAATTTCACCAAAGATTTTATTTGGTTTGGAATGCCAAAATCATTTTTGTAAATTTAAATTTCACTTAAAATTTCCGACACAAAGGACCCTATAGGATAAGCATAGTAAATTGGGCCCAAAACAACGTATTTTCTATTTTCCCCATAGATAAGCTTGGGCCCAGTTGCATGAAATGGAATACATCATTTTTCGATATTTCTAAATATTTTTTGCGACTTTTTAGGATTGGTGGTTCTTTAGTATATTGTTTTATAATTGCAAAAATATTTCGCAACTCCCTCCCACTTGTTTACAGGGTGTTACAGCAGTTTTATGCATTTGTCATTTTTATAATTTTTATATTTTTCTAAATTCAATAAATTGCTTTGTTTTGAATAAAAAAATATTCCAAACAGTAATTATGGTGTATGTTAGCCTAATTATGCGAATTATAATTAATTTGCACATTAAAGTGACGTACAGTACTGTACTAAATGATAGCTGCACCTCTAATTTAACATTTATTTCATTTCAAATAAATTCATTTAAAATTGTTGCTATATTCAAAAATAATACTCTTCACTTTACCAATGCGTGCTACAAATACAAATCATTATTTTCTGCGGGATCATGGACAATTGGAGAATCGTCATTTAGTATGGTAATAAAAGATAGCCGCAGGTATACTTTCAAATTCTTTTGAACACTGTGTCAGGATTTACCCGAGCTTGATAGCGTACAAATATATTCTTGTGTCTTAAAATATTATTGTGTTAAATATTATTCCGATTTTTGTTATTTTTTTAACCCTTATGTCCCTGAATAGGTACAGGTGTACCTTTTCCATTTTGCAATGTTTTTACTTATTAGTTATCATGAAGGTGGAGAAGGGAGCTTCGGTGACATCTTTAAACCACTCAATGTGATGCTATATCACTAAAAAAAAAGTACCGATCATATACCAAGTTTTTAAAATATTACCGTTTAAATATTTTTCCTACGGAAAGCCCTAAAAAGGTACATGTGTACCTTGAATAATTTAAACTCGAATTCTTGACTTATTTCAAAATATATATGTATATTTCAATGTAATAAAAAATAATAATTATATAAAAAGTTATAGTGAACAATTGTAACACTTTGAGATTGTTTGAGTGTGCTCATCGCATATCGGTCGACAGCAAACACAACAATTTTTCCTGGTTTTTCTCTGCTTATGAGCCATTGTTCGACATAAATAACAGGAACCGACGACTGGTTTGCAGTTTCCAATATTTTTTGCTCGTTCACTGGTTATTGCTGATTGATTTGGAGTTATTGAGTGGCCGAGAACCGATTCTATAGCTAACCTTGTTGAAAAGTGTTTTGTAATTTTAGGATTTTTAGATCTCATTTCTATTGATGGCATTGCTAGGGATCGTCCCAAATCCTGAAGAAATTTCCTGCGGCTGTTTGATCGTTTAGCAAACGAAGGATTATTTATTATGTAAATAAGGTAGCTGGCTAAATATGACACATCCAATATGTTATAAAATATAGCCATTGGCCATCGCAATGTTTTGCGTTTGGTCGAGTAGCCCTTCAACATTTTATCCATGGTGTCAACTCCGCCTTTGGTCTTATTATAAAAATGGATTATTTCAGGCTTGCATGCTGGCCCACTCACACTAGTATCGGAGTGAAAAGTTGACAACAAAATTACATTTCTGTTTTTTTTGGGAACATATGAACAAATGGTAACTTTGTTATCTTCCGAAAATCCAAATATGGAAGACAAAGGTTCTCGATTTTTGCTCGCCAACATCTCCAAAGGTATATATGTTTTGTTTTTTTTAACGTACCCACAACTGACATATCCCACGACATCAACAAACGTGCGAAACGTCGTAAAAAAATTATCCATTGTGATATTGCGGCCACTTTTTCGATACCGAATTGCCAAATCTTGAACAACTCGTTCACCCTGGTTCTTTTCTCTTCCGGTGATTGGCTTTCCGGTATATATTTGACCGGTTAGTGGATATGCATTTGCCGCATCACAGATCCACCAAATTTTTATACCATATTTGACTGGTTTGGAAGGCATATACTGTGTAAACCTAGTCCTTCCTCGGTAAGGAAATAATTGCTCGTCTATAACTAAATTTTCTGACGGCACGTACGCTTTACGTAGATTTTCATTTAGCATTAGCCAAATGTCAGAAATAGGCGCTGCTTTATCCGAAATTAACCTCTCCGATCTGGTGTTATTATTATCGAACCTGAGAAAGCGTGTTATCTCCCAAAACCTATCGCGAGACATCGTTGCTCTGTACAGGGGATGTTCATCGCACGTCCAGAGTTCTTTGACATGAACTGAGCTAGAATGGTACACGCCTGCCGTGATAAGAATACCCAAAAACCCATGCAGCTCTTCTGAAGTAAATTCCTTCCAAATCCGTGGATCTCTGTCTCTGTGGTTTGAATTGAATTGTTCGTAAACAATTTTAGCTTTTCTGTTTGTCTCTCTTAAAATTATATCACAAATACAATCAGTGAAAATATGTTTAAATAATTCTCGCACAGAAAGTGTTTCGGTAGATTTTACTGGTCCCGATCGTTGACGTAATATGTTATGTCGCAGCGTTTGATTAGCAGTCGATGGTTGACTCTTCCATATAGTATTGTCTTTTGATAACAAAACTGAACAAGCAGGATTCCGATCGAATTCATCCACCGTAGAATCTTCGTCTGATTCTCCTTCATATTCGGAATCTAAATGAATCGATACACTGGTATCGGCGTAGACGTCTTCAACATCTGATGCCTCATCATTCTGAAATATAGACCATATAAATACATACATACACAATATATAATTTTGACTGATTACTCTTCCAATATTAGGCAAGGTTGATGAGCGTGAAAGATTTTCTGATTCAGTTTCATCTAAATGCTCAGAATCATTTTCACCCTCATTTTCTGAATCACTTCCGACATCGTCGTACAGATTACGCAAATAAGTTGTTTGTTCCTCATAACTCATTCTAAGTGAACATGTACAGAAATATAATAATATTTTTTACATACAAGTAATTATACATACACCAGAGTCTCGCTATGCGTCTATTCTATGTGCGTCTATTCGCTCTTGCGTCGGCTAAAAAAAAAAACCAATCACCCGCTTAGCGTCGGTTCTTCGTTATGCGTCCTTTTTCTTTCTTTCCATTTTTCTGTTTTGCCATACAACTAGTGAGAATTTTCGTTGCTATCAGAATATTTGGTGAGAATAATAATGCATTTGTGTATATGTATAATTTTTTGGTTTATTTTTCCTTGAGGTGAGGTAGCTGGTTTAGCTGACACATTGCAAATCAAAGGAATGGAAGTCGAAGATATACAAGAATTATTTTATTTAAAATGTTTTAAATTGTTCGATATGCGTCGAAATTCAGTTTGCGTCTCTCCGTGTGGAACCGAACAGGGACGCAAAGCGGGACCTTGGTGTATCTACATATTATATTACAAACATTATTACCGTTTATATCCCGCTTGAGAAATTTCTTTCACACTGGTCATATTATTGCACTGATAACACCTGTATTTTTATGAAATTTTGCACTAAATAATTTTTTTTAATATTTTTGAAATATTCTAATATTGTTAATATTTACAAATATTGTTTGATCTGATATTTGTTCCAAATTCCAAACCATTCTAGATCAATATGCTCATGTCTTGTAAAGGTTTATTTTATTTTCAGTTTATTATCAGTTATTTACAGTGCTGTGCAATAAAATAGGACAGTTGGAAATTTTTTTTTTGAAAATGTTAAACATAATAAAGACAAAATTGGTTGCTCTTTTCTAAGTTTCATTTATATTGTCTAAATAAAACAAAAATATTGAAAATTGATGATTATTGTCATTGTTTAGGCTTTATTAACATTTTCGAAAAAAAGTTACCAACTGTCCTATTTTATTGCACACCACTGTATTGCTCACTTTTATAAATAAAATATGCAACGGGATTTATTTTGTATGAGATTATTTCCATTTCTAACGAATATTTCCCCCACTCCCTGTCATATGTACATACAACTGTTGTGTGAACACATATCGCCACCGAAGTTTTTCTTTAGTTTAATACAAAATGTGTCGCCACCTAATTAATTTTTTGCCTTATTTTGTGTATATAAATTTTGAAAAAAGTCAATTTATATATAAAATAACATGAAGGCACATATGTACCTATTCAGGGTGTTACGTGGGAAAAATTGTCTAGGGACATAAAGGTTAAATATGGGTGGAAAAGGTAGTTTGAACGAGTTTGAAAAAGGATAAATTGACGTTATTAAGAAAAGTAATATGAATAACCGTTTAATAGCAGAAAATATTAGTTGGAGTGAGAAGGTAGTGCTAAATTAACTTATTGATAGAGAAAAACGGTTTATTTTACGAAACGTCTCTAATTTTATTGCCACCGTGCAACAAATTGCGTTAAAAGCTTGTGATAATACAAAGATTTGTAATGTGAGGAAAGTATTAAGAGAGTCAGATAATATACAAATCAAAAAATTACAAAGAAAACCACAACTGTTATCAAATCATAAAGATGCCAGATTGCGTTTCGCGAAGGAACATATGTCGTGGAAGAAAAAGTGGCAGCGCGTTATTTTTAGTGACGAAAAAAATTGAATATTGATAGCCCTGATTAATGGCAATACTATTTTCACGACCTTTGAAAAGAACTTCTTGTGCTATCGAGGCGTCAACGAGGTGGAGGTTCTCTGATTGTTTGGGGTGCAATTGGCTATGGAGGAAGAATGGATATGAAGTTTATGTCCGGTCGTCTTAACAGCAACCGGTATAAATCCATGCTATCCCGAAACATTACCAGTTGTTAATGCACAAAATGGCGGCCCAAACTTTATTTTCCAGCAGGATAATGCCGCCGTACACACCGCCGGGATAGTAAATTATTGGTTTCTGGAGGCTCAGATACCAGTTTTGAAACAGCCAGCAAGGTCACTCGACATTAACAGCATCGAAAACATATGGGGTGTACTCAGCAGAGTTGTGTATGCTGAAGGAACACAATACAGCAGCGTTCATGAACTAAAGTCATCAGTACAACGCGAATGGGCTAATATTTCAAATTAATATGCCAAAACTTGTACAAAAGTATGCCAAATCGAATTTTCGAAATAATTAAAAACAATGGCCGAAATACAAAATATTAATTGGAAAAAAAATCATTTTTATAACTGTGCTTTTTATATTTATTTCCTATTAAAAACAATAAAATATTGTGTGCGGCCATCTTTTATTACCATACTAAATAAGGGTTACCCATAAATTTTCCATGACGCCGCAGAGAATAATGACTTCTATTTGTAGCACGCATTGGTAAAGTGAAAAGTATTATTTTTGCAAAGGAAGAATTTTAAAAGAATTTATTTGAAATGAAATAAATCTTAAATTAGGAGTGCGGCTATCATTTAGTACGGGACTGTATAATTAATTTGCACACTACTAAGCGAAACAGAAGTGCGATCATTATTAATAAAAAATCTAAAAATTGTATTCAATTGGTATTTCATTTATTATCGTGTTTATTTTATCGGAGAATTTTTGGATAAGCGCAGAAATAACCTTATTCCAAAATAAGCAGCATAAAAAATTCACATTATTTTGGAAGGAGCAAAACAAACTTATCCATAGAAACATTCCTTACTAAACTATTGTAACTTTAGAACAAGTTATGTAGAGACTCAATCTGAATCGGAGTCTGAGATTTGACAGCCAGAATTCATAGCATTTATAATATTATCTGCTAGACCTTTGCGGTGCTTTGATAATACATTTGGGTTGTGTCTTGCGTAGCCCAAATACCATATCACTGAAGTTATATGACTGCATGTACCGACAACTCTGCTCCCAGTTTTGCACTTACAATAATATCCTAATATTGATTCGGCTCCACTACCATTAGGAATGAATTCTAACCATAACTGATGAATACGAGTTGACGAAAAACGACTTTCAATTTTACATCTTATCAAATTCTTCATTTCGTTATGTATAAAGATCTTGTAACTAGAATCTGCCTTCATGTGTTCATAAGTATATCTTTTTCCTTGGTCTAACTGATACATACCTAAAGTGACATTTTTAATTTCTTGTTCTGATAAACATGGAAAGTCTTGAATCTGATTAGTAGCCTCCTCCCAACAAATTCGTTTGTTTTCAAGGCCTAGCTCTTCAATCTTCTTTTGAAGAGAATTGTCATCATTCATTTTGCTAATTGCCTTCTCTGCGTAATGTGCATGATTTTCGTTTTCTATAAACATAGGAGGACTGTATGCATTCAGTAAGGCACAAAGAATTTTAGTTAAAGATGACAGCTTGGGGAAATAAGTGACTTCAATAGTTGAAGCAAAGAACTTCTTGATTCTGCTGTTCACACTTTCCACTATCCATCGATTCATAGTCACAGCTCTGGACTCATTAGCATCTTTTGTGCAAAACTACTTTTGTCCCTTGGTTAGTAAATGAGGCATTATTGGATTAAGTTTTAGCAATTTCAACTTTTCTATGACATCTCTGAACCCACGATCGAGAAGTAAAACATCATTCTCTAAGAAATATTTTGTAAATCCATAAGGGGTAGAAATCAAGTATTCTAAAATTTTTGAATCGCTATTGTCGTTGTTTGCAAAAAACAAACCTTCAGCCTCAAGAATGTATTCGTCAGGGAAAACCACAATCATGGGCTTCAATAAGTTTCTGTGCTTATGATTGGAATACGTCAATAATTGTGACTCATGATCACTTGACTTTTGAACATATAGATAAGTACCATCAATGACAACTACAATAGAATTTTCATCTGCATCCAGAAGTTTATGAGCCATTTTAGTTTGATGTTTCATTTCATCTTCTCGTGATAGATGATCATAACCTAAATGAAGATGGACAAAATGCTCATCCAAGGCTTTTCGAACATATTCAAAGATTGCAGACACTCTTGCTTGACCATCTACATTGAATAAATATGCCAAAAGTTCCTGTGACAAGTTCATTTTTAGTTTTACTAGGAATATTCCTAACGCATTTCTCGTAGATCTGTTGCAACTATTTCTGATGTGTGGCTTTACAAAAGCATGAAGGCAATCGAAATTTTCTTGTGAAATCCCAGTGAATTTCTGATAGTCATATGGAGTTAGTGGAGAGCCGTTGTCGAAATCGATTTTAGAGTATGAGTTGGCCTTACTAAAGTGGACGGCATTGAAAAATTCTTCAATATCTTCAGCGGACAATACTATTGTTTCTTTAGTTGCAACTAATGATTCTAAAGTCTTCTTATTAAACAAGCCATTTTTGTCAAAATGTGAGCGACAGCATCTATTGCTCATTGGAATAACAATTTTCTTTCTTTTCCACATATCGATGATCGCTTCTTTGGAAATCCTACATCTACCAGCTTCTTTACAAATAAAACAATTTCTCTGTGTACCAGAGCAGCTAGGAAGATTGACTGTAATTCCATTTCTTGGAACAGAAGAAACTTTGCTTGACGTTACAGAAGCTTGACTACTGAGAAATTCAGATGTAAATTCCGATTGAGATTCAGTACTTGTGTTTTCTAATGTCGAAAATGAAGTTGTACTATTCATGGTTGAAGCCTGGAAATCAATCTCTGCAGATGTAGTGCAACAAGAACTATCAGGAGTTATATCCATTTCATAATCATGCAAATTATTGTCCACAGTATTACCCTCAGCTGTATTACCAGGCAGTAAGTGATATCTTTTGAACTTTAATCTTGAATGACACTTCAAACAGGCATAACTATTTGGATTATATGACTTTCCTACGCTTTTTGAGTATGTAGTAACATTTATCCATAAAGAAGGTGCTCCTAAAGTGCAAACTCCTCGCCATTTCAATATGCGTGACTTACATATGCCACAGAGAATATGAGATCGTTCAACTACAATAAACAATTTTATGAGATTACATGCAAAATAAATATAAAAAGTACATTTTACCTTCTGGACCCATTAGTGTTAAGTCAAACAGTTCTAATGATGATTTAACATACAAGTCAAATAGTTCTAATGATGATGAACACACAAGTTAACAAATTGTAAAAGTACTAAAGATTATGTTACACACAACTTAAATTACTCAAAACAAGACTTGAAATACGATTTATACAACAGTAGTTATACAACAAGAGGTTCGAAAATAATCTAATGTACAACCAAATAAAAACTGCACCAAATTAACTCATTTTTGCGAAATGTCAAAAATATTAATTGTTTGTTTATATTCATGGATGCTATGATTATAACATAATATGATTTATTTGTTTGTGGCCGAAACACCACTACTTGTGTTTCGCGAACGGCGAAACACAACTTAGCAACGCAGATAACCGGTGTTATACAGCGTAACTAAGAAAAATTGAACTATCTGGTTGGTCTATTTTCTAGTTGTATAGTCTGTTATATATATGTGATTGTTATATAAACATAAAAGTTATGAACCAAATTGTAGTGATTGAGATTGAGAGTGATGTGTATCAGACATCTTTTGCATAAAAATACATTTTTTAGTCCAATTGTATGCGAACAAAGAAGGGGCTGCTAGAGAATTTTTAGTATGTTGTTCTACGATTCTTATATAACATGTATGTGAAAAATCTAAATTGTATCTCAATGCGAACATATGTAAAATGCCATTGTTCTATGCTTTCCTATGCTTACACATGTAAAAATTGGTCTAGTAAAAATTCAGTTTCTGGAAAACGAAGAAAAGGCTGCTGCTCATATTTTGCAGACATGTTTCGAAAGATGTGATTAAACATATATTTCAATTTCAAGACTCTATCTTCATGCGAAAGTACAAAAACGAGGGGCCCAATTTTCATTACATATCACATAGGGGCCTTTCTAAACTAAATTCAAAAGAAATTTTGTTGGTTGTTTTAAATCAAATCTAGTATTGCAAGCCAATTCTTATCTAATTCCAATTAAAATTATGTTCAAATCTAGCTTGGAAAACCAAATTTACTCTCAAATTTTTGCTCAAAACCCTGTAGAATGTCCTAATCAATATCTAATCTAAATTTCCAAATCAATTTTTAACCCATGTAACACTGTACCACAATTTGTATGTACTATTGGAATTCCATGCAAAAGTAGTTTAATTTTGAGTAGTTTCAATGTTATTGGCGTCGTGGTTCGAATTGTAACTCAATTAAAATTGTATCTGTTTAATTACAAACTGATTGAAATTTATGGATTTAACATCGGAGGTTTTTTTTAAAAATCCACTCAATATTTAGTCAAGCCCTGGTTGCAATTTTTTATCAAAGGTTGGAATTCAAACTCTATTTATAAGTAAATTTCTGCTTTTAAAACTACGATTATCTTTTGATTCATATTAAACAAAAGGTATTGTTCAAATCTGGTTTGTAATTCTAATTCAACTTTAGAAATCTAATTTAAGTACCTACTCAGTTACATTTGGGAATTCAAATTCTCATTCAGATTTTTGCTCGAAATTCTGATTTTGTATTCGATAAGCTATGTTGACTTTTTCTCACTCAACATGTTTGAATTTTGAGTTAACTTCATTTCTTAATTAAATTTGAAATTTTACCTAATTATTCTACATAAAATTTCATTCACAATCATTACGTCTAATTCAGAATTGAAGCTAACTTGTTACCTTTAGATCTCTCTCTAATTTTGGTCAAATCCATAATATTTTAAGAGTAATTCGAGATCAATTTGTAATCTAACATTTTGGTCAAATAAAGCAGTTAGTAATTCACACTTAATAATCAAATTTACATTAACATTTCACTCAAACTTATAAAAACTTGGAACTTTTCGGACTAAAAATTAATTTTTGCCCGTTCATATTCAAGAATGGTAATAAAACAAGGTTGGTCAAGTGCATAAATGGGGTAGAATTATATTTGCTATGTTTTTATAATTTAAGGAATTTTATTGCTTGTTTGATTCATTTAAATTCCGATGAATTATTTTACATACATTTCCAAATTTTGCCCTAATCAGATAAATGTCACAACGTGGATTGCTTCATTTTTGATAAAGGCACATACGTCCACAAATAAAAACAACAATCACAAAATCTAGAAAAGTAGAACTCCGGATCATTTAATAATGTGCAGTAAACTATTGAGGTATTTTAATTTGACGCTTATTTTGTTCTTAATTTATTGATCTAACTTAGTGGAGTTTAGGCCAAAGTAAAACATTTTTAACTTGTAAAAAAACTATTTGTTGGCCTAAATTTAAAATTTGGCTTGTAAAATACTTTTGCTTTATGAAACTTTAAGCTATGAAAGTCGAATTCGTTATTCTTGAAGAAAAATTAAAAATATTTCGAATAAACCATAAAATTTGTGGTAAAACTTAAAATAAGTGGAAATATGTAAATATATGTGATATAGGGCTCATTCGCTTTTATTTGTTCTAAAAAGAATAACTATCCAACAAGAATCCTAAGCCTATCACACATTTTAGTGATATTCCATAATTGAATAAACGTTAAATATCTAGTCACCAAACGTATCTTTCGTCCATTTTGAGCAGCTGTCAGACAAATATTGTAGTATTTAGCTTCATGAAGCTAACTATCATAAGAAAAATAGTATAACAGAAAAATATTTTGATATATCCTTATTAGACTATCACATTTAATATGATGGTGTAATATCGGCCTTAATAAAAATACGCCTGGATTTCCGAAAAACCTTGCCAAGCTATTTCCTTGGTGAAAAGTTTAAGACACTTTTCTTCCGTACACCCAATCATACACACACATATATAGTATAACTGTAATGTAATTTACTTAACATTTTAATGATTTTTCTTTTCCATATAAATTGCTAAACTAAAACTTTATTCTTTTCCTTGGTGTGTTGTGTAATATCGAAAAATTGAAGAAAACGGGCGCAAAACACAAAAAAAATCGTTGAAAGCTTTTTCTTGTAACTTTTCGATTTAACGGAATTTTAACCATAACAATAACCAACAAAAAAAATCATATTTTTTTATACCATCAACGGATTTCTTAATACTTTTATAATATCTTTATATATGTGGAATGATTTGGATGGTTAACGTGATACACAACAGAATTAAATTGTATTTGTTACTTTTGTTAATTCTCTATCAAATGAAATAATTTGCGATTATTTCGGACTATTACATTTAAATTATATTTCAGTTTGCTCAAAATTGTCCAATATTGGAATTTAACAAAAATTAAGAGAAGACAACACTTCAGATGCATTAAAATTCGAAATTCATTTACCCGCATCGCCAAAGCTTAAATTCTTGTAGATTTTCATTTAACTTGATATTTTCATGAAATAAAATAAATTAAATATTTTCACAAAACACATACATATGTATGTACCTATAAGGAATTTAATAAAAACACTCGAGAAACGTGATCAAAAGCTATTAGCAGTAAAACAAAAACCAACAACAAAATAGATCAGAATCGAAAGCTTAATAAAAATATATTTCTTCTTCGTCTTTATCGGCATTTTAAAGATAGCACAACGTCACATACACAACATCCAAAATCTATATTTAGTTGTAATAGACTAAATATGTGCTAAATATTGGGACAATGAACAATCTTAATATTGATTTTAAGATAAATACAATTTTCTTCTCTTATATCTCTCTCATGTGTATTTTGTGCAAGATTTTCCCTCAAGCTTCATCGAAATTTAAGAAGATGATTTTTTTTTTTCGATTTCATTTTACTTGTATGTATATAATGTTAGGTACATTGTCTAAAAATAAAATTTTTATTTATTTATTTTAGTTGATAGCAAAAATGTATATATTTATAAGAAAGATGTAATATTTGTTGTTATTGTTATGGCTGGTGGTGTTATCTTCTCCAGGGTAACAAGAGACTTTAACTTAAGTAAATATTTCCGACTAAACGAGGAATCAAAATATTCCACTGAGATTATGGATTTTGCTTTTTTCAATTAATTTTGTGTTTTTATAAATATATTAACCCTTAACGAACAAAAGCTTTTATTTGTATACCAATTATATCCTCTCAGCAAAGCCTCTCGTCTGTTAAGGGTTAAACATATGTGCTTGTTTACTTTATGTATAGTTTTTGTACATAAATTAAGAGGATAAAGTTTTCTGGTAAGCAGGTTGAAAAATGCAAAAAAGAGGAAAAGAAAATTTCAAGAAATTGAATGAAGAAATTTTTGATGAATTAGCTCTATACAAAATATCCAATCGTAAAATTGAAACAAATTTGATAAATTTAATTCAAAGAGCTCGGACAAGATATATTATGCGATTTTCGGTTTGTTTTGATATACAAACTTATAAAAACAAATCCTGATTTCATTCCCCTCTATAGTGAGATTGCAAATGAATCATAATAACGTTTTTAATAATTTTGATTTGTCTTTGTTTTTATTCCAGGTTTTTAAAAGACAATTACTAAATAAAAAATAGCGCAAAGCTCTATAAAATTATGAAAATCTATGAACCGTTAATAAACGGTCAATGAGGACAATGAAAATGGTGATATTTCTATTACCAGTGATACCGACCGGTCGTTGACGCTCGAAGAGAAAAGACGTATTTTTGTCGTCTTCTTAGAATTTAATTTTATTTTATTTATTTATTTAATTTGGTGTGCAGTGTTGTATATATTAGGTAGGTAGGTTTCGAGAGTGATATTTTGGTTTGAGTTTTATTTGAACGCGTAATTAGTAGTTTTGCTTAAATTAAATAATATCGCGTAATTTTCCTTAATACATTTCATGTGCAGTGAATATATTGAATGAGTCTAGTAGTAAATGAATGGAAAGTGGATGGGATATAAATTGAACAAGGAGAAATGTGTTCAATAACGGTACTGCCCAGGTATCGTTAGACAGGTATTTTTATCCTACATGTATTGGTCAAAATACATATATGTATGTGATATGAATTGTGTAAAAACATTTTATTTGAAGCTTCTTTTATTTTATTACATATGATTTTGTTTTAAGAGGACGTACCACCTTCAAATTTTCAAAAAATCGAAATTTTTTTTATGATATAATATGTTAGAATGAACGTTTAAGAACATGATTTTAACATGAAAATCTCAAAAAAAAATTTATTTATATTTTTATTTTATTTATTGCGAAGGGCGCCAAAGTTCGCTGTATCGCTACACCGACTTTCTCTTAGTAACACCTGTTTATATATACATGCATATACATATATAATATAATACGTTATTCTCTCACATAACAGCTGTAAAAGTAGAAGGGAAATTTTTGAGAGGAAGGTATATTGTACGGTGCAGGCATCGCAGATTAAATTTTGGTAAGGTTTATTACAAAAAAAAAAAAATTTAACTTTAAACGCGATTATCTCGAAATGACGTTTTTCAAGTTGGCGTGCAAGATTGAGAAAAAATTACTTATCCAATCGTTCTAAAATTTTAACACGTTGATCGAATGTTGATTGAATGAACTACGGAAGGAATAATCGGCTTTCAATTTTTTGAGTTACAACTAATTGAGGGGGGGGGGGGGGGCAAAAAAGCTGCATTTTCGAAAAAATGCCGCCATTTTTTTATTTTTCAACCAATTTTTTTTTTTTAGTTCATTCCAAGGGCGATTTAATGCTGAATAAAACACCGTTTTTTTTTAAGACGTTTCTGAGAGCAGTTATGATGCACGCCGCGAATTTTCAGTGTTTTTGGAAAACCGTTATAGCAGACGACAGTGGGCTAAAAAAAATCTAAAAAAAATTTTTTTTTATACTTTCAGTTAAATAAAATGTCAATGGAAAGTTTCATTAAGATATCTCTTTTTATTCCATTAAAAAAAATCTTTGAACAACTTTTTGTTTTTCAATTTTGAAGGTGGTACGTCCCCTTAAGGGTTGTGTGATATGCAGTTAAATATTTCTAGTCAACATATGGACATTTGTAGATCATATTATTCTGTTCTAATTTTTCTACTCTTCATAGTTTTTTGTATGTGTGGTATAAAACTGGAAATTGCTTGTTTGCCACAAGTGTGTTTGTGTGTACGCAGAGTAAATGTACGTATGTGCTATTCAAGTGGGATTCTTATGCTTCATATAATCGAGTACGTTTGAGTCGAATACAGAAACAACCATACGCAATACATACCGAATTACTTATTTATGCGTGCCAAATTTTAATACAACGTGTCGGTTATAGAAATACATCAAAAAGTAGGAACATAATAATAATTTATGTTTGTACATACAGTAAAACCTCGATATAACGGACTAATTCAGACGAAGGTAATCCGTTATAGCCGATTGTCCGTTATATAAAAATATATATATTTTTTTCTCTTTCGGTCATTATTTTGATAAACTTTTTGCTCTTCCAACTGCTGCGACAGATTTTCCACGTTCACATTTTCACCATTATTCTGCTGTAATCTGTTACTAGAAAGGGCTAGGTAGGCTCTTATAAATCGACAATTCTCTAAAATTCGAGCGTTCACTTAATTCCAGGCTGCCGCAAAATGAAAATTTGCCGATATTAGGTTATAGTTTTTTATATTTTTTGATATACGACGTGCTCAAGTGTCTTCTTCAATAAATTAATCTGGTAACACAATCATTACTTCCTCAGAGATTTTTGCGGTATATACATATATTTGGTGGCCAGAATTATTCCTTGGTACATTGGCTGGATAAGTGAAGTGGTATTTTTATACTGGATTAGTAAAGTTATATTTCGTCGTCGAGAAATGCAGAATGTGGAAGTTCATTTGGGAGAAATTTAGAAAGTACCTAATGTAGTACCCGGGGTCATTGTTAAATTACAGTTAGTTTCCTAAATTAATATTTGTCCGGAAAATTTTGCTCATCACTGTATATGTATATGTTGAGTTGAATGAATTTTTCGGAGTTTGTTCTTTCTGTTTTTTGCTATACAAGAACATCGAGCACGATCATGTTATTGTTTCTTCTCTATCCAAGTATTTGTAACACGAAATACTTACAAGTAAAAGTATGTTTGGACATGGATTGGAAACAATTTTGATGAAATGCGTTTACAGAATATAAAATGTGGAGTTTTGGGTCTGAAATTTGGAATTTAAAATTTGGAATATGAAATTTGGAATTCAAAGTTTGGAATTTGGAGTTTAGAGTTTGGAATTTGAAATTTAAAATTTGAAGTTTGGAATTTGGAATTTGAGATTTGGCATTTGGAATTTGAAATTTGGAATACGAAATTTTGTATTTTTGATTTTGAAATTTGGGATTTGGAATTCGATTGGAATTTGGAATTTGAAGTATGGAATTTGAAATATGAAATTTAACATTACAATTTAAAATTTAGATATTTCAAATTTAATATTAAATATTTAAAATTTTGAATTGGGAATTTGAAATTTGAAGTTTGGAATTTGAAATTTGGAATTTAAGATTTGGAGTTTGAGGTTTGAAATTTGGAGTTTGAGATTTAAAATTTAAAATTTGAAATTTGGAATATGAAATTTTGGATTTTGGAATTTGAAATTTGGTATTTAAAATTTGAAATTTGGATTTTGGAATTTGAAATTTATATTTAAAAATTTGCCTAATCCCAGAATGAAGAGAGTTTGTTAATTCTAACATATGATACATCCAGTCTAATCTACAATCAATGTTTAGGCCCAAATATTTAATAATAGGAATAGATTCAACTGGCAAGTATTGATTAAGGCACGGGCCATTCCAAGGGCAATGCCGGTCTTGATAAACTACATACGTCATTATTAAACGAACCATTATCATTCAAATTAAAGAGCATTGTTTTAGTTTTTGAGCTCAATAATAGCTTTTGGATTTTTGAATTTGGGATTTGGATTTTGAAATTGGAAATATAAAATTTGAAATTTGGAATGTAGGATTTGAAATTTGGAATTTGAAAATTGAAATTTTGAGCTTTGAATTTGAAATTTGGGATTTGGAATTCGAAATTTTGAATTTCAAATTTGGAATTTGAAGTTTGGAATTTGAAATATGAAATTTAACATTAAAATTTGAAATTTAATTTGGAATTTAAGTTTGAAGTTTGACACTTGGAGTTTGAGATTTAAAATTTGAAATTTAAAATTTGGAATACAAAATTTTGGATTTTTGGAATTTGAAATTTGGAATTTAAAATTTGGGGTTTGGATTTTGAAATTTGAAATTTGGAATCTGGGATTTGGAATTTGAAAATTGAAATTTAAAATTTAGAATTGTGTGAAAATTTAAAATTCGAAATTTGGAGTTTAAAATTTGGAGTTTGGAATTTGAAATTTATGATTTAAGATTTAAAATTTGGAATTTGAAATTTGGAATTTGAAGTTTTAAATTTGAAATTTAGAATTTGAAATTTGGAATTTGAAATTTGAAATTTGGAATTTGAGATTTGGAGTTTGAAATGTGAAATTTGGAGTTGGAGATTTAAAATTTGAAATTTGGAATATGAAATTTTGAGATTTGAAATTTGGAATCTGATATTTATAATTTGGAGTTTTTAATTTGAAATTTGGAACTAGAAATTTGGAATTAGAGATTTGGAGTTTGAAGTTTAAAATTTGGAATTTGAGATTTAAAATTTAGAATTTATTTTTTTAATCGTCCAAGGTGAAGAGTTTTTGTATTCACATAATTTGTTCATAATATTGTTGGTTGGGGCATAAAATAAAATTTCAGATTTCCAAATCAAATGATTCTGAATTTATATATTTTATTTATTTATTGTAGCAGATTGTGCGTTTAAAATTAAAATAAAGTTTATTAGCCAAATCATATATTTGTATTATTTGTTTGGCATTTATGGTACTAATACATACTCAAATTATTTAATTTAATTTAGTATGGACAACTTAAAGCTGTTATTATTTAATGAGTTTCAGATCTAATTTAAATTATTTTGCAGTGGGATTTTAAGCAGAATAGCGATAAGCAATTATTTATTTTAATTTTGATTTTGGAAGTAATTTCTAGAGTCAATAGCTAAAGATTTGGAAATGAAATTGTATGGGGTGCCAGATTTTTTAGCTACTGATTTTAGAATTTTAGTTTAAAATATTAAACAAAAGATATTTAGTATTTAATATTCATAATTTAGAATTAAAATTTTTTATGCATCTCGAATTTCAGGTTATTTAGTTAGTGATTAATTTTCTGTCCTTTTAATTTAGATGCGGAATTCAATTTAATTTATTTAAGGGTATTAAATAAACTACTAATAAATAATCGTTAAACTTATTTTAGTTTAGAATCACCTGGGAAACTCGACCAAGCTGGCATTGGCGATAGTGGGGTGGTAGTTGGTTTAATTATTGTTATACAAACTATTTATGGTAATTTATTTTTAGTATATAAAGAATAAATAAATAATAATAATAAATTATAATTTATATCAGAGAATTTAATTTATACTTAGTTAATTTTAGAATAGTTATTTTAAAGGATTAATACAGATATTAAATTTAGGAAATTTTTGAAAAACCTGAAACAGCTTTCCACTGCTTTCGTTAAGCAGTAAATGAACTTAAAATTGTGTTGTCGTATGCTAAATAATTGACTAAAAGTATACTACTTATTAACAAATTTACTATTAACTACTTAGATATCTGAAACCGGGTTGATTTTTTGTACTAACATGCCTTTCCTTTCCTTCGGTTTTGTTTTGTAAAGGGTGTACGGAGTCTTGTTTAGGCTTGGTCGACAATCTGATAGGTGAAATAATTTTCTGGGCTAGAGTAAATTATATGATATGAAATAATATTGGGATGGGATAACGTTGAAATTGTAGTGTTGCCTGATAATATATTTTTTTTTCTGGGATGAAAGTCTGGGCTAACTTCACATCGGTGGCAACTAACATAGAGCTCAATTTTTATAAATGATTTACACTATGGCATTATTCTGAATCAGTTTCAGAAAAATTGGAGGTAAGTCAATATTTACATTATGATTAAAGCGTTGTTTAAATGTCTGATTAGAATTTTGTTTTTAATTTTTATAATTCGACTTAAAGCTAATTAAGCTTAATTTTACTCAAAGACGTTAGTCAGGTATGAAGCTTAAACATAAGTCAAGCAAACTCAAAATCTAAGATTTTAGCATCTAGTAAGTATAAAAAACTACATGTACAAAATTGTACTAACTTTAAACTTATTGGTTTTACGAACCAACCCGGAATTTAATAAATTTAGTTCGTTGTATTGCGAAAAGTAGAGAATTCACTTAAATATTTAAATAAGGAGATCACTCAAATCTTAATCTATTTGGTAAGAGACGTGCAGGCAGACGGACACCAATTCAAAAATCATAAAAACCTTTCAATAATGTTATGTTGAATTGAAATAAGTTAAATTTTTCAAGAATTATATTGCGTCATAGTAACATTGCATTCCTTCTCAATAATCCACAATGGTATTATTATTAATCCGCATCGGGAATGACAAGAAAATTGAAGCGCTGCAAAACTTCATCGATTTCAGTTGAAAATCAAAAGAACACAATAAAATTTGCACATCGTTCCGTTTACTTTTCGCAAACATAATATACTTGATATATCAAATGACAGTTTTTCCTTATTTAAACTCATCTCTACATACATATGACTGACTTTTTTTTATGAAAATTCCAACAATTTTTTTCATTTTTATTATAAATATTAAAATAAAAGTAAAATATTTAGAAAAATCGAATAAAAATTTAATTTTTTTTATATTATTTGTAGAACGTGACTAAATGTGACTTGAGACTGACTATATACATATAGCAGCAGCAGAACAATATCATGCCGTTCGTTTTTGTTGTTATTTTAGAATTGTGTTGCGGTGTTGTTGTTTAGCTCAGTATTTTCATGATATATACGAGTATTATATCGTACAACAGTGAAACTGTGAGAAATCAGTTTTCCTCTTGTTCGTGCCCTACTTGTTTGCCCATGTTTTCTTGTGTATTTTTGATTTTTACTCGCTGCGCTACAAAGTCATACAATTTTTCTTCCATTTAATAAATTTATATTTTTTGGATTACATTGAAGAATTTTTTCCGTATTTTATTGATTTTTCATCGTTTATTTAGGGAAATATATACTCTGTAAGTACATATATACATACGCTGCAGTTTGAGTTTTAACTTTTCTATTTTCCAAACGATTGGGTCTTTATGGAAATAGTCTTATCGTTTATTATTGGTGAGTCAAATTGAGCGTAATTGTTTGACAATCAATAGTGGTAAAATAAAACCTAACTACATCTCTTATCCAAAACTCAATTTACTGTACATACCTTTCTGTTTCCATATATAAAAATAAACTAAATAATTACATGAAGGTAGATTCGCTCATTATTAAACTAAGTACTTACTATAAATTATTGTCAAACTACTACATGAATAAAACAGTACACAATTCACAAAAAAATCTAAATAATTCTAAACTATTTGTAGGTGACTTGACCTTGCACAAGCAAAAAAAGAAAAAGCCAAACAACAAATGCTTAGTTTGTCGCGCACACAAAAACTAAATTTACATAAAAATTAAGTAAATAAATAAAAATAAAAAAAAAATTGTATTCATATGGGTATGATCGATAACTACTGCTCCCAAGACACACACACAAAAAAAAACAAACAAATTGAACATAACTTCTGATATCGGCAAACATAAGATATATGAATAAGGTCGTAAATTTACGATACGTGTACAACATACATACATATATGGTGTAATTTAGATGTTGGTACCTTGATATAAACGGTTGATGGAATGCAAAAAAACTAAAAACTTCCCACACGATGTACGATACGTAGTTACTATACTATATAATAGTATGTAGGTACTCGTACGTACAGAGAAAATCAATTATGAAAAAAACTATGCACAAAGCAAATTCCTCCTCTCCATAATATTCAAAATGCATTAATACAAGACCATCATCATATTTATCTACCATTCTTTAGTCACGATCCTTATATAGATAAATTGAAAATTAACAACAACAACCAAAAATGAAAAGTGCTTTTTAATGTTGTTAAGCTTCTTTCCAATTTTTCCGTATCGCACATTTCTTTTGTATACGTATGACGTCATATTATTACCATTTCCACTGACATAAAAGGTCAAACCATTTAGCCTACATACATTAGGACGTAAACATATATCGAAACATGAAAAAATAAACTATTTAGTGTTAGCCGCACTATATGCGCCACAAATTCTAATTAATTATTAATTTATTACTCGAGTCATAAGTGTGCGGCAAACAAGAAAAATTTATCATAAAAGCGAATAATTATAACATGAGCATGCGATTCTATTATTTTATCACGGTTAAAATCATGTAAAAGTACCTTATGTTCGCGCACCTACAGTTACTTTATGACTTTATGTTATTGTTTAGACCGCAACAAAAAATACATTTTGTAGAAATAATGTGGTGACAGCAAAATCCATATTTTATCATAAGTATAACTTGTTATGTCACCGCAATCGAAACTCGAATGGGATATTCTATCGTTTCTGGCTAAATTCAAAATCCCTGCACAAAGCGGTGGGTTCTTACATGGAACTATACGAAACGAAATATTTAATCAATATAAATTTGTTTCCTTCAGGTTAATTTTATCGGTTCTTATAAGGATAATCCCATTAAGAATTTGTAAACCGCGTCAAACAGCAATTAAAGCTAGCTGAACCGGAAAAATATCAGTACATGAAATTTTATCTGTATAGTGAGGTGGCAGATTTAATATCACTGTTTTAGAAGGAAGAAAAGTGCAAGATTGTACGAAATTGTGAAAGTGGTGTGATAAAAACGATGCGTACTAAATAACATAATCCAGATGATTCAGTGATTTATCCTTAGCAGCTCAAAAGCCGGAATTTGATATTCACTTGAAAACGGACAATGCAAGTGTTGTCAGTGCGGATGGCCAATGCCGTCATTGTGGATTATCAAAGATTAGAGAAATTACTCCAAATACTTTGGGAACAGGATACGTAATTGAAAATCAAGAACATCATAAGAATAGATGCATATGAAACAAGATTTGTTATCAATGAAACTAAAAATGAGTTGACCTGAAATTCCGATTTCAAAAGAATGTGAACCCATTGAGCGAATTATTAACTGCAACGTACGAAAATAATAAAAGATTTTTTTAGCCATAGAATTTAACGCATCGAATGTGCACCCCATTTTGCCGGATTATGGCAGAGTTTAATGAGATCAGTAGAAATATATTTGAGTAATTAAAGTTGCGGAAACGGTCCATCCATCTCTATGTAGAGAATATAATCATTGCCTTGTACAAAATTGAAGAGATCTTGAATTCTAGGCGGATATGTAGAACATTTTGTTACTACATACCGTGGCCAAAAATAAGAACAAGTAAACGTCCCAAGCATTAATAGATGAGAAATTATACGAAAACAGCTCTAAATCTCAAGAGAAATAACTCCTAAAATCATAAATGAAATAATTTCCCATTATTGTGCATTGTGCAGCAATGAAAAAAATTCCCAAACAGAGAAATGCGAATACAAAAAAAACCTTAAATTTTTATTTTTTAAATTTCTTAAACCCGTTCAAGTTTTTTTAATATTTAGATTCCACGCACATAAATCAGAAAAGGCAGATTTAATTTTAAAATATTGTAGAAAATGGAGATTTCAATTCTTTATTTAAAATTAAATTTCCATTTTTCAAAATATTTTAAAATTAAATCTTCGTTTCCAGAATATTTCAAAATTAAATCTTACTTTTTCAAAATTTCTGCAAAAAAAAAATTAATTTTGTCTGGAAACTGGAGCCATCCTAATTTTCAAATTAAATCTCCACTTCTTTTTCGGAAGATTTAATTTTTAAATATTCAAGAGAATGAAGATTTGATATTCATTTTAGAATGGGTGAGCAAGTTTTAATTTTAAAATTTTCTGGAAAACGGAGATTTCCATTCTTAATTTAAAATGCAATCTAGATTTTCCAAAATATTTTAAGATCAATCATCGTTCTTTGCCAGAATATTTAGTTTTAAAATATCCTTCATTTTCGAGAATAAATTAAATCTCCTTTTTCCAGAAATTCAGGTATATGTATTCTGGAAAACGGAGATTTAATTTTGAATTTGGCCCATCCCTCAAAGAGGCGTTTTTAAAAGTGGGTTTATAGTATATTAGAATGACTTTTGGTGCTGGTCCAAACAAACATTTGTGTAGGTTGTTTTGAGATACATCAAGTAAGGTATCACGTGACATATTTTTATAGTTCAATTTTAGTTTAAACAAAAATGAAATTTTTTGGATGAACTCAAAAGGGTCAAAGCGGAAAAGGAAGATTAAATTTTAAAATATGGTAAAAAAAAATTAATTTTAAATATTCAGGAAAATGGAAATTTCTATTTTTAATTTAAAATTAAATCTCCATTTTTCAGAATATTTTAAAACTAAATCTTCTGGAAGAGCAAGATTTAATTTTGAAATATTCTGGAAAAAAAAATCTAATTACTTATTACTTATAAAATTAGATTAAAATTGTAACATTCGCATCGTGTCGTATAAAAATTAATTTAAGTACAACATAGAAGATTGTTTGAGTGAGGGTAGTAGAGATTGAGGACCTGTTTGAATTTTTTTTTTCTTGAGCGAAATGGTTGTTATACGTGCTGATTAGAGATCGGAGTCGTGAGTGTGGAGTGCAGGCATGATGGAAGTACTCTTCTCTCCTTTCAAGTTGCTCTTCCTTCCTTTCGTTGACTATTTTACAAACCTCTCCTTATAAATGTTCCGTGATCCGCTCACTCAACAAAAATGAAATGCACAATATATGTATGTACACAAAAAACAATATATACAAAATGATGGTGACGAATTAACGTGGCAGGAGTAAATTTGTATTAGATAATTAAACGAATGTAGATGATCAATGGTTGAGGAGAAAAGAGAGAGAGAAGAAAATTTGCAATGCGGTCGGGGTCAATAATTTAAAAAAATTTGGTCATGATTGTTGGACCAAGGTGATAGTGTCCGTAACTTCAGTGCGTGCTAACTTTAAATTAATTTTGTTTTGGGCAAAAAGTGAAGTGACTTTCGGGGATGTGATAAGAAAAAAAATATACAAATATTCCTAGTTCACCCAGTGTGTTATAGACTTTGTTAATCTGATGGCCTTGCGGTGCATGAAGTTGTGAAACAAAGAAATAATAATAATAACGGAAAAGATTTAGGGACATAATCGCAGTGCTCGACCCAAGACAGTGTTAGCGTATAAAAAGTTCATTGTGGTATGGCCAATAATGTTCGCGGAGTTCTCGCTAAATCGCTGAGAAAAGAAAACGTGCTTGATTGCTGGCCGAACTTTATAAAATTTGTTTGTTTGTGTTGCGGGACAAGTAACCACCGCTAGTTTAGTTTAGTTTAATCAAGTGTTTTATGATAAATTATCCAAACAACAAGTGATTTCTGTCGTAAATGGGTTTCTCGAACCGTTTTTGAGAGAAAAATTGTGAGTTTTTATGATTTTCAAAAAAAAAAGAGAAGATAAAAAATAATACGTGTTTGCTACGCATTACAACAAGGTCGGCTTGGCCTAACTGTTACAATATTTTCCCAGGCCAATATGCTTTTGGGCATATAATAATATAGTATGATGACTACACAAATATCACCACAAACATTGCGATTGATACACACCGACCTAGACAACGTCGGCTTGTGAATAAGGTGATAACAGGCCAAGGGATGACGAATCTATTTCGCAACGTGTGAGTATTCCTAACTCACGGCCATTGGAGTCTACTGCTAGCTGAGCTTGAGCCGGGTACGTCCATAGTATAGGAGAAAGCTGGCATATGTAGCGTCATTATGATAAGAACGTGAAACAGTACATATATATAATATATATATATATAAACGGTCTGAAACGGGTCCTCATATTTTCTTTGCTTTCTCTCTTTGTTTCATGTGCGTTTTTTTTTTTTTTTGGGTAATAACCGGCTTCATCCAACCCGGCAACATATTAGGTTTATCGGCTATCGGAAGACGTCACAAACAACAACTCAAACCAGAAGAATTTTGTAGTTCATAAAAAAAAAAATGTTCACGGTTGCTAACCTTTATTCCATAATTTGTTTTTCCTCTTTTGAGAATTCAATTGGATTAGTTAAATGTCTTTTTCTTTTTCCCCAGGGCGGAACGGGGGGCGGGGGACGGGGGAAGGAGGCGGTTACAAGAAAGGGAAATTAAGAGGCAAGCCTTAAGTGAAGAAATGAAAGAGCAGCGTATCGAGTAAGACTTTATTTCTATGTACCTTAACCGATTTTGATAAAATTCAGCATGCACGATGGAAATCGGATTCTAAAATGATTTTTAGATAAAGTTCTGGAATATGGCCAATTATCATTATTATTATTTATAATTCTTGCATTTTATTTACTTAGTGCATTTCGGTAATTCTTAGGTAATTGTTTTATAAATTTGAAATTTTACATAAAAAAAAAATCCAATTTACAAATAACATCTGCGACTAAAGAAATTTCATACCCTCCGCGAGCTTGTGTGGATGAGGACGATTTTTTCACGATTTTTTATTTATGTTTATTTATTCTTGATTAAAATAGGTTATTATTTTAACAAAAAAAATGTTTTCTTATTTTCCGCCACCATTTTGCGTCACTAAAAAAATAATTGGGCAACCACGAGCTTTGTGTAAACTTAATTGCGAACGAATTAATTGTTTTTGGTGAGTGAATGAATGAATGCCTCTACAAGCTTCTACTCTTTCGATTGGCGGCCGAACTTGGCATAATGTTTTCAAGTTACCTATTGTAATTTTAGAAAATTTAGTAAGAAGCATTACTGCTAACAGTGTTCAAGGTCGATACATTAAATCAGCTTTACTGTTAATTATCAACGACATATTAATGTGCCCACTACATGCCCTGAAAATGATTTTCTCAAAGCTCTCAATAATTTTAGTGTAAATCATAATAGAGATAAACTACTTGGAGGCAAGACAATTGTGTAGTAGGGTGTCTTTCGGCAAATTTTGCTAGTAATACCACATGGATCGCGTGTCACCCCACTTGAT
Organism: Tipula helvola; assembly: GCA_963556165.1. Taxonomy (NCBI): domain Eukaryota; kingdom Metazoa; phylum Arthropoda; class Insecta; order Diptera; family Tipulidae; genus Tipula; species Tipula helvola. The sequence continues at coordinate 274,326,826 of OY744481.1, forward strand.
AATTGTATTATATCTTGGACTGAATTTTCTACTTTTACCCGTATTACTTTAACTCAAAACAAGAGGGCAGCTCCTCATGAAATTGGGTTTGTTCAATTCCTTAAATCGATTGCTAACGGTGATATGTAAACTTTCCTTCAGTACGGATCGCATTGAAATTCCAACGCACCTGTTGCCTGATCCTTTAAATCTCATAGAAGTGATGTTTAGCAATATTTCAGAAAATATCATATCTTCTGATATTTTGAATTCTGTTACTCTGGCTCCAAAAAATAAACTTTGCAATTTTATCAATTCTGTAATTATGAATCGTATGCCAGGAGATGAAAAAGCATACTACAGTTTTGATACGGCTATTTGTGGTAACGATGATGTTCGGGAACTAACCAGTTATCCGGTTGAATTTTTAAATTCTTTGACTGTTAGCGGTTTACCTTCACACAAACTGGTTTTTAAACAGAATTGTATTGTGTTACTCATACGTAATTTAAATACAAAGAAGGCATTGGTGGTATTAGAAAGTTACGGGTTTGAGACAACAACGTTTGTTGCATGTATTTAACAAGCCACTTTACAAGTTTTAAGAGGTTCTTTAGTGTGACCAATTTTAAAAAATCCACTGAAGGTGTAACGCTTGAATTTGACCTTGAACTTAAATTTCAGTTCTTTTTAAAATGGAAACACCTATTTTTGATTCTGGATTCTGAAAGATGATAATATATGGCTAAACGTAGAATTTCACGCGCTTTTAGAACCCAGAGTCAAAAATAGGGGTTCACATTTAAAAAGACCGACTTTGCCTTAAAATAACCTTGAAATTTGACCTCAGTGTCTAATTCAAGCTCATTATTTGATTTCCCCCTTAAAACTGTGCAATTTTCGTATTAACACTTTTTTTGATTTAGGCCTTCCCCTGGGAGTTATTTGATTGTATCTTTTAAAATGGGTCATTTGGTATATACATACATATTAAACATTTAACACTTTCAATAAGCTTTTAAAACCAGAATGTCAATTGAATGAAACCAAAATTAAGAAATACTGAATAGAAGCTGCTTAAATAAGACATAAAATAACATGAATTCTACGACCAACAAATAACAATCAACCTAATACATGTACCTCATTCCACATACCACCAAAAAAAAATTCTGCTATTTGAAAGTTGATTGATTACATGCCCTTATTGAACACACGTAACGTAACATAACACCAATAAAATAGTTCATTGATATTTGATCCTTTACACCCATTAATCAATCATACCAATACGTATCTGGATAAACGCAGAAAAATCTGAAATCGTTGGTTTGTCGGTGGTGTCATGGGACACGAAATAATCGATATATCCACCTATCCTATTTATGTGTACCTACAACACTCGTCTCATATATATAACGATGCGACTACATATCATCACCATTCCTGTCGTATTTCACTTATCATACTTAAAATGATGAATTTCTTTTGATGACTCTATATAGATAACTCCTATCGTATACACCGTTGATGATTGTGATGATGATAGTAATTTTAGTAGTTGGAAGGATAATCTCTTATTTAAACTAAAAAAAAAAAAAAAAAAATCTCGAAAAAGGATAACCTAAACGAGGAACAGAATATAAAATAAAAAAAAATTGAAATTCCCATGACAACAATGGCTATGAATTTATATGTACAACCATACATAAAAAAAGGGATTCACACACATCTACATCATAAAGTTAAGGATATCCATTTTTTTATTATTGTTCGTACGTATTATGTACATGCATAGCACATTCATTGGAAGAGACAACGACAACGGCTGAAGCTGGTTTGTTTATGATAAAATAGATTTCCTTTGAGCAAAGTTGTGATATTGATTTTTCAACTAACATTGGTCGTAAAACCGGCAGCAGCACAAACAAATTGTTTAAAAAAAAGTTTACCTTTACAAAAGGTAAAGTCATTATCACCTAGAGTAGAAATAATTCATTTTATCACTATACATATATGTACCTATACTCGTTCAGACTAGATTGCCTTTTTTCGATTTTAAAAATAGGAAAATATCATTGTTTTGTTTTAATATGTACCATTGTTGATGTCAGTTAAAGATATATGGCTGGGTATATTATTAAGGTATGTACCTTTATGTTTGTACATATTAATTGAGCTCCCCAGAGATGATTTTGATTGAAATTTATACAAATGATAAAACTAAGGTCACGGTTGGTAGAAATCACGTAGATTTTCACCTGTGCTTATTTAATTAAACAAAAATCGTAGCCCAACGTTACTGCAATTGTAAGTTTTGAACTGTTCCCTAGGTCAAATGTTCTAATTAGAATCTTATAGATAAAATTTGAAATTATGAAGCTTGAAAAAATTAAATTGTAGGTTTGAGATTTTAAATTGAAAATGAAACATGGCCTAGCTAGGCAATAACTTTCCAAATTTCTGACCACTCTATGTTGTCTAAGCGTCTGAATACGTAAAATTTCTAAATAATTCATAGACACTGATAAATATTTACTGAAAATGTGTATGCCCTCTAATTTTATCAATGTATATCGGTTTGTCCTATGTATTTGGAACTAAATTATAGAATAAATGAAAATGGCCTTATAAATCCTGACTTACGGACAATGAATTCCCATTGTTGAGGATGAAGATTGATGCAGCTATTATAGTACTGAGAGTTTTGTAACACTTGCGAAAATATTTCATTAACCATTTCCAAATAAGCAGCTCGATAAGATGCTTCCCTAACCCCAAAAGTGCTGTAATGTCATCAGTTGGCAAATCATTGCTGCTTTCAATCTTTCTATGGGCTGTTGCCCATTAGCTGCAGTGCTGCTTTTTGCCCCAATTATCCAGAATTGTCTGCTTGTAGTGAAATGTCACTGATAGACAAGGATGCCAGGTTTGTAGATGTAATATAATAATTCTACTGAATAAAGAAGGTACAAATATTGGATGCTTATACTCATATTGGCAATCTATGTGCCTCGACCTGCCACCTGCCACATCGAATTTCTATCCATTTATTCAGATAATCGATTTCAGGTGTTGCAGATTATCGAATATGAAATTAAATCCTTTGCAGTAGCAAACCGAATGCGTAAATTGTATTTGTTTAGTTCATCTTTCTGATTTTAGTGTGAGGACAAAGAGCACGGACAAAACCAAATTAGTGTACCCATTCTGGCCCACTGTTGCTCTAAATTGACTAATTTCGAAGGAAGTACTCATCTGGGAGCATGGCTGCTATGGTGTTATTATATTGTATGATTCCAAAATTTCCGTTGAATTGGATTTAAAAGCTTGACCGTTTGACAAAAGTGTTTCTATCTTGCCGGATGGCTCAAAAGGCATCAACACAAAATAGAATACACCCATTCTTAATATTATACTAGTTTCTTTACAGTCTCTTGCTATGATGCTATTTTGGTCTTACGTGGCATTACATTTTTTGTGAGTGCTCTGCAAATTCACTACTACACAAGAGGACTTTTCATTTTTATCTGAAAATCCTTTTAACTCAATTTTACCTCCTTTTGGGTCAATTGGTTTATTTTTACATTCTCCAGTAGCTTTAGTTTATTCGGAATTTATGTAGATCTTTTCATTGTCCGGTAGCTGATTAGCCCAAGCTTCACCCAAATATTTTGGAGAACTACTTTCATTAGAGTGATCGACGAAGAAAGCCATCTACAGGAATCAAATTTTCTGGAATATTCAGAATCTTGAGTTTCTCCGGTCGTAATACTTCACGTAATACAATGTAATTTTGCTAGCTCAAAGAAACATTTTAGAGGGCTATATTTTATGTGTTATTTGTTGGTATTTCCAGATGTATCTACCAACCGAATACTGTTCGCTGAGCAACCAAGGGGTTCTGAAATTTGAAGTAACCTATCTGAAGTACTGTGGAAAAGCGTTTCCAGTTTTATAAAAATATCTTGTAGGTTAAATCGGAAGCTTATTAGCCTGGTTGATAGCTGGCTAATTACACGATCAACCTTTGGTTCAGAAAAAATTCAGAAACATACAAAGTTTGTCAAAGTGCACAATGTTAAAATTCGTCGAAACAAAATTCGTTTTTTCCTTTAGAGTTCTTAATACTGTTAATTCTTCCGATCCTGGAAATCTCCTTCAATCTTCCAGACACAGAACAAATTAATTGTGTTGCTCGTTGATAAATTGTCTGTTGATAAATTTACCATATGTAGATGGTTCAAGTTGTGACAAAAGTCTAAAAATGCATATAAAGTTGAATTTTTGCATTTGTAAAGTAAAAAATATGTATAAAAGTTGACATAACAACACGGAAATTTACAAATTTTAATAACCTACAAAATTCGATAATCTAGAATTGAAATTCGAGATTTATTTTTGAAAAAAATGAATTCAACTTACTTTCAAATTATATCAAATTTTTTAACGGTCCATAATTTAGAAAATTAGACGCTATCACCGAGTATTTTAAAATATTCTATGTTACTACAAATTTGACAGTGACCGCAGGTCTCAGATTTGTGAAACATTTAATTTAAAATTCCATAAAGTGAATTAAAATTGTCTTCCAAAATTTTAGTAAATGCTCAACATAATAATAAAATTATTCAAAATCCCTTTAACTTGAAAGGTTTAAAATGAAACCTGAGTTTTAGTATTTAAGACAAATGTTTAGACAAATTTTAAAACCATAGCGACGGATTAAGTTCAGGATTTGCCTAAATTTTTAAAATTAGTGTAAACCTAATTTCAAACTAGAAATAAATATTTGTAAAACGAAAATTTCCAATTTGTATGCGAAAATTTCATTAACTTCGAATTTTATTTGCAGATTGTAAAATTTTATGAGTTTTGGATACTATTGTATTGATCTTGCCCTTTAGAGCAAACAATGTGTTCTACAGCAAAAAGTGTAAATCAAAATATTAGTATTCAGGTGACCATTTTTCTATTTAATTACACAATTAACTAAATTAAAAACAGGCCATCTATTAAAGATTAATTAATTGTGACAGTGTAACGGCCGTCTAATAAGTTGGTTCATAAATTGCTTAGCACGTAATACTCGAATTTATTTCACATTGAATAGCGTGTACCATACAACACAATTTCAATATTACTAATCCAACAACAAATCACGTATGCGCCCCGCTTATAACCAACTAAACACTATAAATAGTTGTATAGGTCATTGACATAAACGTATACATAATTATGTATGTACATTATATAGACATCGAATATCGCGCGCCCTCTAAATTACATATTCATATCATAATCATTCTAAATTTGTTCGCACCTGTCACAAAATTTTGTCGCTTAATTCTTTTGTTTTCCCAATTTACAGTTATCCACTATGCATACATAATATTGCTTGTACATTTAATAATGGCCATTATGCTGTTTACATAAGACGTTGAAATGGTTATAACAAGAGCGCAACCTGGAAACGGAAATACATAACTATTTTATCATCCTTTTGAACTTAGAGTAGCTATGTAGAAGCATCAATATTGCTGATTGGATTTTAATTAGTCGCTATTATTATTAAATCACAAATAAATTTAATTAATAAATTTATAGTTGCAAAATTATTAATTGCCGCTATTTAAATTAATATTGATGGAAATAATTTTTCCAATTTTTACACTGAACGTGTTACCTACGTTTGTACAACTATGTATACATAAAACGTTTTTAATTGAGTTGTGTATAACAAACACCTAATTGCTGTTATCAATAATTTTTTTTTTGTTTGTTATTTGTTTAATTTGGCGGAAACGTAATTTTTGCGCAAAAATTTATAATAAATGGAAAAACTATGTATAAAAGGTGGAGACAAAACTATTTTATTGTAATAGTATGGGTGTTGCAATTAAGAGTGATGCAATTTTATGTTATGGTGGATAGTTTTAATTTGTTTAATTGGTTTTATGTAATGTGTATAATGTGTTTGTGTTTTTGGACTTGTACGAGTATTTAGAAAGAGTTTTAGTAACGGATATCCTATACGAATATTTTGCTGGTTGAAAGTAAATGGGGTTTGTGAAATTTGTAATCTGTTTAATGATTTATTATTTTAGTTGAAAATATAGCTCTTACTCTCTCCCAGAAAAACACTAAAACCGAACATGTTTGCGCAGGTTTACTTTTGTCAAGCTTTTACTTTTAGAAAGGAAATATTGAAACCAAATTAAAACAAACTTTAATGAAACTTTGGCATAAACATATTTAATTCAGAAATTGTATTCAATTCAATATTTGAAATTTTACTTCACGTTTCAAAATTTTATAACAGTTTAAATTCTGATCTTACAAAGTCTTATGCTAAATTGCCGTTGTCTTAATTATGTCAAAGTCTTATGTCAAAATGCTGTTAAATTATTTTTAAAATATCAGGCAATGGACTCTGCCAGAGAACGGTTTTTGGAAGAACCGTATATGAGCCACAACTATGTGTTTATCGAATAGTTTACTGGTTGAAAGCGCCATTTTGGCAACTGCTGTATACCATTGGTCGCGAATAAGAACATGTTCAATCTTTAGAAGAAAATTGACGTAATTGTGGACAGGGCCGCCGAAAAGATGGACTTAAAAAATATTGAATCGGAGGTTGCTAAAAATCGCAAATTAATCAATGCTTTGATAAATAGGTTTGATGACAACACTACGCCCTTATTGACAACAGTGGTTCAGTCTGGCTCCAACTCCAATAAGAGCAATCCAATGAGGCCAGTGGAAGCTGTCGTGGGGACGGGCACACCCGTCAATTCGATTAAAACTGTTCCGTTGCCTAATAAGGAATATTTGTATATCAGTCGTATTGATCCATCCATGTCACTTGACCTGATTGTTAAATCTGTGAATAACTGCAAAATTGCTCACCGGCAGAAGTAAATTGTAAACTGTTACTCTCCAAAGATCGGGTAATGGACCATTCACTGACGTTCACTTCCTTCAAAATTGGATTGAAGGAGTCCATTTCAACTTACTCAATAACTCCGACATTTGGCCTCCTGGTGTATTAATCCGGCCATTTACAAACTATCCACGCATAGCAAGAAACCGGACCGGGACCACTTGTAGCGGTGAAGCGGTCCAGCCACTATCATTTTTAAATATCTACTACCACAATTCAAATAGTATCCAATATCCATCTAGTCGGATAACGTTAGCTAATTGCGATGATGAAATTGTTACTGTTCGTGTACGATTTCATTCATATTCTCTGATCATCCGTGTGACATGTATACCCTGTTATTCAAGCATGGCAGTCTATCACAGGTTTTTCGGACACTATGAAATCTAATAATGTTCCATTGCTTCAGCCGGAGGATTGTCTTTTTATTTTTGGAGATTTTAGCATACCAATTTGATTCCTATTAACCTGAACAACGAGATGGAAAACTTATCTGGGGATACCTGGTGTCGGCGATATGAATAACAGGCAAATTATATACGGAATGTTGCAGCATGTTTCAATGAAGAAATCTCTTTAAACAAAAATCAAAAAACCGATTTGCGAATATGGCTTCCAGGATATCTGTTATATTAACTTTATAATGATAATTTCAAAAGGTCGATCCTTGCGGTCGGCGATATGAATAACAGGCAATATGTATACGGAATGTTGCAGCAATTTTTAGTGAAGAAATCTCTTCAACAAAAATCAAAAAACCAAAATGCGAATATGGTTTCTGGGATATCTGTTGTATTGGCTTTATACTGGAAATTACAAATGGTCCATCCCTGGGGTCGGTGATATGAATAACAGGCAATATGTGTACGGAATGTTTCAGCATGATCAATGAAGAAATCTCTTGAACAAAAATCAAAAAACCGTCATGTGAATATGGTTTCTAGGATATCTGTTGCATTGACTTTGTACACGGAAAAAAATAAACTGGTCCTCAGCTAAGAAAACGGACTTTTAATTCAAGAAAATGTACTTTTTCTTGATTTAAAAGCTAATTTTCTTATTTTTTTCGAGTTTTTCTTCATGTAAGAATTGTGTTTCTTGAAATGAAGAAAAATTCGAAAGAAATAAGAAAATTAGATTTTAAATCAAGAAAAAGTACATTTTCTTGAATTAAAAGTCCGTTTTCTTAGCTGAGGACCAGTTTATTTTTTTCCGTGTACTGGAAATTTCAAATGGACTCCCTCCCAAGTGCAACATTTTCAAAGCATGCGGCATGGGAAAGTGTTGCAGAAATGCAAAATATTTGCGTGGAAATATTAAACCATTTGGGAACGCATTCATATTGCTTGCAGGAGATTTCAGGCAAACATTCACCCCTATTATGACACGACTCTGTATTGCGTTTTCATTTTTTCATTTGATAAAAACAATACGAAAAAGGAAAAGGCAACACAGAATCGTGTCGATTGTCGATCGACTCGACAATCATAATAGGAGTGATTACCTGTAATTCCTCGATCGACACCAGCGGACGAAATAAATGCATGACTGAAATACTTTACTTTGTGGCGATACGTAAAGACAATAAAATTAACTACAAATATGCGTGTCCAGCTGCAAAACGATCGATCAGCTGAAATATTCTTACATCAATTGCTGGAAATTGGGAACGGAAAGGTGCCGGTTGATCTGACCCCAGGACGAGTTTCATTGCCTCATAACTTCTGCAATTTAGTGACGTCAAAAGAATAATTGGCTGAAAAAGTATTTCCCAATACTTATTCAGACCACTTATAAGAATCACGATTGGCTCAGTGAACGAGCTATTCTTACCGCCAAGAACCGCCTTGTCGGTCGACACTTCATATAAAGCGGTTAATTATTCATTAGAAGTTTTGGATTCACTGGATCTGCCAGGGATGCCATCGCACGTACTGCAATTGAAAATCAGCACGCCAATTTACATGTTGCGAAATATCAAGCAGCCAAAGCTTTGCAACGGCACGCGGCTTGCAGTAAACAAAATTAATAATCAACGTCATAGAAGCAACAATCTTAACAGGACCATTCAAAGATGAAGACGTTCTCATTCCTTGTATTCCTATGATTCCAACGGAAATGCCATTTCAATTTAAGAGGTTGAATTTCCAATTCGATTGGCGTTTACAATCACCATCAACAAAGCTCAGGGTCAGACCATCTCTAAATCTGCACAGACAATTCAATCTTCATTGAAACATGCTGCAACATTCCATATATATATTGCATATTATTCATATCGCCGACCCCAGGGATCGTTCATTTGAAATTTTCAGTATAAATCCAATATAACAGATATCCTAGAAACCATATTCGCATTTCGGTTTTTAGATTTTTGTTGAAGAGATTTCTTCATTGAAACATGCTGCAACATTCCGTATATATATATTGCCTGTTACTCATGTCGCCGACCCCAGGGATCGACCAAATGGTATTTTACAATGAGGTTTATACAATATACATCTCAGAAACTACACCCTGCGCCATTGAAATGTTCGGTTTCGATTATTTACTATTTCATGCAGTTCTCACATAGATTTTACCTCATTCACTATTTTTTTTATTGTTTTCTTTTGTTTTTTACTTCTTCTGCATATTTCACGTCTTATGACGTATTTAAAACCAAAATAAGGATGGCTTATTCGTTTGGTTTCAACTAAGTAGTCAAAGAGTTAATTTTAAAATGGGTCGCTCTAAATTAAATGCTGACGAAGAAGCCAAAATTTTCCAACTAAAGGCAAAAAAGTACACACATTCACAAATTGCAAGAGTAACTTAGTGTAGCCAAACAGCAATTAGAAAGTTTTAAGGCACTATTTCGAAAATCAAACGGTTGCGACATAAGTCAGCTCTGACACAAAGAAGAAACCCAATAGATCGAATTTCAGAAATTTGGCGCTTAAGCAAAGGTGTGCTACGGATTTGAAGCTGAGAAGTTAGCTTCTAAAAGCAACAACCGACACTATTTTAATTGCTACTAATAAACGAAGACTAAAGGAACTTGGTCTCTATGCTTGTCGACCTGCGAGAAAATCATTACTGATAGCAAAAATGGGAACTGCAAGCCTCAAATTCGCAATAGAATGAGAAAACTGAATGCCCGAGGACTGGCATTGGTTCATATTCTCGGATGAATCCAAGTTCAATATATTTAGTAAGGATAAGTGTTCGACGACGAAAAGGCAAAAGGTATTTAATAGAATGTATTTTGCATACAGTAAAACTTTCACCATATGTTATGGCCTGAGGAGCCATAACAGCAGTTGTTTGATCACTACGCCTTCTGGATAGTTCAGTAAACGGAGAAAAATATAAAACAATTATCGAAACCTGCGTCGTGACTATTGAGGAACCGACTCAATACATCGGTATTCCACTCTTCCACGACGATTCAGCTCCGTATATTACAGGGCGCGTATTGTAAGTTATTGACGTTATTTGTGACGTAAGAATGCTTAATTTTAACGTCTAATTTTTGTAGGACCCGAATTTAATAATAGCTTGGGGATTGAGTCGTCACCCTGGACGTATCATGCAAGAATTTAATAATCCTAGAGTTTTTGTTTGCCTGTATCAATCTTTTGTTCGCTCACAGCTCGAATATGCATCATGCGTATAGGAATCACATAATTAGAATTGAGTCAGTACAAAAATCTTTTCTAATTTTTTATACAAGGAAAACAGGTGGGTTTGACAACCGATTACTGTTGCGGGAAAATATTAGGAATCTACCTCCATATGTTGAAAGATATAACTCCTTGAAAATTGTTCCTGTTGAAATTTGTCGTCAGCACGCTGGAGCTATTTTTATTTCCAATTTACTTAATGGGCACATTTCAAGTTCGTATTTTTTATTGAACTTGAAATTGTACTTATGTTCCAACTAGAAATCTTCGAACTCTTGAAAATAGATTCGTTATAAAACTAAGTTGTTTTTGTGACTTTAATATGATGAAATTGGTGATCAGCCAATCATTAAAAAACAGTTATTTTAGTAATTAAGTTGTTTTTGTGTTATTTTAATATTATGTTCTCAACCGTATGTACAATACAATTAATTGTATTTTTATTTGTTATTTATGTTTAAAATTATACTGGAGCTTATGGTTCCTAATTAATTTTTAGACCACCTGCACATTGTATTGTATCATGCAAGCCTATAGTACTGACATAAAAGGGGGCCAATAGTTGTGTTCTTCTTCATCACCGATCGTAATCAGATGATTTTTAGTTTTGGGCTTAAACGAACAAAATGTTAACCCAAATTGCTGTGTGATACCCGATTTTTTATCCCATATACAATTAAAACCCGATCTTCATTTAAAAATTACGAGGATGAAGGGTAAAAATAACCCACAGTGACATTTACAATGAACAATTCCAATTTCGAAAATTCTTGAACCGGTCTTAGACATGTACCCCTAAAATGGCCTAAAATACCTGACTTCCCTAGGCAAATTAAAACATAGCCCTCGTTAAGAAATTACGAGCCTTAATGATTAAAATTAACCCCAAATATTTGATTGCGATACTTTAACGATGCGAAGAAAGGAAAGTACATATACAAGTAGAGATTGCAGAAGAAAAAGCTTATTAAAAGCAGAAACGGACTACAATTTTATTCTTGAAACAAAAGGCATAACAAACGATGTTACAACATCCCACTTCCCACCCCTTCTCTACTTAACTGCATTTTTCAAATTTCACATCATCTTAATTTCTGTCCTTGCGACCGTCACGATAAATCCAAATTTTCCTCATAAACTACTTTACCAAAGCCCAACGCCTCTTGCAGTCTGATGATCACAGGTTAATTTTTTCAAAAGCTTTCTAAGTAAATTGCAAAGTATTTGATACATAAACATTATGGTCAAATCGATTTAATTGAGATTCAACCATCGTACCCTCTATATTATTAGGCTTTTTATTATGATGACGATGATGGGAATGAGTTTCCCATAAAAAATTCAACATATTTAATAAAAATAAAAAATAAATGTAAATCACAACAATGTCCACTTTAATATACATAAATATATCCATAACCTCTATCCTCCCATCCATCTCCGTCATTTTTTTAACCAAATTCATAATTGATATTCCTGTCCCTGTATAATACGAAATTAATTAGGAATAAATCGTTTTTTTTGTGTTTTACATGAAAGGTGGAGTGAGTCTATTGAGAGTTTGACATTAAGTAAAAAAGGGGTGCCCACAGAGTACACAGGTTGTTGTATTTCAAACCATTTAACCATTTAATTAATATAAAACAAAATTTGGTTTTGCTTAAAATTACAGACCTCAGAATTTTGTTATTTAAATTTCATTTCGAGTTTTTTTTATGTTCTGTGCGACAATAATTTTAATTACAAACAAGTAAATTAGTTTTACCACCGGGTTATATTAGAAATCGTGCTTTATTATTATGTCACGATTTTGAGCGCGCACATAAAAAAAAATTTATGAAAATATGTAGCTACAACTAAAACAAAAAGTGTAACAATTTTTTGTTATTATTGCTTCTATTATGTATGTATAATTTAGAAAAGAACAGGTGAGTGATGTAATTAAAAATGGAAATTAAATTGAATGGAAGAATTTTATACAATTTTCAAGTTTTTAATAGCTGTATTCTCGAAATAGAGTTTTCGGTATATCGAAAGAAAAAAAAAACACGCACATTAAACGCGAACTCAATGCTTAATATAAAATTGCACGAAATCTAATTGAGAACGTTAACGATTAATTTGGATATACGAGTATGTGCAACCAATTGTTCAATTTAACAAAACTGTTGTTACAAAAACTGTTTTAATTTAAGTTAATTGACAATGAATTTTTTTTCTAAATTTTATGAAATTTGTTATAAAGGGTGGGCCAATAAGAGTTTTACCATATGAATATTAAATAAAAAATGATTGCGCGTTAGAATATTTTTGATTAGCAGATAGTCAACAAAAAGATGAAATGTCGGGTGTAAACAATAATGTACTCCAGGTGGGTCAGAACTTAGATTCTAAATCCCGCCCCGGTTTACCGGGCTGCTCCGCGGATTCTGGAGGGAGCAACACGACATTGCAAGGGAAATCGTCGGTAGGCAACCAGGCTAACCCTTTTCCTAGTACTACTGGAAGCACGGAACAAAACATAAATGTATGGCCCTTTGGTGGAAGAAGTACGGCACTTCATAGAACACCACCGTCAACTCCACCGTCAGGGGGCACCACACTGTTCAGTGAACTTAACAATGAGAAGGAAAATACCTCTCCTATGAAGCATTCATTAGTCAATCAAGCTTCTGAAGTCATGCAAAGTGCACAAACAGACACAATAAACAACGCGGATTTAATAAATAAATTTGAGCAAATGGAAAAGTTAACCGCGCAGCTAAACAATGAAGTTGTCGTGCTAAAGAAAGAAAACATTATGCTAAAGGAAAATAGAAATAACAACGCAGGAAACTCAGCATTAATGAACAATCAATTTCAAGTACTCAGAGAACCAGAAGAATATCACACTGATGAAGATGAGCTTGAAAGAGAAACAAATTGGATACTACAGAGAGCCAGGAGAGCAAATAAGAAACCAAGAAAAGAATCCAACCCAATTAAGAGGAAAGCTGAATCATCACCAGAAGTTGAACCAATTCAAATTCACTCTAAAACTACCAATGCAATTACTGCACCAAAAGTGCATGAGCCAGAAAAGAAGAAACATGTTCCACCCCCGATCAATATTCTAGGAATATCAAATCACGGTAGTATTCAGAAATTGATGAAGGAAGTAGTACGAAATGACTACAAAGTAATATCGCTCAATACTAATATCTGGAAAATAAATACAACAGAGCCTGAAGACTATAAAGCTCTAGCTAACAAACTAAATGCTGATGGTCTCCAGTGGTACACCTACGAGGATAAAAATGATCGATCAATTAAAGTAATGGCAAGAGTCTACACCCAACTTGCTTAAAAGATGAAATCATTAAGGACCTGCAAAGCAAAGGCCTGAAAATAGTTGATGCAGTCAACATAATTAGAAAAGAGAGAAGAGATAACAAGGAGGGAAATGTTGAAATCAATAGAAGAGGTCTCCCACTTTTTATGCTAACATTCGACAACCAAGAAAAAATAGAAAGTATTTATAATATTAAGGCTATTCTTAACCTAAGAGTTAAAATAGAAACACCGAAAAAGGTCACCCGACTAATACATCAATGCAAAAACTGTCAAGATTATAATCATACACAGAAGTACTGCCATCGAGAAGCAAGATGTGTTAAATGTGCAGGAAAACACGCAGGAAATGATTGCGTAGTTCCCCGAAATACAACACCGAAGTGTATCAACTGTAATAGCCAGCATCCGGCCAATTACAGAGGATGTGAAGTTGCAGTAGAACTACAAAAAATGAGAGATAAATCACGCAAACCAGTTACATCAAGAAATGTACAATCTATTTAAAAAAAAACACGGAGCCAAAATGGTTGACTCCTAATCCTAAAACACAAAGAGAGCGAGTAAATGAAAATGTTACTTATGCACAAGTAGTTCAGCAAACAGAGCAGAAACAGCTCAAAGTGGATCTCGTCTTACAGGACATACTGAGAAATCTAGAGAACCTCAACAAAAGACTTTCTTCACAGGAAATGAGTCTGCAGAACGCGCTAGAAGAAATGAAATCACAAACTAGTTTCAATAAAAGAATAGAAGAAAATTTTGATCGAGTGTATCAGAATATAAATTATATAAAATCGAATTATAAAATAAAGAAATGAATAAAACATTGCAAATGGGCTATTGCATCACATTCAAGAACTAGATATATTTTTAAACATGCATAATATAGATATATGTCTTATATCAGAAACCCATTTCACCAAAACTTCATTCTGTAAAATAAAAGGATATAATTGCTACCATGCATTACATCTAGAGGTGGATCAGCTATCCTGATAAAAGATCATATAAAGCATAACGAAGAACTTCAAATTGAGAAGCTTTCCATGCAAGTTACAACAATCAAAATACAATTGAACAATAATAAAACTTGTAGTATCTCAGCAATCTATTGCCCCCCAAGATACAATCTCAAACAAGGAGATTATACTAATCTTCTCAAAATACTAGGAAGTGTCTTTTTAATTGGAGGTGACTTTAATGCAAAAATACCTATTGGGGATCACGGTTAACGACCACTAAAGGAAAAGAACTTTTCGCAGCAGCCAAACAACTAAAATGTGAATTTCACTCAGGCGGTACACCAACCTATTGGCCCTCGGATATCAGTAAGACTCCAGATCTAATATACTTCTTTATTACAAGAGGAATTTCAGATCATTATATCCATATAAAGAACAGTGAAAGTCTATCATCAGATCATTCACCAGTTATTATGATACTTAGCCAAACAATTATTATGAAAGAGAGCAACCCGAAATTAACGAGTTTCAAAACCAATTGGGATCTCTTCCAAACACGGTTAACAGAAAGAATTAATCTGCAGAACCCAATTCAGGGATCAGCCAAATTAGAAGAAGAACTAGATAATCTTATCTATAATATCCAAAGTGCTACGTGGGAAATCACTCCTAATAACAGTCAGAAAATGAAGCGCAATGCTAGCTATCCGGAGGAAGTGATGGAACTACTTAAAATCAAAAGAAAAGCACGGAAAAATTGGCAAAAACATCGAAACCCGGAAAATAAGAGGGTATTTAATCAGCACTCTAACTGGGCAAAAAGATACTGATTACTCATTATGGAAAGCAACTAATAATCTTAAAAGACCCAAACTTCAGGTTCCTCCAATTAAAGATAAAGACAATTGGGCTCGAAATGCTAAACAAAAAGCTGATTTGTTTGCAAATCATCTTGAAGAAACATTCCAACCTTACCCAAAACAAACGGAAGAGGAAAATATTACCCCGATAAATAAACAGGATGAAATAAAAATTACACCTATAACATTGAAAGAACTAAAATGGGAAATCAAGAATAATCTGAATGCGTATAAGACTCCAGGATATGATCTTATAACGGGTCAGATAATAAAAGTGTTACCAGAGAAAGCGTTGAGGAAACTATGCATATAATTAATGCAGCATTTCGACTAAGATATGTACCAAGACAATGGAAAGTTGCAGAAGTTATTATGATACTTAAGACGAACAAACCTCCGAACGATAAAGCTTCATACAGGCCGATTTCTCTGCTACCAACATTATCGAAACTATTTGAAAAGGTTCTTCTCAAAAGACTAAAACCAATTATCGAAGAAAGGAATCTTATCCCCTCACATCAGTTTGGATTTAGGGAAAAACATTCTACTATAGAACAAGTACATCGAATTACTGATGTAATCGAGAAATCACTAGAAAGCAAACAAATATGCTCAACTATATTCCTTGATGTAGCGCAAGCATTTGACAACGTATGGCACCAGGGGTTAGAATTCAAACTTCATCGAGATCTTCCGGAGCAATTTTTTCAAATTCTAAAATCCTACATATCAGAGAGACACTTCCGAGTAAAGTATGAGAACGAATACTCCCAACTTAAACGTATAACAGCAGGAGTTCCACAAGGGAGTGTTCTTGGGGCGATTCTTTATCTCTTATATACTAGAGATATACCAATTACAGAAGCAACAATGGCGACTTTTGCCGATGACACGGCAATACTTGCAACAGCAAAAAACATCAATGAATCCACTAGTAAACTACAGAAGGCTACTAACCTGATATGTAAATGGACAGAGAAATGGTGAATTAAATTAAATGAAGCAAAATCAGTCCAAGTGAACTTTACAAATCTAAACGTTAATCATATACCAATAATGATAAACTCTATAGTAGTACCGCATGCGAACACTGCTAAGTATCTTGGCATGACTTTAGATGCTAAACTTAGATGGAAGGAGCACATAAAAAAGAAGAGAGAAGAACTAAACATTAAATTTAGAAAGATGCATTGGCTCCTAGGGAGACAATCTGAACTAGCGATCCATAACAAACTGCTGTTATACAAACAAATCCTGAAACCTGTATGGACGTACGGTAGCCAACTCTGGGGTTGTGCCAAGAGGACAAATATTAAAATCATCCAAACAGTTCAAAATAAAATCCTGCGATGTATTGTTAATGCACCGTGGTACAATCGAAACGACAACCTCCATCGAGATCTAAAGATCGAGCTTGTCGCGGATGAAATTAAGCATTATGCAACAAAACACCTACAACGTCTGCACCATCATGAAAAAATCTGGACATACGCTGTATGCTGACTACCACACCAACAATAAGACTGCAAAGAATAAAACCATTGGATTTATCGCGACCAGGAGGTCAGTAGGCTTACTGTGGCGAAAATCCAGGGGATGAGTTATACGAACTGGGGATAATCATGTAATTGTGCCGGCTAATCAAATACTTTATTATGCAATGTAAATTACTAAATGGGTACAAGACTCAGTCGTAATATAAATAAAATAAAAGAAATAAAAATTCGCTGTTCAAATATAAGCATAAAGCAATGTCATGCAAAATTCGAATAAATTCGAAAATCCGACAAAAAATCTCGGAAATGTCGAAAGATGAAGAAACTGGAATAATCTTGGTTATGAAAAACGAATATTCCCTTTGCATTAGAGTATTTATAGTTTTATCGTAAGCCGACAAATTTACCATAAAATGAATATGGCAGTTCATCCGACACAAAATATCCAAGGTGAATTGGAGCGACCACAATACGGCCAAATGTACTTCCTGGACTCCGATGATGCTATAGTCAAGCTCTAAATGAATTGCAGATCATTAGATCTCAAAACAATTTCGTGCAAGCTTTTATGATGATGCGAGAAGTAGAACAAGGAGTTTACCAGCTGGCTATTACCTGTTTACGTTATTAGAAGGTGCCGATTACAGAAAATTTAACGTTCCTGCATCAAATGAAGTATTTGCCATTCTCACACTAAACGCCGATCAGCGATTTCCAGAGAACGAAATGGTAGTTCATCAACTTGGTAAAACGCTTGTGATTTTAAAGAATATTGACAATCGTGTAAAGCCTTTCGCTTATCCGTTGTTTTACTCGAAACAAACGTACGAATTTTTACAGATATCAAACTACATAAACCTTATGTCAGCCGTAAATATCTTACGCGGGTTGAATTGGCACTACGCCGTATTGCTTTTTGGCCGGAATTCATCAAGCTCCTTCCATCAGAATCAGATGTATTGTGCCCTAATCTACGCGAAGTCAGGTTCAACTCTTTACATTTTTGTGGACAACTTCTTCAACAATATCTCGTCGATTCGTATATTATAGAGTGGAACGTGACTTCAGTGGTTAAAGAACAATCAAAAAAGCTTATCAGCGACAATTACACTGGAATTAACCGCTTTATCGACACACTCGCTAAGGAAAAGAAAGCTGTTGTTAGTGAGAAAATAATACTACCATCATCATACCCGGATTCAACTTGATATTACACAGAACACTTTGATCGCCAGATTTCTTCATTATTATCACCTATAATCCCAATTGGCCTGAAATTAAAGCAGCGGCATGTATTGCTCTAGACGATGGAACTACCTTACAACAGCTTACCCAAGATCGACCTGATCTCGTCGCTAGAATTGCCATACTTAAATTTGACGAAATCATCGAACAACTAAATAAACGTCAAATCTTCGAGGTTCTCCACACATGCACCTGCTGCTGGTTATGAACCCTAAAGATAAGATCCATAATGCAGAAGAACTATACGATCTAGTATCAGCTAAAATTCCTGGCAACGATGACCTGAATTGCAAAAACTAGTTTTAAAGTGGATGATTCATAATCTATGTGGGGGGCCTGAACACAGATGCACCCTGTTTGATAAACAAACAACCCAAACCAACGTACCGACGTCGCTACGACCCGAAATTGGATCAACATAACATCGACGAATTTTTACATGGACAAGCCGTATATAACGCAAGGACAAAATGGTCATCGAATAACACGGGATAATCGTCACGTTGCTTCATATAATGCTTATCTATAATAAAGCGGTATGATTGCCATATAAATCTAGAATAAGTATCTGGGAGCTATCCGTGCCGTAAAATATCTGTACAAATACATTTATAATGGTCATGACTGTGCGTTCATCAAAATAATCCGAGATGAAACAAGACTTATTTACAATGAAGAAGACACTTATAGAAGGTAGATGGATTACTTCACCAGAAGCATGCTGGCGATTATTCGGTATTGAGATACAAAAGAAGAGTCACTTCGTTCAACGATTGGACATCCATTTGTCCGGCCAATACAGTATCACAAAATCGGCCAAGCACAAGAAGATTTGGCAGACATCGGACAGAAGAATTCAACATTAGACGCCTATTTCCAATATAATCAAGCGTTGAGACTACAAGAACAAAAAGACCGTCGTTTAAATAGAAATTCGGATATAGTTCCCCATTATTATTGGCAGATACCAGATCATTATAAATGGGTAGGAACATCAAGTAAATGGGCAGAATTCATAATGTAAATTTCACCACCCAACCGGAACTCTATCACATGCGACTGTTGTTGTATCACGTTAAGAACGCAATAGGTTTCAATCATCTTTCAATGTTTAACAACACTCAATATGCGATATATAAGCAAGCCTGTCTTGCCCAACGACTCGTATACGATAAGCAACAGTATGGATAGAAGGTTTGCAGGAATCTTCCGTGTCAAAAATGCCAAGAGTAATGAGGACGTTGTCCGAACAGATCCTGATCCTTGATTCTCCCGAAAACCCAAAACGCCTATAGGAAATGTTTAAATGAGATTTGTGTGGATATTTTATCCAAGAAACCCGTACGGACTGGCAAGTCTGACGAAAAAGGAATTGCGCATATCCCATCATCGCATACAAACTAAACACAGAAGCAAATTTCTGCTTTTGGGTGGAACGATTCGGTATGGATAATATTGACGACTATGAGAACCAGCTAAACGAACAAGTCTTCAACATCGATAATTCAACTACTCTTGGCAGACACGTACACGTAGTAAAAAATACGAACCTTAGCCCAAAGTGTTTCTTTATTGGTGGACCTGGGGAGGCAGATTCAAAATTGTATCGTCAAGTGTATCGCCTTCACAAGAATTGCGTCGATTTTGGTACCGAATAGGTGATTTGAAAATAAATCCTTTGGACTCAAAGTACCATTGACATCTGAATCGATCTCAAACATAAAACCGAGATCAGTTAGAGCAGCCGAACTTGCCAAAATTCACGTTTTTTTAACGTATGAACCGCTTCGATATGGATGACCAAAGTCGACTGGACGATATGGATAAGCTAGTGGCCAACATTGAAAATTCTAATTTGGAGGAAAGATTATGGTTCTGGGAGGAGATTTTCGTCAATGCTTGCCCGTTCAGGCACAAACCAACCAAAGTGTGCTGCTGGATCTATCAATTAAATGAAGTATTCTCTGGAGACACTTCACTTCATGTTCACTGGTAGAAAATATGCGTGTCGAATGTCGATGTCGAACAGATAGAATTCGAAAATTATTTGTTGCAATTGGGCGACGAAAAACTTTCGATGGACCAGTTTGATAAAACAAAATTACCGGAGGATCTCTTGTCTAGTAGCAATCTAATTAACGAAGTGTTCGGAAGTTACCTCGCCAATCACAACGTTTGATTCTTCATTTCTGGAAGAAAGTAGGGCCACTGAATAAAGACGTAGGTAAGATCAATCCCGAAATTATCGACCAACTGACTGAATATTCCAAAGTATATAAAAGCTTTGATTCAGCCAAAGATCAACCGGAAGGGGCGCTCCAATTCACATCTGAATTTCTAAACTAGATCAAAATTGCCATTACAAGCCTTTTTAAATTGATAAGCTTATTTCTAGAACGAGTTTCATGCCAATCTGTGGAGAACTGAGTTAGTTACAATTTTTAGAACCACATCCGAAATTCGTATACTGAAATCAAATTTTAATCATGGAAACAAAACAAAATAAGCCACTTTCCAGAACTATGTATATTTGGAACTCATATTTGAATTCCATTTACATTATACAAATTCAAGTTTCATCCCAATCAGTTGAGAAATACAGAATCGCATTCAAAGTAGTAATTTTAGTAACCTCATGTTAGAATCTCATTTTCATCAAACACACCGTGATTCATTTCAATCGGATAAGAAATGGCGTAATTCCATTCAAATTGGAAATTTTCTAGAGCCACACCCGGAACTCATTTTGACATTTTATATTTTCATCATTCAAACCGAGTCATATCCAAATCGGTTGAAAAATGGCTTAGTTTCATTCAAATTGGGCATTTTCCAGAACCACATCCGGAACTCATATTAGAATCTCATTTTCATCGTAAAGATTCAATTTCATCCCAATCAGTTGATAAATAGTTTAGCTCCATTTAAATTGGCCTTTTTCCAGATCCCATTAGGCTGTTTTGCAGAAATCCCATTGATAGCAAAAGCCACAAAATAAGAAAGAAATAAGAAACAACGCAACCACAATACTTGATTGGATTTATTTAAGAAAAATGGAACCCAGGCTCCTTGAAATCAAGACTAGTCGCAATCGCTTTCTGGCACTCGAAAACCGCCCCACTCACCAATTTTTATCAAAATCGATCGTGCCGTTTCCGAAACCCATGATACAAACAAACATAAAAACAATTTTATAGCGTTTAAAGTAGAATGTTTCTATGGTCAAGGCGGAGATTTAAAGCTTTTGGAGACTGCTTTTCAAAAGGGTGGGGTACCTGCCACACGAATTGACCCAAAATACCTGGTTTTATAAATATTCACGATTTTTTTATATAATAAGCTGGTTTGATTATTGAATTGGGCAATGAATTGGGAATTGATTTCAAGGTTAAGTTAGGGGTCAATTTGCGGGTTGAGTTGAAGTTGAGTTGGAGTTGAGTTGGGGTTGGATTAGGATGTAGTGAATGTTAACAAATTTTTTATATGGTGGAACTTGCCTATTTATCAACCGATTATTATGAAATTTGATATGTGTGTCGGAAATGGGAATCTAAAATGATTTTTGGATGAAGTTCTGCAATATGGCCAAGTAGGATGGAACTCGGCTATTCCTTAACCGATTGTAATGAAATTTGATATGCGTATGGAAATGGGAATATTTGATATGTGTGGAATATGGCCAAATAGGGTGGAACTTGGCTATTCCTTAACCGGGTATCATTAAATTTGACATATGCGTTGTAAATGGGATTCTAAAAAAATGTTTGGATAAAGTTCTGGAATATGGTCAGTTACACGATTACAAATATCAGTATAATTTTGTATAATACTTTCGGTATAAAGTTCTAGAATACGATTTTTCGTGTTAAGTTGTATGTCTGTACCCATGTTACCCAAAGATAAGATACCAAAGACCGAAGTTTTGATCACCTCGTGAGGTTTCAGTCCTGTATATTTTTGTAATTTAAATTCAACACGCTTTTCAAATTGAATTAGACAAATCCTATTTTTTTTGCAACAAAATTTAAAACATTTTATAATTTTATGTAAACGAAACATTAACAAAATTAATTTATTTAAATCGCCGCTGACCAAAAGTTTAATTGATTACAACTTGAATCGACAGATATTAAAACGGTTGTGTGTAGGAGTATTTGTTGTGCTATAACCAACTACAAGGTTCAGCAATACGATAATCGCCGGTACTTTTGGCCCGTAAATTTTTTTGGACCGACCTCTTTTTTTAGTATTTTTAAAAATGGGGAACAAAGACAGATATTACATAGCAGTTGCAGTTAATACTGCCAAAATCAATGCAAGTATGGCCAGATCCACGATGAACAAATTTCTTAAATTAGAATGACGAGGAGTTTGTCAATCGTATATGAATTAAATATCGTCAAATTAAGGTCCGACAAATGTGAGGAAGGATCCAGCACGGACCGTTAGTACTCCGTTCTTATTTTTACATTTTGATTAAGAATCTCGCTAATGTTTCGGCTACCAACTTAGAACCAGAAGTACAAGAGATGACAGCGGTACAGGCATTACCTAGAGAAGAGTCATAGTATCGCCTGTATATCGACTATGTTCCTCAATATATGCTGTCCGAGCTCCTACTCATTCCAGTCGTATTGCTATTCATCGCTTGATGCCAAAGACGACAGGTCGGTCAAATGGTGTTACAATTAAGCCAGCGGGTGCCAGTAGACCTGTTTGACATTACCTCTGGCTTTGTGCGGTGTATAAGTGCCCCTACTTTCCCCATACACATAACTTCTGCTGCCATCATTTTTTTTTTGTTAATGATTACGGAAGAAAAACAACTGCTAAAGATTATTAGTTTGGTGCAGTATAAAGAGGATCTAAAAATATTATTTTTACTTCTGTTTTTTAATTTTACCAACATGTATGGAGTTTAGCTCTTCAATGCCATTCACACCCGGAAGATCGCCTTATTGGAGTTTTACTGTGAAATATGAATCTTCAGCTACAATATCACCTTACGGATCGTTATTTTACAAACATCAATGATTTAATTAAAAGCTGCGCTGCGTGGGAAAATACATGGAGTCATCTGAAAGTTAGTTCACATTATACTCCTTTTGCAAGACCAACTATAAATGAATTAAATTATTGTGAACAAAATTATGAATTTAATGAGATGAAGGAGACACCACCTGTTAATCCAACAATAGCTGCAATGAAACCTTCAAACTATAATGTACCCAATCCAATAACTGGTTCACAACATCAATTGTTAGACCGACAATTTAAATCCGCTGATCGATAGCCAATTTGCTATAACTGTTGCGATTTAAGACACATTTTCTGAGAATGCTCCTTACCGCAAGGTTTATTTTGATATCGGTGTGGTTATCGTAACACAAATAGCTGTCAATGTCTACGATGTGTGGGAAACTCCGCGAGAGGAGAGTGGAGATCTGGGAGCACTACACCTCCCAAAACACCTACTCCCAGGGAAAGTCATGGAATTCCGGTACCTGTGTAACAACCCCCACTTCAAATATTAACCAGAGGCGAACTGAATCAACCGAATCCACATCAAACAACTATGTAGAACCATATCACTCAGCTAAAAGTCAACAAGTCATTATCGTACCGCATTATAATAATTTATTCAATGAAAACCATGACATGTATTATTCATCACCAAAACATTTTCAATTAAAGCATTCCTGCAGGCCTAACCCGTCATTAGTCAATGATAAGAAACGTTATTATAATCAAAAGTAAAAGAAACGTACCAGGATGTATTGGTACAATAAAAGACAACATAAATTCGTTATTTCAGCCTCAACCATTAATACTGAAATTAATAATTCACGACATTATGCTGATGTGTTGATTAATGGAGTTAAGCATACGGGATTATTGGATAGTGGAGCTACAATTAGTATTCTAGGATCAGGTTCAGAGAAATACATTAAGGACCCTTCAGCTTGCTTTTACGACTCGTTTTCTCACGTGAATACTGCTGGCGGTGAAAAGAAGCGAAGCTTTGGTTTCATTTTAGCGGAAATAACATTTAACAATCAAACTCATAAGTTACGTTTACATATATACATATAGTACCATATTTAAAACAGTATCTATATTTAGGTATAGATTTTTGGAATTGGTTTCAAATTTCCTTACAGTACAGTCTCTAAATAGTATAACTATACTGACACTGAGGATTCTAAGCACCATCATCTGGCAAGGTCTAAAACTCGAACAATTAGTTAAGCAATTTCCATCCTCAGCTGATCTGGGACTGGGTAAAACTTCGCTTATATCCCATTCTACTAAGATTCGCGAAGGGGTTGAGCCTATTAAACAGCGTTTTTACGCTCTTTCGCCTATCAAGCAAAAACTTATGTATGATTAATTGGACAGAATCCTTTCTCTCGGCGTTATTGAATTTAGTCATAGTGCATCGTCATCTCCAATCACTCTTGTGCATAAAGTGACTGGTAAAGTTTGGTTATGTCTGAATGTCCGTGAACGGAACGAAGGTACTGTTAAAGAGGAATATCCACTTCCACTTTTCGAGGCGTTGTTGGGTCGATTAGAGCAAACTAAATATATTAGCTCAATCGATTTGAAAGATGCCTTTTCGCAAATAAGCTCAGACTTGGATTCTCGTGATAGCACCGCATTCACTGTGCCTGGACGACCGTTGTATCAGTTCACGGTCATACTCCTCGGTTTGTGTAACGCCCCGCAAAACATGTGGCGTCTTATGCACAAAGTGATTCCAACTGAACTTCATGAATCTGTTTTCACTTACCTTGATAATTTGCTAATAGCATCCGCAACATTAGAGGAACATATTAAACTTTTGGAGTTAGTAGCCCGACTCTTAAAAACAGGAGGACTTACGGTAAATATAACTAAGTGCAAATTCTTACTTAAGGAAATAGTATATTTAGGATATGTTGTGGGAGACGGATGCCTGAAAGTTAATCCAGGAAAGATCCAGGGGATTTTGGATTACTCAACAGCAGCAAGCTTTCGAAAAATTAGAAATTGTGTTAGCTAATCATAATTTTAAGCGACCTTTCTTTATTCAATGCGACGCCTGTGCAGATGGCATTGGTAGCGTTTTATTTCAACTAGATTCTGATGGTGCAGCTGCAGAGCGCCCAATAGCTTTTATTTCACAGAAGCTAAACGCCGCACAGAAAAATTACACAGTCACTGAATTGGAATGCTTAGCAGCTACAGTCAGCGTAAAAAAGTTTCGATGCTACATAGAAGGCTATCCATTTATTATTTATAGTGATCATGCTGCGTTACGATGGTTAATGGCTCGGAAGGATCTATCAGATAGGCTCGCAAGGTGGAGCTTAAAACTTCAACCATATAACTTTGAGATCGACTATCGAAAAGGTTCCCAAAATACGGTCGCTGATTCTCTATCAAAAGCTTTCTGTGATGCGCTTAACTCAACTATTACTCTAAATTGGTTAGAATCATATCACCTAAGAGGTTCTAACTCATATTTATGTGCAATAGAAAATATATCTTAAGTGGTTACGGTAATCCCATAACACAATAATCTATATTCAACAGCGTTCCCCTCTTCTGAATATCAAAGATAAATTAAAAATATTGAGAAACTAGAACCTCAACAGTGGAATTGCTGTGTTAGAAATGGTAAAACTCTGGTTCAACTCTCTTATGGGTCTAAATACGTAGATACAGATATCACCGATTAAAAAATGCGAGTTTCAGATGAATTAGTAACCGATTTAACTAGACAAGCCCATAGCGCCCCGACGTCTGGGCATATGGGGGCACAAAAAACTTTGGAGAGACTACAACGTCAATTTTATTGGCCAAAAATGGTATTGGGTGTCAAGCAACTTGTTTACCAATGTGATAAATGCAAAATGAATAAACCAGTGAATCACAAACTAACACCACTTATGGGAAAGCAATCTGGATCTTCTAGACCATTTCAACGTCTATATATTGATTTTTTGGGTACGTACCCTAGATCCAAAAATGGAAACTGTTATATACTTATTGTTCTAGACCATTTTTTCAAATTCACGATGTTAAAACCCTTGATAGAGGTCAATACAGAATCATTATGTGAATTTGTAGAACATAAAATTTTCAATTTATTTTCGGTGCCTGAGACGATTATTACAGATAACGGTTAACAATTTATTGCTAAGCAATTTCAAGAACTATTAACTAAATCTGGGGTAAGCCACCTTTGAACACCCATATACTACCCGCAGTCCAATGCTTCGGAGCGAATAAACCGAACCATTGTAAAGGAGCAAGTCGATCATACTTAGCTGATTCTCATTCCAATTGGGACTCGTATCTACATGAAGTAGCTGCAGCTTTCCGAAATTGTGTACATGGTACCACCAATTATCCGCCACATTTTTTGGTATTTGGGCAATACATGGTGTTAGACGGCTCAGAATATGAATTGAGAAATTTGTTTGAAGAAGTAAATGACAATTACTTATACATTACTTCTAAACCGGATCGACTTAGTTCAATTAAAGAAAAAGTGTGTTTGCATTTGAAATCTGCATATGAAAAGCGCGCTTACACGTACAATTTACGAAGTCGAACACGATCTTTAAATCCAGGTCAGAGAGTTGTTGTCATATCCTTTGTGCAAAGTGATGCCACCATAAATTTAAACCAGCAATTGTGCATGAGAAGGTTGGTTAAGTTGCATATAATATCAGCGGTAAACCGTCGTACTTGATTATATGTCTATTAATCCAAAAGACCGGCTTCTAATGAGAACTTTTTCTCATGTGGGTTGTCCCCACAGACGAGAGACAAAATTTATTATGATAACTTTTTGTAAATTTTTTAATTATTAAATTTCGTAGGCTGTTTTAGAATTATGTAACCGAAACAAAAAAAAAACTGCTTTAAATCTTTGGCTAAAACTATTGCCGTGCATACATTTGGCAATTTTTCGTAAGTTACTTTACGTGCTAGCTTCGCATCGGTTTATATAGGTTTTCAATTTCAAATTAAACTTTTTAAAGTTCAATTGAAACTTTTTCTAAAATAAAAAAAAAAATTTCTAGACCGAATGAAACCTTTTCTAAAATAAAACAAACTTTTTCAATTTCAAATAAAACTATATCAAAATAAAAAAAAAAATTTCCAACTTGAATGAAACTTTTTCTAGATTAAAAAAAACCTTTTCAATTTGAAAAAAAACTTTATCAAAATAAAAAAAAACTTTTTAAAATTCAAAAAAAAACCAAGTACAAAAAAGTTCAAAGAAACGTAATTTCACTACTTAAAAAAAAATAATTTTTAAGGTGGTTTTCTATTAATTATAGCCGTTGCATTATAATAAAGTTAACCTGAAATTTTATTGACTCTTACTTTATAGGATCGATAACCTTGACATTGATTTCTTGAACAGATTTCGAGGTAGTTCTTCGCCTTAAATACGAACACAAATTTCGTCAATAAAAAGTATTTCCTTGCCTTGAAAATTGGGAACATTTGGATGATCGAGCCATAGTCTCTCGTTTAATCCTGCGTTCTGCATTTGCTTACCTTCTGGAACTCAAAATACATTTTTCTACTGTTATTTTTAGATTTTTATTCATTAGGACTTTAGGTGGTTAAGCTTTTTTAATTTCTTGTTTATTGGTTTTGAATTTGAAATTTTATTTTTTATTTGATATTAACGTTTTATTTGGAATTAGTTATTTTATAATAAATAAAAGTTTCATTTAAAATGGAAAATGTTTCATTTTCATTTATTTTAGAAAAGTTTTTCTGGATTGTAAAAGGTGTGTTAAATTTTGGAAAAGTTTCGATCTATTGTTTGAAAAGTTTAATTTGAATTTGAAAACCTATCATTTATACTTTCTAAAGTTCAATGATATGCAAGGATCCGCTCCTTAAAAAAGGTCTTATTTTTTTATATATTTATTTAATAATTGGTGTAGTAAGCATTTAGCTTATACAACACAAACTTAGAAACAATTACAATATTAAAAGAACATTAAAAAAAAAAATTAACAAAATCAAATTATAAACAATAAAATAAATGAAAAATATTAATAAAAATGATTAAAATAAATATTAGTAAAATAAATCAAATTAAATTAATTAAATTTAAAAATAAAAATAAATGTGAGCCGGATCAAGTCATGTTGCTAATAAATTTAAATGATTCTTGCTTAAATTTGGTGAAAGAGCATAAACTTCTGATGATACTTGGCAATTCATTCTATTTCCTGAAGCAGTTAAGTAAAATTGAATCATTGAAAACGAGTTTTCTATTAGTTGGAAACATCAACATATTTGTCCTTCGGGATTTGGAAAACTGAAGTTTAGCATACAAATAATTTGGCTCACGAAAATTAATCAACTTATAAATAAAAAATATGGCTTCGGTAAGCTTTTTTGTTTTTTAATACCTCGTATTTTTGTGATGCATGTCATGGTTCCCAATTTAACCACCTAAAGTCCTAATGAATAAAACTCTAAACATAACACTAAAAAAACATATTTTTAGTTCTACAAGATAAACAAATGCAGAACGCAGGATTAAACGAGACTATAAAAGATCACGTAAGATTCACGTAAGGCAAGAAAATACTTTTTATTGACGAAATTTGTTTTAGTTCGTATTTAAGGCGAAGAACTATCTCGAAATCTGTTCAAGGGATCAATGTCCAGGATATCGATCCTATAAAGTAAGAGTCAATAAAATTTCAGGTTAACTTTATGATAATGCAACGGCTATAATTAATAGAAAACCACCGTTAAAATTGTTATTTTTTTTAAGTAGTGAAATTACGTTTCTTTGTACTTTTTTTGGGATCCGCTCAAAACGCGATATGGTACAAAACGCGATATTTTAAAATTAAAATTTTAAAATAATAATAAAAATTAAAATAATAATAATAAAAAGTAAAATAATAATAATATTATTTTAAAATAATAATAATTATTAATATTAAATAAATTGAAAAATAAATAAATAAATAAAATATTAATCTTCCTTCATTTAATAAAATTTTCCTTCACCAAAATGCTGAAATTGAACATGTACGATCAGAGCTAGGAAATCGCCCTGTAAAACAATTTTCGTCCATCGCGACATTTTCGTCCTTAAAAGAGACGAAAAATCTGTTAGAGACGTAAATGTCTACAGCAAAATCATAAAAAATAAAATAAAAATAAAAAACAGACAGAATTGGCTTTAACCTATGGTTTCCACTTGGATCCTTTGCGAATATTCGCAAAGGAAAATTTTTTGTTTCATGTCACTGTGTTAGAAAAATTTTGTATTTGTATTACCAAATAATTTTGTCAATTTTGACATTTCTAGACGTCAATAAAAAATCATAATAAAAACAATAAAGTATTCACATAGGAAAGATATTTCAGCTTGCTTTGTTTATCGCAGGATTGAAAATGTTCCTAAACAAAATAAGGGAAATTTTTATTTTTTTTTTGTAAATGCAAAATTTGCAATGGAAAAAGATGTAGGCATGACTACTTTTGATTGCGAATCGTATTGTAAATTTGTCTATGGTTGCGTAGACAAATTTATATACCGATATGTATTTTTTTTTCAATGTATACTATCCGTGTGAAAAAATTTAAAACAGATTGCGATTATTCGCAAAGGCATTCCAAGTGGAAACTCACAGTAAATTGCAAAACAGAAATGTGTAACACTCAAATGTAATAAAACTGGTTAAAACGGTACCTAAAATATTTAGGTAAGCCACTTTTGCAGTATTCTACCGTGTCACATAAACATCTCGTGTGTCGCCTGTATTTTTGGCTCAATTTTTGTACATTTATTGTAGATAAAATATATGACTCTCTGAATTAATTTCGCCGAAAAACAAACTGTAGCCAAAGCAAGCGCGTTTTGCCTTTGACGATAAAATAATTCCGATGGCGTTTTGTCTTTGAGGATAAAATAATTCCGGTCACCGCTTAGTTCATGCATTCAAACGTTTCATAGTGAGCCTTTTTCTACTAATTCTGTCATGATACGAAATTATGTTATATATTGTATTTTCCGGCGGAATTAATTCGCGTGAAAATAATTCGGTTCCTCAAAATACAGGATGTTTTGTACTTGAGCTTAAATATTTTCAGGGGTGAATTTTTGATTAATTTCAAGCAAAAAGTTGTTCCTGATGGGAAAATTTTCATTATTTACTAATCAAAATTAATCAAGGGAAATAGTGTATTCAAGAAGGAGAGCACATTAAAAATCGGATGACCTTTCCCGAAAATCAAGCAACAAGGAGAACGAATAGCTCATTTCGAAGTAAATCTGATGAAAACCACCACAATACCACTTCCATTTTAGAAGAGCTTCCCATAAATTTGGTTGACCAATTCCCGTACGACTATCTTCACGTAGTTTGCTTAGGAGTAGTCAAAAGATTTTTGCGTATGTGGATGGTTGGCACTTCTGAGTCTCTTTTGCTTTCAAGCCAGATAGAACGAATTTCTGGTCGTTTAAATTCTATTTCACTCCTTCAACCGAGTGAGTTTCAACGAAAATTGAGACCCCTATCTCAATTGTCTTATTTTAAAGGCACAGAATATAGGTGTTTCTTACTGTATGCTTCACCTTTTGTATTACGCAATATATTATCAGAAGACAAGTACAATCATTTTATGTTGTTACATGTAGCAATTCGGCTGCTCTCCACTGATAATTTATCAAAAAATTTGATAAACTTATGTAAAACTGTTTTAAATGAATTTATTAATGGGGTAAAGAGTTTATACGATGCACATCATTTGGTTTTTAATATGCATTTCATCTGCCAATTTCATCTGATAAGCTTGACATACCTATATGAATCTGATTTAGTAATGGATACTGCTTTAAATGTCTTTAAATTTCGTCTATTTTCCGGCTAAGATTAGACGAACAAATGACTGAGCAACTGACCGACATTTGACTTATTTCGGCTCTAATGGTCGTACAGCCAATTTCCAGACTTTT
This sequence comes from Tipula helvola, assembly GCA_963556165.1. Classification (NCBI taxonomy): domain Eukaryota; kingdom Metazoa; phylum Arthropoda; class Insecta; order Diptera; family Tipulidae; genus Tipula; species Tipula helvola. The sequence continues at coordinate 274,358,309 of OY744481.1, forward strand.
TATGGTCATAATATCTATATAAAATTGTTTTACGGGGCGCGTTTTGAAATATCGCGTTTTGTACCATATCGCGTTTTGTACCATATCGTGTTTTGTACCATATCGCGTTTTGAAATATCGCGTTTTGTCAAATCGCGTTTTAACATATCGCGTTTCAAATGGGACCCCTTTTTTTTGTACTTGGTTTTTTTTTGATTTGATGAAGTTTTTTGTCAAATTGAAAAGGTTTTTTTTTAATCTAGAAAAAGTTTTATTCAGGTTGGAAAAAGTTTTTTTTTATTTTGATATAGTTTTATTTGAAATTGAAAAAGTTTGTTTTATTTTAGAAAAGGATTCATTCGGTCTAGAAAAAGTTTTTTTTATTTGAGAAAAAGTTTCAATTGAACTTTAAAAAGTTTAATTTGAAATTGAAAACCTATATTTAAAATCACAATATACATGTACATATTTTAAGTTTTGTTGAAAATAAATAAAAAAAATGTAATTCTACTTTAAAAAACGTTTTGCGCGAAACAATAACTAATCGTCTAAATTTATTTGTGTCCAATTTAATTTAAAAATGTTGTCAAATTCCATTTGTTATTACGATTATTTTATATGAGCCGTTTATTTTGAAAGTGGCTTAAGTCCATATTTTGTTGAAACGGGATAATGAAAGAATAGAAAAACAATAAATAAAAAAATATGGGATTTTGAATTTTCTTGTTTTTTGCACAGGTGTTAGAGATTAATTTTTTTTTGTTTTGACAATAAATTATTTACCGGTAGAAAGATTATACTGTTATTTATCTATTGTTATCATTAACTTGATTTTTTTGAAAAATGTACTTAGGCCACTTTCAAAATAAACGGCTCATATGATGATGTTATACCTTCTTTCAAATCAAATTGTATAACAATTTGAGCGAGACAAGTGCATCCTTTATTTTGCTGTGCTAACAACGGTTATAAAATCTATCTGCCGGATTTTTTCTGTCGATCTTAGCTAAATAACCAAAACGGGATGCACTATAAAATCCACAATATCATGTACTCCAAACTAAACACAAATTTTATTATTCCCTTCATCAATAAAAATATGTCACCAAAATATATTTTAAATTTATTTTTGCTGCGTACTACTAAATTCTAGATCGTGAACAGTTTTTTTTTATATTTATGAGTATTTTCTATTTTTGGTCAAACCGCGCAACCAATACCAAACCCAACTGCATTTGTGACAAATTATTGATTGAAATCAAAATTTGGTAATTATAGTAAAGGCAAAAAAATAAATGTTTTTTTTTTTAATTTGGACGCCGACATGTATGTACATATGTACGTACGTCGTACATACATAATATGTATGTGAGGCCTCGTTACTGAGGCGACACAGAAAAACAAAAAAATGTTTATCACATCATTAAAATTCATTGGTTTTATATTCATTTTGATGTGGTTGTCATTTTATCGACCATTTGTGTTTTTGGTCGGTTAGGTCATCATAATCGTAAATATATTATTGTTCGTATCATAAATGTAATGTATGTACATATATGAATGATGTGTTAAACTGAAATTAATTTTGCTGTTGATGTCGCATAATGCAACATGTAATACATGATAAAATGTTGCCACAACAACATGGGGTAAATGACACACGGTCCTGCAATGTTTTACAAAAAAAATCTGCGGAAAATGCAAAAAAAAAAAATACTTTGGGTTTGAAATATTGGTATAAAAGCAGACGAAATACATAAATTTTAATGGATCTCATTGCCATTGGTGATAGATGGATTTGTATTAAATTTGTAAAATGTATACAACCACAATGTATTTTTGTATTATTTGAAAAAAAAATTAAATTGTTAGTTTGGCGTGGATAGATGTACTTGTACAATAATCGTATACTAAAAATTGTGGGATTTTTAGTAGTTTTATCCAATTTGGTTTATCTGCGGTTCGTAACTGTATGCTTGATAAATAGTTTGGGAAGATAAACATGAAAAAGTAAATTTATTGGAAATATAAATCGTTACAATCTAGTTCTGCTGCTCAAATTTTTTTTGGCAATGTTTTTTTTTTTGAGCGAAACTAGATTTGCAAGCAACTTAACTTAACCAACAATCAAAATTTAAAGCAGAAATCAGTAAGCTATAGCACTCGACATGATGTTCACTTACTGTGGTAAACATTTCAATACCAGCCGTGTGTTGAGATTTTTGCTACATGCCCATTATACAATACTACATGTAAAGAATGTAAGCAATACAATGATGGAAGCAATATTCTATAAATAATATCTCATAATCACAACATCGCAACAACGACACAAATAGCGAATTATAAAATCAAATCTTTGGTGATTTGATTTTGTTTAACTGAAAATTTCCATCCTGTGAAATATATGAAGGATCAGGTTGTTTAAACTAAATCAGCAACCAAAAATTTCTTAACATAATGCAAAATTTTAACTATGATCCTCTTTCAATCCTGTAATGCACAACATGGCTGAAACTTATGTGCTTGCAAAGGTTTAGGAGCCGGTTAGGCATTTTAGCAAATATTTAAATCAATTAAAGAATGCACTTTACGTTTTAAGTTTGATTGATTTTGTAAAGAGCTTGGTAGAAAATTCAAGATTTTTTGTGCATTATTCTCTAATTGTAACTGTTTCTAACAGATTTTGAAACACAAATAATTTTGAATTTCCAAATTTGGAACAGAAAGTTATTTTAGGATAGGATGGTATGATGAAATGAAGGTATGATATCAACATGATACAATGGTGTGATGGTATCATGAAATGATGGTGTGATGGTATTATGAATGATGGTTTTTATGATATAATGGTATGATGATATAAATGTATGATAGCGATGGTTTAATCTATCTTCTTCTATATAAGTACATACATATACAATGTGTTTCGTCGGCAAGTAACCGGCCGGAAAATTCGGTATGTAAAAACGTTGCAAGTTATTACGTTTTCAATTTTTTGAGTAACATTGGTGACTACTTTTCACGTTTTTCACCATATCTCCCAAGTTAAAGGCTCTATTTTAATCCTGTTTGCGGTTTTTAAAAGCTTATGAGTTATACTTTATTGGTTAATTTGCACACTTAGCCAGGTTTTTTAAAGAATGTAACAAATTATGGGAAATTAACATTTTTTAAATTAAAAAAACGTCTACTTTTAAAAAAATGAACTATAAGTCGGGAAAACGTCCCATTAACATAGTTATTTTATTTATTATTATTAATCTTCAGCATAATATCTACATATTCACAAAACATTGTTGCAACCTAAGTCTTAAAAATACCGCGCAAAAATCGCCTAAAGAAAGTAGGGAAATTAAATAAAAATCACTTGATGTTTAATTTAAATAGTCAACAGTAAAATATTACTGTTCTATTAATAAAAACATTTTATATTAAATGACATGTTCGAAATGCCCTCCACCCTCTTGAAAACAAGCAAAAGCTCTCGTGATCACACTTGTTGTTGTCCGACATAATTGTTCAGGGTTGCCTCTTATTTCTGCTGCAGCATCGAATATTCTTGCTGTCAATTGCTTGCTGGCTTTATTAGGCACGGGGCACGGCGTACACTCTTTGTTTCATAAATCCCCAGAAATCAAAATCTAGGGGCATAATATCAGGGAACCTTGGCGGCCAGGCTAAAGGACGTCCTCTATCGATCCACTGTGGGTAATTTTCATTCAAATAAGCACGTAAAGGGTGTTTTTTATAGAGTTACACAAGTTTAAATCATAATAAAACAAAGAAATATATTTTTAATATCAATGAAACGGGCTTTATTGGATAGAAAATTTTATGACATTAATGTTTAAATATGATTTCGGCCATGTGGCCGCCACACGGCTGGCGCATACAAAGCGCAATTTGGAATACCAATTTTCACAAACTTTTCGCAGCATTTGAGGCCGTATTTCGCCAATAACTCTTCGAATGTTGATTTTCAGGTGTTCAATTGTCTCTGGTTTAGCGACGTAGACAAGTGACTTTACATAACCCCAAAGGAAATAATCGAATGGGGTTAAATCACACGATCTTGGTGGCCAATTAATTATTCTTTCATCAAAAGTTTCTTTGAGTAAATCAATTGTAGCGCGCGCTCAGCAAGATTAATGCCAGCTAATCGAGGTACGAAAAAATTTCTACTCATGTCCCTATACCGCTCACCATTAACAGTAACATTCTGACGATCATCGTTTTTGAAGACATATGGACAAATGATCCCACCAGCCCATAAAGCGCACCAAACAGTAATTTTCTGTGGATGTAATGGTGTTTCGACAAAAGCTTGTGGATTATCCTCACTCCAAATCCGACAATTCTGCTCATTTACGTACTCATTCAACCAAAAATGAGCTTCATCGGCGAACAAAATTTTGAATGGAAATTCAACATCAATATCAGTTTGTGCTTCAGGCCATTCGGCGAATTGGCGCGCTTACGATGGTCGTTGCGCTTTAATTGCTGCACAAGTTGAATTTTGAAAGCTCTTAAGCCATTCTTTCGTAAAATCTTCCATAAAGTGGAAGGACACAACACCAGTTGCTGAGAACGGCGACGAATTGATTGATTTGGATCTTCAATGCTTTCCTGTACAGCGGCTATAGCTTCTTCAGTGCGTACTGTTCGGCGTCTCACGGGATGCACATTATCATTAAGAGTAAACGTGGTCCGAAAACGATCTATTGTTATTCGAATTAGCCGCTCTGAAGGACGATTATGTACGCCATAAATTGAACGAATTGCACGATAAGTTTGACGAACAGAACCATTATTTTGATAAAAAATTTCAACAATTTGCAAGCATTGCTCTGATGTAAGTCTATCCATAATGAAATGTCAAACCAAACTAAACAAAAAGGAACTATCAGTTGCTAAATGGGTTGTCAAATAAAGCAGTGTTGCCAACTCAAAGTTGTGAACCTATAAAAAAACACCCTTTATTATCCATACATTGCGACATGATGTCCGACTCTACATGATGTCCAGCTATTGTGGTAAAAATTTGAAAACCAGCCGTATGTTGAGATTTGCGCTATAGGCCCATATGTATATAGTCAAAAATGAATATTTGTGAATTTGATATTTTAATTAATGGCCCTTAGGAACATTGAGTGCCTGTAAATGTCTCGTGTGATTTTGACTCGACATGTATGGATTTGCAGGTATTAATTGTAGCTGTACCCGCCTTCTCCTCAATAACGGCACTTCCTCCATGAGCAAAGGCAACGTGTTTTCTAAAAATTCTAAACAATCAGGCTGCCATTAAAGCGCTTTAATCACACCTTCTCACGTCGAAAATAGTCCAGAACTGTCTCTCATTTCTTAACGAGATGACAGATCAGTTCAGCATTCATATTATATGAGTGCCAGGATATTTCATTGGTACAGGGAATATAAAAGCCGATGAACTGGCCCGACGTGGTACAACGGACCACATTTCAAAAAGCAGATAGGATATTGAAATGCCTCTTGCGGTATGCAAACTACTGCTTCAGGAGGAAGCTAGTAATTGGACGAATGACAGATGGTCAAGTAGCACCTCATGCGTAATAACTCGTCAGGTCTGGACAAAGTTGGCCTTGACGATGGGGGATGATGATGATGATTTTTATTGTGATTGTGATGTTGATGGTGATGGTATATTGGTACGATGGTATAAAGGAAGGATGTTGTGATAAAATGAAGGTATAACAGTAACATGATACAATGGTGCGATGGTATGATGGGATGATGTTAAGATGGTTTGATAGTATAATGGTATGATGATATAAAGGTTTGATGGTGAGATGGTTTGATAGTATGATTGTTTAATAGTATATTTGTATGATGGTGTGATGGAATGACGGTGTGCTGGTTTTGATGGTTTGATGGTATGAAGATATGATGATATGAAGGTATGATGGTGACATGGTACAATTGAGTGATGGTATGATGGTAAGGTTGTATGATATCATTATGATAAGGTGGTATTATGATATAGTGGTGTAATAGTATGTCGTTGATGTGGTATAATGGTAATTGGTATGTTGATATTATGGTATGGTTGTATGATAGTAAGATAGTCTGATGTTATAATTATATGATTAAAATCTGTCTTTGGAGGCATGTCAAGCAAATTTCAAGGGCAACACGCGAGTTAATCTGTAAATCTATGCCTCATCAAGGAAGTTTTATGCCAACTTCTTCGATTATGTAAAGCAGGAATGTAAGCACAATAAAAAACTTGAGGGAAACATTTTTATAAGCAAATAACTCAATTACCTGAATCATGATGGTCTTATGTTATGGGAGTTCTGTCTCACATTTAATATTTACTTCCTGGAGACGCAACGTCCTACAAATAATTAGCAATTAACAGTGACAACATGGCACCGTAGGCAGATCTCTAGTCAACAGATTAACAGAACTCGATCCTTCTCATTGGGTACAGAGAACGAACCTTCATTCCGAGAATAGGAACTTCAAAATTTGTGTGTTTTAGCTCCGGTTCGTAGTTTTATCGGAACGGTCTATCCCCTTGGTCTAAGAGCTCCCAACAAATTTTTCTAAAATTTCGATTTAAGAAAAATAATACAGGACTGAGCTTAGATAAATGGTTAAATGAAATTAATTGTATACTCGTATCCGAATGGGCGGTTTCCTTGATATATGGAAGTTAAAATAAGTTTTACCACCTTTTAAAGAGTACACTGGGAAAACGATGCAAGTTAATTAAAAACAAATGAGATTTTCGTGCCATCTTTGCTAAAATAAAATATTTTATTTACCGTGGGTAAAGCTGCTTGAGGGTAAATTGAACAGAACTGTTTGTCATTTGACAATTCAAAGTTGGTTGTTTAATTCGAAAATTTCAAAACAACCATCGTAAATCACTTTCGTTGCTGTACACTTTAGATTGCTCTGCTCTCGTTTAATAATGAAAACTGTAAAATTCTAATCATCCCTATGAGCAGATGAATATTGGAAGATAACCCTGATACGGATTACCCTGAATTGGTTAAAGGATTTTACTGTAAGGTAGTTTTAGCCGCTGAGTTCCGATAAGGCGAACGTCTAGTGATACCCGAAAATATCATGGCAGAGGTAGGCGTCAAACACGGCATAAATTGATGAAATTTTCAATCTGGCTTTGTTAAAATTGCACTGTGCTGACACGAATTTATCGGCATTACACATATATATTTACAAGGGAACGTTTTGAACCATCAAATTCAACAAAAATGTAAAAAAAAAAAGTAAGTTGTAGTACTCTATGAGACATAATGAAACCATTTTTTTTATTGGGAACTAAGCTCTTTTTAGAGGTTAAAACCACCCCTTACTTAAACCGCTAAAAAACATTTTTCTTTCGATAAATCTCTCTTATTGATAAAACAAATTGGTTATGAGGGTTGTTTTAAGGGAAGAAATTACATTTAGTCGCAAATTAAAGGGTGGTTTTAACCTCTAAAAAAGGCTTGTTTGCTGATAAAAACATGGTTTCGTCAATGTCTCACAGAGTACTACAACTTGAATAGTTTCTGTAATTTTTTGAATTTGAAAGTTTAAAAGGTTTCTTGTTAGTAAGCTGACAAAACTTTCGCAGCTTTAAGAAGGGCTGCACTTAAACAAAAATGCTTAAGTAGTACTTAATTTGTAGAATTTTCGTTTCATTCATCATTCTTTTAATTGTTGCAAATGTGTCAAATTATCGGTCTGCTATTAGAAAAACTGACAGCCATGCCAAGCGATTGGCAAAGAGGACATTGGCGTTATACATACCTCTACCCCAGTTCTACCTCTATCGAAATCTTTTTCGGCTAAAGTTGAGTAAACAGGTATATGTACAGTACATTGACAACTACCCGTAAAAAAATTTTGCCTCTTGACAAAAAGTAAACAACTTAAACAAACAGCAACTGGCAGTTTAAAAAACGATGATGATCTGTCGATGGACAATAAGGCGAGAGCAACTGAGCCAAAAACATAAAAATAATCGATCCAGCCTTGTAAAAGAATAATATGATTAAATCATTACGGAAACTTGGAAACATATTTTTAAGACTGCCAGTAATAAAATAAATAGGTCTGATGGAAGAAAATAGCATGGAAATGGTAGTGGATTAATGGTGTAGCCGAAGCGAAGACTGTTGTTGGCAGATTCAAACTATAGCACTCCAGCTCCCTTTGTCATAAATAGGGGCAGCTTCAGCCAAATAACAAAACCGCAATTAATCGCAATTAATAAACCAAAAAGGCAAAATTATGACAATGAACAGTATTAACATGGACCCATTACTGCTCCAGTAACTCAAAGTTTGGTGTTGGTGTTAATATTTAAAAAACCATGAGTCAACTTTATATGAACTTCCCAGCAAACACTCAGACATTATAAATAAATCATGTATCCCATCGACAAAGACAGATGATTACTTATTACTAGGGCTGTGAATTTTAGGTGCTAAAAAATGCATTTTAGGTACCTAAAATATGCACTATAAAATTAGAAAAAGGTGGTAAAAAGGTTCCAAAAATTAAAATTATTTGGGTAAAAAAACTGCTTTTAATTAATTCATTAACTTAAATTTGTTGCTTATTTCATCACAGTAAATTTCATAAATAAAAAGTATTGACTATTTGCTTTGGTGGAAGCTCCAAACCTGGTTCTAATTCTCTAAAAATTTGGACTCTCGAGGCGCTTTTAAAAATAAGTTTTTGACGTAACCAATCATTTCTCTACATCGGAATGTATTGATCTTATAGTTTCGGTCACTCGATGTAATCCCGTGTGCCAAACAAGTAACGTGTAAAATTCTCGGGTAGACAATTTTAATTGCAGCAGCCGCCTACACCATAAAGGCACAGCATCTAATAAAAACATTAAAATTTTGTCTAGGTTAAAATCTTCGCCTAGAATTTTAACGGAATCGTCGAAAAGTCTAGCTACTGTGAAACTATTGGCTTTGTCTAATATGGCAGTATTCAATAAAATTTTTTTGCGGCTTTCGTCTTCATCCCAAATTAAAACACCTTCCACAACATTAGCCACATATTTGTTAGTTTCGTCTTTAGCCACCCGTATATATTCGTATTTTATCGCACTTTTTACTTGTAAAATAGTTTCATCGTCAAAAGCCTATATTGTTTAAACAAAAAAGCCCGGTGCGTAACGTTTCCATTCTTCACATCAGATATAAACGTCTGATTTGTAGTTCTGTGGTTTTTTGTGGCATTTTTTTGTTTTAAAATTCATTTCCGTTCCATTCATTCCAATTTGATGTAAAATCCGGACATTTCATGATTATTTTGGAAATGATTTTAAATACTATAGAATTTAGGCGACAAAAAGGTTCAAAAATGTTTATTTAGGTCAAAAAGGTTCCAAACCACGGAAAAGGTGAAAAAAGGTGCTAACAAACCGATGCCATATGAAAGGAAATTTTATGAATCAAGTTTCTATGTAACCAAAACACGTAAACCTGGCTCCAGCACGAAAAGGTTTTTACCTAAAAATCACAGCCCTACTTATTACTAATTACTTATTTTATTGCACACCACTGTAGTTATTTAAACTTTAAGAAAAAGAATTTCTGATTCACCAACAGATGAAACTACTACACTAATATCTTTATCCGACCGAGTTGCTGACCCTTCTTTCATAAGAGCTGGTTCTTCTTTAGCACCTGTTGATTCATGTGCACAAAAATGTGGAAAAAAATGATTAATAGGTGTATTAAGTATCAGTGATCTTGAGTACGTCTGTAGTATGCAATATGGTGAACAGATTAGTGAGTTCGACAGAGAATTACTTTTTACATCATTTTGGAGATTTGCACTTTATTCAAAACAAAATTCGCTTTCAAGAGGCCTAATAAAATGAAATAGCATCAAGGTAACGCGTACTGGCGATGGCACTCGAGGTTCTAAAAATAATACTTTTGAATACGCAATGCTAGTGTAAGGGAAGAATGTTAAGGTATGTAAGACATTTTTTCTAAAAATTCTGCAAATTTCTTGGGGTAGAGTTTATCGGTGCTTAGTAAAACAAGGAGTATTTGCTGAGTTTGATGGCCGAGGACGTAATCCTTCAAATAATAAAATTGATGACTCTCGAATATCAAATCTTTTCCTATACCTAGTAAAGCCATTATACTAGGAAAGATAATCCTCAGCGTAAATATTTGAACCCAGAATTAAGCATTCGTATAATGTATGACATGTACATATGATGAAAAGGGCATTACCGAAAAGATTGCCCCGGTTTAACAAAAATTTGACTATAATGTATTAAGCAGCAAATGTAATTTGCATTTTAAACCACCGAATAAAGATGCCTGCAGAATATGCCTTGAACTGGCTATGACAATTAAGTTCACACGAACACGTAATTGATTGATTCGTATGAAATTAGCACTATGCGTTTGTACTTTCGATATGCAAAAATATAGGGAACTCCGGAAATCACTTGCAAAGTGCCACGTGATTGTAAGCACAAAAAAATGGACAGCGATACCTATGGAAGGCAAAATAGAAACACAAAGCTCAGCCTTCCACTTCTAAAACTTATAGGCTTAACTGGTACAAATGCCGATATTTTTAAATGATGTTGGTTTTGGTGTTATTGAAAATCGGAGCAAAAATCACAAGTTTATTTACTCCCCAGACGAATGGGTGGAAATCGTAAAGAAATTGAAAATAAAACCGCCAACTTATACAGTGATACAAATGCAGAGAAGTAAATTTTTATCGACAAAAATTCTGGAGGAGAACATAACCAACAGAAAAAGTCTGTTGATGGTTGTAAATTTTTATGGTTTAACATTAAGTGGCCCGGTTTGACCGAAAATCACCACTTTCCATAAAATTTAAAGAAACTTCACCACTGAAGTTGAATTTTATGAAATTAATTCGAAGAAAGCAGGTAAATCTGTTAAGTCACTTCAGATGTTGGGACAGATTGAACAATGTTGTATAGTTTTTATGACTTGGTTCATTTCAGCTACCATGGACCAGATGAGAAAAAAATAAAAAGATTAGGTTTAAGCTCCAAGAGAGAGTTCAAAAGCTCAATGATTATGGCAAATTACGAGTTATAGATTGTCGTTTGTATAAATTGTGGAGAAACAGAACAATGTTAATAAAATCGAAATAAAATAAAAGTTCAACGCATTAAAAAATATTCTAAATTAGCGGGGCCCCATGGAAACATATCCCCCTGTAGAAATACCTGTCATTACAAATACCCCAACGAGTAAGTAACTACAGTTCATATATAACGCTGTAACTATAGACGGAGGAATACAAAAACATGTAGAACCCAACATTTTACGGAGAATATGGGTGACTGTTAAAATTCCTATTTATTATAATGCCGAAGCAGTACCGTCTCCTCGTTGCCATTAATTCTAAGGTAAAGCCAAACATAGAGTCTATCAGACTTCATAAAACAACATCAACAGCACCAGGAAAGGTCCAAAAATGGAGGTATTTTTCAAATTTTCGTTGAAAAGGTTCCAGTTATGAGGAGCAACGGAATAGTAGCAAAATGATCGCAGTTCGGGAACAGCTCATTAATCGTTGGATTCAATTACAAAAATGCAGCGAATGTAGAGGGATGTTAAAATCAGATAGAGCGAAATTGGTAAGAGGCGTCAATCTTTGAGTACCAACGTTGTTTCTCCCAGCATCAAAGGAATAACTGGAGATCAATAAAATTGTGCTTTGTGTATAATGTGTGAACAATACACTTCCGTATTGTAATAACCCGGCAGCAATCAGTAGAGTTCATTTTCGGTTCTAGATAATGGGTACGGGCAATTTTTATTACCAACTGCGATGGAGCCCCTCAGGTAAACTTGACCTCGACAAGGGTGCTGCCAAATTATTAAACAATTAAACATTAAAAAATTGTGTCATAAGGTAAGTCACCTGAAATAATATTTCTGACTTTGTCGAAATTATTTGAACTTTAAATTAATTTAATAAACCAAAAAGCCAAAGGAAAACATTGTACATATTTGAAGGGAGGGCTGGAGTTGGTGCGAATAAATGAGGACCCTTCTTTAGAAAATTGCTTGACTCTGCAAAAACTAAGGATGCTCAATAGAACAAGACGATTTTAAATTCAAATGTAGGGTTTCAACGTCATGTTGGCTAAGATGGATAAGCTCGCCAAAACTAACGAAGCATATGAAACTTGACGACAAAACACACCTGATCTGATCCTAAACCAAATTCAGTAACAAGTTATATGGTAAAGCATCCAGCATTGTTATGGACTTATTACATAACATCATTATTAAAAAACGACCAATACGAAATAGAAAGAGCTATCAGTGCCCATAATGGACAGGCTAGTTTAGCTCGTGTCGCAGTTAAGTATAACAATTCAACATCACTTGAAGGTGCCAACCAAATACCAAGACAACAACTAGCAGACAGCAACGCTTAACAACAAATCAAACCAACAGCAATTACTCAATTAGTCCAGCATCAGTAATAACTCAATTAGTTCTTGGTTACCGAGCTAATATTAAAAATTAAGTTAAAGCAGGTGAATTATTCCTGAATGTTCGGATAAGTCGGTAAAAGTAGGAGTATGATTTAGGAAGGTGTGAACCACACTTAAATATTCTGCTGAAAAAGAACCTGGATCGCTAAAAACTAGAAATTATTCTCTGTAACAGTTAAACTAACTACAAATTGCTTGCTTACCTCTAGAAAAGGCGTCTTATCTACCAGAAAAAATAGAATTCGATATCTTCCGGCAGCTCTAAAGATCAAAAGAGCAATAGCCTATTGCTCAAGTAGTTAAGTATATCGTACTCCTTAAAAAACGGTAACATCATAGTCCTGGGAATATACCAAGAATAAAGCAGTATTTGAACTATTTCCATGAGGCGATTAATTTCTAATTCCTGTAAACACCATGTGAAATCCATTAGATATTCATGAAATTTAACCTAGTTATTCCTGTTGATCTACGGATTCCGGCCTTATTTCCGACTAATAGTCGGGTTAATAAAGAAAATGTTTTATATTTTATTCAGGTTTAACGTATTTTTAAATAAAACGTTTAAATTGAGAATCTTTTAAATAACTTCATTATTCAGCAATACAAACTCAAGAGTGGATTTAGCTAGTGCTGCCCTAGTTTAAATTTCCAACAACACAACACTTCTGTTCTATTTCTAACGAATTAGCGTTGCAAGTAAAATTGAATGCACTCGAACAATACGTTAATTACCCCTCGATTACCAACTTATAAATTTGTACCATTTACACTGTGTTAAAATTAAAACACACATCTAAGATTAAATCACGTTTTCTAGCATTCAGTCTTATAATTATATGTGTGTGGCTTAATCCATTCATCACGCCAAAAACAAAAGAACTTGCGCCAATTAAATAATAAAAACACCGTTGAATTGAATACGAAAGTGAAATGAATGCATGCACACATTGTAATATTGTCTTAACGGTTAATTAATGTAATACGTCGTCATGTATATTAAGTAAAAGTTGTATACTTTTGCATTTTAAATCAACCAAGCTTAAAGCCGAGATTTTTTGTTTTGTTGTGACAATCATCACTAATCGTTAATCTTCTAATTAGAAAGTAAACATATATGTAACAAAACAATACATAGCGAATCAAATCAAACGAGATATGCGACAATGGGTTTGAGAAATTTTGGCACAGTACATCATCTACTTTGTTCCCATAGAAACTGAAAAAGTATAAATACTAATATTCTGCATGTGTTGAAATATTGCCAAAACAACAAAAAAATGAAAGCTTTTACACAGCTTAAAATAATAAAAGTTCATTGTATTTCGTCCATTATACATTGCTGTGTGCTATTGACTGTGTCAATGGAATGCCAAATAATAATGTTTGCATATATACCATACTCAAATCGATTTTTGTATTATACGTATATGGGTATATAAGATAATTGTCTTAACTCGTCGCGTACAATACAACAAACAGATAGAGAACAATAAAGACGATTAGATGGAAACAATGGAATTTGTTCGTTTCGGTCTATTTGAGAATATAATTTAAATAAAAATTGATTTTGATTTTCCGCACTTACTTGCAATAATACAGTCGACCCTCTTTCGCCGTATGCACCGTCCATCCTTCTTTCAATTGCGTCGTTATTACATCCAATTCGCATTCTTGACCAGATTGCGTTATCCTAGCACCTACATTTCCAATAAAATTATTACCACTAAAATTATTTATACCACACGTGATCACATTATTACTATAAACACTACCACTTCCACTACCACTACCACTACCACCACTTATAATACTACTTCCACCACTGCCACCACCACTACCATTTGTTAATGCGGTGGTGTTTTGATGGTGTAATTGTTGCTGATGAATATGTTGTTGTTGCTGCTGCTGTTGTTGTTGTTGTTGTTGTTGTTCCACACCATGTCCTGTTTGTTGCCCAGATTGTTGCAGAAGCATAATTTAATACATTTAAAATGAATTTTGCGGTGAATTCAAACTCTGGAAATAAAAAGTAAAAATTAAATTTATTAGAAAGACCCACAAAATATTTACACACGTTTAATTTATTGTGTTTAGTGCGCACGGCATAAATTTTAACTAAAGACAATTTTTTTTTATTTTTTTATAAAGATCACGCTAATTATTAAAAATGGGATGACGCATTATTTTTGATCGGCATAAAAATAGCATAAACTATCGTTAATCATAACAATTTTGGTTTATTTTTCTAAAAATATTAAAAATCGCGCATACCACAAAAAAAAAATGATTTTATGTATTTATACTGGGGGGAAGAAGATTAAAGAAAACGCACGCACTTCTCGATATTATACGAATTATGTTGTAATGGCGCACAAAAAGGTGGTCATAAAAATTCTTGATCATCTTTTCTCGCGCAAGTGATGAGTTTTAATGGATTTAGAGTAATTTAATTTGTTGATTCAAAATTTTGGCGTGACTGTTACTTGATTTATGAGCGTGAACCAGTTGGCATACATAAATTGATTTTTATTTGTTTGTTTGTTTTTTTTTTTTTACGTGTAGCTGGAAACTTGTGTTTGTGTAATGTCTAGACGCGGGGATTTATTTTATGAAATTTACAAAGATTTCCGCTCAAAAATATCAAAAGAATGACGGCGATTTTGAAAAATTAATTCACCGTTTGATTTATGTCGGTCAATATATAACGACGATTTACCGGTTAATTTTTGTTATTGTGATGACAGAGTTTATAATTAGATGATCTTAATTGATTTCTTATTACAATATAGATCGTTTAGTCTAATATTCAGCGTACACCTATAAACGATAAATTTAAAAACCATCTAGTCATGTACTTAAACCATTAATTTAAGCTTTAGTAACTTATTAATATTAAAATATTGAGTTAAGTCACAAACGATTACTAATTTCGAACGAAAGTTAGAATTAAAAACTTAAGTACACATTAATATAATTTACTTAAGCTGTAGAAATATGTCCTTAAGTATGTGTAACTGTAGCCTTAATAAATGGTTTCTTCTCCCTTAAGCCATCTTATGTGAAATATCTGAGTCTAAAATGACACTTTCATAAGCTAAGCGATAAACAATAATTTCAAATAACGGTCATATGTAGAAATGTACTAATATCTTAATAACTATAGCTTAAGTAAGTTAACTATTTAAGCTAGATAGTTCTAACTTAGGATGTACAATTGTTCAAGTTGCCAGAAGAAGATGTAAGAGTGGGACTTAGACTGTTGTGAACAGCAACCCTCAATTTTATAAGCTGAAGGTTGCAAATATCAACAACACATAAGCTAACTCAGCTCGATGCCAGTGTAGCAAAAATCGAGCAACTTCATGAGGAACTATTAGTAGATGCTACTGCTGATGAAGAAGTTGCGATGCCGTACTTCATCGAGGATTACTACTCAACATTGATCAACAAATTCGAGACACTAAGATCCAGAATCACCAACGTGCTGAACAAACAAAAATCAATGGAACTTGAAGTCAAACTAAGGCCGATTGAAATTCCACATTTTCATGGGGACCCCTTAAAATGGGTATCCTGGACACCATAAAAATGTACCAACTAAAAACTACGGTACTTGGGAGCGCGGGCAGGCTAATAAGCCACCTCGAAACCACTGGTGATAATTACAGAGACGCATGACAGCTGTTGGTAAACCGATACCAAAATAAAAGGCAAATGGCGTCGAACCATGTGAACGCGATGCGGAATTTTCCAGCAATACACTCGGAATCAGCAACATCAATTAAAACATCACAAAATTTATTAACCGAGAGCCTACATGCCATTAAGAATGAATTTAGACATAATTACATTGTCTTGGAATTACATTATAATCCCAATAATAATAAAAAAGTTGGATAATGAAACATCAAAACTATTCGAGATGTCAATAGCGGATCCTAGAGAAATGCCAACACTAGAAGGATTTTTCAATTTCCTAGAACGAAGATTCCAAGCCTTAGAAGCAACAAAATCAAAACCATTAAGTCGCAGTTTTGGAGCACCCGCTCCACAGACAGCAAGGGTCAACACATGTAGAACACAAACTAAAAGAAGCTGTGTATTGTGTAAAAAAGAGCACGAATTAAAGGACTGTATTAATTTCCAACAACAGTCCACCTTAGAATGTTCCAAATTCATCGCTCAAGAGCAGCTTTGCAACATGTGTTTAAAGGAGAACCACCACCCCTGTCCATATTCTATACGAAGATAGATGACACTCCAAAAAGTGAGACAACCGTTCAGTTAAAGATAACGAAACATCTAGTAAACCAGTACGACCAGTTAACGTCCACATTATTGGCCACGGCATTGGTTGAACTACAGATTGGAAACCAAGAACCAAAACTCTTACGGATGTTAATAGATCCTGGCTCTCAAATTTCAGTATAAATATATACATATAAATAGGAGGTATAAACGAAAGCGAAATCACAACTGCCACAAAATCAGTCACCTTCCATGTACAACCGCGATTTTCATCGAACTTCTCCATGGAAATGGAGGCAGTATTGGGTCGATCCGAATTATAATCAACCAAACAAAATCGACATCTTATTAGGTACCGATTATTATCCAAATATTGTGATGAACCAGGTTGTCAAAGGAAAACAAGGAGAACCAATTACCAACAAACAGAACTTGGATGGATTATATTTGGCAATACCCCCAACAATAAACCTTCCAAGATCACGTCAGTGGTTACCTTAACAGACATCGACCAGCAATTAAAAAAATCTAGGAAGTAGAAGGGGGACAGAGGAAGATACTCTATGTGAAAACCATTATCATTAAAATTATTGTCGAGATACGGACGGTCGTTACATGGTCCGAATTCCTTTTATCCTAAATTTACCATCTCTTGGATCATCCAAACAAAGGGCCGTAGCAAGATTCATTCATTTGGAACGACGTTTTTCAGTGGCAAAGGAATTTTTCAAGCAGTATCAGGAGTGTATAGAAGGGTACTATAATAAAGGACATATGATTGAGAGTAAGGAATATAACGACAACGAATATTATATTCCTCACACGCGGTGCTCAAATCAACCAGTACCACAACAAAATTAAGGGTCGTATTTGCCGCGTCAGCTAAGACAAGCAACGATATCAGTTTGAATCAAATACAACCGTGGGACCCAAGTTACAAGAGGACCTGATGTCAATTCTACTACGTTGGAGAAAATACAAAGTAGCATACACAGCGGACATAGAACAAATGTATCGACAAATAATAATACATCCGGAGGATCAAAAATATCAGAAAATATTATGGAGAACATCATCCGACAAAATGATAAAGTCGTACCAGCTGACAACCATGACATTTGGAATGGCTTCGATATTTGACCATCAAGACACTACAACAGCTAGCGGCATATGAGGAGAAAAACTACCCAATAGCGGCAAGGATAATTAAGAAAAATTTCTACGTAGATGAATTATTATCAGGAAGTAACAATATAGAGGAAGCTCAGACAGCACAAACCGAACTGATAAAATTGCTGCAATCTGGAGGATTTAACCTGAGAAAATGGACCTCCAATTGTTTCCAACTTTTAGAAGGTGTAAATCCGGACTCGAGAGCCTTCGAGCCTATCATATTTCACAACAACGACGAATAAGAGTCAGTAAAAAAACTGGGTTTAATTTGGAATCCAGGCACCGATACGTTTGAATTTAAGGTGAATATCAACGTCAACATTGGAGAAATCACCAAACGCAAAATGTTATCTGAGTCGTCAAAATTATTTGATCCACTAGGCTGGCTATCTCCAACTATGATAAAAGCCAAGGTGTTAATGCAAACGCTATGGATCTATGACGTGACTTGGGTCCAAAAACTGCTTAGAAACATCAAAAACACATGTCAGCAATATTACAAATCCCTCCCAAGGTTGGAGGAGATAAAAATTCCGAGGTGAATTAAATTCGATCAATCTCTACAAGAAGAATTGCATGGATTTTGTGATGCTTTCGAAGTGGCTTATGCAGCAGTGGTATACTTCTATGACAGGGCATCAAATAAAGCAACTTTATTAACATCAAAAACACGGGTAGCACCAATAGCAACCAAGCTAACATTGCCAAAGCTAGAGTTATGCGGAGCAAGTTTGCTTGCAAATTTAATGAATCGAGTGCAGTAAGACATGCAGTTTGGCCATACAACAACATACTTTTGGATGGATTCAATGATCGTGTTAGGGTGGGTGAAAAATAAGCCCCACAAATTTAAAACATTCGTGGCAAATAAAATATCGGAAATCCAGAATTTATGTTCTCCGTCTCAGTGGTGTTATGTTAAATCAACCAGCAACCCAGCGAATTGTACATCCAGAGGTATCGAAGCAACGGAATTAATAATACATAATTTATGGTGGAACGGGGCTGAGGTTATCTTTGAGAAAGCAATCCAGCTGACGCCAATGATAAGAAAGGAAATACCAGATCAATTAGAACTTAAACAACGAGTATTGAGTACAGCTACGGTAACATCAGACAACGTTATTGATCCATTATATCTAAAATACTCAAACTACAATACCATAAAAAGGATTATGGCATATGTTGCGAGATTCATCAACAAATGCCGAAAAAAGGTAGTAACCAACTAAGAAGCTCCTTAGACGAAATACAAAAATCCACGCAACTGTTGATCAAAATATCGCAAATACAATATTTCAAAACTGAAATTCACGACCTCGAGTCGAAAATACAACAACTTGGAGCTATGATGAGAGACGCAGTTATCATTCCAAAGAATCATCCAATAGCTAAACTACTAATTCAAGAAGCCCATGAACAAACCTTGCATGGAAGAACACAATTGACATTAGCTCATCTTCGAACAAAATATACTGGATCATACACTTTTCGAAATCTAACACGAAATTTAATATCCAAATGTGTGAAGTGTCATCGGTTTAATGCTAAATCCGGAACACAGTTAATGGGAAATTTACCAGAAGTACGTATCACACCCTGAAGACCATTCTTGAGAACCGGAGTCGATTATGCAGGACCACTACTTATTCGTACAACAAAGGGAAGAGGTCATAAAGCACACAAGGGTTATTTATCAATCTTTGTTTGCATGACAACTATGGCCAGACATATTGAGCAAGTCAGTGATTTAACCACTGAAGCATTCATCGCAGCTTACAGACGATTCGCTGCACGGAGAGGATTGTGCAGTGATTTATATAGCGATAACGGATCTAATTTTGTCCGGGCAAAAAACCAGCTTTAACAAGAAATTGCTACATTACTTCGTAAGTCATCTAAAGAAATCGCTCAACTATTGATAAACGATGGGACAACTTGGCATTTCATACCACCAGCTTCACCACATTTTGGTGGACTTTGGGAGGCTGCTGTAAAGTCAGTAAAAACACCTAATTAAGGTCATAGGTTTAGCAACACTTACATTTGAAGAACTACCAACGGTCACTTCACAAGTAGAGGGTTGTCTTAATCCAAGACCACTTTCATTTATAACAGCCGATCCCATAGACATAACCTCTTTAACTCTTGGACACTTCTTAATTGGTGCACCATTGCTGTCAGTTCCACATGATGCTATGGCAGATACAAATATTCATGGGATATCACGATGGAAACTGGTAGAAAAAATCAAATAAGATTTTTGGAAAAGATGGCATTCGGAGTACTTAAATCGATAACAACATAGAAGAAAATGGTCACATGAACAACCAAACATAAAAATAGGTGACCTAGTGCTTATCAAAGACGACAACACTCTACCTTTAAAATAGCTGACTGAGTGACTGGACGTATGATGGAAGTACATCCAGGCTTAGATCAAACGATTCGAGTAGTATCACTTCGAGGCCCGGGAGGGGTTCTCATAAAAAGGCCAATCCATAAACTATCTCGTCTACCCATAGAACTCGAGAATAAGAAACCAAATAATGCAACCAACGCTTCCACCACGTGTGCAACCTGACCGAGAAGTTAAAAAACAAAGAGTACACCACATCAGGACAATATGCAAGAAACTTACAACT
Organism: Tipula helvola; assembly: GCA_963556165.1. Taxonomy (NCBI): domain Eukaryota; kingdom Metazoa; phylum Arthropoda; class Insecta; order Diptera; family Tipulidae; genus Tipula; species Tipula helvola. The sequence goes on from OY744481.1 coordinate 274,378,889, forward strand.
ATGCAGCTTATTTTATTACTACTCGGAATGTTACAGGGGCTTTTTTCTCCTGTTACATCCGAACCTATAATACAGTCGTTGCCAGCAGATGCCGGTATATATTTCCACAACACCGGTACAATCAACCTAATGGCATTACGGATCATGAATTATAATCTATCAGGATACTGGGAAGATATCGATTCGTTAACATACTAAACCAATAAAGAGCACGTATTACGTAAACGTGACATTGGAGATACTATAGGATACATCCTGGGTGATGTCTTTGGAGTTATGACCCAAAGAGATGCCTCTCATATCGAAAACCAACTCGAAAGAACAGCGAACAACGAATTCCACGGCCGAGGTCTCTAACTCTGTCGGCCCCGCAGGATGTTCAATCACAGATTTAAACACAAATTACGCTTATCATGCAAACCAAATACATTGCACTAATCATGGCACGTTACAACTACAACAACTATCGATGTAATAATTGTCAACTAAGTGTCTTTAAGTAAAATTGTTATTTACGGATTTAGAATCCAATTTCTGATTTATACAAATTGTTTCATTTATACAAATTATTTTTGTACATATATAAACACTTACATTTTGGGTAATAAATAGAGTTATAAATAATTGAGCGGTCAAACGTTTTGATTCATTCTCAGCTAAAGTTCCCCTACACTGGCAAGTTCTTTAGCTGCATTAATGTTGTAATTTATCGCTTGTCCAAATTTACGACTTGTATGCTAAAGTGAAAATTAACATATGTATTATATAGAAGTGAAAATATGTGGGATGCCTGGACCAATAATGGTCTTATAAGGGTTATCCGTGTTGTATAGAAAGGTGCTGTGACCAAGGAACACGGTAAACAGGACTTCAAACGGTTGAATGGAAGCTTTTTGCTTTACAGATTGGTTCGAAAGTCAATTTTTACCATACGCGGACATTCTGAAAGGTAGAAAGGTCATAATTGGAGACAACCTCGCATCCCATTTCACAAACAGAGTGCTACACCTTTGTCAAGAGAATAACATTGCGTTTGTATGTCTATCACCAAACTCTATACACATTTGTTAACCGTTAGATGTAGCTTTTTGTAGACATTTTAAAATTGTTTTGCTTTGGGAACAATATTGAGACTGAATGGAAATTAAACAATGGAAGAGCAACAACACTCCAAAAAGATGTTTTAACTTCTCTATTGAGTAAGACATTGAAGATAATGAATAATAAAGAAATGGTTGACAATGAAGTCCATCTCTAAAAATTTGAAAAGCGGATTTAGTGCCACTGGAGTTAATCCTTTTAATGCGCAAAAATTATTGGATAAAATTCCAGGTGGTTTATCGGTTAACCCTGTACCTGGTCTAGAAACATCATTGTCATCATTCCCCGCGTTGCAACCAGGTAAAAGAAAATTAATGCTATTCCAGGCAAAAGTGTGACCAGTTTAACCAGCGAGTCAGAAAGCAGCGATTATCAAGATCAACAGGTTTTTGACGAAGATATGGGCGTGTCAGAAGAAGTAAAATGTCAAATGGAACCAGAATATATCGAAGCGGTACCTGAAAATGTTATGATTGGGACTTTTGTTTTGGCCAAATGTATACAGAGAGAAAAAGGTTTGCATGGATCATGCATACCAATTCATAAAAGAATGAAATGGATATTTTTATCTTTTTATGCATAAAATTCATTATTTAAGAATAACAATCATGAACCATGAATAAATGTCAGTGAATGCTTATTCATAATCTAATCCATTCGCTCATAACATTAAAATAAATAAATAAAAATTTTAACCAAGTCTATAGTTCATAATACAGCCTGTGTTATGAACTATCTACTTACATATATACATAATTTTCTTATTTTTATTTATGAGATTTTTCCTTGGTTTTTTTTTTGATTTTAGTAAATATAATTCGCTAAGTCAGTGCGTTCTGCTTGATACTTAAGGTATTAAGCGAGAATTGTATTTTTGTAGTTTGGTTGTTGTAGCTACCTGATGAGTAGACCTTAAGATTAAGTAGACCTGTAGACCATCATTATTGAACTCAAGGAGGGTCCTCTCATTTTTTGATAGCCGAAGTCGATACATTTGTATTGACTCTGGGGAAGGGGGGATGGGGTAATGCTTTTTCTACTTTTGCCAGTAGATATATTATGGTAATTGGCATTTGGCCTCTGTATTTTTCTGAATCAAAAATACTGTGAAGTCATGCGTTATTTCATGCAAATATATGGATTATTATTCATAAGCAATGAACAACTGCCAGAAATTTGGCAAATATTAAGCAGATAAATCATAATAAAGATGCTTAATAATCCACCGTGCATGAATTACATTCATGATTTAAGCCATGCGAAGTATATAAGTACGCAATACACAGCATAAAACAATAAAGTAATATGTGTAATTCATGAACTAATTGCATAAATAAATATGCATTATTTTTCATTAAACATGAATAACTAAACATGGATATTATTTTTAAAACATTATGAATATAATTCATAATAGATGAATAAGTCCTTATTCACAAACTATGCATATTAAACACTTATTGTGCAATGGTCATTCAGGGTGCCAAATCAAAAGGTTTTATTCATAATTTATGTACCCTTATTCATAATACGAGATATGATTTCTCTCTGTGACAAATATATTTGTATAGTTAAGGATATCCTTGATACTAAACAATATGAAGTACTTGGTCTTAAATCGTTCAGTGGAAACAAAAAAAAATTCAAAACCGTGGAATCCGATATATCAACAGTCGAAATTGATGAAATTCTTGCAGAACTACGCATGCCAGAAATAATAGAAAAGGATGGCCAACTCTTAAATGAATTCAAATTTGCTGTAGATGTGAAGGAGATATAAATTAATTCAAGTTTAACGTTTTTTTAAATTATACGCATGAAGGATGTATATTCCATTTTTATGAATTTTTTCGAAATTTCTGTGAGCAAAGACACTCCTACCAAAAGAATATGGAATCTCTCAGAAGTCTGTTGACCGATTTCATTCAACATTTGAATAACAAAACATTGGGGGAATCAAAGATGCCCCAATTAATGTTTGAATTTGATCACCACCTAAACTAAAATTATTAAATTTTCGGTTAATTTTCTTGACTCTCAACATGCTAAAATTCATCTTTAACATAACATCGTAATTTTTAATTGATTAAAGGTGTATTATTATAATACGTTCAAAAATCAAGTGCATTTTAATTTTTTTCTCTATCAATTCCACCTCATTTCACGTTAGGTATGGTTACAAAATAATTTAGATGCCTATCGTCACAAATACAAAAAATATACCTTGTACGTAAACAAATCATCTCGTATTATTTACACAAAACTCTCATGGAGAATCTCAAATTTTTTGAACAAAATCGGTCTATCGGTTAATTCGTCAAGAAATGTGAAAATATGAAACACAATTTTTTTCGCGATTACAATACTGGCCCATTATAACTTCGTTATAGCGGGTAAATTAAAAATATGTGCAGTAATTTCGTTACATTGGGTATCACAATTATGTATCAAAAAGCTTCATTTCAATAAACTCCCATTTCATCAAGCTAAAAATTCGTATTGTTTCACAAAATCTTAAGTAAACATTTTGACAAGCAATACATATTTTTGTTACTCGAAAACATGATTTATATATTCTTATGTGATTTATATTTCTTTGAGTATGGCACTGTGTACGCAGAAGATGTTAGCATTCTAGCAAAACTGATTTCTTCGCTTTGATAAAAATGAATCCCTAAAATGAAACGTAAAATGATAAATAAGAGTAGATAAGACAAATATGAATATTTATAATAAAATGTTTTATTATTATTGTTATTAGAATTTGTTATTCTTGTTGATTTATAAACTGTCAAAAATGGGAATTTAGATTAAATTTAGATTATCTATACTATATAGTTATGTACTGTTCAAGAAAATAACAAAAGAAATCGATTACATCCCAGTTATATTAAAAAACAAAAACAAAATTTATTCACTAGATCTCTTCCCTCGATAAGACAAAAATCAAAATACTTAATAAAACATAAAAATGTTTGGATTACATCCAAATATATATCCACACCATCATCTCCTTTTCTGCGCGATGTTTCATTTAAAAATCGATTAGATTTTGTTGGTTCACAATCAGCATTTTGATTTCTTTCTATCTTGAATGGGAAAATCTAACGCTAATAAAAACAACAAAATTAGGTCAACAGAGTTGATACACATTATGTTGTATCCAACATATGTTTATGGACTGTAAATCATAAGGGTGCAATAAAAGTAAAATGTTATGCGATTTACATATGTATGTGTATAAAATCTTGTGAGAATTACTCGCGATCACAGTATATCCGGTTGCTTGAATAAAACATTTTATTTTAAATTAATCATAAAATTCTCAACAAAACATGAAAATGACCGACAAAACTATAAATTAAATTAAGTTTTATTCTCATGTCGTGTTTTTTGTTAATTTTGTAGCTAGATTATTGTTATTATTATTATCTGATTGCGAGCCTCTGAATTCAAAATCATCAGCAGTAGCAAGTTAACATATTAAAATAAGACATGTATAGTAGAATGGAATGAAAAATAAGATGATGATGACCTTAGCGAAATAAACGAGCAATACACACACAACCATATGGGAATTTATTAGTCAATTACATCATATGACGTTGAATATTTTATAAGTCTAGTGGAGAAGATTCAAATATGTGGCTAGTGGGCCAGATTACGAAACGAAATGTTTGACATTTTTCTAGATTAGTGACCGGATCGTACGCATAAAACACAATTATTGACCGCTCAACAATTAAGTGGAATTAATTAAATAATCCAAATTAAAGTAAAACAATTGGTAATTGTTAAAATAGTTTTGTCCGTGATAAGGTGGAATTGTGCTACCGTTAAAAAAAATTGTATAAAATAAATGCGTGATATCTCGGTGTATGAGGTTACCTTAAAGTAAATTTACTAACGAAAAGTTTTCAATTTCAAGGGAATTTTGGCATCTTTCGTGACCAATATTCTTGACCAACTTATAGCCATGAATGGCAGAGCATCTAACATTCACAGTATTTATGATAAGGCTGATGAAATCGTAATCGGATTTTCGGACAATGGATTAAAATCCGTGGAAATTTAGTCAGTCAAATTAGAGCCTGCTACATGCTACAATTGCGTTCATTGAGGTCATCTAGTTGACCCGTGTTCAGGTACAACCAATTCAGCTCAACTCGGCATTCGTAGCCAAACAATCAGTTCAACCGCGCTGTTTCTGACCCACACGCAATATTAATGATTTACTCCGAAGCTCTACAGCATCTTCATCCTGCCACGATTAATCACTCTTCATTGTAAGGGAAATTAACATTTTATACGGTGCTCTAGTTTTTTTCGACTTCGAGGGGCGATTTCAAGGGACAACCATAAGCCTAACGAATCATTTTTGGATATTCAGTCAGCACTTTCATTATCCACATCTACCAATGGAGATAACGTAAATCACTCTTTTCAACGTTTTTGAAAACTAGAGTAGCCGCTAACTTTATTTGAATAGGTACCAGATGAAAGGCTGTACGAATCACGGTACCCTCACGCAATTCTATGGAATGAGTTTGAGAGAATTATTATTCGATTACTACTCATAATATCGCACGCCAAATTTGGAAATTCAAGGTCTACTGCTGTACATCGTCTTCTCTGTCAGAAGCGTTATTTTAAGAAAAATGCTCAACTAGCCATCGAGTATAAACAATTCATAAACGAATACTAATCATTAGATCAGCAGCAAATTCCACCCATGAAAATTGTATAAGGTGGGATGAATAGGTTTTTTATCTTCCTCACCAAGCTATTCTGAAGACTGACTTACTAAATCATCACCAGTGTAGTCAACCAATGATGTTCTTCTAAAAGATAATTTAGTGACCATCATAATTCGTTTAAAATGTATAGACAGGAGGAGGCTCATGTTGTCACTTAATGACGATTTTTTCAAAGCGAAGTGTGGAGAAACAACATCAGCAAAGAAATTAAGACGTATCGCCTTAAAACCGTGACATATGGAACTTTTTGGGTACCTTTTCTGGTTATACCCATATTCTTCAAAAACTAGCAGTAGGCCACGAAAAATTGAACAAAACTCTGCAAACCAACAGAGTTCGCGTAGACAGATTCGAAAACAGTGTTGCCATGGCTATGAGATTATTTAAGAAGATGGGCAAACTTTTTCGGGAATGGTACTTCGCAAATATTGGAAATTGTACCTCGGTACCAAAGGCATCATCATTAGCTCAAAGGTTCTTCCAAAATCCAGTTGTTGGTGGTCTGAATCAAACTGGTTGATGAACATCGAAGAGTCATAGTGACGCATATTTAGGTTCAACCCAATAAATTCATGTTGTATTACCTTACCAGATATTGGTAGATTAAGCGAATCGTCTCCTGATTATATCGACTACGATATTGAAAGGCTCACTACATCGACTTACTTCGAAAGGCTGAAACACTATTCAGCAAGGTAGCTCAGAAAAAAACATTCAATATGGAAATATGCTCACTCAAGAAATGTGAACTCATTGCTCGCAAAAATAAAATTCTGCCATTATCACTGTTCAGACTGCGAACATAATATGAAACCTCCGCTTATTCTACCGAAGGAACCTTACTTGGTTGATTATCTACGAAACGCACATTATTAACCATCGTCCTGGTACAGCTTACTTTCGAGCATGTTGTTCAATACGTCACTCAATAATGAGTCAATTGTTGTCGACTCCAGCAACAAATCACGACTCAGCTGATGCGAGGTTTGCCGAAACAACAGTTATTTGCTACACGTCTTTCACCGCTAACGGAGTAGACTATCATTTAACTGCTTTACTTGAAATCAAATCTCGGGCGAGGTTGAATTCCTATCACATTGCGCTATTCATATATTTTGCAGTTTATATCGATATGGTGTCAGATAAGACAACCGGTATCTTTATTGCTGCCCTGCAGTATTTCGTAAGGCGATGAGAACTACCAGTAGAAGTTGCCAGCGATAATATAGTACCAATTTCGTAGCCGCCAAACGAAAGCTTCAAGATTTATTAATCACGGTACAAAATTGCGTAATTGTGAAAATATTAGAAAGCTTCTGCAAATATTAGAACTTGAAATATTTTTCAAAATTCGTGTTTTCAAGTTTTTTCTTTTTAAGTTTGATGAATGTTGGTTGATTATAGATTAAATAATAATGTTAAAAAAAAATCACGTTTCACGTGTCGTTAAATCTTTCCATTTTCAAATTATAGCATGGAATTTCAAAATTTTTAAATTCAGTACTCAAATTTAAAAAAATAACAAACGAAAAATTCGAAATTTTCAAGAACATCCAATATTAAATTAAATTTTTGAAATGTCGCAAATTTTAAACTGTTAATAAAAATTTAAATCTTCCCACAAAAATTTCAAAATAATTCATAGAAAGTACTGAAAATCTTGAGGTTTGTAAATTTTCTTCTGAAATTTTTCTAAATTTTAGGAAATATCAAAATCTATAAAAAAAGTTTTTTATTTATTTAGGCATCACTTGAACTGAATAGGATTCGAACAAAATTGGAGGAGTTTTGTAAACGTTCCAATTTATACAGCTTCTTAATTGCCTACATTGATTATAGGCTAGTCATTCTTCGGGAAAAATAATTCGGGGTGGGGTGTGTCTTCCACACGGCCGTAGGTGTTTTCCGTGAATGGCACGATGTATGGGTTTGTTAAAATAATTAGCATCATGGAATGCGAGTACAGTGGTTGATTGCAAACAATTAAGTACTGGGCGATGGTACGAGAAGTAGATACGAAGCGCAGGGTCTCAGCGGTGATGTTCCTGACGAACGTGGGATCCAGACAAGTGCCTTCCAAAGCCGTCGACTTTAATGTGTTGGAGACGCAGTCTAGGTCGAAGGTGCCTTTGATCAAGTGCATGAACTCGGGTATAGCGATGAAATAGATGTTGAAATCGCCACAGAGCAGAAGAGGTATATCGGAGTACACACTGACATATGACGGTACGTACTGGCTCCGCGAGAATGCCACATCTCCTCCTAGCAGATGATGCATTCTCAATTTACAGTGCTCTCTCTACATTGTAAATCGCCACTTTGTAGATCTAAATTTTAATTAAAATTTATGTGGAAATTAATTATTTTAATTTAAAATATATTGTCTGCCACAGTATTATTAAAGCACAAATTAATATTCGAATTGCTCCGATCTGATGAGGCATTCTCTTGCTATAGTGCCCTCAATATCTGTAAATCGTTATTTTGTAGTTTGAATTTTTAATTAAAATTTATGTGAATATTTATTAATTTAATTTAAAATAAATTAACCACCACTGGTTTTTTATGCAAAAATTGACACCATCGGATCTCCGATTGGATGAGCCATTCTCTCGCTACACTGGTGCAAGCATTTAAATCGGTCGAAATCAGAGGATCGCGGCGCGGGTTCCTATGCCGCCTGATGACTTCATTGCGATAATATTATGTGTGAGGCACAAAGCCGAAGGACTAACCTAAGCAATCATATCTTTAAATTAAAGGTAATGCGTACAGTTGATGAGTAATTGCCCACGACCCAGGGATACATTTCGGGTCAATTTCCTGAACATGCGGTGTAAAACGTTACCACGTCAAAATAATCCATCTGACACAGTCCGTCGCTAAGCCTGGTAAATCCGGAATGACACTTAAGAGAAGTAGAAAAGTTAAGAAAAAATGTGAGGAAAATTCCTCTCTCGTCCAGTAAAAATGTTTTTATTTTATTAGTGGCTAATTATAGACCAATATTTTGTTTTTTTATTAAATTTTATTTAATAAAAAGTTTATAAAAATTTGCCGAATTTTCGTTTTTTTAAAACATTTTCAAGGCAGAAAAATCACTAAACTTCTCGTCACAACCAATAACAAACTTTTGTTGTGACGAGAAGTTTAGTGATTTTTCTGCCTTGAAAATGTTTTAAAAAAACGAAAATTCGGCAAATTTTTATAAACTTTTTATTAAATAAAATTTAATAAAAAAACAAAATATTGGTCTATAATTAGCCACTAATAAAATAAAAATTATAATAACAGACCATTAATCTTTGATTAGTAAAAATGTTATTTCTAGAAAATGTCAAGCAGTCTCACAGAAGCGAATTCGATTTAATTAAGACGTCCCTGGTATTGTTCAATGAGATTATTTGTATTTGCTCCATTTTATCTCCATTAACAGATTTAAGCTATTCCCCTGGACATTGCCTATCGTGCTTGAGAGATCAGCCTCTCAACTCAAGATTCATTATTATCATGATGAAATCACTAATAGGTAATGGTTGATTATACTTATATATGAATAGATACACACTTGCCAGTCTGCATTTCTACAGATTGGCTGAGTGGATATTTTAAGTTGAAAAAAGCCCTTAAGTTAAAGGATTGTAGAAAAAAATATTTCAGTAAAAATTTGATAATTTTTGAAGAGAAACTTAACTATTTTGAAAATTAGATAAAGTTCTGGAATATAGCCAACTAGGATGGAACTTAACAATTCCGTAATCTATTTTAGTGAAATTTACGATGAAACTCGACAGGTACAATGGAAATGGGAATCTAAAATGATTTTGAGATAAAGTTCTGGAATTTCGCAAATTTGAATGTAACTTGACTATTCAATCGTTTAAGATGGAATTCGAATCTGGCAGCGGTTGAGGTTTCTTATATTGAGATATTCATTATACATGTGCCGGCAATTTTATTCACAATCAAAGGAAGTTAGGAAAAATTGGGTGACAGCATGAGCACCTTGAGTGAAACTTCACTCTTCTCGTCTCATCCTTATCAGTAATATTCCAGAACTCTATCCAAAAATAATTTTCGAATCCCATTTCCAACGCGCATGTCAAATATCACTGAAACCGGTTAAGAAATATTCAAGTTCTATCCTAGTTGGCTATATTCCAGAACCTCAGATAAAATCATTGTAAAATTCCGTTTCCAACGCACATGTGGAATTGCATTACAATCGGTTAAGAAATAGCCAAGTTCCATCATAATTGGCCATAATCTAGAACATTATCTAAAAACCGTTTTGGAATCCCCATTTCCAATGTACCGGTCAAATTTCAATGAAATCGGGTCAGATATAGCCAAGTTCCATCCTAGTTGGCCATATTCCAGAAACTCAGATAAAAATCATTTTGTATCAGATTCAGTTGATGAATAGCCAAGCCCCATCATAGTTCGCCATATTTCAAAAATTCACCTAAAAATCATTTCAGGATCCCTTATCCAAGACGCATGACAAATTGCATGTCCGATTTTATCGGAAACCGTTTTATCTCCATGCCGTACTTCACATGTCCTCTTATAGAGGCCTTTCGTTTTCTATGGCATAATTATTTTGTCCTCTCAGCGAGGCCTTTCGTTCATTAAGGGTTAAAAAAGTCTTTTTTACACTGGCTTACATGGGACATCACAAAATCTACACCTTTGATAGAAAGCACGTTTAAAAAATTGCGGAAGCATTAGGGCTCTGTATATATAACAGAGGGCTCTGAATCAGCCAACTTATATATTGCAAATATAAATACATTGCAAGGTGAGGTCCACGTTATGCAGCAAGACAAGTTTAATAATAATGTGATAGTTTGGGGAATTCCTAATAATAACATGCAATGTACACACATTTTTAAATTTTTTAAAAACACTTGTTAAATATTTCGCAAAATTACAAAAGGTTTAAAAAATCACTCGATCGATTTCCGCTTGTTAGGCCATCATCAGCAGTATCTACTAAACTGTAAAAATAAAAATGTAGTTATAGTTGGAAAAAGCAAAAAGTTAAACAAAATGATACAAATAAAAAATGTGGGAGTGGTAAACAATAAAAATGGTCAGAGCAATAAACATTAAAACGTAAAAGGGGGTGAGTTAACACAGGTGTATGATCAGTCAACGGCCGAATAACAAAATTCCAGATGTTGTTTTTTTTCCTTCTTTATTTTATTATAACCCGACGTATTAGTCATTTTATGGGATGGTATGGGTATGGGAATAAAACCAGTGCGGGGTCGGTAATTGGTGAGAAACGGATTTCTCTCGGCTCGTTGAGGATATGTTGGTTAAGAAATATAGCTTTTCGGATTTCGTAAGATTCTAACTTGTCTAAAGTCTGCTTTTTGGTTGTATATGTAATATTTCTAAATTGTTTAAACTGGATGTGTGATTTTCTAACGTTAAATGGTTATAAAGGGATGATTCATGGCTACCAGATAAATGTTCTTTAACTCTAACTTCAAAATTGCGCCCAGTCAGTCCGATATAAGAGGCTTTATGTTTCAGTTTTCTGTTTAATAGCTTTAATATAGTCTTAGCTGCATAACCGTTATTGTATTCCCATACTCATACCATCACATAAAATGATTAATACGTCGGATTATAATAAAATAAAGCACCGTTGACTAATCAATAATCATATACCTGTGTCTAACTCACCCCCTTTTAATTTTTAGTATTTATTGCTCTTACCATTTTTATTGTTTAACACTCCCACATTTTTAATTTGTATATTTTTGTTTCACTTTTTGCTTTTTCCAACTATATACATATATGGGGCATTTGCATTTAAATCTCACATGATTTTGTCCCCAAGCATTTTCTTTGTCCCCTTAGCATTTTCCAGATAATTTTTAACGGGTATAAGTTAAGTATTTGTAACCTGGTGTTTCGTGGCAAGCTTGTTAGAAATGTACTACCGGCGGTCGATACAGCTTGTGGCGTGGAGATTGGGGGAGAGGAAAGTCAGATCGACAATTAGTTTGTCCGATCACAAACAAAAATAATTTTGCCATACATATCCACGCTCCAAACCTTAAAACATTAAAATATTCCATCTCCTGAATCTCTACCTTGTTGTACATTACCGGCTGTTGTAAGGTTTTTGTTACGAATATGATTTTGCACATCTGGAAATACGAAAACAAACTAAAAAAAGAAACAAAATGAAGAAAGAAATTTGATAAAAGGTGAACGACCGCTTGACTCGGGGGACAGTATTTTTTTGGATTTTGGGCGTGATATACATGAACGCCAAGTGATTGAATTGATAATAATAATAAACTACACACAATACCGTAAAATATAAGCCTTACTAATTGAGAAGAAATCCGTGTTTGGTAATGAAAAGAAGTGTAGTGATAAGCGATCATAAAAGTTTACAGTGCAATTAATAATTATTAAAAATCTTTTAGAAGTTGTGTGATAAAAAAAAAAGAGAAAATCGAACTTAATAATTTTGTTGGACAATTTTAATATAATATTGTGTAGAAATAATTACCGTGAACGTGTGATCGTAATTTTAGTGATTTTCTAAATACTTTGTGTGAAGGTCGTTCATAGGTAACGGCGTGCGCCGCTATTCGGTGAACATTTATAGAACGGCCTACGTGTGAACCTTTTGGTGTGCGGAATAGTTGAGTGTGTTCGTATCTAGTTAACGGCGACACACTGTGTGTTGTGTAATTGGTTTGGTGCCGCACGCTCTGCATAGTACAACGGAAGTTGTTTGTTTTCCGTGTTTTGCATCGATTAGTTTTGCGTTGAGGACTACGCAAAGCGTGGCTTACTAGCCGAGATAAAATAAGCAAATAACCGGAGGTCACCATCAAATGTGAGTGGATAAACATATGTATATGTGAAGAAGTCGGAGGGGCCGTGAAATTCAGAAACAGTTGGTAAGTCAGTTACAATTTCCATATATATACATTCCTTTTTTTTTGTTTGTGTTACCTGGATTGATATAGCGTCTGATCACTTCTCCTCAAACACCTGCGCCAGAGTGGAATGCTCGACTGAGCAAGCACGGGCATCCGTTAACGCGCAAACAGGCTCCCTGGAAGTCCAGGGTGGCGCCCAACAATTTTGTATTATATTATTTTGCCTGTCGAGAGGGGGTCACCGCGCTATATTCGTGGTAGAACAATTACGCGGGTTGCTAACCGTTGTCTTTTCTGCCTAATTTATTCTAGGCGGTCCTAGTGATAAAATCCAAGACACGTGGCGGGTGGAAGTCGTGGGTCAGCGGTTCAGAAGGACATAAAAGCAAAGAGCGAGCACAACGGGTACATTTTCATTGTTTTTTTTTGTAAATTCAAGAGTAGTCAAATAAATTTATAAGTGCCTAGTTACAGGCCGATAATCTAGTGGGTCGTTAATTTTTTTTTATTATTACCTTTTCCATCATTATTCCGGTTTCAGATTATCAGTTCTGGGTAAAATAGTTTGCGCGTTATATATTTGATCACAATACAGAAATTTATGAAAATGTATTTTTTTTAATAATGTTGGGCTTTTATTTTTAAAAAAACGGATTTTTTTGTCATGAACGTTACTTTATTTATTTTACATAAATTGTGAAATTTAGAAACATAAATTTAATTTATTGATGTATATTCTCATTGGTGACATGTCTACTTGCAAATGGTATATTAATCTTTTGTATTTTGAAATTAATAATTTTAAAAATAACGTAAAACGTATTTTTAGGTAACGTTCATGACAGAAAAATTAAAAATAGCACAAAAGATTATTAAAAAAAATGCAAAACACAAATCTGCTCACGCCCAGATTTAAAAGAAACGGAAATATGATTCAAAAATTATATTTTAAATTTTTTTATGTGAGATTTAAATGCAAATGCCCCATATACATATAACTACATTTTTATTTTTACAGTTTAGTAGATACTCCTGATGATGGCCTAACAAGCCGAAATCGATCGAGTGATTTTTTAAACCTTTTGTAATTTTGCGAAATATTTAACAAGTATTTTTAAAAAATTTAAAAATGCATATATATTAAGTGTTTTTCGCCAAGTGCCTACGGCAGAAAGTGTAAAAAGTAATATGCAGTGATGTGAACTTCTACAGAAACTGAACGAATTATTCAATTTTTGGCCTGATAATGTGTCACATATTGTTATAAAATCATCCAAACAAGGGCAAATCTAATAATTAAATTTGTATCTCATGAAACCAAAATGATTTTTTTAATTCAGAAGTATCAAATGATATTAAAAGTAAATATTAAAATATTGAATTTCTTAAAGCAATAATAAAACTTGAAAAAATTAGCAAAAGTGGGTACAAAAACGGTAGAATTTATATTCCCAAAACCAACGGCGATATGCCAGGGATGACTATGTACGCTTTTTGAAGCACAGCAAACCGACACACAAAGAGAGTTTCCTAAAGTTTTTTGTTTTTGGCGAATATAATAATTCGCTAAATCAGTACGGTCTTACTTATACTTAACGTATAAAGTTCGAATTATATTTTTGTAGTTTGGTCCTAGCTACCTGATGAGTAGATTGAACATTTCAGTACGAAACCAAACTACCAAAGAAAAAAACTTAAAGAAAATTCTTGGTTTTTTATTTAAGGGTATATGGGGAATATCTTTATTTCACTGGCTCATCAAGTCGTAAATATTGGAATGCTATTAAAAATAATATACTTGTCTATAAAACAAAGCCGAAAAATTTATATTGTTAAAAACAGACAACAGATGATATTTTAATAAGTGATCACAGATTCATTTTGATAAACATTTTAAAAAATAAACCACCTAACAACAAGACTAGAATAGGAATTATCGATGAAAGGGCTGTTGTAGATAGTATAAGAAAACTGAATACAGATAATATTGATTTTGATACATTTTTCAGCGTATTTCAGGAATTAATTTCGGCTAATACAAAAATAAAAATTTTGTCACCGAAAAATTCTAGCTTCGAAAAGCCTTGGTTCAATAACTATATTAAAATAATTATTATAAAAGAGCGAAATAAATTTTACAAAGTTTGTAAAAATTACTCAGACAATGTTTATTTTAAGGAGGTATTTTATTTCTACAAAAGACTAGTTTGGAAAAAGATTTATGAATTGAAAAGGGAATAACTATTCAAACCACTTTTTAGCTACCCAAACAAATCAAAAAATAATGTGGTCACTTATATCATGTAGTTTCAAAAATTGAAATTTTTAAAAATAATGTCATAATTATTGATCCCATAATTGTACAGGACCTAAATACATATTTCACTATGATCAATGATTTACTAGTTACAAATATACATAGTCACAAACCGCCCAAATTACATTTCTATTAAAATATCGCCTGCACATATTTTAATGAATTTTGATCCTACTGCTGAAATTGAAATTTCAAAGCTCATTGACAAGGGGTTATTGCAAAATTTTATTGTTTCAGTTTATGTACAGGAAATACTTGGATTAAGTCAATTTTTATTTTATTTTATTAATAGACGTGACAAGCATATTTGGTAAATAAAATGTCTAATAATTGAAAGATAGGTCAAAACTTTTTGTCAAGGCCCTGACGTCTCGAAATCCATTGTAGAAAACTTAACAAATTGAGTCGAAACTTTTGACGAAATTTTATATTTTGTTTGCCAAACTTTCATCTGATCTAATTGAACCACGTTTTACTGCTAATTCCCAACAGGTAATAAATAATTAAATTAACCTTATAGCAAGCAAATTACTTTTCAAACATTTAAACATAAAATACAGCTCTCTTTCATTTCTCACCGTCTACAAATAAAATTTCAATTTCAATTTCAATAACCAATTACCCATTCACTCTTTAGAGTAGACGATAATCTAAAATATCTTGAGATTTAAATCTCTTCAGTTATGTATCTGTATGGATGAAAGTAATAACCTAGACTAACAATAACGGTTACTGTTCTTGTGTTGTTTGTATATGTGTGTATATGCGTGTTTTAAACGATTCAAATTCATTTGAATTTTTTTTTAATCAAATGAAAGTGGTTCAAAACAAAAAATTTACATTTAAATAGTTCAATATATCGGTTCTCGAGTCTATCGCGTCATCGTCAAGAACAATTTCCATAAATTATTAACGATTTGGTAATTTGCATGTTACCCAACTTGTAATTCTACCCGTATTATATATATGTAGCACGTTTGTTTTGTTTTAAAGACATAACGATTAACTCATTTTTTTATTAATTCGATTCAGTTGCTTTCCGTTTATTGTCTATTGTCATTGTATCTTAGTACGATGTTCTAAGATAAAATATGTGTTCAGTAAAACAGGGTTGTAAAATTTGTTCATCAAAACTAAGGTTGGAATTCGTGGAATGATTCATCCAAAATGATTCATGTAAAGGCCTCTTTCATCAAGAATGATCATCGAAGATGAATAGTAAAAACAGTCTAACTAACATTTTCTACGTTTTGTTCCCTTTAGATGAATCATCCACGATGACCAACCAAAGTGACTCGTGTAAATGCACCTTAAGCGTAATTACCAGTTTAAATTGATTAATTTTATTTATTTTTTGCAATATACATAGGTATAGATTTTTAACTGACCTTAGTTACTTCTTGAGATGAAGAGAAACTCTGTCAGTTTCTGTTGACTAAAATTCTCAAAAATTGTGAAATCTTAACATTTGAAAATAACTCTAGTGGGCACATTACAAAACCTCACTGTTTGAAATTTTAGATGTTTGTATTCATGAGATTGTTAAAATGTTAGGAATTCTGACAAAGATTTTCCTTCAATTCAAGATCTCTTTCAATTTTTATTAAAGAGAAACGATGCCTTAGAGTCGATCCATACCGTGGTTAATAATCAGATGGAATGTCCAATATGTAAAGCTTCTGATCATTTTATTTAGCAGTGTAAGAAGTTTAAACAAATGGATATTCAAACGCGTCGAGAGTGGGCAAGATCAAAAAAACGGTGTTTCAACTGCTTGAGAGATAGACATGTAGTATGAAATGTTTATCCAGACGGGGATGTTCGATGTATAAGAGAAAGCACCACACTCTTCTCTATTCATCGGAAATCTTGCCAATAATATCAACCAACGGACCTCTGAGGCTCAATAGGCACAAGGCACAATGTCATCGGGTTATGGTAATGCTCCCACTGCACTGTTCAATCGATTTTACCAACGGCAATGATAAAAGTAATGTGCACATCGGATAAAGTCTTGCTTGTCGCGCACGATTAGATTTAGGTTCCCAAGCCAGTTTTATTACTGAGCCTTGTATTCAACACATTGATGCAGGAACTACAGGGGAATCACAACCAACATCATTCATTCAGAGGTTGAACCACATATAGCAGAGAATGCTTTTATTCTTAATCGAACCATATCAAAGTTACCAGAATTCAGTGAAAATATCTTGAAAATAAACGAGTTCAAAGGGGTACATTTAGCCGATCAATACTTCTATAAATCAAACGAGATAGACGTTCTTATAGGTGATGAACATTTCTTTAATATTTTGGTGGCCAAATTCGAAGAACCCAAAATGCGCTTGTTCACCAAAATACAATTTTTGGTTGGGTTATTGCAGGTAATTTTAATAGTGGGTAAACATACGACGAGGCTTTCGCAACTGGGCACACAAACGGCATATGTGAGTTTACGATTTTGGGAAATCGAGTCAATCCCTAATGAAGCAACATCTTTATCACCTGGAAAAGATTTGTGTGCGCAAAACTTCACAGAAAATGTACGCAGAACTCCGGAAGGCTATTTTGAAGTTAGAGAACTGTTGAAAGACTCACCAGCCAGGTGAGGAAAATCACTCAATGAAGCAATTCAACTGGGATGGAAGACCGCTTTAGCTGAGATACAAACGTTTACGAGCTGTACCAGAATTTTATCAACGATATCAGTCGCTTGGTCACATGCAAGAAATTCCATTGGCACAGGTTAAGGATGATGGTTTCTTTCTGTCCCACCATGAAGTCATTAAACTAGCACTGGTATACATATCTTGGAATGACTGTTTAACTGTTGGTCCGACTGAGCAATCCTCTTTGTTATCAATCATTCTGCGATTTAGAGAACATAGTTTTATGTTTTTCCGCAAATATGTTAAAAATGTACAGGCAAATTAACATTCATGATGAAGACACTTACTTTCAAAAAATTGTATGGCGCAAAAATCCATTGGAACCTCTACAATATTTTAAGTTACGCACTGTAACCTATGGACTAACTTCAGCCCCATTTTTGGCAACACGGGCTTTATATCAAATCATTCAAAACCCACTAAAACTTGATCTGGTGACAGTGCGAAAGTGGATATCGATTTCGAATGAAATTTTAGAGGATGTGCTACCATGTGACAAGGAGCAGGAGATAAAACCAGTAAAAGAAGACATGCCGATACTACAGTAAAGATCCATGGATTACGATATGACTCTGGAGAAAATGTATTTAAATTCCTAGTAAGACTGTCAGAAAACACGCTAATTATGAAACTAAGAATACTATCCGAAGCAGGCAAACCTTTCGATCCATTGGGTTGGATCGCTTCAATAAACATTAAGATAAACATTTTTATTCAACAGCTGTAGATTCTGAATTTAGACTGGGATGATCCATTGTCAGACAAAGACGCTAACCAATGGATACCAATACGGACCATGCTACCATACTTAGAATATATCTCAATTCCAAGATTTGTGCAAACATCAACCGCAGAGTGAGTTGCATGGGTTCTGTGACGCCGTACTTCGTGTTATTAATGCCAACAACGAAACTAACGTAAGCTTAATAAAATAGCAAAAACAAAGGTTGCACCAATAAAGCATAGTAAACACCGCCACGGTTGGGGCTGTGTGGGCAGTCTTGTTGAGTAATTTGATGAATGCAGTGAAATAAGATACTAATTTAAGTATCGATCAAATCTTCTTGAGGACGGATTCAACCATCGGGTTGGATTGGCTTACTGCTCATCCCCGCCGTTGGCCTACTTTCGTGGAAAATCGTACATCATAAATATTATCCTTGTTTAGTCGAGCTCATTCGGGTCACGTGCTTTCGCCAGAGAATCCGGCCGATATCGCTTCAAGGAGCCATTTACCCCAAGGTTGGGCGAGTAAATTACACTATGTAATTTACACAGTTTTTTACACGTAAAAAACCTGTAATTTACATAAGGTGGTTTTATACAATATGTATGAAAAAACGTAAAAAACTATACCTTAAATTAAACAAACTGACTATATTTAATTAGTTTTATTGAATAATTGTGAAAACTTCGTACGAAATCCATACAAAATACTTCTTAGCGTCAAGCTCAATTATATCCTAATGAGTACAAACCCCACCTAAATGTAAAAAGTTGGTATTGTATGTTAAAATTATTAATGATAGTATTTTAATAAAGAAAGGTAAACAAAACTTTAATTTTTGTTGTAATATGCACCTATATTTTCAAATTTGTAATTCGGAAATTTTTTTTTTGTACAATTCTAAGAAAATGAGACATCGAATTCTGATATGAGGTATCGAATTCTGATATGAAATATCGAATTCTGATATCGTAAGTTCAAATTCGGATATAATTTATCTAAAGACTTATCGAACCAATTCTGTCATAAAAAATAAAAATTCTGGAATATGTACATATCGAATTCAGACACGATATATCAAATTTTGATATCAATAACTCAAATTCTGATGTCACAAAATTAATTTCTGCCACGACATATCGAATTCTAATATGTTTCAACGAATACTGGTATAATTATCGAATACCGGCATGAAGCTTTTACATGAATTATTGAATTCTGCCATAATAAAGTCAAACACTGAAGAAATTTATCGAATTTTGATATGAGAAATGGAATTCTATGATATATCATCTCAAGACTTCAGAATTCGATATATCATCCCAAAATTCGAGATGTTATGTCAGAATATGACATGATATTTCTAATTCTGATATGACATCTCGAATTTTCAGATGATGTATGAAATTCTAAAGTCATGAGATGATACTATATCAAATTCTAATAAAACCTTTCGAATTCTGACAGAACATGTCGAATTTTGACCGAGTACCTATGTCCAATACGGAAAAAGTTAAAATAACGAAGTGACATATAAAATTTGACTTGTCATATCGAATTCTAAAACCAAAAATTGAAATTCTGATATAACGTATCGATCTATGAGATAACATATCGGATTTTGAGATGATTTACGGAATTCTGAAGGCTTCATGACAGATTTATCAAATTGTGACAACCTTGAAGGGAATGACAATTCTGATATGTTGAATTTGGATATAAATAATTCAGATTCTGGCTTGACATATAGAATTCTGTCATCATTTATCTAATTTTGGCATAATAACTTAGCCAGATACAAAATTGATCGCGATTTTCATTTATCCCGATTGTCAAAAATCGCGTTCTGAAAAAATCCTGTTTTTGTGAAAATCATGTAATGATAGATATTCAAAAATCCTTTAATAATCTAGAATTTTGCGATTATTCGTTTTGTGTCTGTCCACGGTACTACAATTCAAACATTATAAATTCATATTCTGACATGTCATATCGAATTTTAACGTCTATGTAGAATTCTGTTATAATATAGAATTCTGACACCAAAAATTTAAATTCTGATTTCAGACATATCGAATTTAGACAGCATTAACTCTAATTTTGACAGATTATATAAATGCAAATTCTGATATGACATATCGAATTCTAAATTTATTTATTGAGTTTTCCCTTGGTATGTCAAATTTTGACATGCTATATCGAACTACATACTACATCAGAACATTACATGATTGACACATTTAGTACATAAATTCCGACAACAATAATGTAAATTCTGACATGATGTGTCAAATTCAGACTTGATACCTATATTAATTCTGACATCTGATATTTAATTTATGACACGACGTATCGAATTTTGACATGAAGTAACGAATGGTATAATTAATCGAGTTCATGGCATAGTATATAAAATTCTGACATCATAAATACCAAATTCTGATATTATCTATTTCTGACGTAAAGTATAGAATTCTTCATGATAACTCGAATTCTGGCATCAAAAATTCAAATTCTGATATTAGATATCGAATATGGACATCAAAGATTTAAATTTTGATAAGACATATAGAATTCGCTTATGATTTTTCGAATTCTGCTACAATGAAGTATCTATTTTTGGCATCAAAAATTCAAAGTTTGACGTGACATATTAAACTTTGACATGATATTTCGATTTCGACATGATGTATCGAATTCTTACATCAGAATTTCAAACAATGAAATTTCATATTAAATTCTGGCATGCTACGTCGAATTCTGATATGATGTACCGAATTCTAACATCAAAAACTGAAATTCGGACATAACATATCAAATTCAGACAGAATATGTCGAGTACTGGCACCATAAATACAAATTCTGATATTGCAAATCTAACCCTTACATGATTTATCGCATTCTGTCATGATAATTCGAATTATGGCATCAAAAATTGAAATTCTGACATGACTGGGATTCTGGCATAATATGATATGTCGATTTCTGACATAATTTAATGAATGGTGGTAGCTTGGATACAAAATATCTCATTGGATTGATATAACTGGCAGTTAATCTTTGTTGGTTTTGTAGCCGCAACCGTAGATGGATATATCAAATTAAAAAGAACTTTATTGATTTGGACGTTACTCCTTTTAGGGTGTCCGGTTATACGAAGGTTTTAGTTGACCAACCTCTCTAAAATTGATAGAAAATAAAAGATGTATTGATGTACAATTTTTGCATAAACGGTAGCCTTATTCGGAAAAAATAAGAAAAGGAAATTGTCTTGCGAAAAAATCATCGCAGTAATTTTACGATTGAAATGACACGTTCCAAAATGACATAAGGTACAAAACTTGGTATTTCGATGAAAATGGTCTAAATTGAATTAAGATGAAGTTATGGCATATAGCCAATTAGGATATAACTTGGTTAATTCTTACCCGATTTGGATGAAATCCAACGTATGCGAGGGAATTTAGGATAGAACTTGGATTATTCTTAACCAATTTGGAAGAAACCCAACATGTCCGTTCGAAATATGATACCCAACTGTGTTTTGCCCGCACGATCTGAAATTTAACTCTTTATGGTGGAATGGACATGAGTGACTGTATAAACCTAAGACAAAATGTCTTAGCGAGTGTACAATATTGATGATTCTCCCAAAACTACAACTCATGCTGGAACCATGTTAGTGGAAGAAACTGATCCATTCGAAAAATAATGTCCTAAATACTCATCATTTCATAAGTTATGGGTGGGTGCCCGACCAGAAAGATGCGAAGTGCCGTTTTCTACAAAACATCCGATCATTTTATCACAAAAGTCACCCATTACTTTACATGCGGGTCCATTCTTGTTATTGACAATTTCTAGACAACATTATTGGATACCTAGTGCTAAAAGTTTAATCAGAAAAATCATACAGTGGACCATTTTTGAAAATAGGCGATGATTTTGTTGGTCGAATATTCGTTTACCTGACACAAAGCTCTTAGATATACAAGCCATCAGCATCGACCCTTTAAATTAAGAAGCTTAATTTAATGAGTATACATTTTACCTATTCCCATAAGAACCTATGTAAAATTGATCATTTTTGATTACAATTTTATGAATGAAAATAATCCAGGCTTTTCTATTATATTCTAGGTAGCCGGTAACGTTCGTGGCAGTCTTGATGTAGACTTCTTTAGTTTAATTTCATTTTTGTTGTATACTGGTGGCTTCATTACTATTATTTAGATTGAGTTGGAGCGTTTCATTGAAGATGTTCCTTGTTTCAGCATCTTTTAACACTAGATATACCAACCGGTCAAATGATTGACAATTTTATGGAACTCATTTTTTTTTATTATTATCTAAGTATTGTTTCGAAAATGTATGATGAGTTTTAATATAATTACTGTGTTTTCATAATAAAAGTCATCTTGAATTTACAAAACAATACATAATAATAAAAAATAAAAAATTCAATAAGTGTACAACCGGTCATATTGACCGGTCGGTATATAGCTAGTGTTAATCTGTTTGTCTTAAATTTCCTCCTATTTATTGTTGCATGTTTTTTACAGCGGCTTGGCTTCATTTCAAATTGTGCCATTACTAGTTGGTGATCGTTGTGTATGTCTGCGACCCTCATTGTTCTAACATCTTGTAGAGACGTGACGAATTTCTTATTCACCATTACGTGATCAATCTGATATTTTGTTATGTCATCCGGTGATGTCCCTGTGTATTTATGTATGTTTTTGTGTGGAAATCTACTGCCGCCTATGAACAACTGATTTGTGATACAGAAGTCGATGAGTCTTTCTCCATTTTTGTTTGGCACAGCATCTAAAGCATTTTTACCAATGATGGTTGTTAGGTCGGTGTACACAAACAGGCCTTAGAAATCGTTGCACAATACAGTTCAACCAATTGTGAATTTGGTTATTTCATTATATGTATTTAGGAATTTTAAAATTCAACCCGATTAGCAAATGTCGGATCAAGGTTAACTATTAAAAAATTTGTTCAATGTCATTTTGGTTCAACTCAATATCAATATTTACATCTCTATCGTCGCTTATCATATTTAATTGAATAAGCATATCGATAAAATATCTTCTTTATACTGAAATAATCATCACCTCTTCAAGGTGAACAATTTTCACATACTTAAAAAATATCTTTTTATCAATATTACAACGATTTTTTTTTTATTTGTGTACATCTTTCGATTTTTTTGACCTATAAATTTATTATCTAATTTTAGAAACTATCCATCTCTTTCGCGTGAGGTTACTATATCTTCTCTATAGCCACACACGCACACATATACATACCCATTTTTATATTCAACTGGCATTCCAAATACAATCATAATAATAATGATGAGCACATATTCTAGTCTAGATACAAGAGTGGAAAATAAATGAATACATTAGGCAAACAAATTTGCTGAAGAAGATGAATATGTATGATTATATGCCCAGAGCCGCACAAACATACCAATATACATACTGTATACGTATACCAAAAAAAGGTTAATATTTTCATATTTTCCCGAAAAATTGATTTCATTATTATTTTTTGCGTAAAGTGTTTGGGTTATTGTTGTTGGAATTTTCCACTTAACTCGACCCATTAATTGGTCGAGAGAATATCATTATTTTTTTTGTACACCAAGCTCCTTCATATCCTTCATAACCATTTTATTGTTAAATTGAACATTTTTTTTTTTTGGTACTTCAACATAAATTTTACAACAAACCACTGTAGAATAATTGGTTTGGTTTGTGTAAAGAGCTTGTAAGGATGGTAATATTTGTACGTATAGTAAAATGATTTATGTTATTTTAATATACGCTTATTATATGTAGTTGGAAGTTCAAAAAATTTATCTAATTTGAAATAGTACATAGAATTGCTGGCCATATTAAGAGCCCACCTTACTCTAAGAAGTTTTGTAATTATGATGATATATTTTTAAAACTTCAAATCAAATTCAAATCCCTCAAACAAACATCTAAATTGCACAAAACATTTCACAAGAACCATTACGAGAATATATTGGTATCCCACCAGTATTTTATTTTGTGTACTACTATTAAAAATAAATTGATTGGAAGATTAACTTAAGTTTTTCAATTCTCTGGTATAATAATATGCTGCTACCGCCAACAAGAACAACAACAATCACGACATATTGTTGGCGGATTTTAAATTTTCTTATATGGTTTTGTTACATGATTATATTAAAGCCGTGTCTGTGTGTGTGTACAGTTGATCATAATTGATATTATTTGTTCCCATTTATGAGTTTAATGATGTGATTTGACACCCCCACTGAGAGACGCGGTATTCAATTTATGATAATCGATTTTCAAACTTTTTAAAAAGCAGCATATGAAAACAAATCTTATCGCTCTTAACAAAGTATATAAAGCGTACAAAGAAAAATGTCTCGTTCTGTCTCTAATCCATCTTCTTAATATAATAAACAGTTTTATATTCAAAATCGTATCTAACTACCGTGTGTGTTGTGTGTGTGCATGTGTTTGTACAAAACATTGAAAAAAGTTTATTTTTTATTTTTCACCACACTTGAGATATTATGTAAAGTGGAATTTTATTGATTGAGTGACACGAGAACAACGCAGACAGATATGCTGGGCTGAGATTCATAAACTAAGGTTAGCGTAATGCATCTGATCTGAAAGAGCTATCCAAAATCGATTCACTTCTGAAGTAAAATTAAACAAATCATTTGCTGCGTTTTTTGATTTGCTTCCGATAGCTTCTATGCGGAGCAGTCAATTTTCTACAACCAAATTTAAATTTGACGTGCTATTTATTGGTAAATTAGATTTATTTAATGTCAAAATATAATTTTTAATTCAATTCCTTAGTGAAAACGTGATATAAAAAATATTTAGCTCTACCTATTTAGAAGCAGTTGCTATCCGGAGCTATTTTTATATGACGGCTCCGGATAGCGAATAAAAAAACGTACTTATTGTTTTCTTACTGTAAGGAACGGAACCTTTTAGAGGTACGAAGAGGCCCGAGGTAGTAGTAGTTGGAGCCCTTTCTAATGAACAACATTACTCCTACTTGTATTTTAATAAAATCAATTTTTCTTATTCATGCCTTTTTCACGATCTAGACTTCCCAATTTTCCATATAATTCGGACTGAAATTCATGATAGCAAATCGCACCAGACAGTTTTACTTGTTTATCATTTATTGAACAAAAATAAGCGAAAAACATTATCGCTGAAATGCTCTGGTACAAAATTGACCTTCTTGCCAACGGTCTTTGTAACAACTGCAAAATCGACACTTTGAGCTTTTAGAGCACGTCGAATATTGATGTACTCTACACTACTTGTTGCAACAAAAATTGACAAATATTCGACAACGTTCGAGCTAATCGTAGTTCGTAAGTTTATAAATATGAGTTTTTGATAAATTTTATACAGCAAATTTTAGTTTCAATTTAATTTTCTTCCACACTTTGACTGAATACCAAATATTTTGTTTTTTTTATAAGAAGCTAGCTAGAGATAGCTTGCTTGCTATACGATTGAGTATTTACACGGATGTCAGTCAGTACGTTCTGATAATAGTACGTTAATAATTTTGAAATATCGACTAAGCTTGTCAATACCATAGGTATACTATTAGGCCTCTCTTAACATTGAGGGCCCTGGAAAATTACCCTTTCCGTCCCAGCCATCCTAATAGGGCCTAAAAAAACGAAATCTTCAAGTTAAACTGATTAAGTCAATTTTTAAGGAATATTGGGTTAAAATACCCATGATTTTTCAAAACTGGATAAATTATCTGCTGGATGTGCCAAGCCAATTACTATTCCGTGTCACCGAATGTAATACATTTAAACTAAAAACTCCAAATTTATATTCAGCGGTAAATACAAGAAACTTGTTGTTTCTGTATGTGACCATCGAATCATCAACATGTCGGCATAACCATCTAAATATATAAAAATGAATTCCTGTTTGTTTTTTTGTCTGTTCCGAATGGGCGTCTCAGCCGCTCAACCGATCGCCATGAAATTTTTACCATGTACAAGTTGCATATCCAGAACCAACCTTACGATATTTTGGAAGGAGCTGGACCCCGGGGTCTAGGGGCTGCGGTACAAATTTTTTCGAAAATTTTAATTTTCTTTAAATTTTTCCACGATGAGTTTATGAGGCTGGTTATATGAAATTACTGACATGTTAGAATCCGAGGGGCCCAGCCCTGGATCAAAAATTAATTTTTACATTGTATAGATACAAATATCTGATTATTTCAAAATTACTTCTCAGTCGCTCAACCGATCGCCATGAAATGTTTACCATGCAAATGTTGCATGTTCAGGACCAATCTTACGATATTGTGAAAGGGGCTGGACCCCGGGGTCTAAGGGCCATGGTACAAATTTTTTCAAAAATTTAAATTTTTTTACGAGAATGAGTTTTGGAAAGGGGTTATATGAAATGAGCGACATGCTCGAATTCGGGGGGTCCGCCCCTGGATCAAAAATTCATTTTTACATGTAAAGATACAATTATTTGATTGTTCTGAAATAACGCCTTAGCCGCTTTACCGATCGCCATGACATTTTTACCATGTATATGTTGCATGTTCAGGACCAAGCCCACGATACTTTTGAAGGGGCTGGACCCCGGGGTCTAGGGGCTGTGGTACAAATTTTTTCTCAAATTTCAATTTTTTTAAGATTTTTTTGACGGGAATGACTTTAGGAAAGGGGTTATATGAAATTAGTGACATGCTCCAATCCGGAAGTCTGCCCTGGATCAAGAATTCATTTTTACATGTATAGATACAATTATTTAAATGTTCCGAAATAGCGCCTTAGCCGCAAATTTATACACCAAAAAGGATATCTAGCGTGCGATTGTTATACACAAATCATACCTCTACTATAATTGATTTAATTATTCAAATTAATTTTATTAATTTAAATTTAAGACAATCTTTCATCACTTTATCTGAAGACAAATATCTGAACACTTATATTATCCATACTAATAATCCATTTTTACTGGTTTATCATATCCTGTTTTGAAATGTACCATAGTCAGCGAGTTCTAATTTCCACATAACTTCAGAAATAATTAACATTCTATTTTAATCCACTATTGCAACCGGCGGCTTTTAATGAAAATAGTAGTTTCATACTAAACGCCAATAGTTTATTACTTTATTTAGTTTATTACTTAAATAATCAATGATTGTTTCATAAAATCAATTCTAGGAAAGGTACTAAAAAATATTGTACGTATAAACTGATTTACTTTGAAAAATACTATGTAGCGTTTTATATTTGAAAATAGCATCTTTTACAAGAAACATCCTTGGATTCAAATTGTTGTACGTGTAAAATTGCCTTAGTTTGAAAAAACTTCTTTTGTTTTTCGAAATGTCATTTTCAACCACAGTTCGCGGTAAAACGTATCGAAATGGACGTAGTTTTAATCGTTTTGAATAAATTAATATTAATTTGTGTTTCGGATGCCGTTGTTCTCGATTAGTTAGCTATATTGCAATAAAATAATTGTTGGTGATTATTTTTCAGGTATTAAATATCAATTAAGTGAATATACATTCTTATTAGATTTAAGTTTTCAGTTTATAAACGTGTTAATCTATGATTACTTTTTGACTGTAGATAACATTTGATTTTGCTTAAAAAAAAATCCGTAAAGACATTTTCAAACACAGTTCGCGGTGAAACGTATCGAAGGGAACATTAAAATCGTTTTGATAAATTAATACTAATTTCTGTTTTGAATGCCCGTCATTCCTGATTAACCGAAAAAAAGATCAATTGGGCAGGTAACTGCAAAGTCGAAGAAGATTAGAGCCGCAAGGGTGGCTGGATCAAGCGAATAGCGTGAAGCACGACTTGAAAACGTTCGAAGCAGTACATCTTCTTCAAAAGCTACTGAAACTATTGAACATCGTGAGGCCCGGCTGAAAGTCGATCGGTTACGATATGGACGATTAATAGAAACTTTTAGAGGTGATTTAAAGTTAGCAGCATTCAATTACGAGAAAGACTATGATTACAATGTTTCAATTGGGCAAATGGAAAACATTTGTTTGTATTGACATGCTTTAAAGTTTCACAATGAATCGCCTGGAATGTGTTGTTCAAATGGAAAAGTGCATTTGCCTCCTCTGAATGATCCACCTGAACCTCTTCTAGCTTACGTCTCCGGAACTACTGAGTTATCCAGACATTTTCTACAAAATATTCGAAAATATAACTCATGCTTTCAAATGACATCTTTTAGAGCAACCCAAATTGTTAAGGATGGAGGTTTTATGCCCACGTTTAAAGTACAAGGACAAATTTATCATAAAATTGGATCACTTCTTCCTCTCTCTCTAACAACGTCTCCAAGTTTTTACTAATTTACTTCATGGGCAACGAGGAGGCGGAGACTTATCAACGTTGTGCGCTATTAGTCCCGGAACAAAACGTGAAATAATATCAAGTTTACAGATTTTATTCCATGAACGCAATCATCTGGTAAATTTATTCAAAACTGCAATTGAGCAAATGCCATCAGATGACCACAGAGTAGTTATTCGAGCAGACAAAACACCGTCTGGTCAACATGAAAGACGATTCAATGCTCCAACAATCAACGAAGTTGCTATTGTTATGGTCGGAACGGATTTTAACCGACGTGATATTATTATCCATAGACAAAATGGAAGCCTACAGCGTGTTACTTAAACACACAGATCGTATGATGCTCTTCAGTATCCAATACTGTTTTGGCAAGGAGAAGATGGATATCATTTCAACGTGATGCAAACTAACAAAACAACAAGTGCTGCGATGACGAAAAGGGTTTCCTGCATGAATTTTTATGCGTATCGTATTATGATTAGAGCAATCAAACCACATCCTGAAGTGCCGTCAACTTTTTCACACCAATTCATTGTTGATATGTATGCTAAAATCGAAAGTGAACGACTTCTTTTCATTCGCTTAAATCAAAAAAACTTCGTTCCGAGGAATATATTCACTTGCGCGATGCAATTGCAAATGATGGAAACGTTGCTGACGTTGGGAAATTGGGCATATTACCAGCTACGTATACGGGAAGTCCAAGGCACATGCACGAATACGCTCAGGATGCGATGACGTATGTCCAAAGATTTGGACGTCCTGATCTATTTATAACGTTTACGTGTAATCCAACATGGACTGAGATTATAGATTTACTTTTAATTGGGCAATCATCGACCCATCGGCATGATCTGACAGCTACAGTTTTCAAACAGAAACTCATAAATCTCATGAACCTCATAACTAAAAATCATATTTATGGAGAAACTCGCTGCTGGATGTATTCTATAGAATGACAGAAAAGAGGCCTACCACATGCTCACATTTTGATTTGGTTAAAGGACAAGATTACTCTGACTCAAATTGATAGTGTTATATCAGCTGAATTACCCAATCCCTAAGAAGATCCGATACTTTTTGAAATCGTTAGCAAAAACATGATACATGGGCCATGTGGAGCCGTGAATCCCAATTCACCTTGCATGAAAGACGGAAAGTGTTCGAAAAAATATCCCCGAAAGATGTATCAGGAAACACAAACTGGTGACGACGGATATACACAATACCGGAGACGAAAACCCGATGACGGAGGACACACAGCCACTATCAAAGTAAACAATGTGCATCATGAGGTAGATAATAGCTGGATTGTTCCTTACACTCCGTTACTGTCGAAAATATTTAAAGCCCATATTAACGTTGAGTACTGCAACACGGTTAAGTCAATTAAATATATATTTAAATACGTCAACAAAGGCAATGATATGGCAATTTTTGGACTTTCGAATACAAATTCACCATTCGATGAAGTCACGCAATTTCAAATAGGGCGTTACATCAGCAGTAATGAAGCTGTCTGGCGAATTCTGAGTTTTAATATTCACGAGCGTTATCCAACAGTTGTACATCTTAGTGTACACTTAGAAAATGGACAACGAGTTTATTTTACGGAAGAAAATCTGTTACAGAGAGCTGCGCAACCAACGAATACGACATTAACAGCCTTTTTTCAATTGTGCGGAACAGATTCATTCGTAAAAACGTTGCTGTATCATGAAGTTCCAAAATATTATACATGGAACACGTCGAAGAAGCAGTTTTTCGGAAGAAAGCAAGGCACAATTATTCGGGAGTACCCTGGAATGCGTGGTTCTGATGCCTTGGGTCGAGTTTATAATGTTCATCCTAACAATACGGAGTGTTATTTTCTGAGAATGCTGCTTCATAAAGTAAGAGGACCAACGTCTTTTCAAGCATTGAGAACTGTAAATGGCGAAGTATGCCAAACCCACAGAGAGGCATGTCTTAAACTGGGCTTACTTGAAAATGATGAACACTGGGATAGAACACTAATCGAAGCTTGTCTTATGTGTCGTCCAGCACAAATACGCAAGCTCTTTGCAATCATATTAACAACATGCACACCTTCCGATCCTAAAGGTCCTTGCGAAAAGCACACAGAAAGCCTTAGTGAAGATATACTTTGGCAAGCACGTAGAACAAATCCCGATATGGAAATACAGTTTTCAGGAGACATATTTAATGAAGCACTTATATTACTCGAGGATGCATGGTTATTGCTTATACATTAATAACAAAGTCATTTCCCAACTTGGGTTGCCAGCACCGACACGCCATGGAAACATTGTTCGTGATAGAGATCTATTACGAGAAAAAAATTACGACGTTGGTCAGTTACGAGTTTTCGCTGAGACTCAAAAAAGTCTCTTAGTGGATGATCAAAGACAGGCATACACTAAAGTGATGCAATACATAGCAAACGGTAACGGAGGAATTATTTATCTTGATGCACCCGGAGGCACTGGAAAAACATTCCTTCGTAATTTGATACTTGCTGAAGTAAGACAGCAGAATACAATCGGCCTCGCTGTTGCATCATCTGGAATTGCATCCACTTTACTCGATGGAGGACGCACAGCACATTCAACGTTTAAACTACAATTGAATTTGAATCAAGCGGATAATTTTTCTTGCAATATAACACGAAATTCGAGAATTGTCACATTATTAAAAACATGTAAAATCATTATTTGGGATGAATGTACCATGGCACACAAAAAAGCATTTGAAGCGGTTGATCGTACTTTGCGCGATTTGCGACAAAATAACCGACCAATGGAAGGAGCTCTAACACTACTAGCAGGTGATTTTCGTCAAACTTTGCCAGTCATTCCACGATCAACACCCGCTGATGAACTTAATGCCTGCCTGAAGGCGTATCATCTTTGGAAACACGTTACGAAAATCACACTATCTACAAACATGCGTGTGAATTTACATCACCATGGTACAGCTAATACGCATTTGCCAGGCAGCTTTTGGACATGGGTAACGGGAAATTGCCAAATGACCCTGTAACATGTGAGATATCGTTCCCGCCTAATTTTTGTCAAATGCTGCCATCAATACAGGACGTGGTAATGAAAGTATTCCCAAATCTGCGAAATAACTTCAAAAATTATGATTGGCTGTGCGAACGTGCACTCCTAGCTCCCAAAAATGACGGCGTTAATAAATTAAATAATGAAATTCAATCGCAACTACCCGGGCCACTAATGAAATACAAGTCTATCGACACGGTTACTGATGTGGATCAATCCGTCAATTATCCAATAGAGTTTCTTAATTCTTTGGAGCCACCTGGTATTCCACCACACATACTATTTTTAAAAGAGGGTCCACCAATAATACTGCTCCGAAATTTAGATCCACCGAAATTGTGCAACACGGCTTTGTGTGAAGAAATTGATGCCGAATGTGATTGAAGCAACGATTATTACCGGTAAAAGTAAAGGAGAAGATGTGCTAATTCCGCGCATTCCTAAGATTCCCACCGATTTGCCGTTTGAATTCAAGCGACTACAATTCCCATTACGCCTTACTTTTGCAATGCCAATCAACAAAGCCCAGGGGCAATCATTGAAAATAGCTGGTGTTATTTTGGAAAATTCATGCTTTTCACATGGCCAACTGTATGTTGCTTGCTCCAGAGTGGGAACGCCAAAAAATTTATTTATTTACACACCAAATGGAAAAACCAAAAATATTGTTTATCAAAAGGCTTTATAATAAAAATTATTAACTAAAATATCTTTATATTTATTATTCACTTTGATCTGGTTGAAGGCAACTACAGCGATATAAAGAGAGAATTCTTGCATAACAATCAAGGTATTTGAATTATATACCTCCCGTGCAACGCCGGGTAACTCAGCTAGTTTATAAATAAAACAAAAAGTTAAAAGGAGAAAATGCGTTGTGTTTTATTTTGAGTGATACCAACACCATAGATACGAGCAGCAGCCCAGAAAAAAATTTGCTACGTTCAACGGCGACTACCCGGATTGAACCGAATTGGGAAACTTGTTCATCGGTTTGATTCATAAGAATCAAAAATTATCCAACTTCCAAAAGTGACATAACCTTGAATCAAGGTGTAATTCATAGTTCAGGGTCCAACAAAAAAGTAAGAATTGTTTTCGATACACCCCGCATCAAACATCAATGAGAAGCTTCGATTCGGCCTCAAGCCTGAACGGAAAATATTCTTAATTCTTAGACGCTTTCGTTCACATACATTTATTTTCACTTGGTTTACGCACCATGACATTCCTTCAGCGTTTACGGTTGTGCTCCATATTTAGCAATTCGCAAAGTGAAACAAGAAGAACGGGTAATCGCAGCTGAGGTCGCTCTCAGAAATGTCTACATGGACGATTTGATGATTGGCGCAGATGAAGTGGGGAACCTGGTCGAGATTCAGTAACAGACCGGTGGATATACTTCACAATAGTCATCGAACTCTCAAGCAATCTCCAATAAAGAACTAAAAGAGTTATATGTACACTAATCCTTGTTACAAATTAATTTGGATGAGTCAAGCAAAGCTCTTGGACTTCTTTAGTTGGCTGACGTCTTCAGCTCAGGATCAGTTTAACTCATTAAGGACTGTCTTGGCTAAAAGAATCATTCTGACCCTTTAGGCTGGCTCCCAATGTTATCACCAAAATTGTGTTTCAAGAATTGTGAGTAGACCAGAGGTAATATCTAAGAGAATATGATAAATCTGGAGAATATAAAAATTGGGCTGTGGCTAAATCGGTCAACACAGTCACTATTTGCAGACACATGGTTACAGTAATGCATCAACAAAGGCTTATGTCGCTGGTATTTCAATTCTTGCCTTTAAAACTAAGGAAGCACATTTGGAGCTATTCATTGAGTGTACTATTCGCTAAACCAATATACACAAGATCGTTCAGCCACTACCACATGATACACCACACGTTTATTTATTCGTATGAACAGACTCCCAGGTGGTTCTGAGTTGGTTTTGCAGTTAGCCTAGTCGACGGAAGGCATTTGAGGCGAATCGAATTGCTACAGCAGCAGAGCACGAAGTAAGTCAATCCTGAAATAGCTGCAATATTGGCTCAATTTGGAACCACCTGGAGCTGAGCTTCTTTCCCCTTTTTTAACCTCATTTCGATGGTTTCGGAAACATCTGTCGCATTTGTTTTGTTCTAAGACAAATCGAGACAGTCAAAATGGTGCGCTCTTATTGAATGGCATAAAGAATTTCCGCCATTTTGAAAGTACATGCCACTAAAGATACATATTTCATTTGTTTGAAAGGTGTCATGTCATTTTTGAAATGCCATATAGTTATTTATGGAAGAAAAATTTGATATTTGTTTATTCAGTTTAAAGTTGTTCCTTATTAAAAATGTGTGAAATTAAAGAAGAAATGAGACAGATTTTAAAACTCCATTTTAAAAAGGAGAAGGGGATCCGTAGGCTGGTAAACAAAATTGAGCAGTTTATGGTGACGGTGCTGTATCAGAAAGAACAGCCCGTAAATGGTTCGCTTGATGTCGTTCTGGAAATTTCGATGTTGAAGAGGCACCTTGCTCAGGCCGACGAATCACTGAAAAAGTCGATGAAATGCTCATATCAGGTTTTGGGATTATTTAAAAATAACTGCGGTGTGAGATTCCGGGATAACCTGATACAATTCTCCAATCTTTTTTTGCTTTGGAAATATTTTGAATTTAAGGGACGTGCGTTGCATACTGGCACTCTTAGTGAACAGTTATATTCTTTAACATCCTTAAGATATTTTTGCATATGAAATAAGCTGAAATACTTCAAAAGTTGATCATTCAAACTAAATTGGATCCCTATTTAAAATCCATAATACTTTTAAACTACGCTACTTGAACTTCGATTGACGTTTATTGTAAAACTTAACATTTTCTGGCATCATCTAACACTCATGACTTTCGTGCGGGAAACATCAATTTTTCACCCTTGGGCACAGTTACAAACATAAATATTTCTTTAAAGTAGTTTTATTAAATAGTTCTCACTGTTTCTGCAAAAAGTGTTCATCCATATTATTTTTATTTATCTACCAATACAGGTCCATTTTCTAACACTTCCTTTAAAGTTAATTAACACTATCCACAATAATAAAATTCACCTGAAAATCAGGAATAACGGGTTTAGCCCACTATAATTTAGAGTAATAAAATTTGATAGAAAACGTTAACATTAGAAGTCTCATCCTTCTTTTCAGGACGATATTTGAACCATTTATTCCCATTACTACTTGTAAAAACAACACGGAGAAATCAACTGGAAGTAACTGTAATGCAAAGCAAGTTAGGATAAGGGAAAGCCAAACGGATATATCAAGAGGAATAAGCAGCAGGGAATGGTGGGACTGTGCAAACGGATTAAAAAGTTGCGTGAATGTGGACAATAGCAGTTTACTAAAAATTAGCAGAACCATTAATGCTCAGCATAAGCTAGACCTGATGAGAAACGAAAGACACTAGTAAAATCATCATAATTCCAATCAGTGAGAAGTTTTTCGCGTTTTCATATCTCGTACTATCTAGGATTGAGTCAGTCCTTTAAACGATTTGCTAAGTCATTCAAGCTTTCATTGGGCTTTTGGATTGTTACCATTGATTCTTAATAATAATAACTCATCACTGTCAGCAGGTACATTTCGACAAAATCGAAAATTCGACTAGAAATTCTTTTAGAAAAAATGCTCACATATACTGGATCTCAACAGTCTCACACTGACACAAGATGACTTTATCTTTGTATCTTCTTTCCCCCAGAACGGTCCCTCCAAATACAACCAATTAGCAAGTCGTTCATCAACCAGCGACGGAGGGTGTTCGTTTGACAAGTAAGTTAACAGAAATCGTTATATTAAATTACTCAGGATCAGTCGTTTGGACAAAAGACCCGGTAGAGTTGGAGAAAGGTCAGAATATTCAAGATCGAACACTTGAAAGTTGAATAATTTTTGTATAGGCATAGGATCATCGAGCAATAATCACCGGGTAAAATGAGATCTTCATATACACTTTACTGGGTTATGCCTTAAAGTTATTCCAGATTTTCATCCCAGGAAAATTTGAAATTTCGTCATGCAGTATGAGCGTAAAAACCCATTCCAATGCCTTTTTAATGCAAAGCGCATTTCAAGTGTACGAGAGTAAAAACCCATTCAAGATTTTTTATTACGCTCTTTAAAGAGTTGGTTCACAAAGCACAAGTCGTTCTATTTGTTATATCTCATTTACACTTTTATTGTACAAAACACTAAAAATTCTCCCTCCTGAAGCTAATTAAGTTATTTATACCAATATAATATTTAGTGTGAATTCATTCCTTTGTCATTCGATATTGTACTTTCATACCTGTCAATTAGATATTCCAACTGGTGTTTGTAGGTTAATTGACGGCGTCAGAAAATATCCACACCAAACAAAACCAAGTTATGAGCGAGTTGATGGCCAAGCAACAAAAATGGATTAATGAACATGTGTCCGGTAACGGGATAATTCCGCCGTTTTTTTCATTTGAAGAAAAAAAAACATCAGTGGCCTGCGCATTTAGCGCAGCTAAATCAACATTTATTGGCCAGCGGGATGGAAAATGATAACAAAAAGCGCGAATTTTTCTTGTATTTTGTTGGAGATTTCATTTTCAACATTTTAAAAAAATTGCGTAGCGAGGACGTGGTAAGTAAGACATACAAAGAATTAAGTGGTATTCTAACAAGTTATTTTGGGTCTTGATGATGTCTTGGAAATCGCGGCGAGGATTTATGAATCTACAACGTAAACCTGTTTGACAATAAAAGGAGAAGCCGCCCCTGCTGAAATTAACAAAATAATTAAAGGACCTTGTTTTTCAAGTCGCAATCGAGAGCAATGAAAAAATCGTTTAAATTTTTACCGTTCGTTTCCTACATGTATTGACGAACACAATTGCCGACACTATCGTTTTATTAATGCTATATGTAAGCGTTGTCGGAATAAAGGTCATATTGCTAGCGTTTGTACGTCGTTTTCAAGAGGTCAATCAACATCACGGTCTTGTGAATCGAAGGAACAGTATAATGGATACCGATGATCTTCAAATTATCATCATCGTTCGAGTTTGACGCACAGTCCCAGCAGTGATCGAAATGTTGCTTTACCGTTGATTGTGGTAGACCAAGTGGATATTTCAAATATTGTGGACATGGACAGGTTCGAATCCTTTAATTTTAAAATTGTACACGATAATAATGATACATTTTCAGTTACCAGGACAATTCCGCAGGCGAATTGAAATGCAAAATTTCCGAGTTATGCCACAAGCACCACATACTTTTTGAAAATGCAAAGGGAATATGTACAGCATATACGGATACGGCTGAGATAAAGCTGGCGTTGAGCCTCGATATTTCAAACCTAGCATCATTCCATGTGCGATCCAAGCCGCGGCCAAGAAGGGAATGACTGGTCGAAATAGGAGTAACCAATCCAAACGACTCAATGGGCAAACACCAATTGAAACAGTAGAAAACCTATTGCCTATTTTCAAATAGAGCTATCATAAACGACAAAAAAGTTTATGGTAGTGAAAACACCTTTTGGGCTTTATCAGTAAGTTCTAGCGACTATGAGCCTATGAGATTGTAGCCCGCGCTATGGAAATTTTCCAACGGCTGATGGAACAACGGACTGATTAAGATGACCTGAAGAACACCTGAAAAATTTCGAAATGTTAATGGGACGATTGGAAGGAAATGGTTTTAGATGTCGTGTCAATAAGTGTGGGTTTGCGAAAACCGAAATAGAATTTTGGGGACATATAATCGACAAACATGGAATCCGACCCATAAATACGGGCTTGAAAGCTATCAAACATTTAACTTATCCGCGGAACTTGAAGGAAGTGGAATCTTTTATCGGAAGGTAAATTATTACAATAAATGCATTAGAAATTTTTCCGATCTAGCAGCACTATTAAATCGACTCCGTTCGAAAAATTCTCATTTTCAATGGACAACAGTGGAAAACGAAGCGTTTCAGAAACTTAAAGCAGACATCGAGAACGCTGCCCGCTTGACACATTTCTGAGATGATTTTTCGCTTAAGGCTGGTCATTTCACCATTACTTCAGGACAAAACGCTAGAATTGTTGCGTGAAGCACACTGGGGCATAATTAGTTTGAAGCAACTTGCTAGACGATGCTGCTAGTGGCCATCGACCGACATAGATATGGAAAAGATGGAGAAACGCGGCGACAATTGTGCGGTTAATGGTAATTCAGCGAGAAAAAAACTCCGAATGGCCAATACCTGCCGCGCCATGGGAGCGAGTATGGTTAGTTGTTGTGGACGCCTTTTCGAAATATCCTTATCCGTATGTTTTACAAATCGTCATGTGAGTACGAAAGTGTCCTTTACGGCAGAATTTTACATTTCCAGCTAAAATTTGTTCACATTGCAAATAAAATTTTTATGGATTGCCAATTTTGGTTTAATGTTCTAACATTTCTGAATATTTTACAAAAAAGGATTATTAAATTTTTCAATTAGGACCGGAAACCCAACTTTTTCCTGAAAAATCAAATAAAACAAAAAATGGATTAAGGACACTTCAGTACTCACGTGACGAAATGTCAAAGACAACGTCGATTTTACTTACTATACACGCTTTCCAGCCACTATTTGCTATTGAAGGTCCGCAGTTTATGTCCGCTAAATTTCAACATTCTTGCAGTTTAAATATTAATTGAATATTTAACGTTTGCTCCTTTTCATACCGAATCAAATGGTGAGTTGGAACGATTCGTGCTTACTTTCAAGACGGCTCTTAAAAAAATTGTTTTGATGGAACATGTAGTGGCAGCCACAATATTCTTAGCCACATACCGTGCAACTAATCTTGCTAATTGCGATCGATCTCCGGCTGAAATCCTACATGGTAGACAACCAAGTACCTCGCTGTCATCGTCAGCTGAGCCTGAACGAATTTATGAAGCTGAGTTTCCCACAACGAAATTTAAAATAAATGACAACGTGTATGCGAACGATTATGCAGTTAGAGGAACGTCGAGGAAAGGTGATATATCAAAATATTTGGAACACATTTGTACCTGGTGGTAACGAACTACCAGACATGGAAGAGACATAAAAATCAGCTTTGGCCCCGAGTCTCAGTTTCTTTTGAGGCTGAAAATCAATGGATATCATAATCTTAACCATAGAAATTTAAATATTTCTATTGTAGCGGAGGCAATACATTTACTGACGTAATGCGTAAATTCTAGCATGCAAACTGTACTCAGCCTTATGGGCTAACCAGCGAATCAGTAAGAATTCTTACAGAATTTGACGAAATTATTTCCTTACAGAATATTTGACATATCGGCCACCGAATCCGTAACAACTGACAAATACAG
The DNA here is from genome assembly GCA_963556165.1 of Tipula helvola. Classification (NCBI taxonomy): domain Eukaryota; kingdom Metazoa; phylum Arthropoda; class Insecta; order Diptera; family Tipulidae; genus Tipula; species Tipula helvola. The sequence continues at coordinate 274,418,256 of OY744481.1, forward strand.
TATTAAAATTGTAATGTGAATATCAAAATTTATTATTTTTAAGAAAAGTATGCTTTGGAAATTTTGATGTATTCTGACATTTCCTTCAGTTTGCGCGTTAATTTTCGCTCTGTTAAGTGACAGCTGAACTGAACGAAAAGTTCTAAAAGATTTGCTGGCCAGTAACATGCACTTTCTTTATATCGCATTATTACGTTAAGTTGTTACTGATTCGCTGGTTGGGCCATTAGTTCCCTTTGCTATACCGGTATACAAATTTCCAAGGCTACCATAATTTCGACCAGAATACTTTTTTGTAGTGTTTTTCCGTTGAAAACTAAGAGAAGGCAATATGTAGCGGAAATGTCAAAATTCAAACTGGGTTCAGAATTGGCCCGATGCTTCTTTACGAAATCGAAATAATCAAATTCCATAGCTCCGATAATATTGACCAGAACAATTTATACATAAATAACATTGACCAGAAGTTTTTTTTTTATTTTTGTTTCCCAATGTATTCTTCGAGACAATACATTTATGTATGTAGCGAAAATTCCAACAAGCAAACCGGATTCCGATCGCCCAGAGCTAGCAATTAACTTCTTTTTTTATACAAACATAACAAAATTCCAAGGCTACCAGAACCTTGAGCAGAAGATTTGTTTTTTATTTCAATGTAAAACAGGGGAAGGCATTTCATTTATTGGTGTAGTGAAAATTCTAACAAGCAAACTGGATTCAGAATTGGCTAAGCCAGAGGTAGCAAAACAGACCTCTTAGAATACCTACATAACAAATTTCCAGAGTTATCATAACCTTGACCAGAATATTTACTTCGGTCTAAAAGACCCCAGTATTGAAATCCTGTCAAAAATGACGAAAAATTTGGTTGGTCCAAAACCACTTTTCTCGACGTTTTGAAAATCCCTGAGTATTGTCTGGATGTATGGACATCTGGAAGCTGGATGTCTGAGAACGGCTTGTCCGATTTGGATTTTTTTTTCGCCAATCTGTTTCTATGGCCAAGGCGGAGATTTGAAAATCTGTTGGAGACTGTACGTCAAGAGGGTGGGTTACCTGCCATACGAATTGACCCAAAACACATGGTTATATACAAATTTACAATTTTTGTATATACTATATGCTGGTTTGATTATTGAATTGGGCATTGAATTTGGAGTTGATTTGAAGATTAAGTTAGGGGCCAATTTGCGGGTTCAGTTGAAGTTGAGTTGGAGTTGAGTTGGGGTTGGATTAGGATGTAGGAGCAGTTCACCAATTTTTGTATATGATGGAACTTGCCTATTTATCAACGAATTGTTATGAAATTTGACATGTGCATTGGAATTGGGATTCTAACAAGTTTTTTGGATAAAGTTCGGGAATATAGCCAAGTATGATGGAACTTGCCTATTTCTCAACCGATTTTGATGAAATTTGACATGTGCGTTGGAAATGGGATTCTAAAATAATTTTTCGAAGAAGTTCTGGAATATGGTTCTTAACCGATTTGGAGGAAATTCGACAAATGGGTTGGAAATCATTCCTAAATGATATTAAGATTAAATTCTGGAATATGGGCGATTAGGATATACCGTAGTTATTTTTAACCGATTATGGTGAATTTTGACTTTTCCAACTAATAGAAGGAAATGCGACACAAAAAATTTTTTAGGTGAGGTTGATAGGAAAACCATATGGCAATATGGCTTTTAAATTATTGTCTGATGAGGTATCTATAAATCATGCAGATTTTGAAGTTTCTTTGAGGCAGCGTAAACGTCTATTTCAATTGTGTAACGATTGAGATTATCTTCGAAATAATATTCAATTTCGCCTACAAACTTTTCTCGCCAATCCTTCGCTTTAAACGTTGTGGTGGGTTTCCTGAGTATCTGCTGTCAGAGCTGTAAGTTTGGCCATAATACTACTAACATACATATAGTGTAGAGTCTTGGAAATAGCAGTATTATTCAGAATCACGTTTCCATCGCAAATCTTGAATTTCACCATAATCGATTAAGGAATAGCCCAGTTCTATCCTTAATGGCCAAATTCCAGAATTTCATCCAAAAATCATTTTAGAATCCTATTTCCAACACACATGTCGAATTTCATCGTAATCGGAAGAGAAATTGTAACAAAATCCCCCAAAAGGGATTTTGTTGAACAGAACATAGCAATAGAGGTCTGGTTGCGGTATTGCACTGGCTGAAGCTCGCCGCTAGGCGTGGGGGTTACCAGACATATTGCTATGCTTGAAAACCGCATAGAGATAAAACGAAGGGGACAAGAAAATTATTCCACTTTGCCACGACCACAGTGGTAGATAATCATAAAAACAAAATTTGCGTTCGACAGGGACGCCGGTGCCACTCCGGCGACCCTGCTCAAGGCCTAGGTCAGCATAAGGCCGCCCATCCTCACGCGATCACAAAGAACTATTTAGTTACACATCACTAAAAACTTGAAAATGATAAAAGAGGGAAAAAACTGTAATTACTCAGGAAAAAAAACCCAAATCGAAAAAAATGAAATGAGAATAATGAAATGAGAAAAACAAAAATTTGAAAGAAAAAAAAAAAAAAAAAAAATGAACCGTTAATGAAAATAAAACCAGAAAAAAAAATGTGGTGCGAATCGATTATGGGGTGATGTCGCATGTGACGCCACCCGGAACCTGTAAAACCCGTTAAAAATTTAACTATATATATAAAAAAATATAATAATAAAACAACAAAAAAAATCCCCGTCAAGTGTGGATTACAAAAGTTTTCAAAATATAAAAAAAAAACACGCGGTGCCACCGGTTCTTGTATATTTTTCCTTAGACACCTTACCTGTACAACAACACCAATGGGCCCGTCCGACCACACCACCACCAGTAATCAGCGCCGACGCAGGATCCCTCGCACGAACCCCACTCCTTTAGGAGGAGTTGCTGCCACAAACCCAATATTACTTTTAAAACTTCTCTCCAATTCAACAACAGCTTTTACTTTTAGCTTTATAATTTTATTTTTTTTTTCCATTCACTTCTTGTTTTCCTGTACTGTTTATCATCACTTTCAGATATGCAACACCACTACAATTTGTTTTCTTATTTTTCCTTCTGAGTCACAGAATTTTCACTCAAAATTAAAAAAAAATACCCAAGAAAAGAGCAACCAAAAAAAACAAAAAAAACTCAATTTACATCAATCACAAAATTGGTATTTATTATTTCATTTTTATTATTTTACTAATTGTCAGCAAGGAGATACATTTCATCCCTTACACAAAAAAAAAAAAAATCACAAACTTTATTATTTCATTGTATCCAAGAACCAAATTTATTAAATATATTTCTGTTTTCTTTTTTTTTTTTTTTTTTTTTTTTTTTTTTTATTAAAAAAACTAAAAAGAAATGACATCAAACATTTATGTTGATATCAAAAACTCAATAAAAAACTTTTTACATCGAAATTTTCAAAGTTGACTAACGTCCAAACTTGACCTTTTCTTTTTAATATTCCAAACCAGACTAACTAAAAAAATACGGACGCGTACAAAATAAATTTTTCCCCCACCCAAAAATTAACAATCAAAAAAAAAATAAAATATAACCCGACCGATAGATTTCGGATGACGTACACATACGACATCACCCAAAATCGACTCGCACACACCAATACTATTTAATTTAATCACTGGAACATTCCATTTACATGGGAAATCCACGCGCTAACCAAAACAAAACAGATAAAGCAAAACGACAACCACTACACGTCATTACATACCATCAAACAAAAAATGATAAAATGAATCGAGTAACCGACCAAAATAAGGAGAAGTATAAAATGCTAAATGGTACACTCTACCAAAAAAAAATATATTTTCTATTACAAATTAAGCCAAAGAAAGAATGACGTGTAGTGGAAGAGATTTTAGGCAGCGCAGTGGATAAACATGCAACCTTGTTGGGATTTTCAACCGTAATTACAGATTTAAATTAAACAGATCATAACAACCACAAGCGGTTGTTACAGCGTGGGGACGACTCACACCCGAGAAAAGATCTCAAAGCCAGGCATGAAAGTAAGAGGGAAGGAGAAAAAAATTTCACTAATAATTTGTCACAATCGTATATCCTTGGCATGATAAACTCCCAAAGGTTTTCCATCAAGATTTCTGATATTATACGAGACTGTTCCGATTTTATCAGTGATAAAAGCAGGAATAAACTTAGCAGCTAACTTTGCAGAAAATCTATCAGGAGCACTACTTTGTGCGAAGGATCGGACAAACACAGGTTGATTAGGCAGGAAATTCCTAGTTTTACTACGCAAATTATATCGAACAGCTGATTTCTCATGTGCAACTTTCAGGTAATGAGTTATTTGATCACGAATAAGATTCAATCTATTAGATTTGGACAACACATGTATTTCGTTATCATCCTGAGGAGATAAAAGTTTACGTAAAGCATAATCTGAACCGTTTAGTGACATGTGTTGACCAAAGACCAAATAGTGAGGAGAAAAATTCGTGACGTCGTGTTTAACATTTCGCAATGCTGCAGTGATTTCAGAAAGATGGCAATCCCATTCATTATGTGCATGATCATCAAGATAAGACCGAATACTAGACAGTAACGTCCGATTAACTCTCTCAGAAGCGTTGCTTTGAGGAGAGTAAATAGGAGTACGTATATGATCAACATTATATTTTTTCAAGAGATCTTTAAATAAGTTAGATATGAATTGCTTACCATTATCAGAAGTAATCACTGCAGGCACAGAGAAAAGTAAAAACACCTCATTTTCCAAAAAGCTACACAGAGAAGAGGCGGAAGCTTCACGCAATGGTTTGACTAGAACAAACTTTGAATAATGATCCAACACTATAGCGATACAGGTATTACCTCGTTTGGAGCGAGGATATGGTCCAAGGAAATCAACGAACAATTTTTCAAAAGGTCTGGTAGACTCAGTTTGAGAACCCATCAAAGGTTGAGTGCTAAAATTTACAGGCTTATTCATCTTGCATTGTAAACAATTAGAGATGAAAAGTTTGATTTGTTTAGTCATACCAAACCAGAAAAATTGCCGTTGAAGTCGTTCTACAGTTTTTTTAATACCCATATGAGCAGAAGTAGGAGAAGAATGAGCCAGTTCAATTAAGTTTGCAGTCAAGGACAACGGAACTACTAACTTCCATTCAGACAAATCAGTGGACGTATAACGAGAAGCGTAGGAAGGTAAGATCAAGAGTTTATTATCACGGATTTTGAAGTTGTGATCACAATCTTTTAATAGTCGTACTCGATTGATCTGTTGTACATATTCATCGTCCTGAAAAGCTGAAGAGTTAAGATCAATATGTAGAACCGAATTGTCACTTGAAGAATTTAAACTGGACACATTTTCTTGTATCACAGGAGAATTACAAGGTAAGGAGGAATCATCATTCAAAGTAGTTTCAACAGGAGGAAAAGGTTGATCATTACTTACATCGTCTGTGGGCTCACTATAAAAAGCTCTGGAGAGGGCATCAGGTACAACATTCACCGTTCCTTTACGATATCCGATATCAAATTTGTACGCTTGCAGTTTTAAACTCCAGCGGGCGAGTCTACCAGATAGATCTTTTTGGGACATCAACCAGCGGAGACTAGCGTGATCAGTATAAATCGTGAACGGGTATCCCTCGATATAGGGCCGAAATTTTTGGACGCTAAGTACTGCTGCGTAGCACTCCAACTCAGTTACAGAATAATTCCTCTGAGCGGCATTAAGTTTGTGCGAAAAGAATTCAATGGGGTGTTCAGCGCCATCAGGATCAAGCTGAAAAAGTACACTACCCACGCCAACAGCACTTGCGTCGCATTGGATGAAGAAAGGGCGCCCATAGTCAGGATTAGCTAAAACAGGAGCAGACGATAAAGATACTTTAAGAGATTGGAAGGATTCCTCAGCGTGAAGATTCCATTTAGACTTAGATTTTTTCCCTGTCAGATCGGTTAGTGGAGCAGCTAAAGACGCGAAGTTTTTAATAAAACGCCTATACCACCCACATAAACCCAAGAAACTACGTATTTGTTTAGTTGTTTTTGGTCGAGGAAATTCTCTAATTGCCTTACATTTTTCTGGGTTGGTGCGAAGGCAACCATCACCCACTAAATAACCCAGGTATTTAACCTCCTTCAAAACAAACTGACTCTTTTCTAAATTTATGGTTAAACCAGCCTTTACTAGCAACGAAGCCACAACTTCCAAAAGTTCCAAGTGTTCATCAAAAGTGGACGAAGTAACCAATAAATCATCAAGGTAGACGAATACTTTGTCGTGCAGTTGATAAGGAATCACCCGATGCATAAGGCGACACAGTGTTTGGGGAGCGTTGCACAACCCAAAGGGCATGACCTTGAAGTGATACAAGGGACGACCAGGGACAGTAAACGCCGTCTTATCTCGGGATTGCGGGTCGAGTGGTATCTGCCAAAAGGCATCTTTTAGATCAATAGTTGATATATAGCGAGTTTGATCCAAACGACCCAACAATCCGTTAATAAGGGGAAGCGGATACGCATCCCTGACCGTCACCTTGTTCACCTCACGGGCATCCAAACACAAGCGTACTTGGCCATTAGCCTTATGCACCATGGTGACAGGAGAACACCATGAACTGTGGCTTTCTTCAATCACATCCAGTGATAACATCCTATCTAGCTCATCATACATTAGTTTTTGCTTTGCAGGAGAAACAGAGTAAAAACGTTGCTTAACAGGCTTGGATTCACCAACATCAATCTCATGAGAGATTAATGTAGTTCGTCCAAGACCCATTTTAGCACTTGACGGAAATTTTTTAACTATTGTAGAGAGCTTTAAGTTATCATCTGGAGAGAGAGAATGGAATTTAGGAGAACAAGATATTTCTGCGGAGTCCGATAATTCACTCAACGCAGGTAGTTGCAAAGTAATGCCGAATTTATTCCAAAAGTCAATCCCTAAATAAAGAGATTGCTTTAGAGAAGGTACTAAAAAGAATCGCATGTAATGAGATTGGGAATTAAAGCTAACCTGAACATTTATGTAACCAATGACGTTCTGAGATTGACCACTCGCAGTCTGAATAGAAGTAGGAAAATTATGAATATGAAGGTTGTTGTCCGCCAACAACTTTTCAGAACCACAACCCAACACACTTACACTCGCTCCACTATCTAATAGACCTCGGTATGGAACATCATTGACAAGAATATCGGCATAAGGCCGTTTATCGCTTGTCTCAGAACCGAGTACTGAAGAAACAACAAAGGATCGCAAAATCCGACGTTGCTCCCAGTATTTTTTTGAGCGAAGTAACTGAGCTGAGATGAGTTTCCCAAAAGTGTTGGGGAGAGACGGAACGGAATCAGAAAAATTAGAACTATTGTTAAATGAAGAAGTTGAAGGAATGGAGTGTTCCAATTTGGAAAAGGAATTTACTCGACATTCAGGTGGAGAAACAGGCAAGCAAGAGTCCGATACCATTAGGTCGGAACCAGCTGAACCAGATCCAGAAGAGATTGCGGAGTCGAAGGACTCAACGCGAACTTTCACTGGTTCGACTGATTCTTTCCATCTGGCATCAGTCTCTTCCGAAACTCTGGGTCGGTATTGCTGACTGCATCTATTTTGGTAATTATGGTTGGGGGTTGAGATGGTCTGTGGTTCCTGGTTCCCCGATCCCCATGAACCACTGATCTGGTTTCCCGCACAACGAACACAATTTGTTGAAATGGTGCCTTTGAGACCACAACGATAGCAAAAGGCACCCAAGTGAGGACGAGGACAGTCTCGAAAACCATGCCCTATATCAGAACAATTATAGCAAATGTAATTGCGGCCAGATCTGGAGGTATTGTTTACATTAGGTGTAGTTGAAGTAGAAGGGAATTTAAATGACGTAGAAGTTGTAGCCGATGTTCCCATTGGGACACGGTAAGAGTGACTTGGGCTAATCGCAGAAATATGTTGCACAGATTCGGACGTCGGAACAAAAACACCAGATGGCACGCGATATGCGGTTCCTGACGTATCTGCGGATAAAACTGACGGATTAGAAGTTGGAACGACTGGTTCTGAATCATACATACTCTCAACACCGAGTTCATTGATACTACGACGAGGGTGCATCGAGTAATCAGGTGGAGAACGAAAACGTTTTAGAGAATCTTCCCATGAAGTACAGCTTTTGATGAGCTCATTGATATGTGAGAAGTGTCGATCAGTAAGTTGATACTGAAGGACAGGCTTCATATTGTTCATCAGTAGTTGTATGAATTCATCGTCGCTGTAAGGGGTGTGACACTGCAGGGCCAAATTCCACATGTGATGATAAAATTCCAAGAATGATTCGTTAGGTAACTGTTTGCGAGACTCAACCATACGACGAATTTCGTAGGGAGTACGCCTATCTTTAAATCTTTCTTGGAAGGCTAATCGGAGGCTATCCCAAGGTGCTGAAGGATTATACCTGCGGTAGGTCCAGTACCACTGCAGTGCCACATCTTTCAGGACAAGATGCAGATCCAGAAGTACAGAAGAAGGTGATAGATTGTTGGATTTCACTACAGAGTCCAGCTGAAAAAGGAACATGTCCACAGTTATGCCAGAAGGTGAACCTGTGTAGGAAATCCCACATCGAGATAAGGAACGTCTATTGAAATCGGAGTTGAACTGAACAGGTGGATTATGAATTGCTGAAGGCACGGGATTCAAAATACTATTATGGAGATCTCTAGCATCTGGTGCTGACTGAAAATTAGGACGTTGGGTGGCCTGCTCCGGAGATGAACGCTCTTTAGAGACAGGTTCCATGAAAGAATGAGTTAATTCAGGCAAATTATTGTCCTGCAGGTTTAGCGCCGTGGAAACTAGTGGACCTCTTGCAGGACCAGCAAAATCAGGGTGAGGAGGTGGCCCAAAAGACACCTCCGGAACAGGAATTTTTAACGTTAGATTTAACTGACTATGCACACCGGCTGCTTGTTCCGCATCCAGCTGTATTCTCACTTCGTTGGTCAGCAGTTGAACTTGAGCCGTCAATACTCTCATCATTTCCGCCTGATCAATTGAATTAGGATCCACATTAAATGCCTTAATTAATTCGTCCATTATGAAAAGATTGAGTGAAACAGAGAAACAAAAAAAAATTTTAAAGCTACAAAAAAAAATTAACCAAAATTGAATTTAAACGTGATTTTAAAAGTAATGAGAATTAATTTTTAATAAATGTAAACCAAAAATATTATTTTAAAAAATTTCTAACTTATATTTACTTTATAGAAAACTGAATAAATTATAGTTATAATTAAAGTTACCTAAACCAAAAGTTAGTAAAATTTAAAGCTACAACTGAATACCAAATGAAGACCAGCGATACTGGCAATTCCACAAAAAAAATCAAACAAATTATTTAATTGAAGCAATTACTGAAAAAAATAAATTTTACCCATAAAAAAAAATTAAATATAAAAATATTTGAATATATATATATATATATATATATGAAAAACAAGATAGAATTACTTAATTTAAAGCAGAAAAAAAATTTTTTTTTTTTAAATTATTAATTAATTATTTAAAGAAATTTATTGAAAACATATATTGAAGCACCAATCTCAAATTAGACTCACTATGACCAAGTAGATATCCACAAGCCGGGCTGTTTGAGGAGCTGCGAGCACAAATTACTATCCACTGGACCACTCGCGTCAATACTGAACTAGCGCTCAACTCAAAACCTTTTTCTCATCCGTACTCGCCAGTCTATCCCAAGGTAATGTGTTGGAATCTAAAGTGTTGCTTAATACCTCAATATAATTTAAAGGACAAAAAGAATTTATGTTTACTGAGTTTACTAATGAAATGAATGTGGAAAAAAAATAAAAGAAAATGAATTGAATTTATATATATATATCCAAAAAAAATTACCAAAAAAAAATTACTTTAAATATCAATATCCCAAAACCGGAAAAAAAAAATTAATGAAAATAATTTGACAAAATAATGAAAATTAGAATGAACTTTTTAAATTATAACTATAATAATCACGTAGATATCAACAAGTCGGAAGGATTGAGGAGCTGGAAAATTATTATGGTTATCCCAAGGACTTATCCGCGGTAAAGCACTACTATCACTCGACTCAAACACTGTATGAACAACCGCACTTGCCGGTCTATCCCACGGTAGATTATTATTGCCTGAATTCATTTGCACGCAAAATATAACCAAAAACAAAAAACAAAAAAAAAATCAAAATACCGAAATAGAATTACTACAATATAAAAAATGAACTAACCAAAATTATTAACAGTATTTTAGCTGCTCCATTAACCAACTGAAAAACAACCAATAATCAAAAAACAAAATTTCACAAAAATGAAAAAGCAAAAGGAAAAATAAGTAAAATGTATTACTTGTATCAAAAAATAACAAAAAATGTGATCACGTGAGAGATGATCACGACCCCATGCTGAGCTAGGCGTGAACGCTATAATAATAAAAAAAATAAAAATTACCACTGTGGTCCCAGTAGTTTAATTAGAATTGAACAAAAAAATTTGAAAAATAAAATTTTACCTGAAAGTAGAAATTGACTAAAGATGTGCCAATGAGTACTGCGATCACGAACTGTCCAATCAACACCACATTGGTGGAAACAACAAGTTCGCGATCCCAACACCCATGACACATGGAACCAACATGACGAACGATCCAGCAAGATCAAATAACCAAAGGTTAGAACATGCTTGGATCCCTCCCCATGTAGGTAGTCGGACTGAAATAAAAAAAATTACATTATTTATAGGTACGAAGACTCTAAAAATTTAAAAAGACTAAACCCAGAACGAAAGAAGAATGAGCTTAACCACAATCAATGCCACATGGCAGAAATGGTAAGCCCATTCATCAGACGAACTGAGAATAGGGATCAACATTCTCATCTGCATGCAATCAAACAGCTTACGCTGGTTGCAATGCAGATTTGAATGTTGATCGGGCAGAAAACGTTGATGTGAGCACCCGTGCAAGCTCAAACAACGCAAGCGTTGGACTTTGCACGTGGTACTCACAACAAGTAAGCTGAAAAAAATTGTGAAACCTGAAAAGACGAAACTCAAAAAATTAGCCGAAGGTTTGGGCGCCACTGTAACAAAATCCCCCAAAAGGGATTTTGTTGAACAGAACATAGCAATAGAGGTCTGGTTGCGGTATTGCACTGGCTGAAGCTCGCCGCTAGGCGTGGGGGTTACCAGACATATTGCTATGCTTGAAAACCGCATAGAGATAAAACGAAGGGGACAAGAAAATTATTCCACTTTGCCACGACCACAGTGGTAGATAATCATAAAAACAAAATTTGCGTTCGACAGGGACGCCGGTGCCACTCCGGCGACCCTGCTCAAGGCCTAGGTCAGCATAAGGCCGCCCATCCTCACGCGATCACAAAGAACTATTTAGTTACACATCACTAAAAACTTGAAAATGATAAAAGAGGGAAAAAACTGTAATTACTCAGGAAAAAAAACCCAAATCGAAAAAAATGAAATGAGAATAATGAAATGAGAAAAACAAAAATTTGAAAGAAAAAAAAAAAAAAAAAAAATGAACCGTTAATGAAAATAAAACCAGAAAAAAAAATGTGGTGCGAATCGATTATGGGGTGATGTCGCATGTGACGCCACCCGGAACCTGTAAAACCCGTTAAAAATTTAACTATATATATAAAAAAATATAATAATAAAACAACAAAAAAAATCCCCGTCAAGTGTGGATTACAAAAGTTTTCAAAATATAAAAAAAAAACACGCGGTGCCACCGGTTCTTGTATATTTTTCCTTAGACACCTTACCTGTACAACAACACCAATGGGCCCGTCCGACCACACCACCACCAGTAATCAGCGCCGACGCAGGATCCCTCGCACGAACCCCACTCCTTTAGGAGGAGTTGCTGCCACAAACCCAATATTACTTTTAAAACTTCTCTCCAATTCAACAACAGCTTTTACTTTTAGCTTTATAATTTTATTTTTTTTTTCCATTCACTTCTTGTTTTCCTGTACTGTTTATCATCACTTTCAGATATGCAACACCACTACAATTTGTTTTCTTATTTTTCCTTCTGAGTCACAGAATTTTCACTCAAAATTAAAAAAAAATACCCAAGAAAAGAGCAACCAAAAAAAAACAAAAAAAACTCAATTTACATCAATCACAAAATTGGTATTTATTATTTCATTTTTATTATTTTACTAATTGTCAGCAAGGAGATACATTTCATCCCTTACACAAAAAAAAAAAAAATCACAAACTTTATTATTTCATTGTATCCAAGAACCAAATTTATTAAATATATTTCTGTTTTCTTTTTTTTTTTTTTTTTTTTTTTTTTTTTTTATTAAAAAAACTAAAAAGAAATGACATCAAACATTTATGTTGATATCAAAAACTCAATAAAAAACTTTTTACATCGAAATTTTCAAAGTTGACTAACGTCCAAACTTGACCTTTTCTTTTTAATATTCCAAACCAGACTAACTAAAAAAATACGGACGCGTACAAAATAAATTTTTCCCCCACCCAAAAATTAACAATCAAAAAAAAAATAAAATATAACCCGACCGATAGATTTCGGATGACGTACACATACGACATCACCCAAAATCGACTCGCACACACCAATACTATTTAATTTAATCACTGGAACATTCCATTTACATGGGAAATCCACGCGCTAACCAAAACAAAACAGATAAAGCAAAACGACAACCACTACACGTCATTACATACCATCAAACAAAAAATGATAAAATGAATCGAGTAACCGACCAAAATAAGGAGAAGTATAAAATGCTAAATGGTACACTCTACCAAAAAAAAATATATTTTCTATTACAAATTAAGCCAAAGAAAGAATGACGTGTAGTGGAAGAGATTTTAGGCAGCGCAGTGGATAAACATGCAACCTTGTTGGGATTTTCAACCGTAATTACAGATTTAAATTAAACAGATCATAACAACCACAAGCGGTTGTTACAAAATGGGCAAGTTCAATCATACTTGGCCATATTCCGGAACTTCATCCAAAAACCATTTTAGAATCCCATTTCCAACGCACATGCTAAATTTCAAAATAATCGGTTTGAAAATAGGCAAGTTCCATCCCACTTGACCTTATTAAGTTTATCCAAAGATCATTTTAGGATCCCATTTCCCTCGCGAATGTCACATTTCACTAAAATCCGTTGTGAATTAGATAAGTATTATCCTGATTGGCCATTGTAAAACCTATATTTGTACAAGATATTTAAACAAATCCACACGCGTTGACCAATTCGAAGCAAACTTTATAGAATATTGTTTTTGGTGATTGAGCTGAATTCAGTTTGGGATTAATTTGGAAGTAGGCTTAATTTGGGAGACCGAAGTTCTGATCAAGTGATGAGGTTTCAGCCCTTTATATTTTAACCCATTAATTCCCGATGTATGATATATCATACCACCGCATACTCAACGCTGCAATTCCAACACGCTTTTGATAATAATTTTTTTTCTTACTATTTAAATTAGCAAGCATGTTTAGGTTGCAAAACATCCATTATTCAAAATATAAACATATTTTAAAACCGTTATTTATAAGAAAAACTTTTGCTTTCCATCATCGATTCTTTAAGTGTGTCTATTGGCACGGCCAATAGGTAACTAGATCAACATTTTCCGTTATGTTTTTATATTTTCGAGTTAAGTAGTTTGGAGTATTATTAATGGCTTAAGCACACATAACCTGCCTACAGATAAACCTGCATCATGCAAAGGCGTCTTCGGACGTCCTTTGTCGTAGGTTTATCTGCCAGAAAATTGGCATGGCTCTAATACAGGAGCCATGGGTAATAGGTAACCAAATTAAAGGTATACCAAAACAAATGGGTAAGTTGATTTATTGTAACGGAACTGAGAGTCCAAGGGCGGCCATTTTGGCCAGCTCGCAAATTAATTTTATTCCCATTTCAGAGTTCATCTCCAGGGACTTAGTGGCGGTAATGGTGGAGGTTCTGAGTGAAAGAGGGAAACAGGAGGCTATAATGGCCTCCGCCTACTTTCCTGGAGCTGGGCTGGCTTACCTAATAGGATGCGATGCAAATGCGCACCACACGGTGTGGGGCAGCACGAACATCAATAATAGGGGTGAGTACCTTTTTGAGTATATAATTACTAATAATGTAGATATTGTCAATAGGGGAAGGAAACCTACTTTCATAAATGCGATTAGGCAGGAGGTCCTAGATTTGACCCTCGCTAGTCCGCATTTTAGTCATTTTGTTAAAAATTAGCATGTGTCTGAAGAGGCCTCCTTATCGGATCACTTGCACATCAGATTCGATTTGGCGGCCGAGGCCATGCAGCGGCAGGAGATTAGAATTCCAAAACTGACCGATTGGGACTCTTATAGAGTTTCACTCGAATCAGAAATGCCCTCGGTAATGGGGAACATAGAGTCTGCAGAGGGCTTGGAATTCTGTTCAAACCAGCTGCATAATTCTATACACTCGGCTTACGAAAACAGCTGCCCAGTTAAGCGAAGAGAGTCCATTAAGTTGGTCCCTTGGTGGAACGGGGCGCTGAGTAAGCTGAGGATCTAGAAGGTTATTCAATAAGGCTAAACGCACCGGGGAATGGGGCGAGTATAGGATGGCCTTAACGGAAATAATCTGGAATTAAGAAGATCCAAAAGGGCTACCTGGAGAAACTTCTGTGAGGGAATCATCGAATTATCCTCTGCAGCTCGTCTCCAGAAAGTCCTTGCTAGGGATCACTCAAATGGTTTGGGGCTTCTTCAGAAGCAAAACGGGATGTTCACTGAAAACCGGAACGAAACCCTGGAGTTACTATTAGGTACCCACTTTCCGGACTCAATAGTGGTAGGTACCCAGGAGGACCCGCATGACCCTTCAAGTGAGGTGGATTATTCACCCCACAGTAGGATCTGGAGCCTCTCTGGAAAAATATTCACACCCAGCAAGGTGAGATGGGCTATTGGCTCTTTCAAACCGTTCAAATCTGCTGGAGGGGATGGTATCTTTCCGGCTTTACTTCAAAAAGGTATTGAGGAAATACTCCCCAGCTTGGTCCAGTTGTTTCGGGCAAGTTATGCTTTTAACTATATTCCGAAACTATGGAGGAAAGTAAATGTGGTCTTTATACCAAAGGGAGGGGGTCGTCTGGACACCCAGCCCAAGGCTTATCGGCCAATTAGCCTGACATCGTTTCTATTGAAGACGATGGAAAAAATCCTGGATAATCAAATAAGAAATGAAATCCTTGTAAATAACCCACTGCATCGGAACCAGTTTGCTTATCAAGCTGGCAAATCTACTGTGATGGCTCTTAGTGGTCTAGTCACGAAGATTGAAGAGCGGTGGCTTTTAAGGAAATTGCCCTGTGTGCCTTTGTGGACATTGAGGGGGCATTTGACAATACCTCCTGTGGTTCAATAGAGAGGGCAGCTATGGAGAAAGGGGTTCCGCCGTCTACAACTAGGTGGATCCGCTCCATGCTGAAATATCGCGATATTACAGCCACATTAGGTGGCGAGTCAGTAACCATCAGGGCCGTTAAGGGCTGTCCCCAAGGAGGTGTACTGTCTCCTCTTTTATGGTCATTGGTTATTGATAGACTACTGGTCCTCCTGAATAGCCATGGGTTTGATGTCCAGGGCTATGCGGATGACGTGGCTATCGTGATTAGAGGCAGGTTTGATGATCTCATCTCTGATCTCATGCAAAATGCACTCAACTGGATATGGTAGTGGTGTGACAAGGAAGGACTTAGTGTCAATCCAAACAAAACTGTCATTGTCCCTTTTACGAGGAGGAGAAAGTTCTCGCTTGTAGCTCCCTCGTTAAACGGTACTATTGTTGCCTTTTCCAAAGAGGTTAAATATCTAGGGGTTATCCTGGATCATAAACTGAACTGGGAACAACATATACAAAAAATTCAAAATAGAGCCACAAAGGCTTTTTGGGCCTGTCAGAGACTCTATGGACGTACTTGGGGACTACAACCAAAAATGATCTACTGGTCATTTCTAACAATTATTAGGCCTATGATCACTTACGCATCGCTAGTATGGTGGCATAAAACTCAACAAGGACAGCGCAAACTTTATTGAATAAGGTTCAGCGTATAGCCTGCATTGGGGTTACGGGCTCAATGAAAACATGTCCGACCGCAGCAATGGAGACACTCCTAGGACTAACTCCATTGCATCTGTATGTAAAAAAGGATGCTGCTACTATGGCCCTTAAGATGCAGGCTAAGGGTAACATCAAACCAGGCAATATGGTGGGCCATCTGGAGATCCTTAAGGAGTTTCAGACAGACCCCACTATAGGAATGCCTTCCGACTGTATGCCAGCCAAACTGGATTTCCACAAACCCTTTTGTGTTAGATTACCTGACCGGGAGGAGTGGAGTACAAGGGGACCATCCTTTGAGCGAGGGTCATTGGTGTGGTTTACAGATGGATCAAAAACGGAAGATGGGGCGGGGGTAGGAATACATGGGAGTGGAGTATCACTCTCGAAGTCCTTGGGTACCAATGCAACCGTCTTTCAAGCAGAAGTGCATGCTATAGAACTTTGTGCTAGGATAGGCATATCTAAAGGCCTAAACGACGCAAAGGTTTATATCGTATCAGACAGCCAATCGGCCTTAAAGGCTCTTAGGTCTTTTACCATTGAGTCAAAGCTGGTATGGGATTGTCTGAAGGTTATTAAATTGCTGGCAAGCTCAAATAAGGTAACACTTGTTTGGGTGCCAGGTCACACTGGAATTGTGGGAAACGAGGCAGCTGATGTCCTCGCCCGCGAGGGATCTGCCTTTCCATTAATTGGACCAGAGCCCTTCTGCGGCGTCTCTAAGGGGCACCTTAGGGCAGCAGTTAGACGCTGGGAGGATGTGCAAAAGTCCTCTTACTGGCGCGGAATTCCAGGTTTGCGACAGGCGAAGGAATTTATTTCACCTTCGTCGGCCAGGGCCAAGGAATGTCTTGTACTTAGGAAACCTGAGTTGAGGCTGCTTACCGGCTTCCTCACAGGTGACATCCCATTAAGGTATCACCTAAAGAAAATGGGCCTAAGTTCGACGGATAGATGTCGCTTCTGTGACATGGAAGCGGAATCAGTGGAATCAGCGGAACATTTTCTGTGCCATTGCCCAGCCATTTTCTGCAAAAGGTTACAACATCTAGGAGGGAGAGTAATGAGCCCGGATGGTATGCATCATATACCGGCCGGCAGTATTGTCAGGTTCATTAAGAGCCTGAATATTGACTGGACGGCTCATTAAGTAGGGTCCATGCACAAAAGATCTTTTAGGTCGCAGTGCGGAGTGGCTTGAACGCCCACATGGCCCTCAACTAATAATAATAATAATAATGGCTTAAGGCCAATGTCGACAAAAAATATTGAATAACGGACATAAGGCACGTAAATTAAACATGACTAGTTTGCGTATGATATATCATCTTTAGAATAAAATGGGGCAAACAGGTCTCAAGCTGTAAAGTATTGGAACACTGTCTGAAGAATTAGAGCTTCAGATAATATTTTTCCAACCAATAGAAAAGCTATTGGGATAAACGCCATAGTTCGTTTCAAAATGTGCAACATTACATAGAATTGGTTTTGACAACTTAAACCAAATTTGTGATTAAAAATAACATTTTTTTATTGAATTATGAATTATATAAATAAGTGAGATTTTGTTCTATACAATTTTACTTTTCCCACTATACATGATTTGTTGTTGTTTCTTCCCAATGTATAACATATCAAACCGACCCCTGGGGTTCTTTGGCAAGGCATTTTAATTTGTTTCTTCAAAATTATGTTTTTTAACCATAAATATAACTGGCCTGTGAATTTGAGAAATATTGTGCAACTGGAACATAGTTCGGGTTTGAATGGGTTAATGAATGAATTTATTATTATTTGAATTTATTTATGCAGTAATCGTAAATTGTAACAAGTCAACTAGATTCAAATTTGGCCTATTGGTAGCCAATAGGACCCGTTAAAAATCCGAAATAAGAAATTTTCAGAGTTGCTTCTTTTTACATTTCTTGCTATGTGATCTAGGAGAAGACATTTAGATATCTATTGAGGTAATACGCGAACTGTAGGAGATAATATATAACTTTAAGTCGATCTTTACTCGAAGCATTCAGGAAGAAATAATCCACAGTAAGCTCTTCATGAACATCTTTTTGGCACTGGCTTCTCTGGCATTATAAATACCTTTCTGTTCAATCTCGTGCCAAATTTTTTGACGTACCAAGTTGTTAATAAATAATAATGGAGTCAAGCTTTTGGATTATCTGAAATGTAAGAGATGTTAGTACTTGATCTGTAAAATTTTAAAAGATTTTATTGCGCCGCATAGATGAAGGTTGGGATAGGCCTGCCTTGGATATCGCTGAAGACCAAAAACATATTCCAGAAAACTCATTCCAAGGGAAAGAATCTAATAATGGGACAAATATTTTACTGTACAACTGGGTGTTTAATTGTCTTATGAATTTTTTATTAAATGACATTCCGCTTTCGAGTCTTTTATTTTTAACACAAATAATTAAAGAATTGAGTCTCTTTTGTTGGTTTTTGTGCGCATTTTGCTTTATCGGGTACGTGTGTAGTAATTTTAATTGATGTGAATTATGGTCAAGTGATTGATAATTATGGTGCACATCAAAAAATAAATTAACATATCGCTAAACGTTAGTCACACATGTAAATTATTGTTAATTAGCAATCTTCCGGGAATGCAAACAATATTGTATACAAGAATTAGTATAAGTACAGTATAGACAAAATATCTAAATTGATGTTTGTATGTCGAACCAATTAAATTTCATAAATCAATCAATTAATTTTCTTTATCGCTCAGTAACAATCGTCGAATTATTCTTTTTTTATTTAAACGCCCATAAAAACGATAATCATTGACCCAATACTGTAATCAACCACACCACCACCATATAAAGCAATAAATCTATTTTTAAAGTTTTTCGTTTTAAAACAAACCGACGACACATTTGAGATACCAAATGAAGAAAGACAATACGCGGCCGCGAACATCACCACGCACCAACATTAAGACAATACAATAAATCGTCAAATGACAATCACGTAATTTTACCGTTTGTTTTCTTTTAAAATATTTATCATCGTTGCTTTACTAATATAACTACCATTACCATTACCATCATTATTATTATTAATACTAATAATTTCCTTATGTATGTGAAGAATATAGAGCGTCGTTATCATCTTCATATTTTCTAATGTATTGTGAGTCTATATACGTTACATTACTATGTTGTTGTTTTCGGGGCTTCTTCTAAATTTATACACATTTTGGAAAAGAATAACAATGTGGCTGTTATTTATTTATTAAGTAAATATTGTCGTTTATTTGTTATTTATTTTGAAGACAAACACAAGACGTAATCCATTTCTAGAAAAGTTTTGTTTTATTTAAGAAAATCGTTATGATATAATGGAGTACAATTTTTTTTATTTATACACGGTTTATTGCGGGTTGGGTAATGTGTTGAATGGTATAGTTTTTTGCCATTTTATTTAATATAGACTTTAAACCTGGTTAAAAACTAGTGGCAACTACTTCTCTTACGGGGCCTGATAGATTTTATGTGAGTGGTATAATTCCTTAAATACGGCGTTACCAATAGTAGTGTTAGTTCGTGTGCCGTTAGAAGGGCACTACCCTTTTTGCAATTTCACTGTATTTTCACTACTCATGTCTCGTCTGACTCCACTGAAATACGACTGACATGGGCGATTTCACATCCTCTGATTTCTATCGTCACCTCGAACAAAAAGCAGGAACGTCTGCTGCCGTGTATGAATGAATAATTATTAAAAAGTCTCTGGTTGGGCCGACTACCAGATTCTATATAAGGTCGATAGTCATAATAAATTAATTTCAAATACCGCATTTTCGAAATCAACCGACCAAGCTATGTCTGCAATACTGTAGAACCGAAACCTTTCTGAAAGTATTAAAGCACCTCGAACCAATCAGATGTTACACTTTTGAATTTACAAAAAGCTTTGGACCAATTAACTGCCAAATTCAATCGTGCATTTTCTAACCGTTCTCGATCTAGAAATCGATCGAATAGTAGGGAATATAATAACCGGTCGGAGTATCATAATAAATCAAGAGAACGCACTGGTATTGGTTTTACTGATATCACCGAGTAGAACGAGTTTCAAGAACGAGCGAGAAAACGTGAGGGTTGTTCATTCGAACAAACCCCTGCTACACAGGCTCAAACAAAACCGGAAAACTAAGTCTACCCAAAGTGCATGCGACGAGCGACGGGACGATTTACAATCATAATACCGCGGCTGTTTGCTGACGAAGATTGAACCCGATTACGGTACAAGATAGGTATCATCTTCTTCACATCCACAAATTCTCCCTCAACCGTACCTTAGCTACGATATGGATAAAAATGGTGCCAAGCCATCTAAGAGTCGTATCGTGGCAATCTAATCCTTCCCTCTCAACCCACTTCTGTTAGGCAAGTGGAACGTCGTGGTCGTAGTTTTATTACTATCATTGCTTCATCCCTCATTTAGCCGAACATCTTGCTCAAATACACGGTCATCTCAGTAAGCTCGGAAAGGTCAGTAAAAATCATTAATTTTCATGGCCACATGAATGCGAAGCGGCTTTGAATGCAACGAAAGTTGTCCTCGCTCTTGTTACTATTCTAGCTCATCCCATGAAAATAAAACTCTGTAAATTAGCATGGATGCTTCCGGTATTGCTCTGGAGGCCGTATTGGAGCAGATTCATTACAAAAGTTGGGAACCCCTAGGTTTCCTAGGTTTCTTTTCAAAAAAAAATTCTCCCGCAGAACAAAAATATTCTGTTTGCGACAAAGAAATACTGGCCATCTTCGGTCTAAAAAGACCAAAGTTTTCAATACTTCTGTCAAAAATAACGAAAAATTTGGTTGGTTCAAAATCACTTTTCTCGACGTTTTGAAAGTCTCTCTGAGTCTGAAAAAGAAAAAAAAAATGTCCGTCGGTATGTCTGTACCCATGGTATCGCGAGAACGGCTTGTCCGATTTGGAATTTTGTTTCGCCATTCTGTTTCTATGGCCAAGGCGGAGATTTGAAAAGCTTTTGTTACCTGCCATGCCTGAGGGTGGGGTACCTGCCATACGAATTGACCCAAAACACCTGATTATATACAAATTTACGATTATTTTATATATGCTGGTTGGTAGTTTGGCGTCTATTGGAGGGGGGGGGAGGGGGGTACCAAAGTTGGTAGATTAATCTACCAACTCCGTAACCTTCCAGTAGGGTGCACATACTGGTAACTGGAACCATTAGGCATAATGTGGCCTTTTGGAACAGGCTAAAGCACGGCGCTAAAGGAGAAAACCTTGGAAAAAAACCTAATCTAAGGTGGAACAGCATATGCCGAAGGATGAATGGCTGATAGGTTAATCAGTCCAAATAAGCAAACTCTGGATACCAGGTACCCTCCAGTTTTATTTAACCTTCCTGTAGTAGAGCTGGGTGACCTACAGGCGACTTTCTATTTCCAGCAACTCGCAAGAGTAAAATCAAAACGATAGACGAGGCACGGGTTGGAATATACGGGAGTGGGACTGCCCTCTCGAAGTCCTTCAGTCCCAATGCTACCGCTTTTCTAGCAGAAGTAAATGATATAGTAAACATCTAGGAGGGAGAGCATTGCACCCAGATAGTATGTAACGCGTGTAGAAGTACTTTCTACTATAAACATCTAGGAGGGAGAGCAATGAGCCCAGATAGTATGTATCACGTACCGGTCAGCAGTATTATCAGGTTCACTAAGAGCCTGAATATTGACTGGACGGATAATTACATGACCCTACAAAACTAATTCTAATTCTATATATCCTGGTTTGATTATTGAATTGGGCATTCAGTTTGCAGTTGATTTAAAGGTTAAGTTAGGAGCGGGTTGAGTTGAAGTTGAGTTGGAGTTAAGTTGGGGTTGGATTAGGATGTAGTGAGCAGTTAACCAATTTTGTATATATGCTGGTTTGAGGTTTGAGCTTGGCGTAGAGTTGGCGATTGAGTTAGGGTTGAATATGGCCAAATATGATGGAACTTGCCTATTTCTAAACCGAATATGATGAAATTCGACATGTGCGTTGAAAATGGATTTGTAAAATTATTTTTGGAAGATGTTCTGGAATATAGTTAATAGAGGTGGAATTTGGGTGCTTCGTGCTTCTTAACCTGTTTTACTAAAATATGACATCCGCGATGAAAATAGGATTCTAAAATAATTATCGGATAAAGTTCTGGAATATGGCCAAGTATGATGGAACATGGCTATTTCTTAACCGACTATTATGAAATTTGACATGGTATATGCCTTGAAATGGAATTTTAAAATGATTTTTAGGTATAATTCTGGAATATGGCCAAGTATGAAGGAACTTCCTTATTTCTTAACTGATTTGGAGGAAATTCGACAAGTGGGCTGGAAACTGCATTCTTTAATGATTTTAAGATTAAATTCTGGAATATGGGCAATTAGGATATACCGTAGGTTTTTTTAATCGATTATGGTGAATTTTGACTTTTCCAACTAATAGAAGGAAATGTGACACAAAAATTATTTTTGGATGAGGTTGTTAGGAAAACCATATGGTAACATGGCTTTTAAATAATTGTCTGATGAGGTATCTGTAAATCATGCAGCTTTTGAAGTTTCTTTGAGGCAGCGTAAACGTCTATTTCAATTGCTTAACGATCAAGATTATCTTTGAAATATTATTCATGTTCGCCTAGAAACTTTTCTCGCCAATCCTTGGCCAATCGCGAGTATTTACTGCCAGAGCTGTAAGTTTGGCCGTGCTTAAAAAATGAAGTGTGTGGCGGACATGCGCTAAAGAATTAAAAATACTAACAGTAGTGAGACTCTACACTACCGTTAGTATTTTTAATTCTTTAGCGCATGTCCGCTACACACTTCATTTTTTAAGCACGGCCAAACTTACAGCTCTGACAGTAAATACTCTTAATTAGCAGTATCATTTTAGAATAACCGTTCCATCGCAAATCTTGAATCTCATCAAAATCAGATAAGAAGTGGCTAAGTTCCTTCCTAATTGGCCATATTCCAGAATTTCATCCAAAAATCATTTTAGAATCCCATTTCGAACGCACATGTCAAATGTTATCATAATCGGGTCAGAAATAGGCAAGTTCCTTCCCTCTTGGCCATATTAAGTTTATCCAAAAATTATTTTAACATCCCATTTCCATTGCGGATGAAAAATTTCACTAAATCCATTATGAAACTTTACATAAATATTGTTTTTGGAGGTTGAGCTGAAGTCTGACTTAAGAAATTCAGTTTGGGATTGATTTATGAGTAGACTTAATTTTGAAGGCCGAAGCTCTGATCACCTAATGAGGTTTCACCTCTTTATATTACTGCGGTCTAAAAAGATCAAAATATTGAATTCCTCTCAAAAATGACGAAAAATTTGGTTGGTCCAAAACCACTTTTGAAAACACTCGACGTTTTAAAAGTCCCTGAGTCTGGAAAACCAAAAAAAAAATGTCCGTCCGTCTGTCTAGACGTCTGAACCCATGGTATCTCGAGAAGGGCTCGATTTTGAATTTTTTTTCGCCAATCTGTTTCTATGGTCAAGGCGAAGATTTGAAAAGCTTTTGGAGACTGTACGTGAAGAGGGTGGGGTACCTGCCATACAAATTGACCCAAAATACCTGGTTTTATAAATATTTACAATTTTTTTATATAATCTGCTGGTTTGCTTATTGAATTAGGCATTGAATTTGGAATTGATTTGAAGGTTCAATTAAGGGTCAATTTGCGGATTGAGTTGAAGTTGAGTTGGGGTTGGATTAGGATGTAGTGAGTGGTTAACAAATTTCTATATGATGGAACTTGCCTATTTATCAACCGATTAGGATGAAATTCGACATGTGTGTTGGTAATGGGATTCTAAAATGATTTTTGTATGGAGTTCTGAAATAAGGCCAAGTATGATGGAACTTGGTTATTTCTCAACCGATTATGACGAAATTCGATACGTGCGTTGGAAATGGGAATCTAAAATAATTTTTGGATAAATTTCTGGAATATGGCCAGTTACACGGTTGGAAATATCAGTATATTTTTTTTTTAATTTTTTTTAAAATTAGGGTGGGTGTTTGTAGCCCAGAGCACTGTGATCATTGAGGCCTATTGTGCATCCCTAGAGATTCTTAGTTGAAATGTAGGCCTATATCCTTGATAAACGCCTCTACCTGATGCATATCCAGTGGGTCGGCATTAGGCCATTGGATTGTGTGCGCATTGAGAAACTTGAATTTTTTTAGAATGATAGCATCGCATGTGAAGAGTACGTGTTTCGATGTCTCCTTACCGCAGTCACAGAATCTGCACTGGTCCGTAAGGGACCTTCCCATTTTATGTAGATGGCCATTAAAAGGGCCGTGCTGTTACAAACCAGGTAAGGTATCTTAGGGATTGGCGGTCCATCCTCGGTGCCTCTCCCGGACGTATAATATTATAACTGAGTAATTTCTTGGCCTGTCTCATCCCAATGGAGGACTTCCAGAGTAATTTTCTATAGTTCTGCTCCCAGTCCTTTGTACCATCTACCAAATGGGTTTTTGAAAAAGCGATACTAGGACTGGGACCCAGGAAATCTCGGCTTGCTCCCATTTTTGCACAACGGCTTGCTGCCTTATTTCCCTTAATGGTGGAGTGGCCAGGAGACCACAAAAGGGTGACTTTGTTTGCTTTACTCAGTTCTAATAAATTGCAGTTGCAGCTCCAGATCAATTTCGAGTTGAACTCTGAAGCTCCTAAGGCTAGCAGAGCTGCCTGGCTGTCCGAGATTATATAGATCTCGCTATTTCTTTTTGAGACATTGAAGCACACATACCTCAATAGCAATGGTCTCTGCCTGAAAAATGGTGGGGGTGCTACCCAGTGGTACGCATAGTTGTAGGTCGGGCCCGACTATCCCTGCACCGATACTCCCGTCTGTCTTTGACCCATCCGTATACCATACAGAAGCATGGCGGGGGAGGGAGGAGATAATATTCTCTACCAGTGCCCTATCCGGTAGCCTGATGGTAAAATTCCTCCGACAGTCGATTGTCCTTACCATCAAATCTGATAGTTGGATCAATTCCTCCTTGAGATTTAATTTATGTAGGATACTGTTGTGCCCTGGCCTTATGTTTTTAATTTTAGCAATAAATTTTATGCTCACACCTCTTGAACTGGCTACTTTTTTAATGTGTAGGTGCAGTGGTGAGAGCCCCAGTATTCTCTCAAGGGCAGCTGTTGGACAAGTCCTCATTGCTCCAGTTGCACCCACACAAATTAACCTCTGGATCTTGTCCAGTATTCTCCGTGCACCAGTCTGCTCCGTCTTTGGCCACCACACAAACGCCGCGTAAGAGACCATAGGTCTTATGACGGCCCGGTAGAGCCAACCCAACATTTGTGGGCTCAGTCCCCACGTTTTGCATCATTCTTTGGTAGGTGAAGTAGGGCCTTATTGGCCTTGTTTGTGATATGATTTAAGTGGGGATTCCATGTCAATTTTTGATCAAGTACGACACCCAGATATTTAACCTCCTTCGACAGTCGGAGAGTTACTCTTCCCCCCCCCCCTCCAAGGGCTATCGGCAGGAGGACAGTTTTCCTCCGATTAGTAAAGGGAGTGCACTTGACCTTGTTAGTATTTACCGTAAGGCCCACCTCCGTGCACCAATCATATACTACCTCTAAGGCTTGTTGCATTCTTTCCCCTACTGTATTTGCGAATCCGCCCCTAACCATCAAGACTATCTCGTCCGCATAGGTAATGTTTGAGAAGTCTAGATTTTTCAGTCTGGTAAGTAATTGATCCATCATAATCAGCCATAATAAGGGAGAGAGGACACCTCCCTGGAGGCAGCCCCTGGTGGCCGCTATGGTAATGGTTTTGTCTCCAAAAGAGGCCGTAGTCCTCCTGTTTTTCGGCATGTTTGTTATCCACCTTATAGTGGAGGGTCTTTGCCCCTTGTTAGTGATTGTTCCTGAATTACCTCGAAACTAGTATTATCAAAAGCTCCCTGGATATCAATGAAGGAGCATATAGTAATAATTCTTTATTCCGGAGCGTATCTTTGATTTCCAATGGCAGTTCGAGTAGAGTTGTTTCTGTTGATTTCCCTGCTTGGTAGGCGTGCTGCCTAGAGTCCAGAGGGTATCTTTGGAGGGTGTTGGATCTAATACAAAGTCCCAGAATTTTCTCCTTGGTTTTCAGTAGAAATGATGTGAGGCTATCTATAAGACCTAATCTCCTCTGAGGATCTTTTTCCCGCTTTTGGGATAAAAATCACCCGAACTTCTCTCCAGCATTTTGAAATATATTCCAAGCTGTAACTGGCTCTGAAGAATATAGTAAGATAAGGCAGCAAAGTCTGCAGGCCTTGTTGTAAAAAGGCGGGATATATGCAGCCCCCCCAGGTGATTTGAAAGGTCCAAAAGATTTGACTACCCAGTTTATCCGTTCCGGCGTAAAAAACTGCCTCGAGAACTTCTGAGCCCCCTTTGGAACCAGATACGGATGTACACTACTTGCGTTAGCTTCCTCCTGATCCCTCAGTATAATACATTCTGGGAAGTGACCTTTCACTAGACATTTCAGAGTCTTCTCCTTGGTTGTGGTTATATATCCACTTGGTTTCCTTACAGCCCCAAGGGATTCCTGTGCTCCAAAGAGAGTGCCTTCTGTAGTCGACACGCCGTAGGTAATTTGTCTATTTTCTTACAGAAGTCTCTCCAGCTTAATTTTTGGCTCTGCCTGAGGGCTATGTTATATTGGGTAAGGAGATACTGATAGGTAGTCCAATCGTTCTTCCTCTTACCCCTATTAAAAAGTTTACGGACATTTCGTCTCATATTTTCCAAGTTTTGGTTCCATCAAGGAACATCCCTTGTGCCTCTGATACGCACCAGTAGTGAGCTTGAGTGGTAGGCATTAATTATTGCTTCTGTAACTTCATTTGCTAGACTGGCCAGTTGGTGCGTTTCAGTATCCTTAACATCAACTCTTGTCTCGAAGGGATATTGATATCAAACCTGATGTACATATGATCTGAGAGGGATGATTCCTTGGACACATTCCAGTCGAGAATTGCACTGGAGGTACCCATGTCAGACAGGGTAAGATCCAGTACCTCTCTCCTAACTGCATTCACAAAGGCCGCATCACTCCCTTTATTATTTACTGCTAAGTTGTTACTAAGACAGAATTCAAAAAGTTGCTCACCTCTTAAATTGGTGTTGCTGCTTCCCCAGACTACGTGGTGTGCATTAGCGTCGCAACCAATGATGAATTTTTGGTGATGAATCATGCAATAATTCACGAAGCTCTCTATCAATTAATATCAGTATAATTTGTGATAATACTTTTGGTATAAAATTCTAGAATACGATTTTTCGAGTTAAATTGAATACCTGTACCCGTGTTACTGAAGCTTTTAACCTGTTTGGCTGTTGTAATATAAGTAAATAAATCTTGGTTAAAATAGAAATCAATACTGTCAAAACTGTCACACCAACTTTATGACACAGGTGAATGCTATTCCCATTGAAGACACCAAAGTTCCGAAGTGGGGGTCATTTTGACAAAAATGACTATTATAAATTTGTTTATCTGTTTACCGAATATTTTTCTAAAGGTGTATTGAACCTTGCAAATTCCAACAATTGTTCCCTAGGTGTTTTTAAGATACAATGAATAGATACCGTGTAATATGGAATTTAAATTTCGAAATTTACCAAAATATTTTGCTGGTGGCAAATAATGTCGACAACATTTAAAAATTTATATCTACTACGCTTTTAAATAGAGAAAGATATTCCCATTTCTATGACATTGACATTTCTGATATTGGCATTTAATGATTAAAATTTCAACGACATGTTGATCGAACCATTATTTGTGAATTGCTTTAATAAAATCGCCTTTAAAGGTAATATTTCTGAGTAATAAATTCTCTTGGTATTCAAAGTCATATATAACTCTTAATAACAAATTACTATGGGAGGCTTTCAAATAATATCACGCCATTAGGGTGGCTCAAGTTTAGGAGAGCTGGGAGATATATAAAATGAAATGCTATATGACAGGGAGGTGGGATTCTGTAACAAATAATAATTAACGTTAATTCTGGTTTTGTACTGTTTGGAATGATCCACAGTCCACAGCAATGCCCCGCCCAGACTGAAACACTGAGTAAAGAGTTTTATGGGTCAATTCTCACAAATTTTCAGAAAATAAATTTTTGAACATTGTGGCTGCTCTCTGGATGGAGAAAATTAAATTCTTAAGGGCTTACAACGGTACACTAGAGATGTATAACTGGATCTAATTGTTAAAGGTCGAAGATGAAAAATGGCGAATGCGAATTTGATTGCTGCTCAAACACGTGTCAGTTCTAAATAATCTAACATTATTTGTGAGTCTATGATTTGGTGGTATGAGAATAGAAGTGACTAATTGTGATATTGGGGAATATGCCTCCAAATTTAAGAAAAGCCATGACAATTGTGCCTGCCCAAAATAACGAAAAATGTTTCTAAAATATAAATTGTTGGTTTGGTGATCCTTAACGGATGCTTTCTGGGAAAGGTGTTGTCTGAGAGTCGGATAGACCCATTTTTTTTTTTACTTATATCCATTATTACATCTGGATTTTCCTATTATATCCCCAAGTTGCATTTATCAACAGACTAATATTTTATACATCAACCAATATAAAACGTAAATAAACTGCAGGCATCTCGTCTCGTAATTTAAATAACCTATTTATTACCAAGTACATCCTTGATAAAGAAATCTATTGGCCTGCGGTAAATAACGCAATCAAATATACTAAATCAAAAATAAATCCTCCTTCACCATTACATTTCGGTACATCCTACATCACACAATAATCAACTGTATCACGAACTGAATTTAATGAGCTACCATACTACCAAAAATAGATGGAAAAAAGCAAATTCCCCCCAAAATATGTTGTCTTATGTATGTTGACAAAAAAAAAAAAAAAAAAATTGGGAAAACTATTTATTCCAATCAACGTTCATTAATGCGGCGCGTAGGTGTTTTGATATACCTACTTATACATATCTAAAAAAAAAGCAAACAAAGATTTATTTTTAACGCACACAACATTTCATTTAAGGTGTGGATTCGCGTGTCAATGAACGGATTTAGTGCGTGCCTAGCTCCAAGAGAAATGTATAGTTTTTCCAAAGCACACACACACTCCAGCACAAGATAAATTGTCATGTTAATTTTAGCAATAATCATTTTTGGTTTGCGCTTATTAAAACCGACAGCATTAATTCTCAAATCCATAGTCAAACAAACAATAAACCAAACAAGTAAATAAATTAAATTAACAAACAGAACGACCTATATAAAAGTATTAATTGAAAATGTTTCGCGTGTTTTTGGGGGTAAAATAGTACGAGAGATGGGGTGCAAGCACATAGGAAGATAAACATTTTCATGTATTTTTAGAAAATTAAAAACTAAACCGAAATAAATGTTTGTATTGTACTTATAGAAATAATGGTTGTATCGCACAACACAAACGATATTTTAATGACATTTCCATTTAGAGAGCGCGAACAAAATAAATAAATCCACTTTACATTTTTTTTTTTTTATTGCAACAAGCAAAATGATTGCAAGCGACGCCGCATCAAATTTGTTTGCAAATATTTTTTTTTTTATATAATATATTCCTAATTGAATATTTCCCAATGTAGGTGTGCTCTTCAATGACATATCCATTAGACAAGTACAGAATAATTCGTATTTTTATTTTTTTTTGCTCCATCACCAATTGAATATACATTAGGTAAATACATTATTACATGATATGCTGTACCCACACGTCGTAATTATTTTAAATGTTACGCCGTCACATATGCTTTCGCATTAATTTCAAAGTCAACATACAAAACAATTTTATTACTTTAATACTTAAGATAATTTTTTGTTTGTATATAAAATATAATAATTTTTATCTCGTTTAATTTTCGTAAATTTTCGAAGAAAAATCATAATTAATTGTGACAATTTTTACTCAGAATTAATGTTTTAAGTGCCATAAGAAATAATTAATTATCATTCTGTTTCTTTTTTGTTATGACGGGTGACAGGTACTCCTTTAGACAAGGTGGGTTTTCTTTTATGAAAAGAGTGTTTTTCTTCCCCAAAAAAATTCTTCTGGATCCTCCGTGTATTCTCAAAATATTCATTTTATTATACTTACGACCATATAATTATACTGTTTATCACTATTATGGTGATTTGGCGACTCACCTGCAAATAAATAAACAAACAAAAGATTAATTAGTAATATGAGTTGAAAATCTTGGCTAATTAATAAGATAAGGCGAGTTAAATCAGACAACTGATTTTCTTGAGTCAAGAGAGGCTAGTTTGGGGCAATTTTAAATGGCAAGTTATTTGCAATCACTGCTAAACATAAGTTCATTTATTTGAGCTTTAAAGCAAATTTTTTAGCTGTTTAGACACCAGCTGTAAACATTTTAACTCTCTAAAAATTTAAAGCTTATCATAAGAATATTTTTTAATTTGTAAAGCTTGAGTTAATTTATTTAAGCAGTTAATCAATTTTTTTATCTAGGCTTTTAAGAATTTTAGGAATCACGAAAAGCTTGATATTAAATTATTATTAATTTAATGTGCAAATCTGTGTTCAAAGTTTTAAGCTTTGAATCATAAATTTATAAACTTTAACAATTTTAATTTAAAGCTTGGCATTACATTACTATTTGAATCTGCAAAGCTTGAATTAATTATTTACAATTTCAATCACATCTTTTTAAACGGGACTTTTAAGAACCAGCTACGTGTTTGTTTGATGTTATCCAAAATGCTTTTGAATAAACAACATATTTAGTTTTACTTTCAGGTGGTTATATCTAGAAATATTTAGGCGTAGCAATCTGAATAGCGACCTTTACACGGTGAATATTAATGTCATTACCTTATGATAATGACATTAATATTTATCGTGTAAATCGATGAAATCAGTAATGATGACCAGTAATGATGCAAATCCGGATTTTCTGATTTCGAGATATCATTACTGATGCTTGGTGGGGATACTGTCATTATTATTGACCGTGTGTATGTTTTGCTTCATTACTGCTTCATTACATACTCTGTTTCTGTTATTCGTTTCGACAACTCCTGGTTGCCAATAAATGTTTAATATTTTGTTTATAAGAAAAATTTATAAAATTTATATAAATGTGATAACGTGGAAGTGAATTATAGTGAAGGAAACAATTAAAAATATTTGAATATGAATAATTCGTGTGTGGCGAATATGTTTGATTATGAGGAATTCAAAATATGTGAAATTGATCCGTCTGAAGATGACCAAGCTGGAGAGCCATATGGAATCGAATCATCTGAAATAGAATCATGTGAAATCGGGAGTGTGGTGAATAGCGAAAACGTCGACAATCTTCTAAATTTCATTGAAACCTATGAGACTTTGCCTGAACTGTGGAATCCCACAAACCAGAATTACATAAATACATCGAAACGAAATATAGCTTTAGATAAGCTTTTAGTAATTTATAAAAAAATAAAGCCAACAGCCATTCGTGGAGATGTTAAACGAAAAATTAATACGCTGCGATCTAACTATCGCGAGGAATTAAAAAAATAGTGTTATCTAAGAGATCGGGCACTAGTGCTGATAAAGTATATAAGCCCACGTCGTACGTTTTTTATGCTCTTCAATTTCTCGACAAGTTTGAACAACCGGTGAATTCCAACGTTCAACAGACGGTCAAGGTTATATATTTTATTTTATAATAATTACATACAGTATTTATTTTTATCATACAATTCTTTATTTTTCCTTTATGGATATGTAAATAAAACACAGAAAATTTTTGTTTAATAAATTAATTTAAAATTGATTAATTCAGAACCATCGTTACTCGGGCCACTTTCCTGCATTGTTGTAGTATGTACAATATTTATCTCTGATTATTTTGGCATCTAAGGTAATATTGCGGCTTAATGTGCTTTCCAAATTCACAAGCTGATTGGTATCTGTATTGACGGCACTGAAATTAGCTTCATTGTTGTATGTTTGGCTATGTTCTTTCATTAAAAAGTTATGTAAATAACAACAAGCCATTGTTATAATTTCCGCTTTTCGTGGTTCAAGGCTTATCGGTTTCTGAAAAACTCCAAATCTTGACGGCAAAATTCCAAAGGCATTTTCCACATTAACGCGAGCTCTTGACAGCCTCTTGTTATACTCGTGTCGAAATTCATTTAAAAATGTTTGCGGATACGGCTTCATGAGATTTACATTTAATGCAAATGCTTCATCTGCGATGAACGTGTATGGGAAATGTTCATTGCAATTTGGTAGTGGATGAGGTTTCGGTAATTTTAAACTTTTCTGTTGCATCAGTTCCCCAAATTTAGAATAGTGCATTACCCCTCCATCTGAAATTCTGCCATTCATTCCAACATCTACCATTATGAACTGTTTTTCGCATTTACTATCGCTAGCAGTACAATGCTATAAAAACCTTTATAGTTATAATACAATGAACCTGAATTCTGAGGCTTTTTAATGGCAATATGTTTTCTGTCTATTGCCCCTAACGTATTATAAAATTGTGTTGAATCGCGAAAATCGTTGGAAATTTCAACCCATTTTTCGGGTGTATTAGGAAACTGAAAATAAAAATGAATATTATAAAATGAGATATATGACTTTCAACACCGAGAATAATAGAAACATTTATTTTTAGACTCCTAATAGAAATGTTGAGGAACAAAGAGAGCAGCACCCACCATCATCAGCCCCTTCTGCATCACGGTCATCAATTTTAGTACCACCAAAACCAAAAAAACGTCGAATGAGTAGAATGAGCTCTTAGAGAAGGCTTGTATGTATTTGGAGATGCCGGAAAATATGAACAATATTCCTATCATTGCCAAAGCTTGGGGAGAAAAACAAATAACTTTGGAACAAAACCAGCGTAATTTTGCGGAGAAAGCTATAAGCGACATTCTTTTTGAAGCCAGTCAGGGTACGTTGCATAGGAATTCAGTAAAAATAAACGAAGATTCCCGATACTTCACGAGTTTTTCCCCAATCGAAATTAGCAACTCTACCACAGCATCTCTCCAATCTGAAACAGCAGCGAATTTTTTATCAAATTTTAAAATGTAATTTTTTTTTAACTTAATAAATATGTACTGAATTTATGGATTTATTTTTAAAATTGTTGAATTTTTATACAATAAATTTAGATTAGGAGACCTAACAAAGTGTGTTTTAGTATTATTCCAAAATAATCTATTATATATTTACATGTATGTAGTCTTGCAAAACGTGTATAAGTACCTCACACGTTTCAATAATCGCTTGGCTTATTGAAACAGGGGACATGATTGGCTAATCGCCCCGTTGCAAGATATCTTAGCGTCACTGCTAACCTTTCGCTAACAGGTAAGCACAATCTCATATAGGGTCAAAAAGGGTGTAACCATTTCTAGCAACCGATCGAATTGTTCCTCACCCATTCGGAAATAATTTTTATAATCCCTTGCTTCCGTTACTCGAATTTCTTTGAGCAGAGTGACATCTGAATAGTTACGCTTCTTAAGCCAATCTTTCATCCAGCGTCGACGCATGAATTTTTTTTTGGAACATAATGCTAAAATTATAGCAATGCACGCTTTTTTCTTATAATTCATTATAATATAACACGCTTCTATTAAAATTTTTTGCAACACAAAAATTTACTGTTCTGTTCTGAGTAATGACGGATGATTTTGTAAATAATGACAATACTGGTAATGACATTAATATTGATCGTATAAAGGCCTCTTAACGCAACATATACATAACTATCATTTTTACATTACAATTCAAAATTTATTTCGGCTACCGTTGGGTGAACATTTTTATTACGAATATCATTCGAACAGCCGTCGAAAAAATAGTTCCCTTTTGCGATTGAATTGTTTTTTATTTTTTCTGGCTGTGCAAAAATAAGGAAAATAAAATAAATTAAATTAACGGAGAATTACAAACAGTAATTATAAAACGTAATTAACTAGAAACTTAATGATACCTAACTGTAGTGAATTGAAGACAGTGGTAAATTAAAAGACAGTGAATTATGAGAGTTGAGTGAAAAAACGGATGCTGCTGCCCTTAGTGGGGCAAAGTATATAGTAATGATGTTTATTTATTTATTTATCTGTTTATGTAATTTACAAAGTATGATAATAATGCGACATAATATATCCACCACTACCACATGATTTATTTAATAGAAAAGAGCATACCAATATAGCAAAAAAATAAAAATTTAACAAAAAAAAATTTAAAAGTATTAATATAAAAATTAAATAAAAATTTTTATTTTTTTTTATTTTTATTTTTATTCATTACATTAACAAAAAAAATTAATATTACAAAAAACACTATTTGAATTAAACAAATCAATAGCTTATACTGGTAAAGACTTACAGGCAATAAAATGTATTGAATAAAACTAGAAACATTTAATAAACCAACGGTTTAGTGTTAAATGTTCCAACGTTAATAATAATTGTAATAAATACTGAAAGTGTGGGGGTTTTGTTTAAATGCAATTATAAAATAGTAACAAATTGAAAGAAAAAACTTAAACAATAACATTAAGAAAAAAAACAAAACAAAAAAAAAAACTATAAGATAATTTCAAACAACGAATCTACATTGCTGACAGTAAGTAACCATTCTTTTAGTAGCTTGGAAAAACGTGAGAGAGTAGTACAGTTTGAAATGCTAGCAGGTAACTTGTTGAAAAGACTTGGAGCCGTACAGAGGAAATATTTACGATCACAAATTTTAACATTTAAATTACCACTCATTCTGAAAAATAGTTTTAAAACTTTAAACACATATAAATGTTTTAATGTTAGAGCATTGAGTTTCATAAACAAAGGCCATGAAGGCGATCTTTTGTTTCTTTTAGTTATTAATCTAATAAAATGTTTTTGGGAAATCACAATGGGTCTAACTGTATTAAAATAAGTTCCACCCGAGCAAGATAAGCCATACTGCAATTTTGAATCAATTAGCCCAAAATACAAAAAAGTCATAACTTTATCGGGGCGCAACTTTCTTAAAAAATAAAATGTCCCTAAAGACATTCGCAGCTTATCTTTAAGGATTCCCACATAGTCTTTCCAATTCAATTTACAATCCAGTAGTAAACCTAAGTATTTAAAATTAGGAACTGACTCGATAACAAAACAAGTAGACTCACAGCTGTCATTTGTATGATTAGAATGAAGTATAATTTCATTACAAACTCTATTTCCCGTTAGACTAAAATTAATTAGTTTAGTTTTATCACTGATTATCATATGATGAGCATCAAACCATAATCTGAGCATCCTCATATCAGTATTTATTTGGTTTAAAAGATGTTGTTCAGAGCTAGCACAGTAGCTTACACCCATATCATCTCCAAAAGCTACTATTTTACCATTTAATTTAATGGAGAAAATTGAATTAAGATAGATCAAAAATAAAAGAGGTCCTAAAACAGATCCTTGAGGAACCCCAATTTTGATATCACGAGGCATACTTAAAAAGTTCCCAATCTTAACTTTTTGTGATCTGTTGTTTAGATATGATGCAAACCAATTATTAATATGTCCTCACCGGTGTGAAGTTTTTAACACTTTTTTTTAACACATTTTACGCAAGTGTACATTTGTTTGATAGAGTACCCCAAGAAAAAATTAATATATGAGAAACAAGATCCTACCATATGCTAAATAACACAAATCTCAGAGATTGGCTCGCATTGTCACTATATAGAATAGAAAGAGGATACTTTAGGCTTTCCAAATCTGTACTTGGTATTCGATAATTTAGAGTTGGGCTCTGATGACAAATTTGCAAATATTACCAAAACGATCGAATATATGGAAAATCATGATACTAAACTTTGCTAAATAACACAAATCTCAGAGATTGGCTCGCATAGTCACTATATAGAATAGAAAGAGGATACTTTAGGCTTTCCAAATCTGTACGTGGTATTCCATAATTTAGGGATGGGCTCTGATGACAAATTTTCAAATATTACCAAAACGATCGAAGATATGGAAAATCATGATACTAAACTTTGCTAAATAACACAAATCTCAGAGATTGGCTCGCATAGTCACTATATAGTATAGAAAGAGGATACTTTAGGCTTTCCAAATCTGTACGTGGTATTCCATAATTTAGGGATGGGCTTTGATGACAAATTTTCAAATATTACCAAAACGATCGAAGATATGGAAAATCATGATACTAAACTCAGCTGAGTGTAAAAAATATGCCTGGCCACTTTCGTTCTTACATCAAGCGATATAATAATACGTGGGAACTGCATGACGATATGTTGCAATTTTATAAATTAAATAACACAAATCTCAGAGATTGGCTCGCATTGTCACTATATAGAATAGAAAGAGGATACTTTAGGCTTTCCAAATCTGTACTTGGTATTCGATAATTTAGAGTTGGGCTCTGATGACAAATTTTCAAATATTACCAAAACGATCGAAGATATGGAAAATCATGATACTAAACTTTGCTAAATAACACAAATCTCAGAGATTGGCTCGCATAGTCAGTTTACTATATCGCTGTTAAATTATTATCAATATCTCGACCGGCTGTCAATTATCAATAATTACTGATTAGTACGAAGAGCCACCTGATTTTATTTAATATTTAGAGTAAATCAAAATTGCCGGATTTATCTTTGTTGCCGAATTTACTTCCATTGGAAATTGCAACATATCGTCATGCAGTTCCCACGTATTATTATATCGCTTGATGTAAGAACGAAAGTGGCCAGGCATATTTTTTACACTCAGCTGAGTTTAGTATCATGATTTTCCATATATTCGATCGTTTTGGTAATATTTGAAAATTTGGCATCAAAGCCCAACCCTAAATTATGGAATAACAAGTACAGATTTGGAAAGCCTAAAGTATCCTCTTTCTATTCTATATAGTGACTATGCGAGCCAATCTCTGAGATTTGTGTTATTTAGCAAAGTTTAGTATCATGATTTTCCATATATTCGATCGTTTTGGTAATATTTGAAAATTTGGCATCAGAGCCCAACCCTAAATTATGGAATACCACGTACAGATTTGGAAAGCCTAAAGTATCCTCTTTCTATTCTATATAGTGACTATGCGAGCCAATCTCTGACATTTGTGTTATTTAGCAAAGTTTAGTATCATGATTTTCCATATATTCGATCGTTTTGGTAATGTTTGAAAATTTGGCATCAAAGCCCAACCATAAATTATGGAATAACAAGTACAGATTTGGAAAGCCTAAAGTATCCTCTTTCTATTCTATATAGTGACTATGCGAGCCAATCTCTGAGATTTGTGTTATTTAGCAAAGTTTAGTATCATGATTTTCCATATATTCGATCGTTTTGGTAATGTTTGAAAATTTGGCATCAAAGCCCAACCCTAAATTATGGAATAACAAGTACAGATTTGGAAAGCCTAAAGTATCCTCTTTCTATTCTATATAGTGACTATGCGAGCCAATCTCTGAGATTTGTGTTATTTAGCAAAGTTTAGTATCATGATTTTCCATATATTCGATCGTTTTGGTAATATTTGAAAATTTGGCATCAGAGCCCAACCCTAAATTATGGAATACCACGTACAGATTTGGAAAGCCTAAAGTATCCTCTTTCTATTCTATATAGTGACTATGCGAGCCAATCTCTGACATTTGTGTTATTTAGCATATGGTAGGATCTTGTTTCTCATATATTAATTTTTTCTAGAGTTACTCTATCAAACAATTGTACACTTGCGTAAAATATGTTAAAAAATTGTGTTAAATAAAATGTGTTAAAAAATGTGTTTAATAACTTGAATTACACTGTTAAACAAATGTACACTTGCGTAAAATGTGTTAAAAAAAAGTGTTTAAAACTTCACACAAGTTATGTCCTCTTATACCAGCCTCACATAATTTCTGCATTAATAAATTGTGGTCAACCATATCAAATGCTTTAGTTATGTCTATAAAAACACCTGTGACTAGTTGGCTATCGTTTATTCCTTGATAGACATTATTTAAAAAAGCCAACAAGGCAGCTTCAGTAGACATACCTTCTCTAAAACCAAATTGCGAATTATTAAAAAAAAAATTTGAATTTAAGAAATTTAGAATACGTGTTTTAACAGCTTTTTCAAAGATCTTAGAAAATACTGATAAAAGAGAAATTGGCCAATAATTAGAACATAATAATTTGTCTCCTTTTTTAAAAATTGGAATAACAACAGCCAATTTCAATTTGTCTGGAAAAATTCCCTTATCAATACTTAAATTAAAAATGTATGTTAAAACATCTACTATACAGAAAACAATATTTTTAATTAATACATTACTTAAGTTGTCAAAGCCACCACTATATTTATTTTTTAGCCCAGCAATTATTTTAAAAATTTCTGAAGCTTAGATAGGTGAAAAATAAAAACTATTAAGTTCAACTATTCTATCTGAGGAAATAAAATTGGTCCTGGTAAACCGCTCATTTAGTTGAGATGTTATAGAGGTAAAATAATCATTTAAGTTATTGGCTATCGTAACAGGATTATTTATTATATTTCCATCAAGAGCTCGAATTTCAGTTATAGTGCGGTTTGATTTTTTATTATTAATTAATTCATTCACTGTTTGCCATTGATGTTTCAAATTACATTTGTTAGTTTCAAACTTGTTGAGATAAAAAGCATTCTTGGTCTCTTCTATTATTCTACTCACAAATTTAGAGTACCTTTTAACATATATCTTAAAACGATCATTATTAGGATGTTTTCTTAGAGATTTCACAAGCTTATTTTTTTTATTAACGATTTTTAATACATTATCATTCATCCATGGTTTTAATTTTTTTTGCTTATTCACTTTGAAAGATGTTATAGTATTTAGTTGAATATAATGATTTAAAATAACAGAAAAATTGTTGAATGCCCTATTAGGATCTGATTGGCTATAGACGGTTGTCCAAGTTTCGTTTAGCAGCTGCGATTTTAAATTATCGAAATTTACCCTACTACATGTTAGGCTATCAGCTAATTTAGTTTTGACCAAATTCAGTCCACTACATTGGATTTTAAGTTTAATAAAAGAATGATCGGTAATTTGGGCATCTAAAACTTGTGCACTGCAATCAAGATTAATGTCAGGGCTGCTCCGGTAATAAATATGATCAATACATGAACCAGAATATCTTGTAGGTACGTTTATTAAAGAAACCAAACCCATAGAAGACATTAATAATTGATAATCATCACAAGATTAAGTAAATTTTCCAAATCATCTAAAAAAGAACTACTTAGTATGTACATCTTGTAACCTGTACGCACGAATTAAATTAAAACTTTC
Organism: Tipula helvola; assembly: GCA_963556165.1. Taxonomy (NCBI): domain Eukaryota; kingdom Metazoa; phylum Arthropoda; class Insecta; order Diptera; family Tipulidae; genus Tipula; species Tipula helvola. Next base: position 274,457,927 of record OY744481.1, read on the forward strand.
CTTTTCCACCAAAAAACTAACAGACAACACATCTGCACTTAAAAACGAGTGATTTACAAATTTACAATCGAGATTTAATTTTTTACATTTATAAATTATGACACCTCCCGATGCGTAACTGTCATTACAATTTGAGAACATATCATAATTTTCAATCAAATATAGATTTGCTTCACTAGAATTAATCCACACTTCTGTTAGAAAAATCAAATCCGAATTTTCTTTAGTTGATTCTAAATAAACTAATAAATTATTTAAGTTCTTTCTAACACTTCTTATATTTTGCATAACTATGGTAAGATTGAAATTATTCGAAACGATAGAGAAATTGTTGGTTCCATTACTATTATTATTATTAGTTGACGACGAAACACAGAAATTATTCAAGCCTTGTAAATTTCCACTAGTATCATAAGCCATTTTTATATAAAAAAATAATAACAGAAAAAATTTTTTTTGTATAAATTTACAAGGTCCTCAATTCCTTTTATAATTATTCTTCTGTCCCCGTCATTTTTTCGTACCATGATAACAGCATTACGGATCTAACAGTATTTGTAATTTTTTTCACGTTGTATCTCCCTCGTCTTTCGTAATAAATCTCGATTTTCTTTGGTCAAACTCTCATTTACATACATAGTGAAGTTTGTACATGTACTATTGTCCACCAATTTACTTGAAATGTTGTTTTTCAATTTTGCTTTTTGTTTCATTATTATCTTCCTTAATATAGCGGGATTCAAATTTCACAAATATTGACGAAGTGTTAACCGGGTTTTTATTAGCTTTAATGACAGGTTTACGACGAAAGCAATAATCAATATTTTCTTTTTTTAAAGGTAACTGCAGACCGTCATTAACAATTTTTTGAATCATTTCATAAATATCTTCATTGCTTGTAACGGGAACGTTCACGATTTCTATACAATTTTGAAGGGTTAACTGCTCATCAAATCGTTGTTTGTTTTTTAGAGCGGTTAATTCTAACCGCAGATTTCTATTTTCTACCTCCACATTATTTAAAGTTGTGAGTACATTCTCGAGCATATCAAGACGTTTATTCAATTTAGCCATCTGGTTTTCTGAAGTATGGATTACCTTGAGGAGCTCAGCATGTACCATTTCGATTGTTACATTAACTGGGGAATTTTGAACTGCAGATAACGGTGTTGAAGCATTTGAAACAATTTGCAGACAAAATTCACATTCCCACACCACACGATTTTTAGATAACTGGTCTATATCACTTTTAGACAAATTTACACAGCTCGCATGATAAACTCCTCTCGATAAATCACGCACACGATCTAACTTTTCATCACATTTAATGCACTTAGCCATTTTTAAATTTTTATCTTTCAATTTTTTTAACTAAATTACACGACAAACAAAAAAAATAAAAAAATTATTCTTATTTAATAATTACAAATTATTTATTTAATTAATTTTAACTTAATTTGATTTAATGATTGACTTATTGTATTAAATCTCAACACGTCTGTCCCCCACGACAAACAGAATGAGAATGATGAGAATAAAAATAAATAAAATAGAAAAACTATTTAACGAAATTGAATGGTAATTTGGGCTACACGAATTAAAAAAGGCTGAATTAAAAATGGTATTTTTCTGAATTAAAAATGGGCCTTTTTTTATTCATTTTGAAAATGAATTAAAAATGTGTTTAAAAATGAAGTTTAAAAAATGAATTTAAAATGGGCCTTTCTTAATTCATTTTGAAAATGAATCAAAAATGTGTCGAAACTGAAATAAAATGGGCCTTTTTTAATTCAGTTTGAAAATGAATTAAAAATGCGTTAAAAAATGAAATAAAATATGCATTTTTTATTTCATTTTGAAAAGGAATTAAGAAAAAATGAATTAAAAATGTGTTTAGAAAATAAAAGATAAAACAATTACAGCTATGTTATTAATAGTTATTAGATTCAATAGATAATGTATTCTCTGATAATGAGAACAATAGTGATAATAATATATTATCAGATAAGGAAAATTTTCACGAATTATTGAATGATAGCAGCGAAAATTGTCTTTTTGAATGGGTAGAAAAATATGAAATATTAAACGATCAAATGGATACCGAATTAACACAGTGTATAGAAGAAGTTGAGTTCAATAAATTTTATTTTTATGTATTTTCATTAATGAAAGCAATAATTACAAACATTTAAATAAAATTGGAAATATTTTATTTTATGAATTTTAATTTAAAATTATTAAAATTTAAAAAAGTTACACAAAAATTTATTTTGGTATTTTCATTAATGAAAATAAAATATTCACCCCTATTATGATTGTCGAGTGTCAATCGCATCGACAATAATAATAGGGCTGAATATATGTAACTATCATTATAATTTTGTATTTTTATTAATGAAAATAAAATAGTATATAGCCTTTAATTTTATTATTATTATTATTACTTGAGGGCCATGTGGGGGCTCAAGCCACCCCGCACTGCGACCTAAAAGATCTTTTGTGCATTAAGCCCTACTTAATTATCCGTCCAGTCAATATTCAAGCTCTTAATGAACCTGATAATACTGCCTAACGGTACGTGATACATACTATCTCGGCTCATTGCTCTCCCTCCTAGATGTTTTAATTATCCGTCCAGCCAATATTCAGGCCCTTAAAGAACCTGATAATACTGCCGACCGGTGTGTGATACATACTATCTGGGCTCATTGCTCTCCCTCCTAGATGTAATAACATTTACTTCTGCTAGAAAAGCGGTAGCATTGGGACTCAAGGACTTTGAGAGGGCAAACCCACTCCCGTGTATTCCTTCCCGTGCCTCGTCTACCGTTTTGATTTAACTCTTGCGAGTTGCTGGGAATAAAAAGTCGCCTGTAGGTCACCCAGGTTTACTACAGGAAGGCTAAATAAAACTGGAGGGTGCCTGATATCCAGAGTCCGCATATATAGACTGATTAACCTATCAGCCATTCATCCATCGGCATATGCTGTTCCACCTTAGATTAGGGATTTTTTGTCAAGGTTTTCTCCTTTAGCGTCGTACTTTAGCCTGTCACCAAAGGCCACATTCAGCCTATTGGTTACAGTTACCGGTGGTTGCCACGAGGAGGCAGTACGTACACCTGCGCCTATTGGAAGTTTACGGAGCCCCTTCCAATAGATGCCAAACCACCCAGCCTTTAATTAGTTATACTATTTTATTTTCATTAATGAAAATACCAAAAAAAATGTTTGTGTAACTTTTTGAAATTTTACAAATTTTAAATTAAAATTCAAAATAAAATATTACTGCTAATTTTATTTAAATTTTTGTAATTATTGTTTCATTAATGAAAATATATAAAAATAAAATTTATTAACCTGTATTCATGTACTGTACTTAAAAATGCTTTCATGACAAATAATATTTATTTTAACATTTTTCAAAAATGGAATAAAACAAAAGAAAAATGAAAAAAATATTTAGCAATAAAAAACAAAATTAATTGTTATTATAAATCACTTGATTTACTGTGGGAAAATTACTTGAATTACTGTTAGAATATAGTAGAAAATTTTGATTTTTACAAATACACTGAACCTAAGTATTTTTAATACATTTTGAAAATTATTTAAAAATGTGTTCAAAAATGAATTTAAAATGGGCCTTTTTTTATTCAGTTTGAAAATGAATTAAAAATGTGTTGAAAAATGAATTTAAAATGGGCCTTTTTTTATTCAGTTTGAAAATGAATTAAAAATGTGTTGAAAAATGAATTTAAAATGGGCCATTTTTTATTCATTTTGAAAATGAATTAAAAAAAAATGAAATAAAATTGTCTTTTTTTTGTTAAAGTTCCATTTTTAATTCATTTTTTCAATTTTCGATTTTTTGTCTAAAACAACATTTTTAATACAGATTTTATTTATTCAAAATGAATTAAAAATGGTTCCAATTCTTCATACTAAAATCACCATTTTTAATTCAGTTTTGATGTACATTTTTAATTCAGCCTTTTTTAATTCGTGTAGCCGGTAATTTGCTTTATGTAACTCTCTCTTAAACAAGTCCGACCGCGATCTAAGTGCTCCCTGAGGGGCGTAAATTCAAAACTTCTCAAGGAGTTCAGGACAAGCGATATTACGTCGAATTGCTAAAATTTGTAACTTTAACAACAATAAACGGTTAACGTATGGTCCACGAACAAAATTATGATTCGAGTTAGGCAAACGTCGCAGTGCATAAATTAGAAATTGTTTTGGATACTGTAAATTTTATCAGAATGAGTCTGATAGGACGGATTCCATATCACTGAAGCGGGAGCCCCACTTTATCCATCATTTCATAATCCACTGTTGTTAAAATCCATCTTTTTAGAAGAAAACCGCTTTTGAGCAAATCCATCATTGTCAAAATCCATCTTTCCTAAAATTCATACCTAATTTTGGCAAAATCCAATATTGCTAAAATCAATTATGTATTTACGAAATTCACCATTAAAAAATTCTTAAGATTCCTATGATATATATAAGATTCGTTTAAGTTCATAGAATTCAAAAATTCTGAAAATTCTAAATATTCTTGAGATTCCAACGATTGATAAAATTTATTTGAAACACAAGGTTTACAGGATTCGTAAGATCGATAAGACTCCCGAGATTCATAAAATTCACGAGATTCTTAAGATTCGTAAGACACACAAAATTCAGAAGATTCATAAAATTAAGCAAATTAATAAAATTAGTAAGTTCACTAGAATCAAACGACTTTAAAAATTCATAAGGTTCATAAGATTCATAAAATTCCTACTACGTTTCATAAGATTTTATTAAGTTCATACAATTCAAAAATTCATAAAATTGAAAATATTCTTGAGATTCCAAAGATTCATAAGATTTAGTTGATCCACAAGGTTCTTAGGATTCGTAAGATTAATGTGGTATATGATATTCATAAGTTCATAAGATTCGTAGGATGCACAAGATTCATAATAGTAGGATTCATAAGATTTATACGACTCAAAAGATTCATAAGATTTATTTGATTCATAAAATTAAATAAAATTAGTAAATTCACTTGGTTCAAATGACTCATAAGATCCATAAGGTTTGTAAGATTCATAAGATTTATTTGATTCATAAAATTAATGAAGTTAATAAAATTAGCAAATTCACTTGGTTCAAATGGCTCATAAGATTCATAAGATTTTTAAGATACATAGGACTTATAAGATTCGTTGGACTTACAAGATTCATAATAAGATTTGAAGATAAATAGGGTGCATAAGATTCGTAACTCACGATATTCATACGATTTATAAAATTCGTTTAAATTCATGGAATTCAAAAAATCGTAAGATTAATAAGATTCATAAGATTCTTCAAACTTATGAGATTCATAAGACCCATAAGGTTCATGAGATTCAAAATATTCATAAATAAGATCAACAAGATGCATTACATTCACAACCGAATCGGCAGTGATGGGTAATTTGGAAAATTTAGAATAATATTCTGAGAAATTCGTTCTAAATTCAGAAAGTTTTGTGAACCAATTCAGTATGTGACGCTAATGCCAATTTCTGTGAAAATTAGATAAAACACTGGATTATACGAAGTTCTAGAATATGGCTAATTATTTAACCGATTTTAGTCAAATTTGACATGCGCGATGGAAATGGGATTCTAAATTGATTTTTGGATAAAGTACTGAAATTTGGCCAACTAGGATGGAACATGGCTATTCCTTAATAGATTTTAGTGAAATTTGGCATACGAGATGGAAATGGGATTATAAAATAGATTTTTAGATAGTTCTGGAATATGGATAATTAGGATGTAACTTGGTTATTTCTTCACCGATTTTCGATCTGCCTCACAGTAGATAAACCTCAACAGCTACCTGGTTTACAGAAACTTCAACAGACTATAGTTTTTATGATATTGCCTGTTGAAATTTTTGTGAATCTGGCACCGGTTTAGGTTTGTAATATTGACTTATTTATTATACATCTGCTGACAAATTTAATCACAATCAAAGTAATATAAGAAAAAGTGGATGACAGCACGCGCAGCTTGAGTGAAACTTCTAATGGTATATGTTAGGTCCCAGGATTAGAAAAATCATTTTAAAATTTCATTTCCGTAATGCATGTCGAGTTTCATCATAATCAGTTAAATAATAGCCTAGTATTCTATCCTAACCGGCCATATTCCAGAACTTCATGAAATAATAATTGTAGGGTCCCATTTCGACCGCAAATGTCAAATTTCACTAAAATCGGTTCAAAAATACATAAGTTCAATGCTAATAGTATTCCGCAAATTCACTCCAAACTCATTTCAGGATCCCTTTTCTAAGATGCTTGTCAAATTGCATGTCCGTTTTTTCGGAAACCGGTTAATCTCCATACCCTACTTCACATATCCTCTAATTGAGCGAGGCCTTTCGTTAGTTAAGGGTTAATAATGCCAATCCATTTAGTCGCTGCTCGCCGATTATTGTTCTGTAGGTAATTCTTAAGGTTAAGAATCCTTCTAAGAGTCAGACAAATATTTTGTACTAATTTTGTTATTACAGGTTGAATGTTCAAAACCTACCTGACCGTCTTTTTAAACATTTTAATTAACTTCGCTTACTAAGTATCACAAACAAAAATTTAAGCAATAAAGAATCATGAATAGCTAAGTATGTATGTAGTAGAAATAGAATAAAGCTGAGATAGCAGAAAAAAAGCATAATTGAAAACCGAGATGCAGTACAATTTTATTCTTGAAACAAGAGATACAACTCTATCGAAATCGAATCAAAAGTGATGTTACAATATCCCACTCCAGATCTATAAAAAAACATGGCTAATATGGCTTTTATTTTAAGTGAAGAATCAAATATAAGTAACATGTACACTACAGGGTGCGTTTTATGTTCCAGGTCGATGTTTTTATTTTTATTAATAACTTTTAAATGAAATACAAATTTATAATTTATATTTTATTGATTCAATATATGGTCTTTAACATTATGTATGGAATATAATATCGGTCAAGTGGCCGCCTCTGGTCGTGGCATAAAGACGAGCTCTATTAAGCACATTTTTCATAACATTTTCGCAGACTACTGGTGTTGATTCAGCAATTTCATTTCGAATGTTGTCCTTAAGCATCGAGGATGTGGTTGGTTTATTGGTATACACCTTTTCTCTCAAGTATCCCAAAGGATGAAATCGGGAGGGGTTAAATCAGGGGATTATAAGACCAATCGATATCACCACTTTTTGAGTAGAACGAGCTGTGTGTGATGTGGGCACCGTCTTGTTGGAACCACATGCTCTGAAGGGCTAATTGATCTAATTTGGACAAAAGAAAGTTTTCCCCACATGTCCCAATAGCGTTACCAGTAACTGTTTCAGCATTGCCTCTAGCATATTGTGGCGTTAGATGTTCCATTTTCCATAATAAATTGTTATCGACCACTTTCTTCGACCACTGTCAAATGCTAACTGACTAATGTCATCCAAACGAAAATAGCGGCCATCTATTACCGATTTAAGTCCATGTATGTATCGATCAATTTTATTTGCTTCGAATTCATTCTTAATTATTTCTTGAAATCTATAAAAAATCCAACGAATCCATCGTTTTTATTACGTTTGCAAGCCGGGCTTGCAAAAGTAATAAAAACGATGGATTCGTTGGATTTTTTATGGATTTTGAAACAATGGATTTTGACTAGAAAGGATTTTGTGAATAATAGATTTTATTATAATGTATACGGAAAAAGGTTTATTTTGTCAAAAGTGATTATTGACCAAAGTGGATTTTGTCAAGGTGGATTTTAGAGAAATGGATTATGATGTAATGGATTTCGTGGGTAACCCCACTGAAGCATATTCTAGAACTGATCTAACATAAGTCACGTAAAGGGATTTTAACGTAAATGAGTCACAAAATTCTCTCCCATTACGCTTGATAAAACTCAATAAAGAGTATCCTTTACCTATTATATAATCTATATGCTTATTGAAAGACAGATTAGACGAGAAAACAACTCCTAGGTCACAAATATCAGAGACTCTACTGATCTGTGTATCTAACAAAACGTATGGGATCTCTGCACAAGACAGCCGTGACCTGCACAACGTCATAACTTTACATTTATTCGTATTCAAGGGCCACATATTCCTTACGGACCGGACCATTCACAAAAAACATCAAGTTCCTCTTGCATACGTGCAGAATCAAGAATCAACTATAGAATTAATATTCGCGTCGATTTTTAGGTCGTCGGCATACATAAGACATTTACAAAACTTGAAACACTGGACAACATCATTAATGAGTATCATACATAGAAGTGGTCCAAGGTGGCTGCCCTGTGGAACACCGAAAAGTATCTGCAAAAAGAAAGATCTAGCTGCTGAGATCCTTACGCATTGCCGTCGCCTAGTTAGATAGGACATCATCCATTTAATTGGAATAAAATCGGATCCAAAGTTATACAATTTTTTGAATTACAAGTTTGTGATCTAACTTATCGAAAGCTTTCGAAAAGTCTGTATAAATAACATCGACTTGTCCACGTGATGTAAGCTATCTTTATTGAATTTACTGTTGTTTTGATTTATTATCAGTGTGTTGTTGAACTGGTCGACTGGTACATTAATGGTGGCAGAAGCACACGGCGGGTGTTATGATAATACGTATGTAAACAATTGTTGATTTTTTTGGTTGTATCGAACGTTGTTGATGAATGCGAATTATATCACTGCGTGTTAGACGATGTGAAGAACCACCGGAGTTAAGTTTCTTGGACGGCTAGAGAACTCTCTTACCAAAACACCTGCTGGCCACAGACTGGGTTGAAGTAGCCGATGAAACAATGTAGGATCCACACCAATTTTGAAGGAAACATAATTGAGCCTAGTGACATCCTTATTAGCAGAAACCAGTAATCGATAATCAATAACATCTTCAGACACCTCCAATTTTTTAGTTAAAAACAAGCGCAAAGATTCATGAGTCGTAGTATTAGTGAACCTGGACGCGTCAATTAATTTTTTATCGAGAACATACTTTATTGGCTCAGTAACATCGACGTTACGTACAATGACACGGCAATAAGATCAAATAACGGGATTTTCGAAATGCCAAATCAAGAAAGCGAAAATAATGGAACAAAAATGAGAGGCCAAACAATGACAATACAAAGCGAATTAAATGGTCAGAGGAGGGAAACCATAATACGAACCTAAACCCGAATATGTCGAGCAAGAAACTTAAAGCTCCTAATTTGATTTCGGTGGCACAAAGTAAATTTAAATAAATTAAAACGCGTTCAAGTGGAGAATGTAAATTTAAAAGAAAAATTGAATAAAATGGAAGAATTTGTTAAAAGACTGGGTTATGACATAACTAGTGATGAAGTAGGGATGACATAGGAAAATAGATTTGCAGGAGTAATTGAGATCGAGGAGCATTCAGAAAGAGAAGACTAAGAGACACTAGACTAGAGAGGCACTAGACTCCGGATTCTTGAGATCGCGCACAAAGAAACTATTTAATTGCACAGCATATAAAATTACTGCTATTGCCACTAACACATCACTTCTTATCACAAAAATTAAAACTCGATAATCAATTTTATATTTTCATGTTTATTGAGAAGATACCGAGAACAACTGGCTCTTCTTATTTCTTTACAATTATTTTGTACATTCAGTGCATTAAAAATGTGTAAGTATCTGTGGTATGGTACCGTGCAATCAAGTTAACATAGCTATTAGGTACAATACATAAATATTTTTCATTATTTACTCTACACAATTACATTATATAATAATTATTTATAACTAGAAATAAACAAGTAATCTTTAATTCATACAATTACATTAAATATGTGCATCATAGTGTCGCGAGAGTTTGAACATAAAAAGATTTACAATGCGGCGTTAATTTTGGGACGCGACCGCCACATCACTCCCCCTCCAGCGAAGCGCGCAATTTAAAAGAAATTATTTTTGAAATGTTACTCGGCGACTGGAATCTGGTTTAACCCGACCTGAAAACGCGCTCAATATGCCATAGGCAGGCTTTAATCTATCGATCGATATAGACGAGTGTTTTCCTCCAATATCCACAACGAAATATTTACGCAATCTCCGAATCACTTTGAACGGACCATCATATGGGGGTCGTAATCCTGCCTTAACTTTATCAACCCTTATAAATACGTACTCTGATGTACTCAGTGACCTTGGTATGTATACAGCATGTTCTGATTGACGCGTGTCGTATGATTTTATATTACGCATCCTTTGTTTGACGATGTCAGAGAAGTTGCTTGGGTCAGTGGGAATTGGTGATTCTTCCTGAATGAGAAATTCTCCTGGTACAATCAAAGTCTGGCCATACACCATTTCGGCTGGTGTGCATTTAAGGCCCTTTTTCACGGTCGTACGAATTCCGAGCAAGACAAATGGTATTTCATCGCTCCAATTAATTGTGTTGCATCGAGCCATTAGTGATGCCTTAAGATCTCGGTGAAACCGTTCTACCATACCATTGGACTGAGGATGGTAGGCGGTAGTACGAATGCGATGTGATCCCAATAACTTTGTTAAATCCGTAAACAACTTCGACTCAAATTGTGAGCCTTGATCCGTGGTGATTTTCCTGGGACACCCAAAACGCGAAATATATTGTGAAACGAAAGTCTTTGCTACCGTCGATGCTGACATATCTGAAATCGGGTAAGCCTCGGGCCATCTCGTAAATCTATCAACGATTGTGAGCAAATAGGCGAATCCGTTGGATTGTGGCAGTGGTCCTACCAAATCCATATGGATGTGTTCAAATCGTGATGGTGGTATGTTAAAGATTCCTTGCTCTGATTTCGTATGCCTTGTAACTTTTGACTTTTGACAATGTAAACAAGCTCTGGCCCAATTGTTGCAATCTTTGTTTAAACTAGGCCAGAAATACCGAGCGGAAACCAGTTTTCGGGAAGCACGGATACCAGGGTGAGCCAATGAATGAAGCGTATCAAAAACAGATTTTCTTAAACTCTTCGGAACGAATGGTCGATTACGTCCTGTTGATGTTTCACACCATAAAGTAACCTCCGTGTCCGAAATTTTACACTTCTCTAATTTCACTGATGATTTTGGGTTTTTCAGTGTCCGATCCATCAAATGTTTCAATTCATCATCATTGTTTTGCTGTTCTATTAGAGCTCGTTCATCGAAAATTTCACTGTTCACAACATTCTCTTCTGGATAGCCAATTCGAGATAGACAATCCGCAACCACATTTTCTTTACCACTAATGTGTCTGATATCGCTGGTAAACTGTGCGACATAATCCAGGTGTCTAGCCTGTCTGGGACTTCGTTCGGTTTTTGAAGTAATGGCTCGCGTGAGCGGTTTGTGGTCTGTGTATATCACAAACTTTCTGCCCTCAATGAAATAGCGGAAGTGCTTCAAAGCTAGGTAAACTCCTAAAAGTTCTCTATCGAAAGCTGAGTACTTAGATTCCGCAGGTGAAATTTTCTTTGAGAAAAATGATATCGGTTCCCAGACTCCCTCATTTAACTGCTCCAACACTGCCCCGACGGCCCAACTTGATGCATCAGTGGTGATGCTGAGATCCGCATCATCCTTAGGATGAATTAAAATCGTAGATGTAGCTAGAGCTTGTTTGGCTTTATTGAAATACTGCTCGCATTCCTCTGGCCACGAGAACATGCGTGCTTTGTTCTTTAGCCTTAATACAGAAGCCAAGTGAGAATTTAATGGTGAGAGATATTCTGCGATGTTTCGTATGAACCTGCTATAATAGTTAATCATCCCAATGAATTGTAGTAACTGCCGAATCGAAGAGGGTGTAGGAAAATTGCCTCAATTCGATTGGCAGATGGTGAAATTCCATGTCTCGTTATCGTATGTCCCAAAAAATCGAGGCTCTCCACACCAAATACACATTTAGAGGCTTTGATATTAATTCCAAATTCCACCAGTCTATTGAAAAGAAGTCTCAGATGATGTTTGTGTTGTTCAACATTCTCACTTGCGACCAGAATGTCGTCTATATACACGAACACAAAGTTGAAACCCTGAACCACGGTATTCATGAAGCGTTGGAACGTTTGACTCGCATTTCTCAGGCCAAAAGGCATGCGAACAAACTCAAATAAACCGAAGGGCGTAGTTAGCGCGGTTTTGTGTATATCTTCTTCGGCGATTGGTATGTGATGGTAAGCTCTTATTAAATCTATTTTTGAGAATACCTGACAACCATTTAAAGCTAATGAAAAATTTTGGATATGGGGTATTGGATATCTGTCTGGTGTTGTGATGGCGTTTAACCGACGATAGTCGCCACAAGGCCGCCAATCCCCACTATCCTTTCTTGATACCATATGTAGCGGTGAAGACACGCTAGAGCTTGACGGACGACATATGCCAAGCTGTACCATATGATCAAATTCCAATTTGGCAGCTTTATGTCGAATGGAATCTAATCTCCTTGGATTGCAATACGGAAGCGGACCGCTTGTTTGGATATAATGAACAACACCATGTTTGACCGTAAGATTATAGTTCGGGGTTTCCACGAGGCTTGGAAACTCTTTTAGCAGAAAACTAAAATCGTTATCGATCACAAAGTGCAAAGGTGTTGGTGTGTTATCTTGAACTGAAAAAGTACTTATGTTTAACTTCGTTTTGGTATCAATAAGACGTTTGCCTTTCAAGTCAACAATAAGTCCGAACTTTGTAAGGAAATCTGCACCTAATATCGGCTTGGTGACGGAGGCTAAAATAAACGGATGAATGAAACAACGTCTTAACCCTAAGTCGATTTCTAGTAGCTTTGTACCAAATGTGTCTATACATGTTCCATTTGCAGCGGATAAATGAAAATCCGAAGTTTTGCAACCATGATTGAATTTCGTTTGCGGAACAACCGATATATCAGCCCCCGTATCAACCAAAAATACTAATTTATTTTTAAAATCTTTTACGAAAAGGCGATGTGTTGCACCAGTGGGATATCCTGCTGCATTAGCAGCAGGGCTAGTTAGTTTTTTTGTTTTGTTGATTTGTTACTTTCTGAGGTTGCTTGATCCTCAAAATTACAAGGTAACTCGCATTTGTGTGCTTTAATTCCATACTTAAAGTGATACCAACAAAGAGGATGTTTGTCCACATTCCGTTTCCTGCGGCTTGAACTTCTACTCCTTGCTTGACGAAAAGGACTTTGCGATCGATTGAAATTTTGGCGACGATGTGCTACAAAATCACTTTGAAGCTTGTGCATCATCTCTTTCAATTCCGAAATTTCTTTTTCAAGCCGATTATTTCGTTCGTTTCCTGATATGGAATTATTTGATAGATTGTTGGCGTAAGCAGAAGTGGAAGGAGCATTTATCGAGTTGACAAATATACCTGGGGTAGATGCCTCATAAATCTTATCAGCTATCTCCAATAGCTCGGTTGTCGGTTTACTAGATTGAGAAATCAAAGCGATATTCACGACACGGGGTAACCTCCTAAGCCATAACTTCTTAATTAGATCTTCGCCAAAAGTACCAGTTGAACCTGCTAGTTGGTTCAAATGTCTGTAAAATTCAGATGGTTTCCTGTCACCCATCTCAGTATTGGAAAGTAATTCCTCTATACGCCGTTCCTCACTAAGTGAATGCCGTTCAATTAATTTCTTCTTTAGTTTTGCATAAATATTTAACTGTGGGGGGTTCTCAATAAAATCCAAAACAGAATCGATTGCCGTTTGAGGTAATGCAGCTAAAACATAGTGATATTTAACATTGTCTGATGTAACACGTGCGAGTGTAAATTGAGCTTCAGCCTGAATAAACCAGGTTCCAGGCGAGTTAGACCAAAACGGTGGCAATTTCACAGCCATCGCGGCTACTTCGCTTTTGGACGGCTCTGTATCTTTGCTCTCGTCATCAGACATGGTTAGATTTGTACAAAACAAATAAAAAAAAAAAATAAATGATACGGACTATGTGCACATACTTTTACACTATAACAATATAATTATAATCGAAAATATCACGATTTTTCAACACAACTCGAGAGAAAAACCAAAATAAATAAATCTAAAAACTAAACTTAATACGTATACTCACAAATTTTAAACGGTTTAATCCATACCACATCAAAAAATAATTATTGTTGTTTTATTGTTACGTTGATCACAATGCTGGACACGAACGGTTGAGTCGCTTGTTGGAAGTAATGTTACTCGTCTTGATTTCAGCATGGAGTGTGTCCTTGAACTGACATCCAAAATCAGCGTTATTGATGTTTCATCAATTATCAAAATGTTGCTTGAACGAAGTTGCTCAATAAAAATGTATTTATTCTGCTAATTAACCTCCAACCAGTAATATAATGTTGTAATAAACAGGCTAGTATATTCCAAATTGTTTATACGGTGGTAAACACAATTCCCAATGACTGATGGTATCCCGTTTAACTGAACTGTGAAGCGGTGTATGTCTTAACAGTTATTTGCGGCCATAAAAAAAAAATGTTTAAGGAAAATACGTGAGACACTTCAAGTAAAAAGTTTATTCGATTGGAACGATCATTACCTGTTACCTGGCACGTGAACAATTAATTCACGCCCCAGGTTTCCTATGAAAACGGCTTGTTAATCAATCAAATGCACCAATTGCGATGTGAAATGAAATTTATTATACAAATCTTTTCGTTTAATCGGAATAAATTGCGTTCTCGGCTGTATAGAAATGATGTTGTAGATCTCAATAAACAAAATGCCGGCTTTATACCAATTTAGTATGAATTTTCTATTGCAGGTAAATGAAAATTCCTGGCTCGGGGTCACCACTTGTCGGCACTAGACTCCGGATTCTTGAGATCGCGCACAAAGAAACTATTTAATTGCACAGCATATAAAATTACTGCTATTGCCACTAACACATCACTTCTTATCACAAAAATTAAAACTCGGTAATCAATTTTATATTTTCATGTTTATTGAGAAGATACCGAGAACAACTGGCTCTTCTTATTTCTTTACAATTATTTTGTACATTCAGTGCATTAAAAATGTGTAAGTATCTGTGGTATGGTACCGTGCAATCAAGTTAACATAGCTATTAGGTACAATACATAAATATTTTTCATTATTTACTCTACACAATTACATTATATAATAATTATTTATAACTAGAAATAAACAAGTAATCTTTAATTCATACAATTACATTAAATATGTGCATCATAGTGTCGCGAGAGTTTGAACATAAAAAGATTTACAATGCGGCGTTAATTTTGGGACGCGACCGCCACAAAGACATACCAGATCAGTAATGAAACAGAATGCCCAGAAATATCTAAACAAAAAACAAGTAACAAAGTGTTCACTAAATTGAATGGAGTACAAAACACGGATCCTAAAGAAATACAATCATCATCAGTTAATAAAAAATTAAACAAACCACCTCTAATACACATACACAATCAAGCGGTTAAAAAAACATTGCAAACGGTCAAAGATTTACAAATAAAAGATTTCAAATATTACGAGTAAACAATGAAAAACATTCAGTTAGAATAGAAAATATGGAAGAATTTAATAAATTAAAAGAGCAGCTAAAACAGACAAAAACAA
This sequence comes from Tipula helvola, assembly GCA_963556165.1. Classification (NCBI taxonomy): domain Eukaryota; kingdom Metazoa; phylum Arthropoda; class Insecta; order Diptera; family Tipulidae; genus Tipula; species Tipula helvola. Next base: position 274,473,566 of record OY744481.1, read on the forward strand.
ACTTTTTCACATACATACCAAAAGGCGATGAAACCGAAATCGTTTGTTCTCAAATAGATATTGAGACATACAGTGAAAGCAAAATTTTAAAAGTTCCTCAACTAGTGACACGAAAATCTAATAAAGCTAATCGTGAATTACCCTTATATATAGTTCAAGTTGAACCTGAAACCAATATGTCGAAACTATTCATCATAAAAGTTTTAAATTATCAGCGAATATCTTGGAAACTACTCAAAATGGGGACAATATCATGCAATGCTAAAAATGTCAAAGGTTTGGTCACGCAGCAACTAACTGAAATCTAAAGTATAGGTTTGTGAAATGTGCCGTGGAACATGGCCTATAGGGGAATGTGCTATACAAACATCATGATGCTCAATGAAACAAAACTCAATTATAAACATAATTTAGAATTGCAAAATTATAAGGTTGTCGATCGACCTGGAGCAAAACAAGGAAGAGGGACTGAGAAGGACCTACATACACTCCTTTGGGAAGTTACTTGGCCATCGCGATAATTGACGAGCGTTTAAATATCAAAACAAATCAATACGAAGAAATTCCTTCTCATTCTTATGATAGCGATCACAAAGCTATAGAAGTTGTAATAACAGCGATGAAAACTAATGAAGCCGGTAGTGAAAATCTAAGCAAGGGGTAGAATACCAGGGCCTGAAGCATACCTCTTCCTTGATAAAAAAGGATACATAAAAGACAAAATAATATCCCAGTAATATACCATATTCAAAGAAGAGCAACCGAAAAAAGTTTCCGGGAAGAAAACTTTATAAATTTTAATGAGAATGTAGGTTATAGCACAGCGTTTCGAAAAATTGAGGATTATAAACTCACCAAGAAAAATATTGATGGATACGACAATCTAATCAAAATAATTAGATACATTTGTTTAAAAAAACAACTTAGAGTTATGTAGGTAAAGGTTAGAATAGATTTTAGTTTGAATTCAAATATAAGAAATCGATTAATGGCATTTTTGAGTAAGCTAATTTTTGTGCCAAAAATAAAGTCTTTAAACTCAGTCCAGATAGTTCTGATTATAATAACAGAGAACATAAACCAAGAGAAAAATTATTAATTATTATACCACTTGAGAAGCAAAATAGGTCAGAAGTAGACACAAAGTTAAATAGATCTTCTGAATTTTTGTAATATTCTTATACCATCAACATTATTGTAATATATTAAGAGCCTAAACAATTTGAACAGGGAATTGCAGATCCTCATATTTGAAAGGCACATTGATCGATATCAAAAGTATTCGTGAATGAAAAATATCATATTTGTTAGAGTATCCTATCAGAATTGTTGCTTCTATTACATTTGAAGTGAGGTTCTTCACACATAGTCGTAACAAAATTTTAGGGGACCAATATCTTGTTTATTCTTAGGCGCTAAGACGGCAAACTTACAAAGCCAAGCATGGTCTCTGAAACGGTGAAAAATCTTCAGAAAAGGCCTGGAAATGGCCCTCCTGGAAATGGGTTGCAGTAACTTCAAAATATTTTTTTCTCGGTTGATACCATTGGCTGTTCTCTCTTTACTATCAGTTGTTCTTTAGAGGCAAGTGAGCGGTTAAAGTCACAATCAAGGGTAGTGATATAGACAGTTGATAGAAGACGAATAAATGATGCCACCTTTATATCAGTTTAAATAACGTCAGTTGGCTAGATAATCCGTAACAGTACATTTTTGATTAATCTAAACATATTAACCATGCAATTTTAAATCTGTGTTACTCGAGAAAAGAGAATCTCAATTTTATTGGCATTTTAAACGCATGCCTCCCTCTAACCCCTACTCGTAGATTTCTTGTTATTTTACCATAATCAAACGATGTAATTCCAAAAAAAATACAATTATCGATTTAAAAAGACAAAACGTTATTAATAACTATAAATCACCTCTTCGCATAAAAATTGTTTTTGGGGAGAAAAGAAAATTGGTATTTCCTAAATCGGAAAATTTATTTCCTTTATATTAAATTCGAATTGTGTCCGATTTCTTTTTATGTCACAAACATATCAATCTTATTAATTTATTTTGTTCCAATCGACAATGGTCCAAAATATTTCGCCATCTATCTCCACGCACATAATCCAAATATCCAAATCATTACTTATCGCTTGATCTAATATATAAATAAATATTTATACCACCCTCCCCTCCCCCCACATTTGACTGTATAAAATAGAAAAGATTAAATTTACATTTTGCTCTCGACTTAAAAAAAACCTGAAATTGTATTCTAATCATTCTGGAAAATTGTGAAAAATCATAAAAATTTGTGAATCTATTTACACGTTAAGCTCCCGCATACACCCACATCGATTGTGTCCCTTTCTTGTGTGCGCTTATCAACAAATTGACAAGTTGAAATAAATGTTTTTCCGAAATATTATTGCGAAAATGGGAAATTGATAAAGAAAATTTGGATTTCTTTTGAAATACAAATTTTTTTTTTTGTGTATTTGTGTTTATGTTTGTGGGTTTAGTGTTTGTTTTTTGTTTGTGTGTGTTAATGCTAGGTATATTGATTTGAAGAAGATATTCCCAATATTAAGGATGGTGTGGCGTTGATGAGAAGAAGAAAAAGAAATAGAATTAAATATAGTAATAATATCGAAACACAGATTCTAACTAGATTTTTGAGTAGATTTATGTATCTTTGGGTTACAAGCTTAATTTTTATGTTCTGCTAGTTTCATGAGTATGTATGAGTATAAAAAGAGATTACAATGTTTTCGATATGTTGTTAAATTTTGTGGTATAATGATTCGCCCTTCACTTTCGATTATGCCTTGAATATACATTTTATTGTTCGAGTTTTCGCCGCGAATAGAAGTGACAGCAGTGGATAAAACGTCAGAACGTCATGTACAGAAGTGGATAGAACGTCAGTTAATGTCACGCTGAAATGCCCCAACATAATGCGGTTCTGCAATGATTGTAGAGACCTGATTAAGAACAAAATTTTATTAAAAATGTTTGCACCAAACGCTAACTGGGGCATTCCCAATCATACGTAAATTAATATTGCGCAGCAGGATATGGTGAAATGCTTGCAGAAGGAGATTGATACCTACAAGGAGAATATTAGCTTAATATAAAAAAAAATTGAAATTGCTACATACTACTTTGTTGGCAAAGTGAAAGTGGTTAATGACCTTTGCGGCATTCCGACTCCCGTAGAATAAACGACTAAGCCCCAAATATTGATAACATTTGCCTTAGCAGTCCCCCGAATGATGGGAGAATATCCGAAGCTAATAATACCCAGTCTAAGATAAGGATCAGTACGATCTTCTAATATCTTATACCAGATATTATTACCAAAACTGTATCACATAAATGTTGGCTTCATTTATCCAGACTGGATCCTTAAACAACCGAGGATGATGTTTTAGCTCTGGCTAATAAGTGAGTGGGAACAAGCTTCTACCATGTTGATAAATTAATTCCCAAACCGAAAAAAATTCAGGGTCTGGAATACTTTAAGAATCAAAATGTTCGGAGAGCAGGTGCCTCAAACGTCAAATTTCGCAACCCAACTGCGTAGACATCAAAACTCTCAGAGTTTAAAGGTTGTTGTTAAATAAGAGGATGATTCGGCCCATTTGCTCAATACAAACTACAATATCCTCTATTTATTAACATAATGCATACACATCCAGTATTCGAGAGAAAACTAAATTGTTTCTGTTGGGCGTCCTCCACAACGACTATGATGTCATAGTTATGTGTGAAACATGGCTTACAAAAAATTTTAACTCTCAAGAATGTTTCCATCAGATTACGTGGTTTATACAAAAGGCAGACATGAATCTGATACCAGCCTTAAAGGAGGAGGTGTGTTAATCGCGGTGAAAAATCCACTTTCGAGTGAGGTTACAGCGTGTCATCCGGTGTACGACATTATAGCTGTAGGTATTAAAGACGGCAATTCTTTTATCTTTGTGGTCGCTGTTTATGTGCTCTGTGGATCAACTTTAGAAGTTTATCTAGAATTTATTGATTTTTTCAAAACTGTAATGTTGATGTTGTTCTCGCGCCCTCTTCTAAAGATCAAAAAACATTGGCATCAGTGATTACTTTGCTAGTATAGCAACCAAGCAATTGAACCAGATAAGCAGCAGTCGAGGAAATCTATTGGATTTGGTGTTTTCATCTGATGTTATGTATTCGGATATTTCTTCTTGCCCTTAATAATTCTTTTCATTTTGATTTTAGGCATGCTGTATATATTTTTTAAACGAATTTCTTGTCAACTCTGATTGAGAGTTTCTTAGGCGTGGGAAAAACTTGAACGAATCCGTTTTGTTGTTCTACTTCTCAAAGCTGGTGTTGAAAGGTATGCCCCTTTAATTTAAAATGAACAAACAACAAACTTGGAAAAACAGCGTATATAGGCTACATGGTGCTGAGTTTTGTTCTAGATTCGATGCAGCTCGAAAAGAGTTTAACATTTTAAATTGGTTCCTATTATAATAACTACATTTTGCAGATTGAAGTTGATTTCACGTCCAATCATAGAAAATTCTAGAATTTCTTAAATGGTAAAAGGAAAGCAGTTGGGTTTCCTTCACCGATGATTTATCAGAATTTATAACCGATTCAGCCCCCTGATATCTGCATTCTGTTCGCCAAATATTTTGAGTCCGTGCACGAACCATCTGCGAAGTCATTTCGATTACATAACACGTCTCCACTTGCTTGTAATCGTACTGATTATAATTTATTAAAATTCACTGAAATGGAGGTTTATGACTGCTTGTCTCTTCTTGATGTAAATATAAGGGGACTGGTCGTGATAGCATTTCATCTATCCTCATTAAAAATTGTGCAGAAAGTTTAGCTCGCTTTTACATCTTTAATGAAAGTCTTCGGACTAACAATTATCGAGGAATTGCTATTCTTTCTGTCATTCCCAAACTTTTTGAGGCAATGGTGCAGAGATTTTTGTTTTTCCATTTGAATCTCTTATTTTGCTTGCACAACATTGGTTTTGCCCGGGAAGATCTACTATTACCGCAATGTGGCCGCGTTCTGTGGACATTTATATAGCTGGATCGAGGACCGGAAACAAGTAGATGTAGTTTACACTACAAAATATTTTGATAAAATTGATCATTCGATTCTTATCTATATGCTAGAGAAACTAAATTGTGAGTTCATCCCTATCAAATGGTTGCAATCTTATCTTTTTGGTCACAATACGTTAAGATTAATGATTCGGCTTCTCACTTATTTCGTGTAACTTCTTGAGTACCGCAAAGTAGTTACATTGGCCCATTTCTGTTCTATTTATTTATTAATGATGTTGAGGAGTGTTTTGAATTTTCACATTGTCTTCTTTACGTAGATTATATGAAAATATTCGCTCCGATTTCTTCAATTTCTGATTCTATAAAGTTACAAAGTGATTTGAATACATTTTGCAGTTGGTCATTTAACAACAAATTGTTGTTGAATGTGGCCAAATGTAAGATTATCTTTTTGTTAGAAAGCGATCACTTATTCTTCAGCAGTATTTCATTTATAATATGGCGGTTGAAAGAGTTGAGTGAGAAAGGTATGTGTCTTTAGGATCGCTCTGTGAACCGTTTGAACTGTAGATAGTAGCACCTTTGAATTATATAAGAAAAACAGTAGCCTTTTTCTTTGTTTTTCCTTTTTATTAAACTAGAGTTACTCGACCCGTGCATATCTTATTATTGTACCTTTTTAATATTATAATTAATATAATTAATAAACTGAAGTTTAACCGAATTAATAACAAATCTATTAATATTTTTATCAGGTTATGGGCCCAGAGCGCCATAGTCGAGTAACTAAATAAAATTAAGGGGGCTACTTCTAAAATTAACTTACCCCTTATCTTTTTTACTCATTTTCTCATGCGGTAAGTTAAATTTTGAACTAAAGGTAAATTTTTTTAATTAATTATTTTAAAGGAATTATATCGCACAAATAAACATTTTGGGTGACAAAAATAATTAACTGGCAACAAATTTATAAATAAATAAATTAAAAATTAAAAAATTGCAACTAGTTTTAAAATATTCTGGAAAATGGAGATCCCTAATTTAACTTAGAATTGTAGAGGCTAACGGCTTCGATAACTCTCACGGGCACGCGGGAGGTCGCTTCGCTCCCCCCCCGCTAGCCTTCCGAGGGGCTTTAGATTTGAACTTCGAGGGACGTAGGAGCCGGGATAAGCAAACATGTCGCACTGGGTGCCGCATGTAGGAGCGGATTATATAGAATCTATTAATGATACTGCAATATTATATATCGATCCCCCATCAAATATTAAATAATTTGTATCGATTAAATTTAATTTTTTGTCACGAATTTTTTTTTTTTTACTACTAAAAATAATTTTTTTCTGTTCCAAAATATTATATTTGTCGCCAATTTATTATTTTTGATGTTAATGTTTGTTGCCAAAAAATGTTTCTTGTATGCCCGTTTAAATTGTCCCAATTAAAATGAATAACACTAAATATAGGTATATGGCACGATAAACTGATACGTTTCAAAATCGTCTTTTTCTGCGCAGCTCCGTATGACGTGATAAAAACAAAACAAAATAAAGGAATTTGTACAAAAACAAAAACTAAAAAACAAATTAAATAAAAGAGAACAAAGTTACACGTAAACAATTGTTTTCAATTTTCTTTTTGTTTTTTGCTTTTATTTTTTTTATTCATAAAAAAAATACAACATTATTATGTTACAATGTTTCTTTCTTTAGTAAGTTAATTTTTGAAGTATGTAGCCCCAAATTAAGAAATAAATAATCAAACTGTGTAATATAATGAGTTCGTCAAATTTTTCGGTGGTCGCGCCATTATCGTCAGGTGCAAATTTCATTAATTGGAAATTCAGAATTATGTCTCAAATGGAGAAAAGCGAAATTGCAGAAGTATTTACTGATCCAGTGCCAATTGGTGAAAATAAGAAAACATATTTGTTGAAAGATGCAAAAGCTAAAGCTTTGATTTTTCGATATGTATCCGATAAGCATCTGGACTTAATTAAAGACTCAACAACGGCGAAAGGTATGCTAGATGCTTTAGAGCAAGTTTTTGCCAGAACAAGCACTTTTTCAAAATTAAGTCATTGGAGAAAACTCGTAAATTTGAAATGTGATAAAAACAGTAGCCTGGAAGATCATTTTCTTATTTTTGATACGTTGGTGCGTGATCTCGAGACTCTTGGGTCAAAACTCGATGATTCTGATAAAATCTGTCATCTTATATTAACATTACCCTCAGAATATGATACTGTTGTAACAGCAATTGAAACAATCGAAAATGTCAAAATGGAATTTGTGAAATCACGATTGCTAGATGAAGAAATAAAAATACATGGGAAGTTATTGAAATGTGAAAAAGATGATGTCTCATTTGGAGCAGGCACAAAAACATTAAGTACGTCAGGTTGTTACGAGTGTGGAAATAAATTTCACATACGGTACAATTGCCCTAAGCTGAGCAAAAATAGAGGCAGAGGTGGTAATAGTTTTAGAAGACCACAAAACTCGATCCTAGGTCAGAAAGAGGTGTGATGGTAGGATATTGTGGAGGAGGTTACAAAATTTGGTTTCCTTCTACCGACAGATTAATTAAACCGAGACATCTAACTTTTGATGAAACATTTATGGAATGCAGAGAAGATTTGAATAAATATTCGTTGCCTAGTGAAGTATGTCAAGAACCAGAAATTGAGAACAACAATCATAATACCAAAATTGACGAGACTATTGAACAGTCAACTAAAATGCAGAATGTTCTTATAGAAAAGCCAACAGCTGAAAAGCAAACAACTTCTTCGGGTAGGGTAATAAAGAAACCAGCTTATTTAAATGATTTTGAGTTGTTTACTGCTTATTGTTTACTAACTGCCGATGAAAATGTGCCTGAAAATTTTAAGCAAGCTCAGGAGTCCGATGAATGGAAAGAGGCAATACAAAGCGAGTTAAATTCCCTCGAAAAACAACAAACTTGGAAAGATTGTGACCTACCTAAAGATGCTAAAGCTATAGATACGAAATGGGTTTTTAAAGTGAAAGAAAATGGAGAGAAGAAGGCTCGTTTGGTTGCGATAGGATCTCAAGAGCCAGAAAAGGATAATGTTTTCTGTATTCTCCTGTTTGTAGAATACCTACGGTACGTCTTTTATTTTCTGTTGCACTACAGAATAATTGGCCGTTGAGACAAATCGATGTGCCTACAGCTTTTTTAAATGGATATGCGGACAGTGATATATATATTAAAAAACCAGAAGGTTTAAGTTGCACCGAGGAAACACTAAAATTAGTAAGGTCTTTATATGGATTGAGATCATCACCCAAATGTTGGAATACTCGATTTAGTGAAGTAATGGAAAAGTTAAGTTTTTATCGTTCTCCTTATGATTTTTGTTTGTACATAGCAGATGGAGTATATTTAATTTTATTTGTGGACGATGCAATCATTACGGGACAAGTGGAGAAAATTGAATTTCTGTTGAAAGCTCTTAAGAAAGAATTTAACATAAAAGATCTGGGTGAAGTATCACGATTTCTGGGTATGGAAGTAAAAAGAACACAGAATGAATTGCATATTTCTCAAACAAAAATTATAAATCGTTTGCTAGCAGAATTTGAAATGAATCAGTGTAGATCAACATACACTCCTATGGAAGTAAATTTCCAAATCACAGAAGGGGAGAAAATCGAGGTACCGTATCGTCGTTTGGTTTGTTCTCTGATGTATCTGGCTGTAACAACAAGGCCAGACCTAAGTTATTCGGTGTCTTTCTTAAGCAGATACCTAGATAAGCCAACAATAGATTGTTGGACAGCTGCAAGAAGAGTGACTCGTTACTTAAGTTGCACCAAAAGTTTGGGGCTAAAGTATAAAAGGAGTTTCATGAACTCTAAACCTGAACTTATATCGTATTCAGATGCTGATTGGGTGGGTGACAGAGAGAGCAGAAAAAGTGTGAGTGGTTTCGTGTGTCTTCATGCAAGCAATCCAGTTGCCTGGCACTCCAAGAAGCAAGGGTGTGTGGCATTATCATCAATGGAAGCTGAGTACATTGCTGCAGCTTCAACAGCACAAGAAGTAGTAAATTTGAAGGGTGTTTTGTCAGAGCTTAATAAGTCTTGTGCTGCAGGTACTCATTATAGCAATGGTGAATACTCGGAAGTATCCAACAATAAAACCAGTTGTATGCTAAAAGTAGATAACTTGAGTGCAATTTCTTTGATGAAAACATTTTCAAATACAAAGAGAGGAAAGCATATTGAAATTAAGTACCATTTCATTAAAGATCTTTGCAATAAAAATATAATTAGTATAGAATATGTTTGGACAGAAGAAAATTTGGCTGACTTCTTCACGAAGCCATTATGCAAAGAGAAATTTATCAAGTTTCGAGATGTTCTCCTATATGATCAAGTTAGTTAATTAGAGATGTGAGCCTTGTCGATTCGACGTGCATTTTTTTTTAGGTAGAATATATATATAAAAGAATGAACGTTGAATCGAGGGGGAGTGAGAAAGGTATGTGTATTTAGGGTCGCTCTGTGAACCATTTGAACTGTAGATAGTAGCACCTTTGAATTATATAAGAAAAACAGTAGCCTTTTTCTTTTTCTTTGTTTTTCCTTTTTACTAAACTAGAGTTACTCGACCCGTGCATATCTTATTATTGCACCTTTTTAATATTATAATTAAATTAATAAACTGAAGTTTAACCGAATTAATAACAAATCTATTAATATTTTTATCATTGAGTTCATGTCTGACTTGGGTATAATTTTCTTTTCTGATCTTTCCTTTACAAAACTTACTGATTCTATTATTGCTAAGCGTAGTTGTTTTTCTTTATATGTGTCCTTTGTTCGGTATATTCTTGAATTCGCTTCTCAGATGTGGTCACCATTTTGATTCTGACTAATTTTTAAATGGGACTAGCATCATTGGATTCAGCGAAATTCGAATTAGGTTTACCTCCTGGGTGCCCAGCTTGTCACTTTCTCCAACTAACAAAGTGATTAATATTTTTGTATTGCATTGTAATTTCTTAATTACAGATTGTACCTTACTTTAGGTTAATTAAATAATTAAAAATTGTTGTGTTACAAAAAGGAATTTATAAAGGAAATTTAAATTTCAAATAAACAAAATCGTCGTCTTTTATAAAAAAAAACGCAATTAGGTGGCAGAATAAAATATACTTGTGTTCCTGTGTCCACCCAATTGTACCAAGCCCTATTACTAAATGAAACATTAGCATTTCAATTTGCTATTATAACAACTAATCATTCTTAATTTATACAAGAACTCTCTATCAGTCGAGTTTCATACATCCCATAATCGATGATTGCCTTTTAGATTACCTAAGGCAGTCGGGCTCAAACTCTAGAGAATTAGAACAGGTTTTTTGGCTAAAGGTTCTTTTTTGGCGAAATCTAGAAAAATCATTTTCTATGCCGAGATACATGGACTTTGAGCTTTCGCGACACAGATGAAATATTTTAATTGACCCGTCAAGCAGTTGCAGAAAAAGAGTAAGGCACAACGTAATATTTGCCCTTTATGATTATGCATTAATTTTAACGGCAAATGGTTGCAAACAATTTGGATTCGCCAATATCGGGGGAGTTATCTGTGCTGATTTTAACCTTCAGAAAGGCGTGGCTTAGGCCCCGTTTCAAGACCATTAATTCCTTTTTTAAGTGCTGTTTGAGGTGATTCCTCATGGTAGAAAAATATTTTCAAAGATGAGAGGTTTGTAGTGATGATATTTTTTCTGCAAAATTTTAGTAAGGCTTCTTCTCCAACTTTGTCAAGCTTTTATTGCTATTCGATGCTGTTGATTAGTACTCGGGTTTACCATGTTTACTGAAAGAAAAAAAAGGGATACCATCGTATTCCCGAAAATTAAAATCCAAAAAAAAATTCCCCCTAAAAAATACAAAATAAAATACCCCCAAATTAAAACAGAAGAGACACGATTCAATTTTTGTTAACTACAATATGAAAAGAAAAGTAGGTCATCCTTGCGTACTTTTTAAATCACTCGGTTTAATATATACACCGTTGCGTTCCAAATACGAATAATCCAATTCGGCCTTATTCGCCTTTTTATACACTCAAACCAACGTTTCTAGAATTATCACGCTTTGCATCCAGTAAGACAAGTCTAGTAAAATGTAGAACAGTTTTAGCATGGAGCATTTCCATTTTAGTACAATTAACTAGGTAGTCTAACGTAAGTATCACTACTGGTAGATGCTTTATTCTGTTATCTATATATATAAAAATGGTGTAAAAAATGTATGTGCGCACATCAGTTGAGAACGGCTGAACCGATTTGGCTCAATCTTTTTCTATTATGTTTGAAATTGCCAGGAGATGGTTCTTACGAAAGAAAATTTTGGGAAAATCCTTCGGAAAAGTCGGAAAATTCGGAAAATCGAAAAATTATGTTTTTGTATAGGATTTGTCACGTAGCCAACCAGATGGTAAAAACCAGATGTTTTGTAGAAGAGAAAAATTGGAAAATCTGAGTGGAAAACTCGGAAACTTCCGGAAAAACCCGAAGAAAATTGATTTTTTTTTTCAATGAAATTTTGAATTTTTTGTATGTTTTGATGACCGATTGGGCTTAATCTTTTTTTATTGTGTTTGAAATTGCCAGGAGATGGTTCTTACAAAAGAAAATTTTTGGAAAATCCTTCGGAAAAGTCGGAAAATCGAAAAATTATGTTTTTGTACGGGATTTGGCGCGTATCCAAACCAGATGGTCTTTTAGAAGAGAAAAATTGGAAAATCTGAGTGGAAAACACGGAAACTTCCGGAAAAAACCCGAAGAAAATTGAATTTTTTTTTCAATGAAATTTTGAATATTTTGTATGTTTTGATGACCGATTAGGCTTAATCTTTTTTAATTGTATTTGAAATTGCCAGGAGATGGTTCTTACAAAAGAAAATTTTTGGAAAATTCTTTGGAAAAGTCGGAAAATTCGGCAAATCAAAAAATTATGTTTTTGTTCGAGATTTGGCGCGCAACCAAACAGATTGTCTTTTAGAAGAGAAAAATTGGGAAAACGAAGTGGAAAACTCGGAAACTTCCGGAAAAACCCGAAGAAAATTGAATTTTTTTTCAATGAATTTTTGAATATTTTGTATGTTGTGATGACGGATTAGGCTCAATTAGGCTCAATCTTTTTCTATTGTGTTTGAAATTGCCAGGAGATGGTTCTTACGAAAGAAAATTTTGGGAAAAGCCTTCGGAAAAGTCGGACTGTCGCGTGTTCGAGAATTGGCAAACCATCATCGTTGTTCATTATTTATGCGCCGGAGAACAGAACTAGAAATATTGTTTACCACAATGCATTAATTGATTTGCGTCTGTATTCGATTTAATTCCACTCGAATAAAATACATTGAATTCTTTTGAATTCCAACTGACTCCAATTCATTTCCACAATTAGAGAAAAAATCCAAAACACAACTCAATTTTCGAAAGACGCCTGAGTTTGAATCGACATTTCATTCACTTTTCAATACATTAGTGTTGAATTCGATGAATATGGAATGGAATGTCCACTCAACTCAATCATCTATTGAGAATAGAGTTGAGTTGTTTGATTTTTTCTATCATCAAAATCAATTTTCGTGAAGGACAAAAGTATTTGCTCGAAACGAAGTAATTTGGGGCGGGACGAAGTTCGCCAGGTCAGCTAGTTTGACTTATAAAGGTGGTTTATGAAACATTTTTGTGATTTTACTTTCATCGTTGAATAAAGACTCCAATTCTAAGCAAAAGCGGCTTTAGGGAGTTTTCTATTTTAGTATGCGAATAATTATCAATGTTCTAATATTTGTAAGAATGTTGGAATTTTTATAAATCGTCAATGTGTGAATTTGAGGGCAGTAGCCGTCATCCCCTAAGGAATAAAACAAAATAAAATATCTTTTCAAAAAGGAATACCATCATATTCCCGAAAGATAAAATCACGAAAAAAATACCGAAAAATACAAAATAAACTGCCCCACCGAAAAGGAAGAACCAATTAAATTTTTGTTAACTATAATATGAAAACAAAAGGAATCTATATAATTTCATGTCTTCTTTGCGCGGAATGGACCAATGCTAAGCGGCTTTGAGGATGCTCAATTTTCGAATATGAATAATTATTAAAAAAACAAACTTTTAAAAAAGTTCAATTTTCGATTAATGTTGGAATTTCTATACATCGTCAAAGTGGAGGTTTGGGGCTGCCCCATTCTCTAGGTTAAAATGCGAATTAGAATAACCTTTCAAAAATTTGGTATATTTAACACAACGGACGGGCTTCGTAGATTTACGTTTTTTCATTGAAACTTCGAAAGACGTTAACCCACGTAGTTTACGTATACGTTTTCATTTAAACTTAAAGAGGCGGGTCTATTATTCACGGTTTCCGGGTATTTTTGAAGAAATTAAATAAAAACGTATATGTAAATCTACGGTGCCCGTGTTAAGTGTTAAAATGCCTTTTTGGGGAATTTTTTCTGATTATTTTATTTGTACAATAGTGGCGATCCCGGGCAGATTTGTTGGCCTAATTTTAAGATTTTTTTCTTGCTTCTTTTTATACAAACCGGCTAGTTAAATTCATTAACAGTTTTTTATAACCTCTAGACAATATTCTGCCTTTCGATATTTTTGACGATTTTGCTGAAAACCGTGGCAACTCCTAATACTGGAACCAATTTTATTTTATGCCAAACCGTTATCTTGTATGAATCTAACTTGCATGTTAGAGCCTAGAACATCTAGATTAATAAGTTTAGAATACCCTTTCCATGATTGCACATATTGAAATCGGTTATTACCCTCGTTTGTACCTTATGTTACTTTGAAATATATCATTTCGCCCGGGGCAAATAAATTGAATTGGATAACTTTTTTCGTCACACAGTTTCTTAATTTCTTTTTAATATTTATTTCGTCATATTTCGAAACATCGTGCATAAAATGTTTCACTTCAATAATTATTTTATTTGTTATCAATTTTAGAGAGGTTGGTCAAAAAAATCCTTCATATTTCCTCAAAATATAACGTCTAAATTAAGGGTTCTTCCTCTTGTATTGCTAGAACTTTTAAACTGGAAGCACACCAAATTAGTCAAAACCTTTTAATGCCTTACGTTTTTTATAAAGCAAGGTATTCTAAATCTTGTAGATTATTTGTAAAACTGTTTTATTCAATATAAAAAGACTGCTAAATAGTTAAGAAAAGAACGTTTTGACTAATTTGGTGTGTTTGGCTTATTCATTAGTTCTCAAGTTATTGTGGAATTCGAACGAACGAATGGCAAACCGAAACTATTCAGCATTTTATTTCGAAAAGTACTTAAAAATAAATGTATGTGAAAATTGCAGAATGCTGCTAAATTGGTGAAAATTTTAGTTGAATAAAATATGGTTGAAAAAAGTGATTTGTGAAAATCCATATAGAAATAGGATGAAGTCAACATGTATCAATTTTCCTTAATAACATACAAACACGTTGATGCAGGTTAAAACAGGCTTTATTGACAAAAAACTATATGCACCAAAAACATAATTCATTAAGAGACATCTATTGAGAAGTACAATATCTACCAATACACCAATTAAATTATTTTCAGTGGGTACCGGTTTCGCAAGGCAATCTGCTAACAAATGATCGGTTTTGATGTATTCCATTTGATACTCTATTCACACACTTTATTTCTGATGATGCACGTCTATGTGGAACTATAGTGAAGTCTTTGTTTAATACGACGTTTTTTCGCTGAGTTGAATAGCTCCTTTATTGTCGCATTTGATGAAAAGAATTTTGTCATTTTCTTTGAAGACTTCATTCGACAAGCTTTTTAACCACAGAGCCTCCTGTTTGGCACTAGAAATGGCTATATACTCTACCTCGGTGGTAGATAGAGCAACGGTGTGCTGTTTTTGAGCCCCAGGAAATCGCTCCCCCATATTTCATAAGTACACATCCGGTTGTTGACCGCCTATCTATTGAATCTGCTGCCTAATCAGAATCACAATATCCTTGCAAATCACTGCCACCATTCTTGAGATAAGGTAACTTGTATTGAATGGTCTCCTTCAGGTATCTCAAGATGTGCATAACTTCGAGCCATTGGCATTCCAGGTAGTTGGTTAAATCTCCTTAAGGAATTGTTTAGGAACATCGTTGGAAAATTTACAAAAATCGTCGACGTATGTTGCAACAACTAAAATGCTTCTTTCGTTGACTTGATAATAAATACGTTCATCGACTTTAGATCGGCTTAATCCAAATTTAATAAAACCTGTATTTAACTACTAATTCCATAAGTGACTGGCCTGCTTAAGCCCTTATAATGATTTTTATAAGCGACATGCTTTTTGCGTTCCATCATTGATCTGTTTTGGTTCAACCATATATGTAGATCTTGTCATTTAGTTCGCCTGCAAAAATACCGTCTGCGGCCAACGAATTCAAGCATAAAGTATCACCGGAGAAAACGCCTCCCCGTTGTTTTTTGCTTGTCTTGGGGTACATTCCTTCACAACCAACCGTGCATTATTCTGGTTCACAACTCGTTTTAAATTTAATTTATTTTAACACCCACTTGCAGCTAATTGGTTTACCGTTTGTTGGAAGATTAACCAAGGTCCAAGTTTTCTTTTCCACAAGCTACTCTTAATCATTTTGCATAGCTTGCCGCCGTTTCGTTGCAGTAGGTGAAGATAAGGCTTCCTCCAATGTCGAAATTAAATCTCTATTTAGAATTTTCGCTTGATCGTCTAGTTACCAGGTTGTCCAAATGATCTTGGAGAAAAAGCCAATAATCTTCTTCCTGAAATGTTTCAGAGTTCTGCAAAAATCCGCATTGAAATTGATCATTAAAAATTACCGGACCTTCATCTTCCATCTCAGGACCTTCAACTGGCTTATCTGGATTGTTCATGGCAAAGGTTTGCGTTAGTCTATTCTCCACTCTAGTTTTATTTTTTCATTTTCTTATACAAAATAAAATTGACTGCAATCTGATGCCTGACAATCGCATCCAATATTTTCACAGCGCTCATCTTCAAGGGAAACTACATCACGGCTAACGATAGTTTTCATTGTTACCGGATCAAAATCAAACACCCTATACGCCTTAGATTGGTTTTTGTATCCAACCATTATGCATGGTATAGACTTCGAATCAAGTTTTTTTCAATTTTATTTTGGCACGTGCATCATAATTTTAAACCCAAACACTCGAAAATGCGACAACGCTCGTGATCGATTTATAATACATGCTGCAGTGCTGACAACCTCCGTCCAAAATGTAATGGATAATTTTCCCCCAATACATCGGCATACATCGTGCTTTTTCCACCAACGTCCTATTCATGCGTTCGGCTATACCATTTTTCTCTGATATATACGGAGCATTAGACTGATAAAAAATTCAAGCAATTCTTGTTGAAATATTCCGTTCCGTTTCATTTTTTAACCCGTCTGACTTTCAGCCAAGCACTTAAAATTCTTTAATTTTGCAAACACGTTTTGCGATGATTTTTCTACTATACTTAATCATCAAAAAAAAAGTCACAAAATAACGGGAACCACACATCAGAATGTACCATCTCTAAAGATTGCGATAAACTGGAACTACTGCTTTTGAATTGGTTTCTTGGCTGTTCCTTCTAGATAAATTTTGCTCACATTTCTTTCAGCACTGACAAATTTTAAATACTCACGAGAAAAATCACGTTTTAATTTATGATTATCAAACCCTATATGGCTGAGCCACTTTTGTCATGATTATTGTTCACTTCATGCCAATCATCAACGCTACTTCCGCTAACAATTTATCGCCACTATCGTTAATGCGGCAACCATCTGAGTCGAAATTCACGGACATTACTTTCTGTACTACCAATAAACTCAAATTGCCAATGTTAGTTCTAAAGTTACATATATGCATTCGCATATTTTTAATCAGTACAACCAATTATCGGGAGCGGTGAACGTTTCCGTTTATTCCTCGGTTCAAAATTCTCTCTTTTGGCTTAAACAAATGTTTCTAAATTTAACTAAGAACTGAACAAAAATGTAATTATATTTAGATATTTGTTTTTATATCAAGCCATTAAATCTTTCACCAACGATTTGCAGGGCAGAATGGTAATTAGAACGTTTTTGAAAGTCTACTGAAGCAATATTGCATTCTTTGGAATCATCGTTGGAGTGTGTTAAAATAGCGAGTTAAAAATAATGCCGTATTTTTCACCGTGCAAAATCAAAAAAATTAAATCGAGATCCGTGGAAATAGAGGGACGGAAATTGGTGTCTTCACGTAATATACGGGCCCTATAATTCATGGGCCCTAGGCACATGCCTAGTTTTCCTATGCGATAATCTACCCCTAAGTGTGGTCCAAGGGTGTGGTAATTCCTCTTCTTTATTTGTGTTTATTGTAATATTACAAAGCTCGGCGAATCAAGGAAGAACACCTTTTGTGAAAAAGGAAGAAGCTTTATGTTTAGCATTTTTTCGATCAATAATCTCATAATTTCAGGAGTTTTAGGTTGCGTGCTATGGTACGAGTAACACAATTAATTTATAGCCTGACTACTTTAACATGGTTTACAAAATAATAATAATTTGCGAAGTTGAAAGCTTTTCTCGAAAAAACGAGTAAAAATTAGAAATACAATATTTATCAAATTCATTGAAACCCCGAAACATGAACTCCAAATACATAAAACTATGTAGTGCACCAGACATAAAAAAAAAAATGTGTTTAAAATTTCGAAAAGCATTATGCTGTTGAACACGAATAGGAAATCATTGAAAATTGTATTTTCTCAAGATTTTGTGCAGAGCAAAAAAAGCTCGATTTATTTTTTTTTTTGTTATTATTTGATTTTGTCTTAAGAACTAACATGTAAATCCACCAACAACACAAAACACAATATTGAATTAGATTGAATTTTATGTATTTTCTTTTGAAAGTTTAACACTAAAGTTGTATATTCAGTTCAGGTTAAAGTAGGATTATGTTAGTACATTTGTATGTATAAGGATGTGAAACGAAAACGTATAAAAATTTTCTCAATTTTTTTTATGAGGTTTTGGTATGAGTTCTGTATTCATATTACGAACACATAAGAAGTGCAGCAATATAAAAATAAAAATACAAAATCCAATTTCTGACATATTATTAACTGGCAAGCTGTTTAATTTTTAATGCTGATTTGTTTTTCGGCCAATCTATTGTGGCGACAGGATTTTATGTCGTTTTATTTTACGAGTTAAATTGATTAGAAATGGAATTTTAATATACAGATGGGCCCAAAACATTTGTGCAGAATACATTAAAGCTTATCCGTTGTGAAGATGTTATGTATACTTAAAATACAACGCAATACAACAACAGAATGTTGCATACTCATCACATAATTTTCCTGACATTAGGTTTTATTATCATGTTTTAATAAATTCATTTTCATGGTAGATTTAATTCTTTTCGTTTTGTTAACCGTTTTTGTTTCGTCTATTTTCACATATCTGTCTTAAGATTATTTCCCTTTAAATTATTATCTATGTAGAGCTGAACGATAGACAAAAAAAAATTGTAATAGTTCTATCAGTTTATCTAAATCCAGACATGTACTTCTATATTGTTATACACTACAGTGAAAAATATAGTACTTTACAAAATTTAATAAAACTGCTGTTTCATCTCATCGTTGTGCTTATTGCTCATATAGACAGGTAGACTTCGATTAGCGCGATACTTTGAGAATGTTAAGCTGTAAATCGCAAAACGTATAATTTGGAAGAATTTTTGGTGAGTTAGATACTATCGACCTTCCTATTTTACGAGTGTTACCTGTGTCACACTTAAAACGACTAGACAACAATATATCGTCTCATATGTCTATTTAGCAATTTTCTTTTCACCATTTTTTATTATTAACTTGATATAAAAGAAAAAAAACACTTTGCTTTTGAAATTACCTGTTCACTGTGCAGCTGTACACAATCGACGGGGGTTTATTACTCTTAATCCCCCCCAGCCCCACCAAACAGAAATATTTCCCAATGTCATCGCACACATAATACGTTTGTCCATTTTCATGTATATTTTAATAAATCAAATTTATGAGTGATAACGATGGAACCGTATGTACATGTATAGATTAGATACATACATAAATGATGATGTTGATGAAAAAACTTTTCCATCATGTGGATAAAGAGGGAGACAGACAAAAAAATAAATTATGGATTTTTTTTTTTCATTAAAATAATTGGAAAATTTTCAACATAATAATCTCTCTCATCATCGTCTAATTGTTTTTTGTTTTTTTTTTTCGTAATATTATATTTTGTTTCCCAAAAAATTTTGATGATGATGAAAATGGTAGGAAAATATATTATGTACAAGTTGCCAGAAGAAAAACTCTTCATATTTTCGGTTTCTCCTGATAAAAATTACATTCGAATCAGTAGAGCAGAAGCACATTCAAAACCACACTGATGGGAAAATATCTAACTGAAAAATGCTGTACGGAAAATGCTTTTTGTTTTGTTTTGAGTATTCGAAAAAATTGTTGTTACTTTTTTATTTTTTTTTTTAGAAATGTTAGTTAAATTTGGAAATTTTTCAGTTTGGTGGTCGCGTATTTGACTCATATATGTACATACCTCTGTTACGTGGGGAATATCAGTATAATTTACTTTGAAAAACTATTCGAGCGCAGACAGTTCTATATAGATGAATATTGCTGATTGGGATCCGTTACCAATTACCGCAAAATTTTTGTGAACCTGGCGTTATTGGGTTTCCTGCTGATTTTATTAGGAAGTAATATCATTACTAATTGATAATTTAGGTATTAGTTTAGTTAAAGCTGGTCAATAGTCTTCAGATTAACCTGTTCACTAACCAAATAAATCACATAAATTACACCGGTACTGAATACGAATCCGACGTCCGTTTTGCTCCATCACCCCCCAATTTCCAAAAAAAAACCCAATTTTGGATCAAAATTGCCCAAGAAAATACCTAAGTCTATTTTTTGTACCGTTTACTCCAGATATATCGTTTCCGAAGTAATTTACTTGTGACTTCTGTAACCCAAAAAAAGCTCAACTTTAGTTCAAAATGGCCAAAAAAAATTCCAAAGTAATTTACCTTTCTATTTTGGTTACTAATGGCTTTTGACTAAACCATTGTTAGAAAGTCAGACAAAGAAACTCATGGTAAAATCCAGGCGCACAACTTACACTGAAACTCAGCAATCAAACTGTTACTCAAACCGAGACGCAAAATTCACAATTGACAAGCAAACTGCAATTCAGAGAGTATAAGTTGCAAATAGAAGACAAATAAGACAAATCCACGGCTTGTGTGACTGAAATAAAGTTACTGGCAATAGGAAAGTGAAATTAAACTAAGAAAGTTTAGCTGAAACGAGTTTGTCTGCTTAAGATTGAGTTACAGTTTGGTGCTTTTCATCCAGTTTTTGTTCATTGACCTATCACGAGCTTTCAAGTAAAGTTTTATTGATGTCATTTCTTGCGTTTATATCGTACTCTCTTGTCCTGAATGACCTATAAAGTGGAGACCTACGTCTTTTCCTAAGATTTGTTTCTTCATCTCTCTTGAGCATCCAACAATAGTCCGCTAACATGTTAACATCCTTCCCTGATATCTCCTTTCCATTTCCCTTACATCCTGGTGGAAGCGCTTCCCTTGCTCTTCACTATAGTCGCCTAAATTGTCAGGAAAGTTATCAAGACGGGAATCTCATTTTTTTGCATGGTTTTAATTTTAATGAAATTTAAGTCTTGAAATAGTTTTCGTATTTGAGATTCGTTAAAATACCTTCTTTAATTTTAGCCTCTGTCAGTTCTGGAAATTGTTGTGCTGTGTGTTGGAAACATTGACATTCTTTATCTAATGCCTTCACATATTGCTTCATCTGCACAAGTTTTATGTGTAGTGGAGGTACGAGAATTTTTGAGGGATCTAATAAAGGTTCTTCAATTACATTAGGCTGGCTGAAGACAGTCTCTAGCCATTGTTTTTTAACGTAATGGTTTCTCGGTTTCTACTATTCAGAGACAAGGGTACTTCACAAAACCAGGCTGCTACCTTAGCAGTTTTGTTATAATTTTTAAATCCTCACAAACTTGCCAATTGTGCTCCGAGTACTTGATTGTTTGCACAATATATCCTAGATCTACATAATTCTCTCCCATAGAAATTGATTGGTACCGCTTTTAGGCTGAGTTCTGGAGAGTCAATGAATAGTCTCCACTCGTTAGGTTTGTAAATATTAGGTTTTAAATCATTCATTAGTGCTGGTATATTTGTGCAATACACCAATGAGGTATTTTATCTTTGATAAAGTGCTTCCAAAATTCCTTTTCTCTTTCTCGATAGAAGATTTAGATTTTGTTGATTGAAAGATTTTGTTCCAGGGACTGCCAAGTTTCTATTTTCCAGTTCACTAACTAAGTCTTCAGATACATCTTTCGTAATGCATATCTCGTAATCAAATTATTGAGGTTATTCTGAGTGAATAGTATTGAAACTTTCTCCTCTTCTTTAGGTACAATATACTCTTCTTCATTTTCCTCCGTTTCTTTTTCACTGCTGTAAAATTTTTCCCCGCTGGACGCTTTACTCTCGCCTACGTAATCCTTTGAAACTTCCATTACTTCATTGTTTGAAAAAATTGAGTTGAAGTAATTGGACTTTACAGGTTTCGTCATTGTACATACATCTGGGTACTTTATATTTGATTTACTCTTTAAATTAAAACCTTTCACTTCGGTATTACAAAAGTAACATTCCTCTTTCGGTAGAGATTTTTTCCATATTGCGGGTGTTGTATATTTTAAATTTGAGTTACTCTTAGTATGCTTCCACCGCTTTAGCATAGTTGAACATGCATTGCATATAATGGAGTCCACATATTTTGCTCAAAGATCTCTCTACCGAAATATTCGTGGTATATATTTTTAGTCTAGTCAGATATAGTCTTCTGACATTTAGCTATTTCAAATTTACCTCAAATGTAGCAAAACTCATTCGGGTCCCTATCACACTGATGTCTTCTTGTAGCGGTATATTCCTTATTCCTCAAAGGCCAAGTTGCCTACCCTTGAGGAGCTACGGTCGCATGATGACAACGCCAGCGAGCCCGCTACTGGGGTATCCCACCCCTGCATCGTAACATTTTTATGTATGGTTACCATGACGGCATGAAAGACACATGTTTTATTGGGATAAAGAAGTGAAATTTGGGCTAAGGAATCCTTTCTGGCGGTTAAAAATACTCCGGAAACGATATATCTGGAGTAAACGGTACAAAAAGTAGATTTTGGTATTTTCTTGGGCAATTTTGACCCAATATTGAGGTTTTCTGGAAAACTGGTGGGAGTGGAGCAAAACGGACATCGGATTCGTATTCTGCGCATCAAAATACATAGGAATTGACATGTCAGACCTCGGGTTCAACATTTTTTTTTGTTTTCCGGTGTTATTTACTCTAAACAAATTGCACTAAACAAAACGCACTAAATAAATTGCCCAAAAAGCCCAAATTGATAAAAGTTTTGATATACCTTCAATTATTTTCAGACCCTAGTTCAAATTAAATCAATATTTATCGTCACTTGAAAAAGCCGTTAGCCCCTGCTATTCTAAACTAGTTCTCGTCTGTAAATAATTAAAGGGAATCGCGAAAATGTCTCTGCAATTTTTATCATTCCAAGTCGAGCTAGGTATATAGGTTTAATATAAGTTTCGTACACATTGTTTTTAGAATACATCGGATATTACAGTGTAGATCTAATTCACATTTAGTACACTACAGTTTAGTGCATTTCATATCGAATCGTTCTGATTTGTGAGTAATGGCTGTTATACCGTAAGCAGCCTAAAGAAGGACATACATACACTCTACGAATTAATTCATCGTACGATCTAAAAAAATTAATTTTTGAACTGGTGTTTCAAGCAAATAAATCATGGTTACTGTAAATTAAAAAGGCACAAAAAAAACAAAACAAATATAAATTCAGTTTATTAAGCTTTTCTTCAACATATAAAATAAGAAAATTACAATTTGTATTCAATTGATTGCAAACAAATTCATCGTATAATTAATTTAATCATTATTCAACGCCAAAAAATTGTTTATTAATAACGAGAGGACCTTCTTTGGCATTTGGAACGACTTTTAGTCTGTTATTCATCGACGAAACTAATTTTTGGGTGAATTCTGGCGGCACCCGATCTCAATCATACCTTATTGCCTCTTTCAGTGTGGCCTTAGATGTAATTGTTTGGTTTTTTTTAGTTGTCTTTCTACATAATCCCCAAGATGCTCTATGGGATTAATATCCACGTCATGTGGTAGGCCAGGCAACTAGTTTGTTAAACACATTTAACGTCACTGAGAATAATTACAATGCAGCATGGGAAACGTTACAACATTGATACAACAATAAGCGTCTACTGATGCCACTGACTCCACACACATCAAATGACTTATGAATATAACGCCACGTCAAACCGAATCAGCAGCACCACTAAGGAAACTGGTGGATTCGGCAAAAGGAACCTTTCAATGTATTGCAAATTTAGGAGTCAACACAACATCATGGGATCCTTTGTTATTGGAACTGTTGCTACCGAAATTAGATGCTGAAACTCATAAATTATTTGACCAGAAATTAGAAGATCAAAAAAAAAACGAATTTTTTTCTTTTTTGAAAACACTATTTCAGTCGCTAGAAATGATTGGCAGTAACAATAGTAAATTCAAACGAGAGAGAGGTGCTTATGGAAATAACAAGCCGAATCACATACCAAGAATGCAAATTATACATCAAACACTTTCCACAATACCGTTCATACTTTTTTAGGTATTGTAAGGCGGATTCTTTGATTACTAATTGCATCAACTCTGAAAATCTGTAAAAGGTGTTTATTGCACTTGGCTCACATAAGATGCGAATCAAAAACACAATGTAATACGTGTAATGCTTCACATCATTATTTACTACGTCAACACACACCTGTAACAGCAGAAGCGAGACAGTGGTTCTCATGGAACGTACATTGGTGAAACAACAACACAGAGGCTGTGACTGAGAAAGCGGAGGACAAACGTAGGAATATCAGGAATCGGGGAATGAAGAAACAACAAATAACACCAAATAAGAAAACTACATTAATAATTAAACCGCGATGCACCTCTGATTTTGATCTGCAAATCAATGCGTGTGTGTTACCTAAATTAACACGAAGATTGCCCAACGAAGAACTAAATACGATAGCATGGACATACATCAACGGCTTAATTTGAGCCGATCACCAATTTAATGTCCCATGCGCAGTAAATATATTGCTGGGAATGATCCCAATAATCTGGGAGATGCTTCCAATAAACTGTTGAAATTATTCAAATTAATAACGGTAACGTATGGCATCGCAACAGCGCCATATCTAACAACAAGGACGTTATACCAGCTAGCAAAGGATGAGGAAGCAAACTTTCCTAGGGCTGCAGAAATTTTGAGGAGAGTTTTTTATGTTGACGACGGGCTTTCAGAAGCAAGTTCATTAGATACCATAACTAGGTTGCAGCATGACTTAATACAACTTTTGTCATGTGGAGGCTTCAATCTAAGAAAATGGTGCAGCAATATCAAAGACGTGTTAAAGGGTTGGTTAAGAAACCAATATTGGATTATAAGTGACAAACAAGTAGTTCCAAATACAATTAATAAATGTGTCATTATCTTCACTAAGGCTTACACCTACTCGGCCTTTTACTCATACAGGGATTGACTATGCCGGCCCTATCCGATTGAAATCTTATACTTATATAAATTCAAGTTTGATCAGTTACGTGCGTTAACTGGTACACATCAATACCCTTACTTCAACGTATGTTGAAGGAACCGTACAAGTTACAAATTATTGGAACTGTGAAGACAAATAAATGAGAAATTCCTGCTGAAATGAAAGTTGCTCCAGAAAAACGGCCAGCAACAAAGTTTTGCCATACGAAGGATCAAACCCTCCTGTCATATGCTCCAAAAAAGAAAAAATGTAATAAAATTGTTTGTGTAAGAAATTACAAAGCAACGAAAGGAGGAACCGTCAATTTTGATAAACTGTGTCATTGGTATACTGTACAGATGGCCGGCCAGATATTTTTTTGGAATTTTAGTTCAATCGATGGTTAATGCTAGATTTTTGTTTAAACTACAAACTTATAAATATGTATAAGAATAGTGCTTTTAATAAAAAAAACAACAGCGATAGCATGTCTTGAAAACTTACAAGTTTATCCAGAGCCTTCTAGAGTATAGACAAAGCAACCTTGATTATACAAGCCATAATCTAAAAAACGAAGCTTTTATAAGGGAATTAGAAACGAGGAAAAAACCAAAATTTCCATAGTAAAACCATAGACAATCATAATAGATCTCTCATTTGACTAAAAACAGAAAATAAAAACAAAAATTTTCCATTCAAATATTATCGGTGTATTGCATATACGTATTATATTTGCAACGCATTCTAAAATTATTGCCTTATAAAATACACAACACAACGATACATTGGAATTATCAGAAGTTTTTGTTTTTTTCCTTTAGTTACTATGAAATGAGAAATCTAGTATGAATGTCTATGGTAAAACACATAAAACATATGGGAAATCACTTTTTTTCCGAAGACAAATTTGTAAATGAAAACGTTGCAAATTCTTAATTATGATTTCTGAAATATTTTCATAAATGTTTGAATTTCAACATATATGAATATCGTTTAAGTAAATTGTTTTCATTTTCTTGTAATAATTGATTTATTTAAACCAAAATATAAAAAAACGTTCATAACAACAGCATTCTGGTCAAATTAAAAAGAAAAGCTTACTACAAATTGTGTGCATTAAGTCAATATACATTACATAGATGGCAGTACAAATTTTTTAAAAATCGTACCAAAAATTGCCACCTGGGGAAATTTTAAGTTCAAAAATTGTAGGAAAAGCAAAACAAATTCTCAAAATATTAAGAACGTGTGATAATTTTGTGATTAAACAATTTTTTTTCGTATTTTTCTGTATAAATCTGAGACATCTAACGTACACTAGTAAAAGTAAAGATAAATGTAGCAAGTATTATTTTAATTCGTCAGAGCCAACTTTGATGTATTTTTCAAAATAAAAGTTCGAAAAATATATTTTAGAAATAATTTAATTTTAATATTTCTGCAATTAATATTTACTTAATACCAATATATCCTTCTTGAATATTGCTGCTAAAGATATGTAGAACACTTCTGTATAAAAATTTTGTAACATTTTTGCTTTTTTCAATGAAAAACTTGAAGCAAAAAAACACCATTTTTACTATGGATTCCTATGGAAATTAGTGAAAAGTTATACCTACCACTAAAAAAGCTTCGAAAAAATACGTCATAATGATTATGGTTCTATACTCTAGAAGGCTCTGGTATAGAGCCATAATCATTATGACGTATTTTTTTTAAGCTTTTTTAGTGGTATAACGTTTCACTAATTTCCATAGGAATCCATAGTAAAAATGGTGTTTTTTAGCTTCAAGTTTTTCATTGAAAAAAGCAAAAATATTACAAAATTTTTATACAAAAGTGTTCTACATATCTTTAGCAACAATATACAGGAAGGGTTTATTGGTATTAAGTAAATATTAATTGCAGAAATTTTAAAATTAAATTATTTCTAAAATATATTTTTCGAACTTTCATTTTGAAAAATTCATCAAAGTTGGCTCTGACGAATTAAAATAATACTTGCTACATTTATCTTTAGTTTTACTAGTGTGCGTTAGATGTCTCAGATTTATACAGAAAAATATGAAAAAAATTGTTTAATCACAAAATTATGACACGTTCTTAATATATTGAGAATTTGTTTTGCTTTTCCTACAATTTTTGAACTCAAATTTCCCCAGGTGGCGATTTTTGGTACGGTTTTTCAAAATGTTTACTGCCCACTGCCATCTATGTTTATTGACTTAATGCACACGATTTGTAGTAAGCTTTTCTATTTAATTTGACCAGAATGCTGTTGTTATGAACTTTTTTTCATATTTTGGTTTAAATAAATCAATTATTACAAGAAAATGAAAACGATTTACTTAAACGAGGTTTATATATGTTGAAATTCAAACATTTGTGAAAATATTTCAGAAATCATAATTAAGAATTTGCAATGTTTTCATTTACAAATTTGTCTTAGGAAAAAAAGTGATTTCCCATATGTTTTATGTGTTTTACTATGGAAGTTTTGATTTTTTCCTCGTTTCTAATTCCCTTATAAAAGCTTCGTTTTTTAGATTATGGCTTGTATAATCAAGGTTGCTTTGGTTTATCTCGTCACACCCTATTTGGAAAAGGGGTACACAACATGTACACTGTGGAAGTATATCAAGGTTGACATCGCTGCAATTTTAAAGAAAGATCTTCCATCAGAAAAACATTGGGAACGAGTTCAATTCGATCATCAACAGGGATGTGCATTGTGTCCAAGAGAAGTGAAAAAAAGAGAAGAAAAAGAAAGCAGAAGAGAAAAGACTGTGCAAGTTGTTTAATTTTTTGATTATATAACCTATACTACATTAAAAAGCAGTGTTTAAATTCATTTTTTCGTTCCCTTCTTTTATCTTTTTTTTCTCTCTTTGTGAAAGAAAACAAAAAATATTTTTGTTTGTTTCTTTCCCCGGGAATAAAATCGACAAAAGTAAAATATCTCTCCTCATATAAAACACAAAAGATAAGAGAGGAGAGATATTTTATTTTGTTAGATTTCATTCCGGAGGAAAGAAACAAAACAAAATATTTTTTCTCTACTTTCGCTAAAAGAGAATAAATAAAGGAACGAAATTTAAATTTAAACACTGTTAAAAAGTTTACTTTCAAGAAGCTCCAGAAATATGTTTAATTTAAAATATTTAATAGTTTATTTATTATAACGGTTTTTGTCCATGGAGTGCATATGATCCTTGTGTGCCGAGTACGCCGTTCCACAGAAGTGTGCCGAATAAGGGTTAAAGATACACGTTTTTTTTGAATTTTTGGGGTGAACTCCAAACCCCTATTTCGTTGAGAAGGATTATCCTCGATATCTCAAACAAAAAAATCAAGTTTTTTAATTATAACAAATTTTTGAAAGGTTATTTTAATTCGTTGTGTACCTTAGATGATGATGGCTGCCGCTAACAAACTCTAAATGAACAGAAATTAGAACGATTTTTAAAACTTTGTGTTGTTTAATAATTATTCACATACTAAAATAGGGAACCCCCAAAGCCGCTTAGCGAACGACAGGAAAACTTGATCATTGATTCAAAAATATTGAAATTTTTATTATTTTGTACGTTTCTGTTTCACATACTAAAATAAAAAGAACTCCTCAAAGCTGCTTAGCATTTGGTCGCAAGGATGACAAGAAATTATGGATCCTCTTGTTATCAAATTCTAGTTAGTCATATTTCATAAAAATCTAATGGGGTCTTCTGGTAATTAAATTTGTAATTTTCGGGATTTTTTTTGGGCATTTTTTTATTGCGATTTCGAAGGTATCCCCTTTAATTTTTTAAAGATCCCCAAAAATATCAAAAATTGGAAAATAAGATGCCCTATTAAAAAGGAAAACTCCATTAAATTTGTATATGTTATATGAAAACAAATGGAAGTTACATAATTTCTTGTCATCCTGGCGCAGCAGAAAGGACCAATACTAAGCGGCTTTGGGGAGTTTTTCTATTCTACTATGTGAAATACAAACGTAAATATTTTTATAAATGTAGATATTTTTGAAAATTTTCTTACGTTTTCCTGCCATCCTTGCGCAAAGGATTCAATGCTAAGCGGCTTTGGGGAAATCTAGAAATTACCGGAGAAGCAATCCAGAAAAAAAATCCAGAAAAAATATTTTGTTTAAAATAAATGAAAAAAAATCAATTTTATAGGCATTTGTAGACTGTTGACATCACTTGAAACATTTGTGGTACATCTATCAGTAGAAGCGATACGAGCGATACAATTCCTTTGATCTGTGTCTGCAAGGTTCACGAAGCATTTACGAAGCATTAAATCCGCAATTCACTCCAATACATTCGTCGATGCCATACTAACCCAACGAATTAAGCCAACCACAAAATAATTTGAAACATTTGTGGTAGAACCATTGAGGAAATACATAAGAGTGTTCCCTTTCATATATTAAATTGGCATTCGAACCATCAAATAGCATTTCTTTATAAATTTTTTGAGTATCCAATCAAAAAGAGACGATAACATACATATTATTGTATAACTATCCTTTGCTCACTTTTGTAAAGAAAAAATAAACTAAAAAATACTATCCTACTACATATGTATGATTTATTTTTTATGTGGGGAAAATGAAAACAAAGCAAATTATGAATGAACCAAAATCAACACTAATGTACTACATATACCATACATACATACTAATGTAGAGCATTAATGTTTGTTTTATAATAAACGCACCAACTCAATAACAATATTGTTAACATGTTCGTTGGTTCTTCTACTGAATTGTATTCACAAAAAAATATATATTTTAACTTGATCACTAATGGGTTTGCCATGTTTCCGTTTTAGTGTTTTGTTGGTTTTGTCAGTGATCATAAATAATCTGTATACCTATTGTATTGTATAATACAGTAGTTCCCAACCCAAACATGACCGCGGACCGGTGAATTTCGCGGCGTGAATATTTTAAATAAATATATATTTTAAGTACACGTTTATGTAAAATTTCATACTTTTTCCATTATACATAATACTGGGTATTCTTCCTTTATTTGTATCAAAAACTGAGCTAACCTCATTTTTGCGAATAACGATTTTAAACTGAGTTTAATGAGCTGTAATTATTCTTCATATGACAGTTTATTGGCCTGGAGTTCCATGAAAGGAATAGGAAAAAGTTTTGCGGACCGTTGTAATTTTTTCGCGGACCGGTGGTTGGGAACCACTGGTATAATACATACCCATACATATTTTATATTTAAATCTCCTTTATGAAAACTAAAATAAATGTTGGAATATATTTTTTTCTGAAATATTGAGTTTGTTGATGCGTTTTATTTTTCCAAAAGGTTTTCTGATGCGTTTTCCTAGGTGCAAAAAACAAATACAATAATAAAAGGGATAAGTTTGATTAAAATTTAAATTGATAACAATTTGACTAGGCATATCATTTTTAAGGACGTGCCGCAAAATATTCTTTCTTTCTTTGCTATTTGAAGAAATGAAAAGTTAGAATAATTATTTGCAGTTTTCTGTTATGAATGTGTTTTTTCCGACTTGAGCAGAACGGATCATTTATATTGAATATGATCAGATCACTCACCCGACAATCATTTATCATAATAAACATTTTGAATAAAATTAATTATTATAATCTTGAATGTTTGCAAAGTTCTTTATAAAATTGAATAAAAATAATTTTTATAAAAATGTTATAGTAATTACCAATTCTGTGGCAATAATCCTAAGCAAGGTAACTCGAGTTATGTAATTTTTTAAATTTATTAAAATTCAGAACAACTGCATGAAAGGAGCATTTTGATATTGGCGAAACAATTTTCACAATAACTAACAGTTGAAATTGTTTCGCCTATGTTCCATTGGATGAAGTTGAATCGCATAGTTATGAAAGGGCCCACGCCCATTTTTTAAATTTTAGGAACTAAAACAAACTATAATGTTAGTAAAAATAGGCTCAAAAGGAAATAGTACATTTATTTATGAAAATTTGAGTTGCTATTTCGTAATCTATTTGATGCTAGTATTGCCTCGCCATAAAACGTATTTACGTGTTTATGATACAAAGCCGTTGTAATACTAATTTTGGCAAAAAGTGGACATGTACCATTGCAAAATTGCAGTTGTTCTTAATTTTAATTAATTTTAGTTTTAATTTTTGAAAATTTATTATTTATTGTCGACCATTTGCAGTTCTTTCTCATCAAAACAAAAATAAACGAATTTTCGAATATGGTCATAGCAATCATCATTTGGACTTGACAGGAAAGAGGTATATTCCTGCGCGAACATCATCAAACATTAATTGGTTAAAAATTAAATCGCCGATATTTCAAATCTTCAGCTTCTTATGAACGACCACTCAAAATTGGTAATAATGTCTACACATTTCTTGAAGACAGCTTGTCATTCTTAGAAAAAGTAACCATTCTTTCAAAAAATGAAAATTATTTTAAGTTCCTCAGAGGTCTTAAAATCACCATCAGTGGCGGATTAAGGTCGGTTGGGGCCCCGGGCGCAGAAAAAAAAATTAGGTCCTTTAAAAAATCGAGATAGGCAGGAAAATAAAAATACAGGTTCACGTATTTAAGCATCTTGCGTGTTGATTCTCTAAAAAATAAGGTCGCACATGACAAAGAATAGTGACACAACTCAAAATTTCAAATTTTTCAGGAGAGCAAAAGAAAAAATGCCAATTTCGATTTTACCTACTATCATAGGATATTGCCCATAGGCGTCAAAAAAAAGGAGATCAGAAAAGCAAGCCGTCGCTCGCTTTGTAAAATAAATATGAAAACGCCACTATGTCAGGTTATGAAATCGATCATTGCGCATCTTTCTGACGAATTATCTCAAAAACTCAATTTTTGAGTTGTGTCACTTTTCTAAGTCATGTGCGATGTGTAAACGTGAAAACTTGTAAAAGGCAAAGCTTACTTTTATGAGTTTGAAATTTTTCGAGAGGATTACCATTAAAATAATATCGAAAAATTGCAACTCATAAAAGAAAGCTTTGCTTTTCACAAGTTTTCACATTTACACATTATCTTTAGAGAATCAGGGCACAGTTAGGAAATTCCTCATTTTGTGTAACGAGTGGGATATTTGCGAAACGAGTGAAGCGAAGCGCCCCCGTACAGCTAGTTTTATTATAAACAGTAAATTATTGAATTTTGAGAAAGTCTTTGGATGGTTAAATTCCAAATGAATTTTAAAATTTTTTGGAAATCAAGTAGGCACAAACTGGTATGAGGGATTTTCCCAAAATCGATTTTAGTTCATTTGTCCCCACACTTGGGCAGCGCTGATTACATTTTTTTTTTTACATGCAAAAACTAATAAAATCATGTTTACAAATAGAAGTTCCTTGTCTAAATTAGTGGATGTCCCCGTACTTTTTTTTTATGATTAATAAAATTGAGTATGTTGCGATTAATAATAAATATCAAATTTTAAAATTAATTTAGTCGAAATTAATAATTTAATGAAACATTCAAACACATGTTTTACCATATAAAACTACGTACGAAATATTTTAGCCGCCAGTCAGCAAGCGTTGGAATTCTATTTGGGAAAATTCCTAATTGAAATGAATATTTCCTCACTAGCTAGCTATGAAATATTCCCCATTTCCTAACTAGTTATGAAAAATATGCCGTTTCACAACCTACTACGATTTTGAAAAGTCATATTTTTGTAACAAAACTGAAAAATAGCCGCATTTCTTGACGCATTAGTGATCCGGATCAGATCAAAGTTTACATTGAAAACAACAACAAAAGTTAAATTTTTGTTGTTGTTTTCAATGTAAATTTTTATCTGATCCGGATCACTAATTTGTTGTTGTTTTCAATGTAAACTTTTATCTGATCCGGATCACTAATGCGTCAAGAAATGCGGCTAATAATAGCAATTAAGTGCTTTTCTTACCGGCTGCGTTGACTTCGGACTTCAAAAATTTACGTTTTATTTTAATTATTACTTAAAAATAATTTATTTTATAACAGTTTGAAAACATTTCTATTAAAAGTGATACTGTTAATCAAATAAAACAAAATTACAAAACTTCAAAGTTACAAAACGAAAACGACTGTACATTTTTAAAGTCCAAAGTCAACGCAGCCGGTATGAAAAGCACTTTATATTTGCATGCGGAGTGAAGCGCAGCGTAGCCGAGCAAGTGCAAACAATGCGAGTCAAAAAACAAAGCCGCTTTTAATTTATTTTTATTTTTTTATTTATTTAATTATTATAAGTTTAACAACAATTAATAACACAATAGATGCCTTGTGGATAATAATCCAGTAGCAGGCATTGCTTCTTTTAACAACATTTAAAGCAAAAAAAAAAAAAAATTAATAAAAAATAAAAATAAAATAAAAATATACAATCCAACGCCAAATACCAATCAGTTATGTAACAGAAAAAACAGAATGTTATTAATACAGGTTAATTTAAATTGTAGCTCTGAAGAATAATTGAATTAACATAATAGAATAAAAAAATAAAAAATCAAATAATGACGCAAAATAAATGAGAGACGTCTGGTGTATCGAGTAGCCAAATTTTAACGTTAGGTAAAAATTGTTTAGAATAAACATGACGTCTATGTCTAATGTGTTCGGGTAATGCATTAAAAAACGTCGGAGCAGAAACAACAATATAGCGGCGGAAGTGCTCATTATTGAATTTGGGAACAATATAAAGAAGACGATGATTAGCGCGAAAGTAGTATCGAGCATCACTTCTTATTACCTGCTGACCACTACGCATAAAAAATACTCTTAAAACCTTATAAATATACAAATGTTGTAAAGGTAGAATATTGGTCGATTAGAATAAAGGCCAAGATGATTCCAACCTACTTTTAGTCAAAATTGTTCGCAAAATCACTTTCTGTTGTATGTACAATGGTTTTAAAGTAGTTGGATAACAGCCACCCCAGCAATCCGAATAACGCACGTATTTTTTTTCCCCCACCGAAGAAAATACATTGCGTACCCTAATTATAAGTACAAATTACACGCATTTAGAATTTCTAGATTGAAAATTTGATGAAATATCTAGCTAAGAAGGAGGTCTTCACTTTTTTTCGTTTGGGCATTTTACCAAGTTATGACATGTCAAATACTTTTAATATTGAAAACAGTATTAAAGAACATACATCTTTAAACAATTATGTATATTAAATTATTAACCCATTTTTCTTTTCTTCTACACACAACGTAAACACGAAAATTACTTTAGATACTTAGCCATTTGAAAAACTGGAAAGTTGGAGTTTTGCGGGGACCCCCAGAAGTCGGGGCCCCGGGCGCGCGCCCGGTGCGCCCGCTGTTAAATCCGCCACTGATCACCATAAAAGCTAACATTTTACTTGCTGATATTTTGAAGGAAAAGTTTGACGTTGAATACATCTTAACAGGTCAAACCAAGATTGTTTGGATTTTTTTTTTAATTCTACGTGGGAGAGGTGGATTTAATTACATGCCATCTAGTCATGAAATTGGTGTGCATTTTGCCAACATTATAGTGAGAAAAATTACTTTAAATTCTCCATTCAAAAATTGCTTGTCAGACGAATCGCAAGCTATTGATTTGGACTGGAATAGCTTTAAAATCGAATTTGAAATGAGTCTAAAGTCTGAAGAGTCTGCCAGTACGAACAATTTACTACCTGACGATATCATTGAGGAAACAGATATCCATGTGTAAAAGCAATATGCGTTAGTGTACTATACAGGCTACATGCTACTGTGTTTTAAAGAAAATTAATTGTCAAAGCTGCTGGAAGATGTTGGTGAAGAAAGACGACGAAATCAAAATTTCGGAAACTTTTTTGGCAGAATTTTTTTTTAAGCAGAATGAGACTATTTTAATGCCGCCCCGGTGGCACAGTGGTCAATATGCTTGCTTTAAACTCCGGAGGTCCTGGGTTCGATTCCCGGCGGTTGATGAAAAAATTGCGGCTGGTTAATGTAGGATCAATGAATTAATCATTCATTATCCGTTAAAACTACGATTACGAAACTTCATAATGAAGCGGCCAAATTCCTCTATGGGATGAAGCGCCAGCGAAAAAAAAAAAGTATTTGATAATGATTGCTCAGGAATACACCTCTTTATTGCCAAGTTTAAATGATGATTGCTATGACCATATTCGGAAATTCGTTTATTTATTTTTACTACGTTTTTATTAACCCGCTTTCTTGTCTTTAAGTTTATCTGTTTGGTTCAAATTTTGCAATCGATTTTAAAGTAACTTCGCGGTGAGCTAGAGACTTGAAACTTTAAACATAGCTCAGAACTGGATGACAATACAATATTAACTCGCTTTCTTGTCTGGTTGTTTGTTTGTTTGGCTATTCGTTACAAATTTTGCTCTCGATTTTAAACTAACTTCTTGATACATCTCAAGATAGGTCTCGGGATCTGTAATTATTGTGACAACGCGCATTTAGATTGCTTGATAGTTTCCATATATTTCATTGAAAATTCAATTTTTCTGAATATTATCAGCAAATTCTGAGCTACAAAATCCTAAAATTTCAAATTGCGCTTCGATTGCGGTTCTTGAAACCTCTAAGGAGAGGTCGGGAGTTTTGCTGTTAAAATTTCGAGTTAAAAAGTTGGTGCGTTGTTGCGTTAAAAATCTGTATGGCTTTAATTATTATCGAACTGTATAGTTTCAACTAGGGCCTCAAGCTGCTCTTCACTTAGACAAATAATGTCGGTTTTTTACGGCTTACGGGAGATGAAAGTGGAGGAGCAGAATATTGCAGTTGTCGGGAGAGATGAATCATTGGCGTCATTAGGAATGGGAACCGTTGAAAATGGAAATTTGGTGTTAAACGATGTTTGGTATGCTCCTAATTTAACCAAAAATTTACTTTCTGTCAACGCTATATCGGAGAACGCAAAATGTTGTTCTAATTACGAAAGACGACGATCTTGCTCTTGAAGGGATAAAAAAAAACAACGGATTATGTAAAGGATTGAAATAAGCAAACCGTATTGATATCAGAAAAGAAGTCGAAAGCGATGGAATGGCATCATAAGCTATGCCATCTTAGCTCCAAAAATATGAAACATCTCCCAAAGCTAACTGAAGGATTCCACATCGACAGCAAGGATTTAGATGCGTTTGATTCAATCTGTGAAACATATATGGAAGCAAAGCTAACGAGACATCCGTTTAAAATAGTAAAATTATAAGGGTGTAAAGAAAACTGCAAATAATTCATACCGGCCTTTATGGTCCCTGGTATACTACTTGATTATACAATTAGTCATTCGTATACTCCTCAATTAAACGGGAAAGCGGAACATTTTAACAGTACTTTGATGGACAAAGCACGATCACTAATTTTTAATTCAAAATTAAATAAGAATTTATGGGGAGAAGCACTTCGTACTTCAAAGTATCTGTTAAATCGAAGTCCGACTGAATTAATGGATACATCTCCTGTAGAAAAGTGAACTAAGAAAATCCAATCTGTCGACATTTTTGGAAAATACGCTAAAATTCTACAAAAACTGAAGAAACTGGACAGTCGGAGTATGTAAATTCATATTTGTAGGATATGGATTGAACGGTTACCGATTATGGGATCCAGTGAAACAACACATTTTGTAAAACACACACATTTTGAACCGATTTTGTAAACAAGAGAAATTTTTAACCGAATCTATAACGACCATAATTAAAAGCCATCACGTTGATAATTTTTTCACGTTTTTCGTTTTAAATCTTACAAATATTTTCATAGCTAATAAAAATTCACAATCACAAATTTTCAGGACAATCTATATGGGGTTAAGAATCTGTATTGAGTTATAAATCTGTACGTGGCTATGAGAAATTAGAAACTGAAATAAACCTGAAATTTGACACATGGTCTTTGTCATAATCTCTTTAAGATGTTTAAAATCGATTGCAAAATTTCACACACATTAGACTAAAAAGCAGGAAATAATTATTTAAATAAACATTTTTTTTCAAAATACCACGTTTTTAAAACGAACTAAAAAGTATAAAATAATTTCTCCTAGCCACATACAGATTCCTAACCCCATATAGATTGTCCTGAAAATTTGTGATTGTACATTTTTATTAGCTATGAAAATACTTGTAAACTTTAAAACGAAAAAAGTGTGGCAAATGCAATAGATAATATTAAGGAGTGTAGAGGGTAGCTGTCGATAAAACTCACAGAACAGATCATATCATTTGCAATGCAATAAAATTGTTAGTGACTTATGTAGATGAACTATTCATGCATCAATTATCTATATCATGCGCCCACGTTTTTCGTTAAATCTTACAAGTATTTTAATAGCTAATAAAAATTCACAATCACAATTTTCCAGGACAATCTGTATGGGGTTAGGAATCTGTATGTGGCTAGGAGAAATTATTTTATACTTTTTAGTCCGTTTTAAAAACGTGGTATTTTACATTTTTTTTTTTATTTAAATAATTATTTTATTGTTGTTTTGATGAGAAAGAACAGTAAATGGTCCACACAATAAATAGAGAATTTTCAAAAATTAAAACTCATTTCGCTTCACAACAAGCACCAAGAGAGCTTAAAATACTAAAAAGTTAAAAACAAATATTTTCGAATTATTTTTATGCAATTTAATTACACTTGTCCCTCTATTAACACGATAATTGATTAGCGCGAATATGATTTAGTTTTAATCAACGCGAGCTGTTTTTGTCTCGAGCCCCTAAATATGCCATTTTCACAAAAACATTCAAAGTTCAGATAAATTGATAGGCGCGGAATTAATAACCTTTACACAACAACCAAATCCTATCTTTAACGGAAATTGAAAAAAAAGAAATCATGTTTAAAATCTACATTCTGATAATCTTGCTTGATCGGTTCTAATTAGTATTACAACGGCTTTGTATCATAGACACGTAAATACGTTTTATGGCGAGGCAATACTAGCATCAAATAGATTATGAAATAGCAACTCAAATTTTCGTAAATAAATGTACTACTATATTTCCTTTTGAGCCCATTTTTACTAACATTATAGTTTTTTTTTAGTTCCTAAAATTTAAAAAGTGGACGTGGGCCCTTTCATAACTAAACGATTCAACTTCATCCAATGGAACATATTAACCCTGCATGTGCACATTATATTTTTTGAGACACGGTGTGTACACTGGGTCTATTAGGGAACAGTTGGGTTTTCTAAGTTTTCTAAGCTTTCAAAAAATCTGAAAAAATTCTGGGTTACTTCTTGAAGGTCTACTATATGGCCCAGAAGTTGCCAAAATGCAAAGTTTAAAACTTTCAAAAAAATATAGTGTCTTTGGCGTGGGATCAAAAAGTTGAATTATTTAAGCACCTGAAAGTGGGAAATAGTTTACGGATTCAGGCATGTCATAATAAACGGAGCGGTAATTATTTGGCACAAAATGGGTCTTTATTGTCGCAAATACAAAAACTATAAAATACTAATAATAATTAGCGACAAAAAAGGAATTTACAGTGCGCAATTGTGATAAAAGTGCGTTCGATATGATTATCGCAAACCGGCGTTTCGAACGATGCACAACGTTTTTTATTTTCCTTTCAACTGCAAACAAAATTAGTTTTTGTAAATAATTTATTATTTTGAACAATTTTATATTTTATTATTTAACACCATCAAAACGCGAAACTAAAAATATGGCCGAAAGGCAACACTATGGGCCAACGTGCTGTCGTTTATAAATTTGAGACGAGACTGAATAAATTTTATTTTGTTATAACTTTTGTTGTTTGTGTTGTGTGGTTTTATTGTTTTTGATTGGTCCCGGCAGAAGACGTACAGTAAAAATGTGTACCGGATGACACCGGAGGAATGCAATGCACGGCGAGCTCATGTTGGTGCCGGAGGAATATTATGAATGAACATTGTAGTGGTTCATTGGATGAACCGCCACAAGTCCGTAAAAAATAGCTAAAACAGCATCAAATTACATAAAAAATTTATTTTAGCCATAAAAAAAACTGAAAAACTACGAGAAACGCAAAAAAACTGTTTTCATTTACCTTCGAAAATACTGACGTCCTGTGTACACTGACCCTTTAAGGGAACGGACATGACTTGCACTGGCTGGCATTTGCAAGTAAACTGCCAGACCCCGGCGTCATTTCGGCCTTTAGTGCCCACCATTACCCAGATTTTTTAGAGAAGATAACCGAAGCCCGCCGACTATTCATGTGAGGGAAATTTGAGTTTCAAATTTCGACTGTTCCTTAAAAGACTCAGTGTACACACGGAGGGTTAATATAGGCGAAACAATTTCAACTGTTAGTTATTGTGAAAATTGTTCCGCCAATATCAAAATGCTCCTTTCATGCAGTTGTTCTGAATTTTAATAAATTTAAAAAATTACATAACTCGAGTTACCTTGCTTAGAATTATTGCCACAGAATTGGTAATTACTATAACATTTTTATAAAAATTATTTTTATTCAATTTTATAAAGAACTTTGCAAACATTCAAGATTATAATAATTAATTTTATTCAAAATGTTTATTATGATAAATGATTGTCGGGTGAGTGATCTGATCATATTCAATATAAATGATCCGTTCTGCTCAAGTCGGAAAAAACACATTCATAACAGAAAACTGCAAATAATTATTCTAACTTTTCATTTCTTAAAATAGCACAGAAAGAAAGAATATTTTGCGGCACGTCCTTAAAAATGATATGCCTAGTCAAATTGTTATCAATTTAAATTTTAATCAAACTTATCCCTTTTATTATTGTATTTGTTTTTTGCACCTAGGAAAACGCATCAGAAAACCTTTTGGAAAAACAAAACGCATCAACAAACTCATTATTTCAGAAAAAAATATTCCAAAATTTATTTTAGTTTTCATAAAGGAGATTTAAATATAAAATATGTATGGGTATGTATTATACAATACAATAGGTATACAGATTATTTATGATCACTGACAAAACCAACAAAACAGTAAAACGGAAACATGGCAAACCCATTAGTGATCAAGTTAAAATATATATTTTTTTTGTGAATACAATTCAGTAGAAGAACCAACGAACATGTTAACAATATTGTTATTGAGTTGGTGCGTTTATTATAAAACCAACATTAATGCTCTACATTAGTATGTATGTATGGTATATGTAGTCAAAACCAACACTAATGTACTACAAGCCTGATTCCGTAATGAGGTACACAGATCCTTCTTACATTAAATCGCTTTTACTTGGAAGTATTGGTGGGAACTTCGTATGTTTTGTTTTGTCTACAATTTATATAGTGTATCCGATCACCAATACTTTCATGTATAAGCGAAAAATCAGTTATGATAGTCAGGCTTGTAATACATTAATGTTGGTTTTGATGTAGTACATTAGTGTTGATTTTGGTTCATTCATAATTTGCTTTGTTTTCATTTTCCCCCCATAAAAAATAAATCATACATGTGTAGTAGGATAGTATTTTTTAGTTTATTTTTTCTTTACAAAAGTGAGCAAAGGATAGTTATACAATAATATGTATGGTATCGTCTCTTTTTGATTGGATACTCAAAAAATTTATAAAGAAATGCTATTTGATGGTTCGAATGCCAATTTAATATATGAAAGGGAACACTCTTATGTATTTCCTCAATGGTAGAACTATTAGTAGGAGCGATATGAGCGATACGATTCTTTTGATCTGTGTCTGAAAGGTTGACGAAGCAATTTCTATTATCGTAAATATTAAGAACTTTATCAAAAAAGTA
Organism: Tipula helvola; assembly: GCA_963556165.1. Lineage (NCBI taxonomy): Eukaryota > Metazoa > Arthropoda > Insecta > Diptera > Tipulidae > Tipula > Tipula helvola. The sequence continues at coordinate 274,514,254 of OY744481.1, forward strand.
AAATTCAATAGTTTTTTATAAATTTTAATTTTAATTTGGTCCGCACTTTGATAATTTCGTTTCTGGATTTTAGTTTTATGGATTTTTGTTCTTCTGAATTTTTTTTCGGGATTTTCAGTTTCAGTATTATTTTTTTCTAGATAAGGTAGCCATTAACCAACCCATTTTCTTCATTTATTTTAAACAAAATATGTATTCTAGGGGTGGTCTACCTTATCTAGAAAAAAATAATACAGAAACTGAAAATCCCGAAAAAAATCCAGAAACAAAAAATTCAGAAAAACAAAAATCCAGAAACGAAATTATCAAAGTGCGGACCAAATTAAAATTAAAATTTATAAAATGTTTGTTCTACTGATAGATGTACCACAAATGTTTTAAATGATGCCAAAAGTCTAAAAATGTCTATAAAATTGAATTTTTTTCATTTATTTTAAGCAACATATTTTTTGTGGATTTTTTCTGGATTGCTTTTCCGGTAATTTCTAATTTTTTTTTCGGGATTTTATTTTTCTGGATTTTTCCTTTATAACTATTCTGCATTTTAAAATTTGTGTATTTTTTTTTTTTCAGGCATATGTAGTGATCCCGATACCAAACCCCTACATTTTTATATTCGTCAGTAAGGCGTCAGTTTTGGAACCAAGTAAGGTGTCAAGGTCAACCAAGTAAAGTCGACGAGAACAGTAAATGAATCACCAAATTGTTCACAGGTATTTAAATCGAAAAGAGATTCAAATCATTGAAGATGAATCCATTCGGCCAGATAAACCAGAGCCATTGTTTGTGAATTAAAGGATTGTTTATACAAAGCAAACTAAATAAAATGTAAATTAAAAGTTTGTTGCGTGAAATACCGAATTAAATTATATGTAGGTGACCTTCAACTTGCTTCAAACATAAGTATTAGGTTGAATAGAGACCTTTGACATTAATTATTACTTATTCGTATTTTATTAGTTACTTAGTTACACGAAGTTCAACAACACATACAAAAAAACTACACATAGGTGGTATAATAATGACAATAAAATTACTAAACAACAACAACAATAGCACTTTGTTATACTATAATAAAGTAATAAAATTGTGGGTAACAACCAATTTATATATTCGAACGAAAAGGATGACTTGTCAAAAAGTCTTGAAGATGATGTTGTTATTCTGTGTGTGGATCAATCAATTAGAAAAAAAAAATGTTTTTTAAAGTTATGTTGGTGTTTAGAATTATCCACACCCTATAATGTACCCCAAAACAATTATAGACAAAAAATTTATTGTGTGGGCCTTGATTATGTTGTGTGAGTTGGTCGATTTTTATTTTTTTCAAAACATGACAATACATAAATATTTGGAAAACTGCAAAATCTGTTCATGTTTTAATATGTTCATTGTTGTGGCGATGAAAATGATGATGACGATGGTGATGATGTTATGGTATGGCAGTGGTATTTTTGGATGGAATTTAAATACAGTTGGTTTGAGGGTTATGATTATGATATTTTATGATATAAATATTAATTCATAATTACATAGACAACAAATATTTAAATAGGGGCTATACTCACATATCCATATTAATATCCCACTAGTATATTTATGTTACCCCCAAAAAACATAATCATTTATGCATATATACAAATGAGTTAAGTAGATTTAGAGCACATAGTACACATTTTACTGTTCTTATTGATTTTAATAAATTTTTGGTCAGTTACAAAATATTTTATGTGGTATGCGGTGGGACAGATTAAATTATTTATAATGTTTATTTTTTGACAGGGTCGTATTATACGTGTGTGTGTGATTTATTAAAATTGTATGATATTTTATTATTAAAGCATAGATATTAATTCATATTTTCTGAAAAATTGGAATGATTTATAGCATACGAGTCATTGATTGATTGATTATTTATTCCGTTAATAATGACGTTGTTTGCTTGTTTAGTTTGCTTTTAACGTCATACCTTACGTAGTAGCCAAACCGAAAACGAATGGCTTTAGGTCTGTTTTACACAGACCATCTGCACATTGCACTGCTCGATTCTAACTTGAAACAAATGTACAGGGCATCAAATAAATGTATAAGGAATGGAATTAGTTTGTAGTATGAATCTGATTTGATGATAAATAATTAAATTTTAAACAGATCCTACACAAGTCCTTTTCAAATTTTATTTGGCTCATTTTTGATATTGATTTAAATTTCATTTAATTTGATCTTAATAAATTTATTGGACACGATTCATAGTTAAACTGGAAAATAATGTTATGTGTATTCGCTAACTTAGTTAACTAAGATTCGCGAAAGTTAGTTAGTGTCAGTCGATCGAGCTTACCAAAATGCGGCCTGATTAATTCTCAAAACGGTTCAGCTTACCTAAAATAAAAAGAGAAATGTATGTATTATTAAAAATTTGTCAATTAAAATTGGCTTCAAATTATATACAATTAGATTACAAATCGGCCAGAAATTTTCAGTATGTTCATCGATTAATATTTGCGACAATTCGATAACGTTAAATATGGATCCATTCAATCAATTTTATGAGCTCGACGGTAAGGTTACACAACAGTGTGCGGAAGAAGTTACAGTTACAAATTAGTGCAGTATGTAGTGGTTGTTGCAGTTTATCAAAAAGGTCGATATTTCGAAGACAATATTCAGATCGCATAGCAGATCGAATTGCGAGTATTTTGCTTCCTAATTAATTTATGAACTTAATGTTGTATTGGCTATAAGATCGGTAACGATAAGATGCAGTATTGACCTTTTTTATTTTTTAAAGGGATCGCAAGGAAATACAAATATTCAAAATTATTTGATTAACCATCAAGAATTAAACCCAACGGCTTAAGTATTTTAGACAAGTAAATTTACTATGATGTGTAGGATATTGTTCCATTTTTTCAAAAAAGTTTATTCAATTTTGTAAAAAAATATTGGATGATGGTGTAGCAAAAAATGTTTGCAATTATGTTAAAATTGAGGAAACCATTAATTGTTATTAAATTCTAAAACTCTTAAGTGCTTTAAATTTGAAAGCTCTAAACAAATTTTACTGTTAATTTAAAAATCTTAAGATGGTTTAATTTCTTAACGCAGTTCAGTCAAAAGTCTTAAAAATCTCAAATTTCTTTTGAAACTGGAAGTTTTAAAAATGAATTTTTTAAATTCTGTAAATTCCTTTAGATTTTTATTTTCAATTTAGACTAATTTCTTAAAAGAAACCCGGTTTATTAGTCCAGGCGCCTAGTCGGTTTAGGCTGAAATTCTGAATTTAAGTGGAATTTTAAGAATTAAGAAACAAATCTTACAACCCTTCGGAGAGCGGAAGTGCTTACTTAAGCTTTTCTCTAACATCTCTAAAACTACTAAACATTGAAAAATGGGATTATCCAAATAAAACAGGAGAACATTTCTCAAAAAAAATCTCGTTTTATTCAAAATGGTCCTGATGCTAAAAATTTGTACCCAAAGTTGAATACTTTTTACAAAAGGGCGGAGCTATTATTAACAAATAAAGCTACTTTTATAAAGCTTTTGCAGAACCACGTGTAACAGTTTTTGTCCCATTAACGATTGATCAGACATTTTCTAGTTTTAACTAAAAATATAACCCACGATTACCCTACAACTGACAAATAAACGTTCTTTCTCAAATTTCTCTCTACTTTAACGGCGGCGATTTCCATAAATAAATTATTATTTTTTGAAGAGCTTGACGCCTCGACCTTTTGTGCTATTGATAACCATTTAGTCGTTATCAAAATCTAAAATAACACAACTGTGAAACCAGAAAATTTCTCTTTTACCTTTTTTGTCTCCGTAGGGGTGACCATTTTCACAAACAAAAATACTTTTGTAAAGGAAGTTGAGCAGTACTTAACGCTTGTTGTTCCATTTAACATCATCAGACGTATTATTAGGGAGATGAGACATGGAGCTAGGCAGACGATCCAGAAACCGCACACCATTTAAGTGAATATCGTGCAAAAGGTGAGCTAAGACCGAATAAAACACGTGATGTTGACAGTTTCCTTTGATTACGAGTATCGTGGTGTGATGCATTATGAATTCCTTCCGCCGCAAAATGGAACAAAACTGACTTTTCTTGAACAAAATTGCCCACATAGCGCAAAAAGCCACATATCACGATACTTTTCTCTTTAAATTAAAGCCTAATTGATTTACAACGAATCAGTCTAGGCAGATTTTTTTTGTTAGTCTTTAAAAAAATGTACCCACCTCAAAAGTCAAAAAATGACATCACCTGCTAAACAAGGAAAACCCCTATACCACTATTCCATTTTATGTCCTATATCGTTCATTAGAAATGTACAGATGATCCAAAAAAAAAAATAGTACATAAGTATATTTAGTTGAAACTTCCTACAATTGAAAATTTTCAAATTTCTTGAAATCCTTACAATAAATAATTAATAATAATTATGTAAATTTCAATAATTAAAATTATTTTAACGCAACATATTGCAGCTTTAAAAGCTCTTATTGCCTCTTTAGTTAGATTAGATAACTCTTAAATTTTTTTTAATTTTATTAAGGGCTGTATCCAAGCTAATATTATTAGTGAAAATTAATTTAGCATTTGTTAAATCCTAAATTAAAAACATCATTCTCCCATGTCTTCCTCTTCTCTTCTCTACATGTGTAAAGTGAGATGTCCGTCCTTCTGCCTGTCAGACACCAATTCACCGATATTGATGAACAATTGTATCGAGAATTTTCTCCTGGTAGTTTTAAGCTATACTATATTAAAATTAATTGTACTGCTTCAGAATTTTAGTAAAATTTACACGTTGTGATGGTTCATTTTCGAAAAAAACGAAGGAAACTTGTTTAGCCCTTTTTTGTATCGTTGATCGGTTAATTAGGACCAGTAAATTTGAGAGGCAGCTTTTGCCTTTTCTATTTTTTAAAGAGATGTAAAACAAATCAAAACATTCAAATTTTATTGGTTAACCGTTGAGCCAAGCCCAAAGTCCAAAGCAAGTAGTATCAAATATTTTAGTCAATTAAGTTAACATTTGGTGTAGAGAACCCTTAATATCCTTAATATTTACTACCCACTATCAGGCCGATTAATTCCAAAATAAAAAATTTGTCGGATTGTTGAACTAAGATGTTGAACTAATGGTTGTTGAACTATGGCAAATCGATAAATGTTGATTCCATTTCGTCAAGTTTAGATAATATGTAGTTTTGGAATGAAATCTTTCCCGAAATTGTTACACCCGCACATAATCAATAGTGTGCGCATTTCTTAACTATTTCTGACTGATCAGTGTTCTGAATCGTCAAATCGCAAATATTGGCTTTATTTGATTATTATTGTAACTAAATCTTTTATAAATTCATGTATCACAATTTCCATTTGAAATATTGAGTGTGTAACCAAAATGCATAAGATGATAGAAATACACATTACATTGAATTTCCATTCTAATCGAAATTAGTCGACCTTTTAAAATTGATCGATTAATCGGAAACCATTAATCGATTAATCGAAAATTTACTTTTCGAAAAAAGTGTGAATTGAGAAAAATTTGAAATTATGAACTGAAATTAGTTCGCAAATTATTTCGGTTAACTCTTCTTTTAAAAATTATGGTGAAAATTAAATAAATTGTGTAAACACTAACTTTATTTGGGGGCAATTGGACTTTTAAACAAAATAATGAAATTAAACTAAAACTATTTCTTACAATTTCTTGAAATAAACGAATAACCGTTCATCGAAATTTGGCCAAGTGGCCATGCTTCGACCATCCAATTGACCATGCCCTACAAGTTATTTCCTATATTTATATTCAAATTACCTATTGAGCGTGAGCCTAAGAGACTCATCGCCTGCTTTTATGGTTGTATTTTTAAAATGGTCCGGTTAGACCTATATTCGGTACAAGTAAAAAATTATTAGCAGGTGACTCTAGATCTTAAGCAATAAATATTAGCATACATAAAGCTCAATTTTCATACAAATTTATTTTCGGTTATTTTTTAGCTAATAAAATTAAAATTATTCTACGATACTCAACCCATGCTGATTAGGGTTAAACGACAGAATTCTTAAAACAGGTTATTTCCATTTTTTGGGTTTCAATTTGCAAAGTGCAGTCTAAAGTTTAAATTCATAAAATATTTGAAATTATTGAAAATTCGTAACAACTTTAATTTTTTTTTTATCTAAATTTCAGATTTTGTACAAAGTCTGCTGGATCGAGATAATGGCATTCGCTTCAGCTATGCATTCGCTAGTGTAGGTGAATGCACGTTGGCGAGATGCAGTTTCTTGCCGAAAATGGCGTGTAACATTCTTAATCAAACGTGTAATTCTGCCCCTCTGGAATTGGGAGAATTTCTTCGAAATTCGTTATATTTTTTAGAACATAATCCAAATTTAACTTAAATAAGATAAATTAAACTTTATGGAGCAAAAGACCAAAGTTAATATGATTAAACAGTAGGATTTGGTCTATAATAATTCTATTCGCTACCAATTTTATATAATGCGAATTATCCTAATTAATGAAATATTCCCGAAATTTTGACAAGAACAGTATGCGCGAGAAAACTTTAACTAAACTAGGGCCGTATTCTCGAAATTCACCGAAAAAAGTTGCCGGTGACTTTGGTATAAAATATTTTAAATTTTCGACTGAAATCACGTATTTTACCAGAGCCTTCTAGAGTATAGAGCCATAATCATTATGACGTATTTTTTTTAAGCTTTTTTAGTGGTATAACTTTGCACTGATTTCCATAGGAATCCATAGTAAAAATGGTGTTTTTTAGCTTGAAGTTTTACAATGAAAAATGTAAAAATGTTACAAAATGTTTATACAAAAGTGTTCTACATATCTTTAGCAGCAATACACAGGAAGGGTATATTGGTATTAAGTAAATATTAATTGCAGAAATATTAAAATTAATTTATTTCTAAAATATATTTTTCGAATTTTCATTTTGAAAAATACATCAAAGTTGGCTCTGACGAATTAAAATAATACTTGCTACATTTATCTTTAGTTTTACTAGTGGACGTTAGATGTCTCAGATTTATACAGAAAAATATGAAAAAGAATTGTTTAATCACAAAATTATGACACGTTCTTAATATTTTGAGAATTTATTTTACTTTTCCTACAATTTTTGCACTTGAAATTTCTCCAGGTGGCAATTTTTGGTACGATTTTACAAAATTTTTTTTTTGCCATCACTGCCATCTATGTAATGTATATTGACTTAATGCCCACGATTTGTAGTAAGCTTTTCTTTTTAATTTGACCAGAATGCTGTTGTTATGAACTTTTTTTTATATTTTGGTTTAAATAAATCAATTATTACAAGAAAATGAAAACGATTTACTTAAACGAGATTTATTATGTTGAAATTCAAACATTTATGAAAATATTTCAGAAATCATAGTTAAGAATTTGCAACGTTTTCATTTACAAATTTGTCTTAGGAAAAAAAGTGATTTCTCATATGTTTTATGTGTTTTACTATGGAAATTTTGGTTTTTTCCTCGTTTCTAATTCCCTTATAAAAGCTTCGTTTTTTAGATTATGGCTTGTATAATCAAGGTTGCTTTGATTTTACTAGAAAATTATCGGCGACTTTTTCGCGATTTCGGCGATTTGAACGCATTCGGAGTCTTCGATGGATTGAATTTTTATTTGAATTGAATCAGATTAGTTCAAATACGAATCTTATACTTCGAAGAGTCGAATATGCTCGAATCGAATTCACAAATAGCCCCCTAGTTTACAAAATAACAAGAATCGTCATGATCTGTAACCAATGTCCCGCCAGTAACAAAAAAATTATGATACTATAAATATTCCTCCAACATTGATCTACAAAGAGCTTCAAAAATTGTTGCTCAAAGTGTCTGTAACTTCTTCAAAGTATCTGTGTAACTTTCTTCTCACGTATTTCAATTTCCTAAGCTAAATTTAAGATTTGTACCTTCCTGTAATCAGAATTCGACCATGCCGAATTTTTCTTTATTTGAAACTAAAATTTTTAAAATACAAAACACAAACTTATCGATAATATTTTTTTTAATTTTTTCAGCCACAAATTTTCTATGGAAAAAACAAAATTGATAATTTAGGAACTCGTTCACGTTGTTGAAATTTTACCTGTTGGAGAATGACGAGAACTGGATTAAAATATTGGATGAAGCATGCATTTTTCAAATGCCATCCCAGTTAAGAATGCTTCTGGCTGCCATCTTAATTTTTGGAGAGCCATTAGACCCCAAGAATTTATATGAGAAAAATAGCGAATTAACACACAGAGAGGCTTAGAAACTAATCTCATGCAATTTGGGAAAACATGCGCAGATTTTAGATTGCCATCCCCGAGATTTCTTACCGTCGATAACAACAGTATTGATGACATTATTTCCAATACATGTTATTGAATCAACTTACTCCACTCCTCAATGAAAAGCAAAAGAATGCTTTCGACACTATTTTAAATTCAGTTTATGGTAGTAAAAAATCAGGGGTGTTTCTTTCTATATGGAGCTGGTGGTTCAGGAAAGACGTTTTTATACAAAGCCCTGACTGCATCCATTCTTTCGCCGAGGGGATCCAGTGAAAGCTGTTGCTCATACTGGACTTGCTACCACTTTGTTAAAGAACGGTCAAACAATAAATTCTGGTTTTCGGATTCCACTGAAGATTGACGAAACAACTGTATAAAATATATGAGAGGTATATGAGGAATGGAAAATCTTACTGAACAAGAAGTTGTTTGAAAGACTTGCTTAACTGGCAGAATCCATTTGGTGGAATAACCATTGTTGTTGGAGGTGATTTTAGACAATAGGCTCACATTACAGCCGCAAGTTATGGCAATATTTTTTAGAATGGCAATTGATTAGAAACATACGTGTGAATGTGGAAGAAGTTGAATTCGTAGTGTGGCTAAGACTTGGGCCTGAACTTGACAACGATGGTGAAAATTCAGAATTTCTTGAATTATCTGAAGATATATTATTACAAAATATCGTTGCTTCGGTGTTTAATAATAATATTAACAGCATCTTCAAGGATGATTTGTACGAAGAATGCTGATACAATTAAGATTAACGAGTGCATCTTGACAAAACTTGATGGAGAAAAGCAATCCTGGTACAGCTTGGATTAAATTTCTAATTGTGAAAATGAAGAATAACGGCAGCAGTCCCTGTTGAGTTTTAAAACTCATTGACACCTACGGGAATACCATCTCACAAATTATCTGTTGCTGCGTCATGTTGTTGAGAAATATGAATCCAAAACGTGAACTTTGCAACGGCACTAGAATAATCGTGGACGAACTACGAAGCAACATAATCTTTTGCAGGGGACCAAAATAGTTCGAAAGTCTTTATCCCAAGAATGATTCTGGATAAACAGGGTAGCGATTTGCCATTTGGGAATGCGAAGAAAGCATTTTCTTCTGCGGCGAGCCTATTTTAACTTATCGTCTTTTGCTTGCACTAATTATAATATTCTGGAACCATTCTTGAAAAAGCATTTTTTCAAAGCTAATTTATAATGGTTTCTGTCATTCTCCGACAAAATACCATCAAACGGGTTTCCTGCAGTATTGTGTCAGCCATTTTAGCACCCAATGGGGTAAATACTCGATAATTTAGCAAATCGTAATTCGCAAGTCAAAAAATATGACAACTTGGTTTTACCAAGCAAATTTTAATTTCAAATTTTTTTTTTCTAGGTTTGTTTTTTCTTACAAAAAAAAACGATGTAGTTGGTAACAACTCTTTAAGTCCGTAAAATAAAATGAGCAACCAAGACAATGAATCAATCGTGTATCTACCCCATTATCAAATCAAGCATGTCAAATTTGTGAACTAAATTATATCTGAAGATTTCTTGGTAAAACGCACAAAAAGATAATTCCGAGTTTTTACAACTTATAAAAACATCAAGGAATACTGTTGGGGTGGCTCCACGCTTCGTGGCGGCCACTAGAAACTACTCTGTTAAAGGAGTAGGCTAAAGTGTGAGGGATGTGGTCCTTCTACAGAAGGTTGGCGTTGGGTTAACAGCCCAACCTGTAAAAATTTTTTTGTTACGAAACCTCAACATGAGCCTCGGATATTTTTGGATTCACAACAACGACCTCGGACACGATATAAGGACAACGATTTTAAATTTGGAACATGGAACGTACTCAGCCTAAACCGCCCGGAGAGCCTCCATCAACTCTTCGAACAAGCATCTACGTATAAACTCGACCTCGTAGCGCTACAGGAAACAAGACTAATCGGCAATGACATCACCGATTATAGTCGCTTCGGACTAACTCTCTGTCATAGCAATAACATGGATAAACATGAATTGGGCGTTGGTTTCTTGATTAGCAATCGATGCCGTCAATTTGTGACTGACTTCATGCCTGTCAGTAATCGGATTTGTACACTCAGGTTTCATGGACGTCACTTTAACATCACATTTGTGAACATTCATGCCCCCACCGAGGAGAAGCCTGATCAAATCAAAGACGCTTTCTACGACCAGCTCGAAACCGTCCTGAGCAAAATTCCGCAACATGACATCAAAATTGTTTTGGGCGACTTCAATGCTCAAATTGGCAGTGCTGGCAGTACATATCGAAGCACTATCGGCCCAAACTCCTTGCACCATACATCAAACAACAACGGGATGCGCACCATCGAGCTAGCTTTACTGTACAACTTGGTGGTTGCCAGCACATACTTCCCACATAAGCGCATTCATAAAGCCACATGGAAATCAAACGACGGGACAACGGTCAACCAAATCGACCACATCCTCTTGTCCAAGAGACATTTTTCTAGCCTTAAAAACATCAAAACTAAACGTGGAGCTAACATTGATTCAGACCATTTCCTGGTAGTTGCTGAATTAAAATTTCGTCTATCAACCACATATAATCATCGCTTCCAGCGCATCACTCGTTGGAACACTGCGGCATTGAACGAGCAAGTTACCAGAACCACCTTTGGGATGACTGTATCAGAAATCTTGGAAAATAAACCACTTCCTGACTCCGTTCAAGAACAGTGGGACATTATCAAAACGGCGGTAACCGATGCCTCAAAGTCCACCATAGGCCAAAATCCGTCAAGGCCTAAAAATCTCTGGATTGATGATGATTGTATTGGTGCTATTCGGGAAAAAGATCGCGCACGACAACGAGACCTATCGCAAAGAACAAGGCAATCCCATAACGCCTACATGACTGCGAGGAGAATCGCTAATCGGCTATGTAGACGGAAGAAACGGGAATGGCATGAACAACAGGCACGCAACATCCAAAATTCTAGCCTGAGAGATAGATATCGTTGCATAAGAGAATTAGCTACGGACTTTCATCCACGTAGCAGCGCTATTCGCAACAAATCAGGCGAGTAAGGTTATCAACTTATAGCGAGAGGATCTTGGGTGATTATCAATGTGGTTTTCGGCCAAATAGATCAACGACCGATCAAACTTTCACGCTGAGGCTTTTGCTGGAGAAATGCTATGAAAAGGACATCCCTGTACACAGTCTATTCATAGATTTTCAACAGGCGTATGACAGCATTAAGAGGAACACGTTATGGAACGTATTGTCCTATCTGGGCATACCGTCAAAATTGATTTCAATGTGCCAGCTCTTAATGGATGGCTCAATATGTAAGGTGCTAATAGAAGGCAAAATTTCGGATGCCTTCGAGATAACATCTGGAGTGCGGCAAGGAGACCCAATAGCTCAAACTCTATTCAATCTATCATTAGAGTATGTCATTCGTCAGCTTAATATAGCTCAGCGTAGCTGCCTGTATTATAAATCAACCCAGCTATTAGCATACGCTGACGATATTTGCATTCTGGGTCGCAACATCATCTCTCTGAAAGAGGTCCTCCTCCCGTTGGAATTAACAGCCCAACAAATAGGCCTTCAGATCAATGAAGCGAAGACCAAATACATGGTGACCGCGAGAAGGCAGACTCGTGGGGACTTCATTTCAGGAGATACTCAATATGAAAAGGTGAATGAGTTTAAATACCTAGGATCACTGATCACTGAGCAAAACTCCGTTTCTGTGGACATTTCATCGAGGATCGCAGCAGGCTACCGAGCATTTTACGCCAATATCAAAATTTTCAAGTCTCCTCATATATCGCGCAAAATAAAATTGGACATCTTCAAGGCGCTGATAAGACCAGTTGTCACCTTTGGTTGCGAGTCTTGGACACTAACAGCGCAAAACATCCAGAAAATCGCTGTAACTGAGCGTAAGATGATAAGAAGAATTCTCGGTCACATTAAAGAGGGAGCCACGTACAGAATGCGAATGAATCACGAGATCAGAAATGATCTCGATAAAGTCGACATCATAGGATTCATAAAATCGTCAAGGCTGAGATGGCTTGGGCACGTACTACGTTCACAAAATCGGACCACTAAACAGGCCTTGAAGTCGGCACCAGCGAAAGTAGGACCTCGTGGGAGACCACCTACCCGATGGATGGACGACGTTGAGAGGGACCTGTACACACTCGGTCACCGTGTCTGGCGTTCTCTTGTGGCGGATCGGATTATTTGGAGGAGCATCGTTGAGGCGGCCAAATCCCTTCATGGGATGTAGCGCCAGCGGAAGAAGAAGAAGAAGGCTCCAGATAAAGAACTTGTATCTGGTTTAGCTAAATATTTAGATAGGGACCTCCTGAATACAAAAATTAGTTGCAAGACAAATTATGCGGTCATTTTGCCTGTACCACACAAAAACGTTGTATGAAAGTCTGGATGCACGATACTCTCAAATCCTTCTTTAAGCTTAGACTAGGACTTCTATAAAAAAATAATAATTCTGTAAGATAATTTCTACAGTCACTTAATTTAATCTTTCCAGATTAGAAAGTTGCATGGAAGTCTGGATTTTGCAGTGTGATGTGGGAAATTTCATTCGTCTAATACTCCTTGACATCAATATTCTCAAATCCTTTGTTTATATTTGAATAAAATTCTGACCTCATGCACCTGTCTTGTCTAGCAAGGTTAAATGCTGACAGCAGAAATTAGCTTTCAGTTTTATTTTGACATTCTCCTTCTCGCCAGACGTCTTTGTTTGTCTGAACGTGTTTTGAATTTTCAAACTTCTGTGGGCATCCAGGAAAATGTCTTACATTGTCTTTAGTTTTAGATAATACTCCTTCAAATCCCTAAATTTATTAGCGGTAATGCAAAATTCAGGAGTGACCAGAAAAATATTAATTTCAACCAAATTTAATTCAAACTTCAGCCGAAATCACTGGCCCAAAAATCCTTCAGGACGTTATTTAATATGTTTATGGTTAGGAAATCCGAAATAAAATTTCACTAAAATACATCGACAAATTTGTGTGTTCTATTCGGTGCTGGAGGCAGAAGAAAAGAAAATTGTCTGGGTTGGCTGTGTATGGAAAACCAATATTGGTTAATCTAATTTTTGATTTTATTTATGGTATCGATCATAATCCCATTAGTACGAGTAGTGTTCCAAAATATTTCTTGTCGATGGGCCACGCTTTATTTTAAAAATTCTGATCTCAGACCTACCTTATGGCAGACAATTTTTTCAGGCCTTGAAACAACAGGTTTTATAATAGGAACTTAGAAACTATTTATAGAATTTACAAAATATTGCAGATAATAAATTTAACTAAAATCCACCTGACTGGGAAGGTAGGCTGAATTAGCTAAGTATATACAAATAAATTTCGAGAACATCATTTTTGATTTAAAGTGTCACCAAAATCCTGAATTTGAGCCATGGTTCAATTTAGAAATTCGACGCTAGATTATATGGCCGAAGGAATTTTCCAGAGCCGGAATTAATAAATTTTATGTTAGGAACTACTTAAAGATTCGACTTAATATCTCAAATCTGAAATAATAATTCTCTTAAAATCCATCCACAAACGTGCCACCTAGTTCCATTTGAGGCTGGAAACGTAGTACACTGCCTGGATTGGTTGTCTATTAAAAAAAAAAAAAAAAATTGGTGAAACAATGTTTCTTATAAATGGCATCAATCAAAAGCTCATTATAGTCGTGTTTCGTAATATTTCTTGTTGGCTCTTAGTTTAATTAACAAATCCGACCCCAAATGAGGTGACTGAAGAAATTTTCAGAGCGTGAATGCGGTTTTGCATTAGGAACTACTGATAGAAACGGATTAATAACTGAAATACAAAATTTCACTAAAATCCATTGACAAACCTGCTTAATTTGGTGATGGAATCTGGAAATGTCGTGAGGCCTAGAATGGTTTTGGAAGTAAAAAACTAATTTTTCTTTGCAAATCTATCTTCCCCAAATTTGTTTTCTAATAACCAAAGTGTCATTATAGTGTCTTGCAATATTTATTGAATTCTGATCATGTTTTATTTAAGAAACTCCATCTCTGCCCCAAATGAAATTGCTCTGATTATGTACAAATTCCATTAAAATTTATTGTCTGACTTAACCAATATATTTGATAATCAATGAATTAGTTGTAAGTAGCACCTCCAAATTATGAATCAAGTTAGCGGGTTTACAATTTTTTTAGAAGAGATTTCACCACGAGCATGTTTTGTGTCAAGTCGTCGCCACCAAACCAATTTCATATATCTTTTTAACATTTTTTAGCATCTTTTGACTTAATAACTGTCCTGTTTTTTAAGGCATTTTTTTCATACTTCGTCCAGGATTAGTAATTTTTGACCTGGTCATCCTAGGTACCTAATGTGGTATCGTCTGGCAATGAAATTTCTTTAAATTGTACCAAAATATCTTCCAATTCTCAAAAATTAGCTTTGTGAATATGACGAATATGATCGCGTATTTGACATGTCTGAATTGTAACATATGCCAAAATTACGCTTTTGAAAATGAAAAGGGTTCGAACGTTCGAAGCTAAAGTTGCTTTCAGATAAATTTTCCATTTGCTATTTACGGTTTTGGTACTCTTCTCTATACGAGAAACACATAAAAAATCTCAAAACGATAATCTTAAAATATCTGTGATTTCGTGGAGAGTTGTGGCCGCGTTAATAGAAAACTATTTAGCTCGAGCAGCATATTGAGCTTAACGCTTTAATAGTAAGCAAGATAAGGAGCTCTAAACCAATAAATTAATCAATAATAAAAACAATTTTAGTATAATTTGCTGGATCATGATTTTTTTAACACAAAATACCAACAATTATTTATGTTTAATCTATTGTGAGCGACACGACAGTGCTGATATTATCTGTCAAGGGGCGGCCGATAATATTTTTGCACACAAGCGGCCGTGTACTTGGAAGATTTATGAAAATGACAACTCAGTATATACTTTTAATTGATTGTATTTATTCTGAATAATTATGCGTAATTTTTGTAGTGTATTTCATAGAATTAATGGAAAACTGAGCTTTAAATATTTATGTTTCATCCATGTTTAAGCTTATTTGTGTTGTTTCCGCGATTTTACATACGGAGTATGCTGTAGTACATAGTTATTATAATCCATATTTTAACTTAATTTGTATATCAATTCTTTCAAACTCAAATCTGAATTGATTGAATCAAATAAATTATTTTAATTTGGGTAATACATTTTTACTAACTCTGAGGATTTCGGAAATTATCTTCTTCTGAAAATATTTACCAAAATTAAATTTTCTTGTATAATCAAACAAGCTTTAAAGTCCAAGTCAATTAACTAACATACGTGCCTGGCTTAACAATACAAAATTGGTCTTGTTGTCAAAATCGATAAAAGCATCGCACATAGGTCTACTATAGGTTTGTAGATATGGAGGCATGGACAATGGAAAAATATTCACTTTTTTGAGCAAAAGTTAAATTATTTGTATTTTATGCAAATTATCAGAATATTTTGATGTCATTTTTATTTCTAATGTACGCGCTATATCTAAAAACAACAAATACAAACAATATAGAATACCCTCATAGGACCTGAGCATTTTAATGTACATTGTTTGTTCTGTATTTTTATAACTTTTCATTTTTCTTGGTGCGATGCTATATGCCTTTCATCACCAAAAAGTAAAGTAAGCAAAAAGCTTTTTAATATTTTTAACATATTTGTTGGAATATAAATTTATTAAAATATTTAAATATTCATGCTGCCCTCCTCAACATTTACATACCACAAACTCGGTGATATCAGAGACCTTAAAAAAACAAAATTTTCATTACGAATTGTGTTATTGTTGTACCATTTCTTAAGAAATGTAAATATACATAATACACTAACATGTACCGAAACCGAATATAACAAAGAATGATTATCATGTCAGAGAAAAATTATAAATTTCCAGCACGTAGCATCCCAATGATGATGTTCATTTAAGAAACCAAAAAAAAAAACTAAATAAAATTACAGATTGACTTAAGTTATTCTTGTCTATTATTTTTATCTTAATCAAGAGTATATTTTGTAAATTTATCTTATTTTTTCGGATTTGGGTACATGCATACACATACATTTTCGGATTTTTATAGATGTCACCACTTCTTTCATGTGCGTACGTTTATACATACGGAATAAATCGGTTAGATCGGTTGCTGAACACATTTTGAATACCAGATGAATGCGCCTAGACAAATGAGTAGATGGCAAAAAAGGAGGCAATGTATTTTTTTTTTGTGTGTTTATAAGGATTCCTATATGTCCCTGTAATCCAATTTTTGACATATATGAGGTGTTACGCCATGTAACAAGATGCCTGATTGAATAATAATTATTGGATTTTTAAAGAAATGAAACATACGTTTATTGATTCAAGTAAAATGTGGCACAGTACGTGATTTTAATTTTAATTCGATTTTGTACCATAAGGTTAGTGTCTATTTAAGTGCAAACAGGTTTCTTGTAATCGGCATACACTTATCTAATTTATTGAAAGGGTGTTTATAAGATGAAGATATCAGTTGCACCTTTAGATCTGATGGAAGTTCGAAATTTGAATACACTAAACATTAACTTGGTGCTCCACAATTTGCCGATGGTATACGCAAAGCGAACCAGTACCACTCCGTTTTGGTAAAAACCTATGTTTAAAACGTTAGAAGTAAACGGCAAAAGAATTACGAGAGTCTTCATCTTAAAACTAGAATTGGAAAAAATTGACTTCCAATTTCAACTCAAATTCCTTGGCACGGTTCGTGCTAACGACGACATTTTACTAAGTTCATTTTCAATTCAATAAATTATTGTTTTGTATCTCTCAATTTTTCAGAAGTGTTATACGACAGATTTGGAGCAAAGAAGCAAGCAGATATTCAGAAACAATGCGTCACTTCCTTCGGCTTGAGATTTTAATTTTGCAGAACAATTCTCATAGACCGGAAAAACATGTACCAAGTGGAATTGGGGGAATTTTTTCAGTTCAGAACATTTTTACAAGATATGTAGGAGTTCAGGAAATAGTAGATTTAATTTTGGTTGCGGCTCGTGGTCAAATTGTTCATAAAAGTTGACATTACGAAATTTTAGCCATTTTAATGGCTTTCCAAACAAAGTTTGTCGAGACAGCATATTCAATGTTACATATAAGGTGCGGGTGGATCAGAACAAATTTAATTTACAAACCTATCAGAGTTGCTTTCAGATAAATTTTCCATTTGCTATTTACGGTTTTGGTACTCTTCTCTATACGAGAAACACATAAAAAATCTCAAAACGATAATCTTAAAATATCTGTGATTTCGTGGAGAGTTGTGGCCGCGTTAATAGAAAACTATTTAGCTCGAGCAGCATATTGAGCTTAACGATTTAATAGTAAGCGAACCAGTACCACTCCGTTTTGGTAAAAACCTATGTTTAAAACGTTAGAAGTAAACGGCAAAAGAATTACGAGAGTCTTCATCTTAAAACTAGAATTGGAAAAAATTGACTTCCAATTTCAACTCAAATTCCTTGGCACGGTTCGTGCTAACGACGACATTAGTTTAGACTTAAGTTTCACTTTACTATTGTTTTAGACTTAAGTTTCACTTTACTTAGGTAAAGAATTTTGCGAAGGGTTTTGTGGAGCCCGTATTATTCTTATAAACACCGGTACTTGGAGTATTGAACTTAACCTGACATGGTGCAGTACTGAACTCAGCTCTGACTAGAAAAAGAGACAACTAAGACTGTTTCTGATGATGACTGAGTGTTTTTATATTAAAGTTACACAGTGCTCGAGAAATAAACAAAAACTGCGATATACCGTACTGAAATATAATATGCAAAGAATTTGACTTTGCAAAGTGATTTGCAGAATATGTTAAGGTCCCGCTTTCTGTGCACGACCTTAACAAACTTCTTCTTACCTTTTCTACTACAACCAATATAGACAATCGAATTGCCATCAGGATTTATCGACATCCAGCGAATTTTGCAGGACCCCCAAAAGAATGGGTCTTTTAAAAAAAAAAAAAAACAATTGTCTGAATCACTACCAACCAATATTAAGTCTATCCGTACTGCTCGAGAGAAAGGACGCTACTCTAGATTTACGGGAGACCGCCGATAAAATTTGGGAATTGTGTACGCCGCAAACACCAACAGTCTCTGAAATTAGCACCAATTCGCAATACAAGCTTGCCTCATTTAATAGAGGAATTGAAGATTACCATTAATGAAACTAAGGTTGCAAATAGGAATATTTTGATCGCAGCAGATCAAGAAATTGATCTAAAAATAACAACTACCTTCATCCCAGAAGCAACTCCTCACATCACTCGCCCAACAACCCTTGCTGGTATCTCAAAATCCTGGTACCAAAACTAGAAAAGCACGAAAACCAATTGTGGCTACGACAAGCAACAATCTACAAGTGTCTCTCTTCGAAAAAGAAAAGTAATGATTCGGAGAGCCAGACTCATTGAGCATTAACGCAACGTGCGCCGGAACTATACAAAGCTGTATTGTGTCAACCATCCACTCTCAGTGACTCCTCCCCATTACACTTGACACGGAAAAGAGACAGCAACGACTGGAGGCCAACAACAATGCCAGACCACTACCCATTTCCCATATCCATAATACTCCCAGGCACTACCAACTTGTAACACATTCAAAGATCGATCTGATATAAGAGCCCTCCATCAGATTCCAGCGGCTTCAGAAGATAATCCCTAGGACTGCCAATATAGTTCCAATTGGACTACCTGAGTTCGTGAGAACGCCATATAGGCTGAGAAACACTCCGCGGATGCAGCCCCTAAAGGTTCAAAATTCGCGCTCGTGTATACATACAGATGATACCCTAGTGGCAAGCTATGAAAAAGACAACACATTGAACATCTTAACATATTCTTGGTGTCAATTGTCTAAACTTTCAAGTCATAAAATTATACCTGAAGGAATTCAACCGTCAGAACCCGAGGGCAAATTATTCGAAACCTCACGGAACCAACTACAATTCAACACTTACAAAAGATTATAGGAATGATAAAATATTACCATCAGTTTTACCAAAATTAGCAAATTATTCAGCTCCACTTCACAATCATCTTAATAATCCTCCTAGAATGCTCAAGAGAACTCCATTCACTTGGACCGACGAATGCAGGACAGCTTGTGATGATACCAGAAATGCACTTACACAAGCCACACTGTTAGCTCATCCACCAGAAAAACGCAAAATACACTATTACTAGCGATGCAACCGGTGGAGCTATTTGTGGCGTGCTATAACACCAGATCAGTGGTCACCGAACATTAGGTTGCTTTCCCAGTTATAAAGTATTACAGAAATTCTGCGGAAGGTCGTGCAGTTTTACTATCGAAATCCGAACGTAGTCCCCATTAAGATCGCCAGCCAGATTACACATCACAATTCACAAATGATACAAGACGTATTAAAGGCTATAACAATCTAGCTGCGGACACGTTATCCCGACCCTATGATTTGGACACCTCACCAACAGCTCAAACCGGCAATGATCCAAACAAACTGATTCCACTTCAAGAGGCTGATCAAGAGATGAAATCATTAGTCAAAACTGCATACTCCTTCCCGAGCAAAGCTCAAATACCAAAGGTTATCAATAATGGAAATTTTATATGATGCGAAACCCCAACTAAGGTTAACCGTCCGCACACTCCTTTTAATCTTCGTCAATCTGTTTCCAATAGCTTACATAATATAGCACAACCAGGAATAAAACTAGACGCAAATTGGTTCAAAGACGTTATTTTTGAATTCTGTTGCTGTGACGTTCCAAAGTTCACCGCCATACTAGATCCTAATATGATCAAACCAATCTATCAGCAAGCAGACTTTGTCACATCAGCCTAGACCAGTTGAACCACCTCCATCCACACGTGGTCATTCGTATCTACCAACTATCATAAACCGACCAACACGCCGGCCAGACACAACTCCACTAGATGATACAAAAAAAACACGACAGTGGTACGGAAATTTATATAATAATACATTTCCTGGATTTGGAGTTCCAACTGAAATTACTACTAACCAAGGAAGTCATTTTAAGAACAGCTTATTTGAAGAATTCAACATATTATTAGGTTCACATCAAATTAGAACTACCACTTATCATCCTCAATCGAAATGCATGGTGGGCCGATTCCACCGCTATTTAGAAACGTCAGATTATGCTCAGGATAATACCGGTGTGAAGTTTTTGCACACTTTTTTTGGACACAAATTTATGCAAGTGTACTGTGAAGTTTTTGGACACTTTTTTATTTGGACACACATTTATGCAAGTGTACTGTGAAATTTTTGGACAAAATTGAGATTTTAGATAAATCAGGTTTTTGGACATATATTTGTAGGCATGTATAGCTTTTAAAAGTATATTTAACAAAAACAAAGTTATTAGAAAATTAACTAATCGACGAATTTCGCTTGGAACAAGGACGTTGTTCTCTATTATATCAAATAACACGAATCTCAGAGATTGGCTCATATAGTGACTATATAGGTTGTAAAGAGTATATATTGCGGAATTCAAATCACTCAGTGCCATTTTGATATGAGCCGTAGGGCTCTTGCAAAAATTTTGTGATTTTAATTCCGCAATATATACTCTTTACAACCTATATAGTCACTATATGAGCCAATCTCTGAGATTCGTGTTATTTGGTATAATAGAGAACAACGTCCTTGTTCCAAGCGATACGGCTCATATCAAAATGGCACTCAGTGATTTGAATTCCGCAATATATACCCTTTACAACCTATATAGTCACTATATGAGCCAATCTCTGAGATTCGTGTTATTTGATATAATAGAGAACAACGTCCTTGTTCCATGCGAAATTCGTCGATTAGTTAATTTTCAAAAATTTTTGCAAGAGCTTTACGGCTCACATCAAAATGGCACTCAGTGATTTGAATTCGGCAATATATACCCTTTACAACGTATATAGTCACTATCTGAGCCAATCTCTGAGATTCGTGTTATTTGGTATAATAGGGAACAACGTCCTTGTTCCATGCGAAATTCGTCGATTAGTTAATTTTCAAAAACTTTTGCAAGAGCCCTACGGCTCATATCAAAATGGTACTCAGCGATTTGAATTCCGCAATATATAACCTTTACAACCTATATAGTCACTATCTGAGCCAATCTCTGAGATTCATGTTATTTGGTATAATAGAGAACAACGTCCTTGTTCCAAGCGAAATTCGTCGATTAGTTAATTTTCTAATAACTTTGTTTTTGTTAAATATACTTTTAAAAGATATACATGTGTACAAATATATGTCCAAAAACCTAATTTATCTAAAATCTCAATTTTGTCCAAAAATTTCACAGTACACTTGCATAAATTTGTGTCCAAAAAAAAAGTGTCCAAAAACTTCACACCGGTCAGGATAATATCAATGATTGGACTGATTCATTGCCATTCACACTTTTGGGTCACGAACCACAATTTAGCATGATTTGGGTTGCACATTTACCGATCTAGTCCTGGACAAACACCTAAGTGAGTTGGTGAAACTCTCAGTGCAAACCCCCAACCCCACGGTAAAACCAACCATCCTACTTAGTAAACCAAAATCAGCCATGAAATCAATTTCACCAACCAACACTCGAACATGTCCCCAAGACAACACATTCACTCCAAGAGACCCACATACGTCCGATTCGTTCTTAAACGTACGGACAAGGCTAGAGCCGGTCCCACTCCGCCCCACGAACGACCCTTTACAGTGTTGAAAAAGATTCACAAACATTTCGTCATATCTATATAGATTATTATAAGGTTAAACCAGCAAATATTTATTGCAAGTTGGAATCAAAATATGATACTCATGAACAATGCCTCATAGAGCTTTTCTACTAATTGTACAGCTCTTTATTTTCACCACTTCCACCGAATTCTTACTGGAAGGAGGGTAATGGCAACTAAAGTTGATACTCTTTTTCCTTGTACCACAACCACTACACCTCTGCATCAAATCACAGACCACACTGATTATGTATACCAATCCATCACTTAGTAATGACAATGAGAGCAAAGTTTCAAAAAATCAACAGTTAATGAATTAAAATCTATAACTGGTGAATGTGATATTGCTTTTAATTGCAAGGCCAATCCCAATGGAATACTTGTTTATGTAACAAAAACTGAGGATTACAAAAAACTGCAATCAGCATTAATAGCAAAAATAAAGGATTCTTCGCTTATGAATTAGAAGATTCTAAAATGGTCAAATTTGTATTGGCAGGATTACCTAATCTACCTATCGATGAAATTAGAAAGGGACTTCAAGCATACGAAATTGTACCCAATTGATTATCAAACCGCTATATGTATATCAAAAACAAAAAATATACCGATCATCAGGTTTACCAAGTGTACTTTAATAAAAAAATTGAGGTGTGGCCACCACACGACTTTCTTTTACGAACAGCGAATTTTGAGAAACTTTTATAATGCAAATTTCTTGCAAACTTAAGATTGTTTTTATTTTCTCATGTTTTCTGTAAATTTATATTTGTAGAAAAAAATGTCTGGTCCAAGGGAGCGACCACTTCCGGATGACCGATTTGGAGTAAAATTCACTGGGACCTCCCAATTTATCAAAAAAGCTTAAATCTGAAGTTTCAGTTCGATTGGTTAAGTCATCTGGGCTGTAGAGAGGACACAGACTGACAGACAGACGGACAGATGGACAGATAGACTGACAGACAGACATCATTTCGAAATCCACATTTTCGGACTCAGGGGACCTCAAAACAGATAAATCTTCAATAATCTCAAGATAATGATCTCAATAAAAAATAATTTTACTTACGTAAAAGAAAGTAAAAGACATGCGATTAAGCAAATTACGATCTATATTTGTGTCATGTCGTTGTTCGCTGGGCATACTAGCGAATAGGGGGGCACGGCACGGCACTAAGCAATGCCATTTAACAGTGCGCTGTGTAAGTTGCGGAGATATTCATGAAATAACCCAGTGCCTACATTCAACTTGTTGTTCTAAATGTGAAAAACAGATATATTCAGCAAAAGTATGTCAAGCTCAGGGCACATCTTAGGATTAAAACATGCGGTCAGTAATGAAGTTAACGTAACTACAGATGCATTTATTAAGTATGCCAATTCTGGCGGTAACCACCCTGCATATTTTAGGATGTGTCCTAAAAGAATGAAGTACATTAATGATAGGAAAAAGCTAATATTCGCGTAGGGTCAAAATCACGGCCTATCCTTCACAAACACAAAAACATTGATCTATCTAAAGATTTTTCTGAGCTACCTACAAATGCAAGAAGCAGCTCATACTTATCTTACCTAGTGCACTCGACCAAACCCGAAGCCACCTATGAATGCGAAGAACAATTAATTTTCTAGCCATGTGATAATCAAAATTACTAAATTAATATTTGGGCTTCTTTCATCGTGAATAAGCATTCAGTCCAACGTAGAAGTCGTCTTCTACGTTGGACTGAATGCTTACTAATAAGATTTCTTACACTTCACCTTATATAGGTCACACTTTATCTTCAGACCACCTCTCTATTAGATTTGAAATTTGTCATAAAGATGTTAGTTAATACAACATATACATATTTAACTTTTAAATTATACTGTAGCACTAGCGCATCTAAAATCTACTTTGAAATGTAAAACTCAGCAACACACTTTTCAATACACGTTTATGAATAAAAAATGTTGTCGATTGTTTTTCACTCTTGACACAAGTTTTCCTATATTATTAAGCATTGCGTCTTTTTCTAAAGCAAATACTTATATTATATCCCTGTTGATCTGCCATATCTCATGATCTCAAGACGTATAAAGGAATCCACGATAATTAAGGAAAATATATAATATTTGCCAAGTTTTTTTTGAAAAATTTTTATAGTTGATTGTTATATAACCTTATAAAAATGGATTCAACTAAAGTACAAATAAACAAACTAAATGACGAAAATTACCAAGTGTGGAGGTATAAACTTGAACTCCTACTGACACAGGAGGATTTATGGTCGGTGATTACCGAGCAACCACCAGTAGATGCAGTTCAATTAGCGGCTTGGAATAAGAAAAATGGGAAAGCACGTGCATTGGATTATTTATCGAGAACAATCAAATCACTCATGTAAGAAATAAAGTGACACATAAAGCTATGTGGGAAACATTACATGAATATCATCAGAAATCCAATCTATCAAATAAAGTGCGACTACTAAGACAGTTATGTCGAATGCGATTAGTGGAAGGTGGTAATATGCAGTCCCACCTGAATGAAATGGCTGAATGCACCGAAGAATTAACCGCTTTATGTGAACATTTAGCTGAGACATTTGATGTGTCATTATACCTGGCCAGCCCATCCGAAAGTTACAGTGTATTAATTACTTCACTTGAGTCTAGCGCAAAAAGTGACAACCAAAAATATGGTAAAAAACAAACTGCTAGAAGAATACAGGCGTCGACAAGATAACGACGTTACAACTGGCAGTGAAGGGAAAGGTTTAAGTGTAGAAAGAAAATGTATTAATTTGTTTGTTTATGTTTTTTCTGTAAGAAAAAGGGTTACATCAAGAATTATTGTCAAAAATATGCTGCAAAGAAGGAAGGAAAATGCAGGTACCAAAAATCGAAATCAAGTAAATAAAGTTGAAAACAATAGCGGCAATGAAGAATATGTGTTTTATGGCCAACCATCAAGCGAACATATCGGAATGGTATGTGGACTCAGGCGCATCAGCACACATGAGCTGCAGGAAGCATTAGTAAAAACATCGAACAATTCAGTGACACTAGCTAATGGCAATATCTTGCAGATATTTGGAACAGGTATCATTGATATTAAAGATAAAGTTACTAATGTTAGGCTAAAAGAAGTACAATTCGTGCCTGGAAAGAAGTGTAACCTATAATCAATTAGTAAGCTGGCTAAAAATGTATGCAACGTCACATTTAAAGGACAAAGTTATGAGTAAATATGGAAAAAATTTATTGGTCGTTAAATCCAAAAATGATGTTTACAAGTTAAATCAGCAACATAGAGCATTCAACACAATTCTTTCAGTAAAATCGAAGCGTTCATGAGTGGCATAAGGTTCTAGGCCATCGCAATTAAGTCGATATAAAGAAAATATGGCGGAATATGCTGTAAATATGAAGATAAATAATTATAAGCATAGTGATATGTGTGAAGTATGTATTCAGTGTAAGAAAACCAGAGATCCTTTTCCGCAACAATCTTTCACAAAATCAACTGAAAATTTGGATCTAGTTTACACAGATATATGTGGACCCATGCAAATTGCTGCATCCAGAGGTAATAAATACATTTTGACAATTATAGATAATCATTCCAGGTATTGCTTTATATATCTGATAAAACAGAAATCAGAAGTATGCGCTAAGATAAAAGAATTTGTTCAAAGTATGAAAACACAATCTGGTAAAGGACCGAAATTAATTAGATCGGATCGAGGCGGCGAATATTTAGACAATGAACTACTTAATTACTTAAAGTATACCTAACGTGGTAGCTGAACGCAAAAACCATACGTTAATCGCGATGGCACGGTGTATGTTAACAAGTTCAGGATTACACAAGCAATATTGGGGCGAAGCGGTGTCTACAGCTAATCACATCATAAATCGTCTACCAACTGATAGTATAAAGAGTACTCCGTATGAACTTTGGCATGGAAATTTACTGATTTAGTTGTATGCATATTTTTGGAATACCGGTTTATGCACACATTCCCAAAAATCAACGTAAGAAATTGGATGATACAGCAGAAAAATTAATTTTCGTGGGATACGAAACCGGTACGAAACGTAGTAGATTGCTGGACGTTAACACCCACAAGATAAAAATATGTCGCGATGTAAAGTTTATTGGAAGTGATGCTGAAACCAATAATGAATCAGCCATCGACGTACTCAGTACTCCCAAAATGAATATGAACTCGAAGACCCGACACATCAAATCGAAAATAATACGCCAGATAGTTCCAGAAAGTGAAAATATATGACGTTCAACAATAACAAATAAGGGTGTGCCACTGAGAAGACTAATTACGGAAGTTAACAAAGTAACTAAGGAAATTAATTCGGATCCTATAACATATGAAGAAGCGATAAACTGTTTAAATTCGCAAAATTGGATGACTGCTATGACTCGCTCAATAATTTCGGGACCTGGAAAATTACAAAACTACTACTAGGTGAAACGGCAATTGGTTGTAAATGTTGTAAATGTTCTGGATCAGAATTTAAATCCCCCAAATCGTTTTCAAATTTCGAGTCGTGGAAGTAGTCTCGACAATAGTGGTTTCAAAGATACATAACATTTTTATTGCTGATATCGACAGAAGTTTTAAAGTCTATAAAGATGAAGTTGGGTTTTCACAGAATGACCCCAAAAACCCAACACTGTCATTTAGATGTAGCCACTTAAATTTGTTTCAGTTTTATATAGTTTAAGTTCTGATCATTTGAATTGTACAATGGTGCCAGTATTTTTTTGAGCGAAGTAACTGAGCTGAGATGAGTTTCCCAAAAGTGTTGGGGAGAGACGGAACGGAATCAGAAAAATTAGAACTATTGTTAAATGAAGAAGTTGAAGGAATGGAGTGTTCCAATTTGGAAAAGGAATTTACTCGACATTCAGGTGGAGAAACAGGCAAGCAAGAGTCCGATACCATTAGGTCGGAACCAGCTGAACCAGATCCAGAAGAGATTGCGGAGTCAAAGGACTCAACGCGAACTTTCACTGGTTCGACTGATTCTTTCCATCTGGCATCAGTCTCTTTCGAAACTCTGAGTCGGTATTGCTGACTGCATCTACTTTGGTAATTATTGTTGGGGTTGAGATGGTCTGTGGTTCCTGGTTCCCCGATCTCCATGAACCACTGATCTGGTTTCCCGCACAACGAACACAATTTGTTGAAATGGTGCCTTTGAGACCACAACGATAGCAAAAGGCACCCAAGTGAGGACGAGGACAGTCTTGAAAACCATGCCCTATATCAGAACAATTATAGCAAATGTAATTGCGGCCAGATCTAGAGGTATTGGTTACATTAGGTGAAGGAGAAGTAGAGGTGTGTTTAAAAGACTTAGAATTTGTAATAGTCGTTCCCATTGGAGCACGATAAGAATGGCTAGGGCTGATAGCAGAAATATGTTGCACAGATTCGGACGTCGGAACAAAAACACCGGATGGAACGCGATATGCGGATCCTGACGTATCTGCGGATGGAACTGACGGATTAGAAATTGGAACGATTGGTTCTGAATCATACATTCTCTCAACACCGAGTTCATTGATACTACGACGAGGGTGCATCGAGTAATCAGGTGGAGAACGAAAACGTTTTAGCGAATCCTCCCATGAAGTACAACTTTTGATGAGCTCATTGATATGTGAGAAGTGTCGATCAGTAAGTTGATACTGAAGGACAGGCTTCATATTGTTCATCAGTAGTTGTATGAATTCATCGTCGCTGTAAGGGGTGTGACACTGCAGGGCCAAATTCCACATGTGATGATAAAATTCCAAGAATGATTCGTTAGGTAACTGTTTGCGAGACTCAACCATACGACGAATTTCGTAGGGAGTACGCCTATCTTTAAATCTTTCTTGGAAGGCTAATCGGAGGCTATCCCAAGGTGCTGAAGGATTATACCTGCGGTAGGTCCAGTACCACTGCAGTGCCACATCTTTCAGGACAAGATGCAGATCCAGAAGTACAGAGAAAGGTGATAGATTGTTGGATTTCACTACAGAGTCCAGCTGAAAAAGGAACATGTCCACAGTGATACCAGAAGGTGAACCTGTGTAGGAAATCCCACATCGAGATAAAGAACGTCTATTGAAATCAGGATTATATTGAGTAGATGGATTATGAATTGCTGAAGGCACGGGATTCAAAGTACTATTATGAAGATCTCTAACATCTGGTGCTGACTGAAAATTGGAACGTTGGGTGGCCTGCTCCGGAGATGAACGCTCTTTAGAGACAGGTTCCAAATGCGAAGACGTTAAACCAAGGAAATCATTTAACTGTTCGAGTCCTCCCTGAGAGGTATGTGCTGGTGGAAAATGAACTTGGGCTGATTTTTGAATATTTTGATTCGCCGCTACGACAGCCGGGTCCATTGGCAAAGAACGACCGCCAGGATATTCGTCAGCAGAACTTTTAACCCCGGATACTACAGGAATGCTATCCCCCGAAGGAATTGGAGCAGTCTGTCTTACTAAAAGCTGATTGGTGAGAAATTGCACTTGTTGCATTAATGATTTTAAAAGTTCTGCTTGGTCACTAGAGTTAACGGCCTTATCTGCCGTGGTAATGGTGTTAGAGGTTGAAGGATGCAGTACCGAATTGCTAATCTTACCCGCAGGACTAGGTTGGGATTTACTCACTACTTCTGGGATGGTCAGTTTTGATTCTACCGGATATACCTCCTGAAATACCAACGCTTGACCTCCATCAATACCTTTAGCGGACTCAACAGATTGATCCAGTAAAGTAGGGTCAGTTAAATACTGATCTAACGCCGTGTGCAATTTAATACAAATATCTAAAATAATTTGAGCCTGCTGTCCATATGTAGGAGACTGAGTAGCTCTTTCCAAACGATCATGTACATGAAGTAACCGCGACCGCAGACGCTGAGCTGTTCGAACCTGATCTTCTACGTCTAGATTTTCAATACCAATAAAGGTTTGTTGGAGACTCTGCACCTTGCTTTGACAAGTGAGAATTTCTTCATTGGGTTTCTTTTTAGCTCGATTGTGCATCTCGATCGGTTTGTCCTGAGTACCATCCCGCTCTGCGGCCAACGCCTTCCTTAATTCATTCACCGCTTCCTCAGTATTGGGTTGGATAGATCGAAGCAAAAATTCTACTTCAATCTCATCAGCCTTAAGATGTGAAATATCCATTTTAACACGCAACAACGAATTTAACGAGAAAGAAAAAGGACTTAATCAAAAATGGAATTTAAACGTGATTTTAAAAGTAATGAGAATTAATTTTTAATAAATGTAAACTAACAATATTTAAATAATAAAAAAAATTCCAACTTATATTTACTGAATAGATTATAGTTATAATTAAAATTACCTAAACCAAAAGTTATTAAAATTTAACGTAAATAATAAATGAAAACCAGCGATACTGGCACTTTCAACCACAAAAAAAATCAAATTATTTAATTGAAGAGATTACAAAAAAAAAATTTTTTACCCACCAAAAAAAATTAAATATAAAAATATTTGAATATATATATATATATATATGAAAAACAAGATAGAATTACTTAATTTAAAGCAGAAAAAAAAATTTTACATTATTAATTAATTATTTAAAGAAATTTATTGAAAACATATATTGAAGCACCAATCTCAAATTAGACTCACTATGACCAAGTAGATATCCACAAGCCGGGCTGTTTGAGGAGCTGCGAGCACAAATTACTATCCACTGGACCACTCGCGTCAATACTGAACTAGCGCTCAACTCAAAACCTTTTTCTCATCCGTACTCGCCAGTCTATCCCAAGGTAATGTGTTGGAATCTAAAGTGTTGCTTAATACCTCAATATAATTTAAAGGACAAAAAGAATTTATGTTTACTGAGTTTACTATTGAAATGAATATGAATAAAAAGAATTATAAAAGAAAATAGAGTGAATTTATATATATATAATATATATGTATATATATATATATACACCAAAAATTACGGTAAAATTAATTTAAATAAAATGAAACCGATTCCCGATCAAAAAAAAATTATCGAATAATAAAATTTTTTTAACTATATTGAATGAGTAATTTAATAATTTCAAAAAAAACTTAACCAAAACCGAAAAAAAAATTAAAGTAAATAATTTAATAAAATAATGAAATTAGAATGAACTTTTAAATTATGACTATAATAACCACGTAGATATCAACAAGTCGGAAGGATTGAGGAGCTGGAAAATTACTATGGTTATCCCAAGGACTTATCCGCGGTAAAGCACTACTTTCACTCGACTCAAACACTGTATGAACAACCGCACTTGCCGGTCTATCCCACGGTAGATTATTATTGCCTGAATTCATTCGCACGCAAAATATAACCAAAAACAAAAAAATCAAAATACCGAAATAGAATTATAAAAAAAAATGAACTGACCAAAATTATTAATAGTATTTTAGCTGCTCCATTAACCAAAACTGAAAACAACCAATAATCAAAAAAAAATTCCCAAAAAAAAAATGAAAAAGCAAAAGGAAAAATAAGTAAAATGTATTACTTGTATCAAAAAATAACAAAAACTGTGATCACGTGAGAGATGATCACGACCCCATGCTGAGCTAGACACGAACGCTATAATAATAAAAATAATAAAAATTACCACTGTGGTCCCAGTAGTTTAATTAGAATTGAACAAAAAAAAATTGAAAATAAAATTTTACTTGAAAGTAGAAATTGACTAAAGATGTGCCAATGAGTACTGCGATCACGAACTGTCCAATCAACACCACATTGGTGGAAACAACAAGTTCGCGATCCCAACACCCATGACACATGGAACCAACCTGACGAGCGATCCAGCAAGATCAAATAACCAAAGGTTAGAACATGCTGTGATCCCTCCCCATGTAGGTAGTCGGACTGAAATAGAAAATTACGTTAATTAAAAGGTACGAAGACTCTAAAAATTTAATAAGACTAAACTCAGAACGAAAGAAGAATGAGCTTAACCACAATCAATGCCACATGGCAGAAATGGTAAGCCCATTCATCAGACGAGCTGAGAATAGGGATCAACATTCTCATCTGCATGCAATCAAACAGCTTACGCTGGTTGCAATGCAGATTTGAATGTTGATCGGGCAGAAAACGTTGATGTGAGCACCCGTGCAAGCTCAAACAACGCAAGCGTTGGACTTTGCACGTGGTACTCACAACAAGTAAGCTGAAAAAAAATTGTGACATTAAAGACGAAAATGCAAAAAAAATTAGCCGAAGATTTTGGGCGCCACTGTAACAAAATCCCCCAAAAGGGATTTTGTTGAACAGAACATAGCAACAGAGGTCTGGTTGCGGTATTGCACTGGCTGAAGCTCGCCGCTAGGCGTGGGGGTTACCAGACATATTACTATGCTTGAAAACCGCATAGAGATAAAACGAAGGGGACAAGAAAATTATTCCGCTTTGCCACGACCACAGTGGTAGATAATCATAAAAACAAAATTTGCGTTCGACAGGGACGCCGGTGCCACTCCGGCGACCCTGCTCAAGGCCTAGGTCAGCATAAGGCCGCCCATCCTCACGCGATCACAATGAACTATTTAGTAACACATCACTTTAAATCAAAATGTAACCAAAAATCATAAAAAAAAAATCTGCAATTACGCATAAAAACCCCAAATCGGGAAAAAAAACGAAATGAAAACAAAAATGAAATGAAAGAAATTTGAAATGAAAACGTTAGCCAAAAAAAATAAAAACAAAATGTGGTGCGAATCGATCTTGGGGTGTGTCATATGCGACGCCACCCGAAACCTGTAACCCGCGAAAAAAATATTTATATATATATATAAAAAATTTATTTAAAAAAAATAAAAATATAGTAATAAAACAAAACAACCCCGAAAACCAAGTTTGGCTCACACAAATTTTTTAATAAAAATAAAAAAACCACGCGGTGTCCCAGACTTATTATATATTTTTGTCCGGTGACACCTTACCTGAACAACACCAAATTCTAGGCCCGACCGACCCACAATAACAGCTACCACAGCGCCGACGCAGGAACAATCAGCAGCCCCCTCAATTCTCGAACCCCACTCCGTTTGGCGGAGTTGCTGCCACAAACCCAAATATTTTCAAACAAATAAGCTACCAATTTAGCAAATGACACGATCCGGAGGAAAAATAATAACACCGTGTGCCAATCTGAGCGACTCGTCATGAGATGGAAACACCAACAACCGTAGCACAACAAAAAAACAATATGTGGTGTTAAAGCGTTTCCTTTTTTTTTTCAACCTTTATTTTCTTCACTGGGTTTTATTATAGATTCATTTTCTGATTTTGTTGTGTTTTTTTTTTTTTATTTAATCACATAAGAAAACTGTTTTTTTTTTTTTTTTTTTTTTTAGATTTATTCGAGGAGATACAAAAGTCGAACCCACATGTCCGTTAACTTCAAAATAAAAGATGCAAAAAACTTCCCCATATACATATAAATATAGTTTTATTGTATAAACATAACAAGGCCACAAGGCCGA
Organism: Tipula helvola; assembly: GCA_963556165.1. Lineage (NCBI taxonomy): Eukaryota > Metazoa > Arthropoda > Insecta > Diptera > Tipulidae > Tipula > Tipula helvola. The sequence continues at coordinate 274,547,040 of OY744481.1, forward strand.
AACTTAATCATAATTTATTATTATTGTTTGTGTGTTTTTTTATTCTTTCTGTTGATGATTATCAATTTTTTTTTTTTCCAAATTTTTACAACAAAAAAATTCATCAACAAAAATTTTTATATTTATTTTTATTAATTTCACAAAAACTATTCAAAACTGAATTAGAATTTAAAAAAAACTGGCCATATTTTTCATATACATACAGACTTTATCAAAGTCCAAACTTGACTCTCTCGATCGCAAAACTAAAACTAGACTATCCAAAATAAAATTCCCGACGCGTACAAAATAAAAATTTATTCCCCCACCCAAAAATTATTTACTAAAGAAAACATTAACCCGACCGATAAATTTCGGGTGGCGTATATACATACAACCGCACCCAAAAATCGACTCGCACACACCAATACTATTTAATTTAATCACTGGAACATTCCATTTACATGGAAAATCCACGCGCTAACCAAAACAAAACAGATGAAGCAACACACCAACCACTACACGTCATTACATACCATCAAAACAAAAATGATAAAACGAATCGAGTAACCGACCAAAATACGGAGAAGTATAAAATGCTAAATGGTACACTCTACCAAAAAAAAAAATATATTTTCTATTACAAATTAAGCCAAAGAAAGAATGACGTGTAGTGGAAGAGATTTTATGCAGCGCAGTGGATAAACATTGAACCTTGTTGGGATTTCCAACCGCAATTACAGATTTAGATTAAATAAAACATAACAACCACAAGCGGTTGTTACAGCGTGGGGACGACTCACACCCGAGAAAAGATCTCAAAGCCAGGCATGAAAGTAAGAGGGAAGGAGAAAAAAATTTCACTAATAATTTGTCACAATCGTATATCCTTGGCATGATAAACTCCCAAAGGTTTTCCATCAAGATTTCTGATATTATAAGAGACTGTTCCGATTTTATCAGTGATAAAAGCAGGAATAAACTTAGCAGCTAACTTTGCAGAAAATCTATCAGGAGCACTACTTTGTGCGAAGGATCGGACAAACACAGGTTGATCAGGCAGGAAATTCCTATTGGTACTTCGTAAATTATAACGAACAGCTGATTTCTCATGTGCAACTTTCAGGTAATGAGTTATTTGATCACGAATAAGATTCAATCTATTAGATTTGGACAACACATGTATTTCGTTGTCATCGTGAGGAGATAAAAGTTTACGTAAAGCATAATCTGAACCGTTTAGTGACATGTGTTGACCAAAGACCAAATAGTGAGGAGAAAAATTCGTGACGTCGTGTTTAACATTTCGCAATGCCGCAGTGATTTCAGAGAGATGGCAATCCCATTCATTATGTGCATGATCATCAAGATAAGAACGAATACTAGACAGTAACGTCCGATTAACTCTCTCAGAAGCGTTGCTTTGAGGAGAGTAAATAGGAGTACGTATATGATCAACATTATATTTTTTTAAGAGATCTTTAAATAAGTTAGATATGAATTGTTTGCCATTATCAGAAGTAATCACTGCAGGCACAGAGAAAAGTAAAAACACCTCATTTTCCAAAAAGCTACACAGAGAAGAGGCGGAAGCTCCTCGCAAAGGCTTGACTAGAACAAACTTTGAATAATGATCCAACACTATAGCGATACAGGTATTACCTCGTTTGGAGCGAGGATAAGGTCCAAGGAAATCAACGAACAATTTTTCAAAAGGTCTGGTAGACTCAGTTTGAGAACCCATCAAAGGTTGAGTGCTAAAATTTACAGGCTTATTCATCTTGCATTGTAAACAATTAGAGATGAAAAGTTTGATTTGTTTAGTCATACCAAACCAGAAAAATTGCCGTTGAAGTCGTTCTACAGTTTTTTTAATACCCATATGAGCAGAAGTAGGAGAAGAATGAGCCAGTTCAATTAAGTTTGCAGTCAAGGACAACGGAACTACTAACTTCCATTCAGACAAATCAGTGGACGTATAACGAGAAGCGTAGGAAGGTAAGATCAAGAGTTTATTATCACGAATTTTGAAGTTGTGATCGCAATCTTTTAATAGTTGTACTCGATTGATCTGTTGTACATATTCATCGTCCTGAAAAGCTGAAGAGTTAAGATCAATATGTAGAACCGAATTGTCACTTGAAGAATTTAAACTAGACACATTTTCTTGTATAACAGGAGAATCACAAAGTAAGGAGGAATCATCATTCAAAGTAGTTTCAACAGGAGGAAAAGGTTGATCGTTACTTACATCGTCTGTGGGCTCACTATAAAAAACTCTAGAAAGGGCATCAGGTACAACATTCACCGTTCCTTTACGATATCCGATATCAAATTTGTACGCTTGCAGTTTTAAACTCCAGCGGGCGAGTCTACCAGATAGATCTTTTTGGGACATCAACCAGCGGAGACTAGCGTGATCGGTATAAATCGTGAACGAGTATCCCTCGATATAGGGCCGAAATTTTTGGACGCTAAGTACTGCTGCGTAGCACTCCAACTCAGTTACAGAATAATTCCTCTGAGCGGCATTAAGTTTGTGCGAAAAGAATTCAATGGGGTGTTCAGCGCCATCAGGATCAAGCTGAAAAAGTACACTACCCACGCCAACAGCACTGGCGTCGCATTGGATAAAGAAAGGGCGCCCATAGTCAGGGTTAGCTAAAACAGGAGCAGACGATAAAGATAATTTAAGAGCTTGGAAGGATTCCTCAGCGTGAAGATTCCATTTAGACTTAGATTTTTTCCCTGTCAGATCAGTTAGTGGAGCAGCTAAAGACGCGAAGTTTTTAATAAAACGCCTATACCACCCACATAAACCCAAGAAACTACGTATTTGTTTAGTTGTTTTTGGTCGAGGAAATTCTCTAATTGCCTTACATTTTTCTGGGTTGGTGCGAAGGCAACCATCACCCACTAAATAACCCAGGTATTTAACCTCCTTCAAAACAAACTGACTCTTTTCCAAATTTATGGTTAAACCAGCCTTTACTAGCAACGAAGCCACCACTTCCAAAAGTTCCAAGTGTTCATCAAAAGTGGACGAAGTAACCAATAAATCATCAAGGTAGACGAATACTTTGTCGTGCAGTTGATAAGGAATCACCCGATGCATAAGGCGACACAGTGTTTGGGGAGCGTTGCACAACCCAAAGGGCATGACCTTGAAGTGGTACAAGGGACGACCAGGGACAGTAAACGCCGTCTTATCTCGGGATTGCGGGTCAAGAGGGATCTGCCAAAAGGCATCTTTTAGATCAATAGTTGATATATAGCGAGTTTGATCCAAACGACCCAACAATCCGTTGATAAGTGGAAGCGGATACGCATCCCTGACCGTCACCTTGTTCACCTCACGGGCATCCAAACACAAGCGTACTTGGCCATTAGCCTTATGCACCATGGTGACAGGAGAACACCATGAACTGTGGCTTTCTTCAATCACATCCAGTGATAACATCCTATCTAGCTCATCATACATTAGTTTTTGCTTAGCAGGAGAAACAGAGTAAAAACGTTGCTTAACAGGCTTGGATTCACCAACATCAATCTCATGAGAGATTAATGTAGTTCGTCCAAGACCCATTTTAGCACTTGACGGAAATTTTTTAACTATTGTAGAGAGCTTTAAGTTATCATCTGGAGAGAGAGAATGGAATTTAGGAGAACAAGATATTTCTGCGGAGTCCGATAATTCACTCAACGCAGGTAATTGCAAAGTAATGCCGAATTTATTCCAAAAGTCAATCCCTAAATAAAGAGATTGCTTTAGAGAAGGTACTAAAAAGAATCGCATGTAATGAGATTGGGAATTAAAGCTAACCTGAACATTTATGTAACCAATGACGTTCTGAGATTGACCACTCGCAGTCTGAATAGAAGTAGGAAAATTATGAATATGAAGGTTGTTGTCCGCCAACAACTTTTCAGAACCACAACCCAACACACTTACACTCGCTCCACTATCTAATAGACCTCGGTATGGAACATCATTGACAAGAATATCGGCATAAGGCCGTTTATCGCTTGTCTCAGAACCGAGTACTGAAGAAACAACAAAGGATCGCAAAATCCGACGTTGCTCCCAGTATTTTTTTGAGCGAAGTAACTGAGCTGAGATGAGTTTCCCAAAAGTGTTGGGGAGAGACGGAACGGAATCAGAAAAATTAGAACTATTGTTAAATGAAGAAGTTGAAGGAATGGAGTGTTCCAATTTGGAAAAGGAATTTACTCGACATTCAGGTGGAGAAACAGGCAAGCAAGAGTCCGATACCATTAGGTCGGAACCAGCTGAACCAGATCCAGAAGAGATTGCGGAGTCAAAGGACTCAACGCGAACTTTCACTGGTTCGACTGATTCTTTCCATCTGGCATCAGTCTCTTTCGAAACTCTGAGTCGGTATTGCTGACTGCATCTACTTTGGTAATTATTGTTGGGGTTGAGATGGTCTGTGGTTCCTGGTTCCCCGATCTCCATGAACCACTGATCTGGTTTCCCGCACAACGAACACAATTTGTTGAAATGGTGCCTTTGAGACCACAACGATAGCAAAAGGCACCCAAGTGAGGACGAGGACAGTCTTGAAAACCATGCCCTATATCAGAACAATTATAGCAAATGTAATTGCGGCCAGATCTAGAGGTATTGGTTACATTAGGTGAAGGAGAAGTAGAGGTGTGTTTAAAAGACTTAGAATTTGTAATAGTCGTTCCCATTGGAGCACGATAAGAATGGCTAGGGCTGATAGCAGAAATATGTTGCACAGATTCGGACGTCGGAACAAAAACACCGGATGGAACGCGATATGCGGATCCTGACGTATCTGCGGATGGAACTGACGGATTAGAAATTGGAACGATTGGTTCTGAATCATACATTCTCTCAACACCGAGTTCATTGATACTACGACGAGGGTGCATCGAGTAATCAGGTGGAGAACGAAAACGTTTTAGCGAATCCTCCCATGAAGTACAACTTTTGATGAGCTCATTGATATGTGAGAAGTGTCGATCAGTAAGTTGATACTGAAGGACAGGCTTCATATTGTTCATCAGTAGTTGTATGAATTCATCGTCGCTGTAAGGGGTGTGACACTGCAGGGCCAAATTCCACATGTGATGATAAAATTCCAAGAATGATTCGTTAGGTAACTGTTTGCGAGACTCAACCATACGACGAATTTCGTAGGGAGTACGCCTATCTTTAAATCTTTCTTGGAAGGCTAATCGGAGGCTATCCCAAGGTGCTGAAGGATTATACCTGCGGTAGGTCCAGTACCACTGCAGTGCCACATCTTTCAGGACAAGATGCAGATCCAGAAGTACAGAGAAAGGTGATAGATTGTTGGATTTCACTACAGAGTCCAGCTGAAAAAGGAACATGTCCACAGTGATACCAGAAGGTGAACCTGTGTAGGAAATCCCACATCGAGATAAAGAACGTCTATTGAAATCAGGATTATATTGAGTAGATGGATTATGAATTGCTGAAGGCACGGGATTCAAAGTACTATTATGAAGATCTCTAACATCTGGTGCTGACTGAAAATTGGAACGTTGGGTGGCCTGCTCCGGAGATGAACGCTCTTTAGAGACAGGTTCCAAATGCGAAGACGTTAAACCAAGGAAATCATTTAACTGTTCGAGTCCTCCCTGAGAGGTATGTGCTGGTGGAAAATGAACTTGGGCTGATTTTTGAATATTTTGATTCGCCGCTACGACAGCCGGGTCCATTGGCAAAGAACGACCGCCAGGATATTCGTCAGCAGAACTTTTAACCCCGGATACTACAGGAATGCTATCCCCCGAAGGAATTGGAGCAGTCTGTCTTACTAAAAGCTGATTGGTGAGAAATTGCACTTGTTGCATTAATGATTTTAAAAGTTCTGCTTGGTCACTAGAGTTAACGGCCTTATCTGCCGTGGTAATGGTGTTAGAGGTTGAAGGATGCAGTACCGAATTGCTAATCTTACCCGCAGGACTAGGTTGGGATTTACTCACTACTTCTGGGATGGTCAGTTTTGATTCTACCGGATATACCTCCTGAAATACCAACGCTTGACCTCCATCAATACCTTTAGCGGACTCAACAGATTGATCCAGTAAAGTAGGGTCAGTTAAATACTGATCTAACGCCGTGTGCAATTTAATACAAATATCTAAAATAATTTGAGCCTGCTGTCCATATGTAGGAGACTGAGTAGCTCTTTCCAAACGATCATGTACATGAAGTAACCGCGACCGCAGACGCTGAGCTGTTCGAACCTGATCTTCTACGTCTAGATTTTCAATACCAATAAAGGTTTGTTGGAGACTCTGCACCTTGCTTTGACAAGTGAGAATTTCTTCATTGGGTTTCTTTTTAGCTCGATTGTGCATCTCGATCGGTTTGTCCTGAGTACCATCCCGCTCTGCGGCCAACGCCTTCCTTAATTCATTCACCGCTTCCTCAGTATTGGGTTGGATAGATCGAAGCAAAAATTCTACTTCAATCTCATCAGCCTTAAGATGTGAAATATCCATTTTAACACGCAACAACGAATTTAACGAGAAAGAAAAAGGACTTAATCAAAAATGGAATTTAAACGTGATTTTAAAAGTAATGAGAATTAATTTTTAATAAATGTAAACTAACAATATTTAAATAATAAAAAAAATTCCAACTTATATTTACTGAATAGATTATAGTTATAATTAAAATTACCTAAACCAAAAGTTATTAAAATTTAACGTAAATAATAAATGAAAACCAGCGATACTGGCACTTTCAACCACAAAAAAAATCAAATTATTTAATTGAAGAGATTACAAAAAAAAAATTTTTTACCCACCAAAAAAAATTAAATATAAAAATATTTGAATATATATATATATATATATGAAAAACAAGATAGAATTACTTAATTTAAAGCAGAAAAAAAAATTTTACATTATTAATTAATTATTTAAAGAAATTTATTGAAAACATATATTGAAGCACCAATCTCAAATTAGACTCACTATGACCAAGTAGATATCCACAAGCCGGGCTGTTTGAGGAGCTGCGAGCACAAATTACTATCCACTGGACCACTCGCGTCAATACTGAACTAGCGCTCAACTCAAAACCTTTTTCTCATCCGTACTCGCCAGTCTATCCCAAGGTAATGTGTTGGAATCTAAAGTGTTGCTTAATACCTCAATATAATTTAAAGGACAAAAAGAATTTATGTTTACTGAGTTTACTATTGAAATGAATATGAATAAAAAGAATTATAAAAGAAAATAGAGTGAATTTATATATATATAATATATATGTATATATATATATATACACCAAAAATTACGGTAAAATTAATTTAAATAAAATGAAACCGATTCCCGATCAAAAAAAAATTATCGAATAATAAAATTTTTTTAACTATATTGAATGAGTAATTTAATAATTTCAAAAAAAACTTAACCAAAACCGAAAAAAAAATTAAAGTAAATAATTTAATAAAATAATGAAATTAGAATGAACTTTTAAATTATGACTATAATAACCACGTAGATATCAACAAGTCGGAAGGATTGAGGAGCTGGAAAATTACTATGGTTATCCCAAGGACTTATCCGCGGTAAAGCACTACTTTCACTCGACTCAAACACTGTATGAACAACCGCACTTGCCGGTCTATCCCACGGTAGATTATTATTGCCTGAATTCATTCGCACGCAAAATATAACCAAAAACAAAAAAATCAAAATACCGAAATAGAATTATAAAAAAAAATGAACTGACCAAAATTATTAATAGTATTTTAGCTGCTCCATTAACCAAAACTGAAAACAACCAATAATCAAAAAAAAATTCCCAAAAAAAAAATGAAAAAGCAAAAGGAAAAATAAGTAAAATGTATTACTTGTATCAAAAAATAACAAAAACTGTGATCACGTGAGAGATGATCACGACCCCATGCTGAGCTAGACACGAACGCTATAATAATAAAAATAATAAAAATTACCACTGTGGTCCCAGTAGTTTAATTAGAATTGAACAAAAAAAAATTGAAAATAAAATTTTACTTGAAAGTAGAAATTGACTAAAGATGTGCCAATGAGTACTGCGATCACGAACTGTCCAATCAACACCACATTGGTGGAAACAACAAGTTCGCGATCCCAACACCCATGACACATGGAACCAACCTGACGAGCGATCCAGCAAGATCAAATAACCAAAGGTTAGAACATGCTGTGATCCCTCCCCATGTAGGTAGTCGGACTGAAATAGAAAATTACGTTAATTAAAAGGTACGAAGACTCTAAAAATTTAATAAGACTAAACTCAGAACGAAAGAAGAATGAGCTTAACCACAATCAATGCCACATGGCAGAAATGGTAAGCCCATTCATCAGACGAGCTGAGAATAGGGATCAACATTCTCATCTGCATGCAATCAAACAGCTTACGCTGGTTGCAATGCAGATTTGAATGTTGATCGGGCAGAAAACGTTGATGTGAGCACCCGTGCAAGCTCAAACAACGCAAGCGTTGGACTTTGCACGTGGTACTCACAACAAGTAAGCTGAAAAAAAATTGTGACATTAAAGACGAAAATGCAAAAAAAATTAGCCGAAGATTTTGGGCGCCACTGTAACAAAATCCCCCAAAAGGGATTTTGTTGAACAGAACATAGCAACAGAGGTCTGGTTGCGGTATTGCACTGGCTGAAGCTCGCCGCTAGGCGTGGGGGTTACCAGACATATTACTATGCTTGAAAACCGCATAGAGATAAAACGAAGGGGACAAGAAAATTATTCCGCTTTGCCACGACCACAGTGGTAGATAATCATAAAAACAAAATTTGCGTTCGACAGGGACGCCGGTGCCACTCCGGCGACCCTGCTCAAGGCCTAGGTCAGCATAAGGCCGCCCATCCTCACGCGATCACAATGAACTATTTAGTAACACATCACTTTAAATCAAAATGTAACCAAAAATCATAAAAAAAAAATCTGCAATTACGCATAAAAACCCCAAATCGGGAAAAAAAACGAAATGAAAACAAAAATGAAATGAAAGAAATTTGAAATGAAAACGTTAGCCAAAAAAAATAAAAACAAAATGTGGTGCGAATCGATCTTGGGGTGTGTCATATGCGACGCCACCCGAAACCTGTAACCCGCGAAAAAAATATTTATATATATATATAAAAAATTTATTTAAAAAAAATAAAAATATAGTAATAAAACAAAACAACCCCGAAAACCAAGTTTGGCTCACACAAATTTTTTAATAAAAATAAAAAAACCACGCGGTGTCCCAGACTTATTATATATTTTTGTCCGGTGACACCTTACCTGAACAACACCAAATTCTAGGCCCGACCGACCCACAATAACAGCTACCACAGCGCCGACGCAGGAACAATCAGCAGCCCCCTCAATTCTCGAACCCCACTCCGTTTGGCGGAGTTGCTGCCACAAACCCAAATATTTTCAAACAAATAAGCTACCAATTTAGCAAATGACACGATCCGGAGGAAAAATAATAACACCGTGTGCCAATCTGAGCGACTCGTCATGAGATGGAAACACCAACAACCGTAGCACAACAAAAAAACAATATGTGGTGTTAAAGCGTTTCCTTTTTTTTTTCAACCTTTATTTTCTTCACTGGGTTTTATTATAGATTCATTTTCTGATTTTGTTGTGTTTTTTTTTTTTTATTTAATCACATAAGAAAACTGTTTTTTTTTTTTTTTTTTTTTTTAGATTTATTCGAGGAGATACAAAAGTCGAACCCACATGTCCGTTAACTTCAAAATAAAAGATGCAAAAAACTTCCCCATATACATATAAATATAGTTTTATTGTATAAACATAACAAGGCCACAAGGCCGAAACTTAATCATAATTTATTATTATTGTTTGTGTGTTTTTTTATTCTTTCTGTTGATGATTATCAATTTTTTTTTTTTCCAAATTTTTACAACAAAAAAATTCATCAACAAAAATTTTTATATTTATTTTTATTAATTTCACAAAAACTATTCAAAACTGAATTAGAATTTAAAAAAAACTGGCCATATTTTTCATATACATACAGACTTTATCAAAGTCCAAACTTGACTCTCTCGATCGCAAAACTAAAACTAGACTATCCAAAATAAAATTCCCGACGCGTACAAAATAAAAATTTATTCCCCCACCCAAAAATTATTTACTAAAGAAAACATTAACCCGACCGATAAATTTCGGGTGGCGTATATACATACAACCGCACCCAAAAATCGACTCGCACACACCAATACTATTTAATTTAATCACTGGAACATTCCATTTACATGGAAAATCCACGCGCTAACCAAAACAAAACAGATGAAGCAACACACCAACCACTACACGTCATTACATACCATCAAAACAAAAATGATAAAACGAATCGAGTAACCGACCAAAATACGGAGAAGTATAAAATGCTAAATGGTACACTCTACCAAAAAAAAAAATATATTTTCTATTACAAATTAAGCCAAAGAAAGAATGACGTGTAGTGGAAGAGATTTTATGCAGCGCAGTGGATAAACATTGAACCTTGTTGGGATTTCCAACCGCAATTACAGATTTAGATTAAATAAAACATAACAACCACAAGCGGTTGTTACAGCCGGGATTTTGTTACAGAGAACATAGCAACAGAGGTCTGGTTGCGGTATTGCACTGGCTGAAGCTCGCCGCTAGGCGTGGGGGTTACCAGACATATTACTATGCTTGAAAACCGCATAGAGATAAAACGAAGGGGACAAGAAAATTATTCCGCTTTGCCACGACCACAGTGGTAGATAATCATAAAAACAAAATTTGCGTTCGACAGGGACGCCGGTGCCACTCCGGCGACCCTGCTCAAGGCCTAGGTCAGCATAAGGCCGCCCATCCTCACGCGATCACAATGAACTATTTAGTAACACATCACTTTAAATCAAAATGTAACCAAAAATCATAAAAAAAAAATCTGCAATTACGCATAAAAACCCCAAATCGGGAAAAAAAACGAAATGAAAACAAAAATGAAATGAAAGAAATTTGAAATGAAAACGTTAGCCAAAAAAAATAAAAACAAAATGTGGTGCGAATCGATCTTGGGGTGTGTCATATGCGACGCCACCCGAAACCTGTAACCCGTGAAAAAAATATTTATATATATATATAAAAAATTTATTTAAAAAAAATAAAAATATAGTAATAAAACAAAACAACCCCGAAAACCAAGTTTGGCTCACACAAATTTTTTAATAAAAATAAAAAAACCACGCGGTGTCCCAGACTTATTATATATTTTTGTCCGGTGACACCTTACCTGAACAACACCAAATTCTAGGCCCGACCGACCCACAATAACAGCTACCACAGCGCCGACGCAGGAACAATCAGCAGCCCCCTCAATTCTCGAACCCCACTCCGTTTGGCGGAGTTGCTGCCACAAACCCAAATATTTTCAAACAAATAAGCTACCAATTTAGCAAATGACACGATCCGGAGGAAAAATAATAACACCGTGTGCCAATCTGAGCGACTCGTCATGAGATGGAAACACCAACAACCGTAGCACAACAAAAAAACAATATGTGGTGTTAAAGCGTTTCCTTTTTTTTTTCAACCTTTATTTTCTTCACTGGGTTTTATTATAGATTCATTTTCTGATTTTGTTGTGTTTTTTTTTTTTTATTTAATCACATAAGAAAACTGTTTTTTTTTTTTTTTTTTTTTTTAGATTTATTCGAGGAGATACAAAAGTCGAACCCACATGTCCGTTAACTTCAAAATAAAAGATGCAAAAAACTTCCCCATATACATATAAATATAGTTTTATTGTATAAACATAACAAGGCCACAAGGCCGAAACTTAATCATAATTTATTATTATTGTTTGTGTGTTTTTTTATTCTTTCTGTTGATGATTATCAATTTTTTTTTTTTCCAAATTTTTACAACAAAAAAATTCATCAACAAAAATTTTTATATTTATTTTTATTAATTTCACAAAAACTATTCAAAACTGAATTAGAATTTAAAAAAAACTGGCCATATTTTTCATATACATACAGACTTTATCAAAGTCCAAACTTGACTCTCTCGATCGCAAAACTAAAACTAGACTATCCAAAATAAAATTCCCGACGCGTACAAAATAAAAATTTATTCCCCCACCCAAAAATTATTTACTAAAGAAAACATTAACCCGACCGATAAATTTCGGGTGGCGTATATACATACAACCGCACCCAAAAATCGACTCGCACACACCAATACTATTTAATTTAATCACTGGAACATTCCATTTACATGGAAAATCCACGCGCTAACCAAAACAAAACAGATGAAGCAACACACCAACCACTACACGTCATTACATACCATCAAAACAAAAATGATAAAACGAATCGAGTAACCGACCAAAATACGGAGAAGTATAAAATGCTAAATGGTACACTCTACCAAAAAAAAAAATATATTTTCTATTACAAATTAAGCCAAAGAAAGAATGACGTGTAGTGGAAGAGATTTTATGCAGCGCAGTGGATAAACATTGAACCTTGTTGGGATTTCCAACCGCAATTACAGATTTAGATTAAATAAAACATAACAACCACAAGCGGTTGTTACAGCGTGGGGACGACTCACACCCGAGAAAAGATCTCAAAGCCAGGCATGAAAGTAAGAGGGAAGGAGAAAAAAATTTCACTAATAATTTGTCACAATCGTATATCCTTGGCATGATAAACTCCCAAAGGTTTTCCATCAAGATTTCTGATATTATAAGAGACTGTTCCGATTTTATCAGTGATAAAAGCAGGAATAAACTTAGCAGCTAACTTTGCAGAAAATCTATCAGGAGCACTACTTTGTGCGAAGGATCGGACAAACACAGGTTGATCAGGCAGGAAATTCCTATTGGTACTTCGTAAATTATAACGAACAGCTGATTTCTCATGTGCAACTTTCAGGTAATGAGTTATTTGATCACGAATAAGATTCAATCTATTAGATTTGGACAACACATGTATTTCGTTGTCATCGTGAGGAGATAAAAGTTTACGTAAAGCATAATCTGAACCGTTTAGTGACATGTGTTGACCAAAGACCAAATAGTGAGGAGAAAAATTCGTGACGTCGTGTTTAACATTTCGCAATGCCGCAGTGATTTCAGAGAGATGGCAATCCCATTCATTATGTGCATGATCATCAAGATAAGAACGAATACTAGACAGTAACGTCCGATTAACTCTCTCAGAAGCGTTGCTTTGAGGAGAGTAAATAGGAGTACGTATATGATCAACATTATATTTTTTTAAGAGATCTTTAAATAAGTTAGATATGAATTGTTTGCCATTATCAGAAGTAATCACTGCAGGCACAGAGAAAAGTAAAAACACCTCATTTTCCAAAAAGCTACACAGAGAAGAGGCGGAAGCTCCTCGCAAAGGCTTGACTAGAACAAACTTTGAATAATGATCCAACACTATAGCGATACAGGTATTACCTCGTTTGGAGCGAGGATAAGGTCCAAGGAAATCAACGAACAATTTTTCAAAAGGTCTGGTAGACTCAGTTTGAGAACCCATCAAAGGTTGAGTGCTAAAATTTACAGGCTTATTCATCTTGCATTGTAAACAATTAGAGATGAAAAGTTTGATTTGTTTAGTCATACCAAACCAGAAAAATTGCCGTTGAAGTCGTTCTACAGTTTTTTTAATACCCATATGAGCAGAAGTAGGAGAAGAATGAGCCAGTTCAATTAAGTTTGCAGTCAAGGACAACGGAACTACTAACTTCCATTCAGACAAATCAGTGGACGTATAACGAGAAGCGTAGGAAGGTAAGATCAAGAGTTTATTATCACGAATTTTGAAGTTGTGATCGCAATCTTTTAATAGTTGTACTCGATTGATCTGTTGTACATATTCATCGTCCTGAAAAGCTGAAGAGTTAAGATCAATATGTAGAACCGAATTGTCACTTGAAGAATTTAAACTAGACACATTTTCTTGTATAACAGGAGAATCACAAAGTAAGGAGGAATCATCATTCAAAGTAGTTTCAACAGGAGGAAAAGGTTGATCGTTACTTACATCGTCTGTGGGCTCACTATAAAAAACTCTAGAAAGGGCATCAGGTACAACATTCACCGTTCCTTTACGATATCCGATATCAAATTTGTACGCTTGCAGTTTTAAACTCCAGCGGGCGAGTCTACCAGATAGATCTTTTTGGGACATCAACCAGCGGAGACTAGCGTGATCGGTATAAATCGTGAACGAGTATCCCTCGATATAGGGCCGAAATTTTTGGACGCTAAGTACTGCTGCGTAGCACTCCAACTCAGTTACAGAATAATTCCTCTGAGCGGCATTAAGTTTGTGCGAAAAGAATTCAATGGGGTGTTCAGCGCCATCAGGATCAAGCTGAAAAAGTACACTACCCACGCCAACAGCACTGGCGTCGCATTGGATAAAGAAAGGGCGCCCATAGTCAGGGTTAGCTAAAACAGGAGCAGACGATAAAGATAATTTAAGAGCTTGGAAGGATTCCTCAGCGTGAAGATTCCATTTAGACTTAGATTTTTTCCCTGTCAGATCAGTTAGTGGAGCAGCTAAAGACGCGAAGTTTTTAATAAAACGCCTATACCACCCACATAAACCCAAGAAACTACGTATTTGTTTAGTTGTTTTTGGTCGAGGAAATTCTCTAATTGCCTTACATTTTTCTGGGTTGGTGCGAAGGCAACCATCACCCACTAAATAACCCAGGTATTTAACCTCCTTCAAAACAAACTGACTCTTTTCCAAATTTATGGTTAAACCAGCCTTTACTAGCAACGAAGCCACCACTTCCAAAAGTTCCAAGTGTTCATCAAAAGTGGACGAAGTAACCAATAAATCATCAAGGTAGACGAATACTTTGTCGTGCAGTTGATAAGGAATCACCCGATGCATAAGGCGACACAGTGTTTGGGGAGCGTTGCACAACCCAAAGGGCATGACCTTGAAGTGGTACAAGGGACGACCAGGGACAGTAAACGCCGTCTTATCTCGGGATTGCGGGTCAAGAGGGATCTGCCAAAAGGCATCTTTTAGATCAATAGTTGATATATAGCGAGTTTGATCCAAACGACCCAACAATCCGTTGATAAGTGGAAGCGGATACGCATCCCTGACCGTCACCTTGTTCACCTCACGGGCATCCAAACACAAGCGTACTTGGCCATTAGCCTTATGCACCATGGTGACAGGAGAACACCATGAACTGTGGCTTTCTTCAATCACATCCAGTGATAACATCCTATCTAGCTCATCATACATTAGTTTTTGCTTAGCAGGAGAAACAGAGTAAAAACGTTGCTTAACAGGCTTGGATTCACCAACATCAATCTCATGAGAGATTAATGTAGTTCGTCCAAGACCCATTTTAGCACTTGACGGAAATTTTTTAACTATTGTAGAGAGCTTTAAGTTATCATCTGGAGAGAGAGAATGGAATTTAGGAGAACAAGATATTTCTGCGGAGTCCGATAATTCACTCAACGCAGGTAATTGCAAAGTAATGCCGAATTTATTCCAAAAGTCAATCCCTAAATAAAGAGATTGCTTTAGAGAAGGTACTAAAAAGAATCGCATGTAATGAGATTGGGAATTAAAGCTAACCTGAACATTTATGTAACCAATGACGTTCTGAGATTGACCACTCGCAGTCTGAATAGAAGTAGGAAAATTATGAATATGAAGGTTGTTGTCCGCCAACAACTTTTCAGAACCACAACCCAACACACTTACACTCGCTCCACTATCTAATAGACCTCGGTATGGAACATCATTGACAAGAATATCGGCATAAGGCCGTTTATCGCTTGTCTCAGAACCGAGTACTGAAGAAACAACAAAGGATCGCAAAATCCGACGTTGCTCCCAGTATTTTTTTGAGCGAAGTAACTGAGCTGAGATGAGTTTCCCAAAAGTGTTGGGGAGAGACGGAACGGAATCAGAAAAATTAGAACTATTGTTAAATGAAGAAGTTGAAGGAATGGAGTGTTCCAATTTGGAAAAGGAATTTACTCGACATTCAGGTGGAGAAACAGGCAAGCAAGAGTCCGATACCATTAGGTCGGAACCAGCTGAACCAGATCCAGAAGAGATTGCGGAGTCAAAGGACTCAACGCGAACTTTCACTGGTTCGACTGATTCTTTCCATCTGGCATCAGTCTCTTTCGAAACTCTGAGTCGGTATTGCTGACTGCATCTACTTTGGTAATTATTGTTGGGGTTGAGATGGTCTGTGGTTCCTGGTTCCCCGATCTCCATGAACCACTGATCTGGTTTCCCGCACAACGAACACAATTTGTTGAAATGGTGCCTTTGAGACCACAACGATAGCAAAAGGCACCCAAGTGAGGACGAGGACAGTCTTGAAAACCATGCCCTATATCAGAACAATTATAGCAAATGTAATTGCGGCCAGATCTAGAGGTATTGGTTACATTAGGTGAAGGAGAAGTAGAGGTGTGTTTAAAAGACTTAGAATTTGTAATAGTCGTTCCCATTGGAGCACGATAAGAATGGCTAGGGCTGATAGCAGAAATATGTTGCACAGATTCGGACGTCGGAACAAAAACACCGGATGGAACGCGATATGCGGATCCTGACGTATCTGCGGATGGAACTGACGGATTAGAAATTGGAACGATTGGTTCTGAATCATACATTCTCTCAACACCGAGTTCATTGATACTACGACGAGGGTGCATCGAGTAATCAGGTGGAGAACGAAAACGTTTTAGCGAATCCTCCCATGAAGTACAACTTTTGATGAGCTCATTGATATGTGAGAAGTGTCGATCAGTAAGTTGATACTGAAGGACAGGCTTCATATTGTTCATCAGTAGTTGTATGAATTCATCGTCGCTGTAAGGGGTGTGACACTGCAGGGCCAAATTCCACATGTGATGATAAAATTCCAAGAATGATTCGTTAGGTAACTGTTTGCGAGACTCAACCATACGACGAATTTCGTAGGGAGTACGCCTATCTTTAAATCTTTCTTGGAAGGCTAATCGGAGGCTATCCCAAGGTGCTGAAGGATTATACCTGCGGTAGGTCCAGTACCACTGCAGTGCCACATCTTTCAGGACAAGATGCAGATCCAGAAGTACAGAGAAAGGTGATAGATTGTTGGATTTCACTACAGAGTCCAGCTGAAAAAGGAACATGTCCACAGTGATACCAGAAGGTGAACCTGTGTAGGAAATCCCACATCGAGATAAAGAACGTCTATTGAAATCAGGATTATATTGAGTAGATGGATTATGAATTGCTGAAGGCACGGGATTCAAAGTACTATTATGAAGATCTCTAACATCTGGTGCTGACTGAAAATTGGAACGTTGGGTGGCCTGCTCCGGAGATGAACGCTCTTTAGAGACAGGTTCCAAATGCGAAGACGTTAAACCAAGGAAATCATTTAACTGTTCGAGTCCTCCCTGAGAGGTATGTGCTGGTGGAAAATGAACTTGGGCTGATTTTTGAATATTTTGATTCGCCGCTACGACAGCCGGGTCCATTGGCAAAGAACGACCGCCAGGATATTCGTCAGCAGAACTTTTAACCCCGGATACTACAGGAATGCTATCCCCCGAAGGAATTGGAGCAGTCTGTCTTACTAAAAGCTGATTGGTGAGAAATTGCACTTGTTGCATTAATGATTTTAAAAGTTCTGCTTGGTCACTAGAGTTAACGGCCTTATCTGCCGTGGTAATGGTGTTAGAGGTTGAAGGATGCAGTACCGAATTGCTAATCTTACCCGCAGGACTAGGTTGGGATTTACTCACTACTTCTGGGATGGTCAGTTTTGATTCTACCGGATATACCTCCTGAAATACCAACGCTTGACCTCCATCAATACCTTTAGCGGACTCAACAGATTGATCCAGTAAAGTAGGGTCAGTTAAATACTGATCTAACGCCGTGTGCAATTTAATACAAATATCTAAAATAATTTGAGCCTGCTGTCCATATGTAGGAGACTGAGTAGCTCTTTCCAAACGATCATGTACATGAAGTAACCGCGACCGCAGACGCTGAGCTGTTCGAACCTGATCTTCTACGTCTAGATTTTCAATACCAATAAAGGTTTGTTGGAGACTCTGCACCTTGCTTTGACAAGTGAGAATTTCTTCATTGGGTTTCTTTTTAGCTCGATTGTGCATCTCGATCGGTTTGTCCTGAGTACCATCCCGCTCTGCGGCCAACGCCTTCCTTAATTCATTCACCGCTTCCTCAGTATTGGGTTGGATAGATCGAAGCAAAAATTCTACTTCAATCTCATCAGCCTTAAGATGTGAAATATCCATTTTAACACGCAACAACGAATTTAACGAGAAAGAAAAAGGACTTAATCAAAAATGGAATTTAAACGTGATTTTAAAAGTAATGAGAATTAATTTTTAATAAATGTAAACTAACAATATTTAAATAATAAAAAAAATTCCAACTTATATTTACTGAATAGATTATAGTTATAATTAAAATTACCTAAACCAAAAGTTATTAAAATTTAACGTAAATAATAAATGAAAACCAGCGATACTGGCACTTTCAACCACAAAAAAAATCAAATTATTTAATTGAAGAGATTACAAAAAAAAAATTTTTTACCCACCAAAAAAAATTAAATATAAAAATATTTGAATATATATATATATATATATGAAAAACAAGATAGAATTACTTAATTTAAAGCAGAAAAAAAAATTTTACATTATTAATTAATTATTTAAAGAAATTTATTGAAAACATATATTGAAGCACCAATCTCAAATTAGACTCACTATGACCAAGTAGATATCCACAAGCCGGGCTGTTTGAGGAGCTGCGAGCACAAATTACTATCCACTGGACCACTCGCGTCAATACTGAACTAGCGCTCAACTCAAAACCTTTTTCTCATCCGTACTCGCCAGTCTATCCCAAGGTAATGTGTTGGAATCTAAAGTGTTGCTTAATACCTCAATATAATTTAAAGGACAAAAAGAATTTATGTTTACTGAGTTTACTATTGAAATGAATATGAATAAAAAGAATTATAAAAGAAAATAGAGTGAATTTATATATATATAATATATATGTATATATATATATATACACCAAAAATTACGGTAAAATTAATTTAAATAAAATGAAACCGATTCCCGATCAAAAAAAAATTATCGAATAATAAAATTTTTTTAACTATATTGAATGAGTAATTTAATAATTTCAAAAAAAACTTAACCAAAACCGAAAAAAAAATTAAAGTAAATAATTTAATAAAATAATGAAATTAGAATGAACTTTTAAATTATGACTATAATAACCACGTAGATATCAACAAGTCGGAAGGATTGAGGAGCTGGAAAATTACTATGGTTATCCCAAGGACTTATCCGCGGTAAAGCACTACTTTCACTCGACTCAAACACTGTATGAACAACCGCACTTGCCGGTCTATCCCACGGTAGATTATTATTGCCTGAATTCATTCGCACGCAAAATATAACCAAAAACAAAAAAATCAAAATACCGAAATAGAATTATAAAAAAAAATGAACTGACCAAAATTATTAATAGTATTTTAGCTGCTCCATTAACCAAAACTGAAAACAACCAATAATCAAAAAAAAATTCCCAAAAAAAAAATGAAAAAGCAAAAGGAAAAATAAGTAAAATGTATTACTTGTATCAAAAAATAACAAAAACTGTGATCACGTGAGAGATGATCACGACCCCATGCTGAGCTAGACACGAACGCTATAATAATAAAAATAATAAAAATTACCACTGTGGTCCCAGTAGTTTAATTAGAATTGAACAAAAAAAAATTGAAAATAAAATTTTACTTGAAAGTAGAAATTGACTAAAGATGTGCCAATGAGTACTGCGATCACGAACTGTCCAATCAACACCACATTGGTGGAAACAACAAGTTCGCGATCCCAACACCCATGACACATGGAACCAACCTGACGAGCGATCCAGCAAGATCAAATAACCAAAGGTTAGAACATGCTGTGATCCCTCCCCATGTAGGTAGTCGGACTGAAATAGAAAATTACGTTAATTAAAAGGTACGAAGACTCTAAAAATTTAATAAGACTAAACTCAGAACGAAAGAAGAATGAGCTTAACCACAATCAATGCCACATGGCAGAAATGGTAAGCCCATTCATCAGACGAGCTGAGAATAGGGATCAACATTCTCATCTGCATGCAATCAAACAGCTTACGCTGGTTGCAATGCAGATTTGAATGTTGATCGGGCAGAAAACGTTGATGTGAGCACCCGTGCAAGCTCAAACAACGCAAGCGTTGGACTTTGCACGTGGTACTCACAACAAGTAAGCTGAAAAAAAATTGTGACATTAAAGACGAAAATGCAAAAAAAATTAGCCGAAGATTTTGGGCGCCACTGTAACAAAATCCCCCAAAAGGGATTTTGTTGAACAGAACATAGCAACAGAGGTCTGGTTGCGGTATTGCACTGGCTGAAGCTCGCCGCTAGGCGTGGGGGTTACCAGACATATTACTATGCTTGAAAACCGCATAGAGATAAAACGAAGGGGACAAGAAAATTATTCCGCTTTGCCACGACCACAGTGGTAGATAATCATAAAAACAAAATTTGCGTTCGACAGGGACGCCGGTGCCACTCCGGCGACCCTGCTCAAGGCCTAGGTCAGCATAAGGCCGCCCATCCTCACGCGATCACAATGAACTATTTAGTAACACATCACTTTAAATCAAAATGTAACCAAAAATCATAAAAAAAAAATCTGCAATTACGCATAAAAACCCCAAATCGGGAAAAAAAACGAAATGAAAACAAAAATGAAATGAAAGAAATTTGAAATGAAAACGTTAGCCAAAAAAAATAAAAACAAAATGTGGTGCGAATCGATCTTGGGGTGTGTCATATGCGACGCCACCCGAAACCTGTAACCCGCGAAAAAAATATTTATATATATATATAAAAAATTTATTTAAAAAAAATAAAAATATAGTAATAAAACAAAACAACCCCGAAAACCAAGTTTGGCTCACACAAATTTTTTAATAAAAATAAAAAAACCACGCGGTGTCCCAGACTTATTATATATTTTTGTCCGGTGACACCTTACCTGAACAACACCAAATTCTAGGCCCGACCGACCCACAATAACAGCTACCACAGCGCCGACGCAGGAACAATCAGCAGCCCCCTCAATTCTCGAACCCCACTCCGTTTGGCGGAGTTGCTGCCACAAACCCAAATATTTTCAAACAAATAAGCTACCAATTTAGCAAATGACACGATCCGGAGGAAAAATAATAACACCGTGTGCCAATCTGAGCGACTCGTCATGAGATGGAAACACCAACAACCGTAGCACAACAAAAAAACAATATGTGGTGTTAAAGCGTTTCCTTTTTTTTTTCAACCTTTATTTTCTTCACTGGGTTTTATTATAGATTCATTTTCTGATTTTGTTGTGTTTTTTTTTTTTTATTTAATCACATAAGAAAACTGTTTTTTTTTTTTTTTTTTTTTTTAGATTTATTCGAGGAGATACAAAAGTCGAACCCACATGTCCGTTAACTTCAAAATAAAAGATGCAAAAAACTTCCCCATATACATATAAATATAGTTTTATTGTATAAACATAACAAGGCCACAAGGCCGAAACTTAATCATAATTTATTATTATTGTTTGTGTGTTTTTTTATTCTTTCTGTTGATGATTATCAATTTTTTTTTTTTCCAAATTTTTACAACAAAAAAATTCATCAACAAAAATTTTTATATTTATTTTTATTAATTTCACAAAAACTATTCAAAACTGAATTAGAATTTAAAAAAAACTGGCCATATTTTTCATATACATACAGACTTTATCAAAGTCCAAACTTGACTCTCTCGATCGCAAAACTAAAACTAGACTATCCAAAATAAAATTCCCGACGCGTACAAAATAAAAATTTATTCCCCCACCCAAAAATTATTTACTAAAGAAAACATTAACCCGACCGATAAATTTCGGGTGGCGTATATACATACAACCGCACCCAAAAATCGACTCGCACACACCAATACTATTTAATTTAATCACTGGAACATTCCATTTACATGGAAAATCCACGCGCTAACCAAAACAAAACAGATGAAGCAACACACCAACCACTACACGTCATTACATACCATCAAAACAAAAATGATAAAACGAATCGAGTAACCGACCAAAATACGGAGAAGTATAAAATGCTAAATGGTACACTCTACCAAAAAAAAAAATATATTTTCTATTACAAATTAAGCCAAAGAAAGAATGACGTGTAGTGGAAGAGATTTTATGCAGCGCAGTGGATAAACATTGAACCTTGTTGGGATTTCCAACCGCAATTACAGATTTAGATTAAATAAAACATAACAACCACAAGCGGTTGTTACAAACTTTGGCATGGAAATTTACTGATTTAGTTGTATGCATATTTTTGGAATACCGGTTTATGCACACATTCCCAAAAATCAACGTAAGAAATTGGATGATACAGCAGAAAAATTAATTTTCGTGGGATACGAAACCGGTACGAAACGTAGTAGATTGCTGGACGTTAACACCCACAAGATAAAAATATGTCGCGATGTAAAGTTTATTGGAAGTGATGCTGAAACCAATAATGAATCAGCCATCGACGTACTCAGTACTCCCAAAATGAATATGAACTCGAAGACCCGACACATCAAATCGAAAATAATACGCCAGATAGTTCCAGAAAGTGAAAATATATGACGTTCAACAATAACAAATAAGGGTGTGCCACTGAGAAGACTAATTACGGAAGTTAACAAAGTAACTAAGGAAATTAATTCGGATCCTATAACATATGAAGAAGCGATAAACTGTTTAAATTCGCAAAATTGGATGACTGCTATGACTCGCTCAATAATTTCGGGACCTGGAAAATTACAAAACTACTACTAGGTGAAACGGCAATTGGTTGTAAATGTTGTAAATGTTCTGGATCAGAATTTAAATCCCCCAAATCGTTTTCAAATTTCGAGTCGTGGAAGTAGTCTCGACAATAGTGGTTTCAAAGATACATAACATTTTTATTGCTGATATCGACAGAAGTTTTAAAGTCTATAAAGATGAAGTTGGGTTTTCACAGAATGACCCCAAAAACCCAACACTGTCATTTAGATGTAGCCACTTAAATTTGTTTCAGTTTTATATAGTTTAAGTTCTGATCATTTGAATTGTACAATGGTGCCAAAAATATTGAAAGTGTGAAATTTTAACTTTTCACATTGCCCATCCATGGAAAAAGGAAAGGCGCAAGAAATGTGTTTTCAGGAGGAATGAAAAAGCCTTAAAATGAATGTAAGGCTTAATAGTTTACCTATTCCGTTGATCAGCGAGTCATTTTTTACTAAACGCAAAGGGACAGCACGTCCGCGAAGGCTTGGTTTGAAAAATATCAGAAAACGGATCCTGAGGAACGTAAGGCTGAGGATACCGTGAAGAACGTTTTAATCTCATTCTCTGGTGAGGTCACATTTATATAAACACAGTGACTTCAATGAAACAAGAAACTGTTCACAAGACCCGATATTTCTATAGCGACGTCATTTTTAGAAGCAGGAGACCACTTCGACCGAAAATCTACTTTTGGATATTGTTCTATTTTCAATGGCGCTTTGATCTCATGGATTAGTCGGAAACAAACATCTGTATCATTGTCGTCAACGTATCATTGCGTTTTTTTTCTAAAGCAAATAGGGGTTACAGGGTTTTTAGTTGTGCTGAAGCCAATTGGAAGCTATTCATACAGCACATAAACTTGAATATAAACTTATTCAAAATTCAAATAACAGCATTACAAAATGGTAGACAGATTGATGAGCTAATTAGAAAATTTACTAGTAATATCTGATGCCGAGGAATTGGGAGTTCCCAAAACCATACCAAAAACATTTTCCAACATACTATAACTGACTACATTACAATTTTTTGCGTATTAGAAATAGTTACCACAAAAACTGGCAAAACACACGAGATCCATACTTCATAGCCTTTGTAAATCATTTAGATAGGAGAATTAAAATGCTTATACAAGACGACAGAAATATCAAATGGAATAACTATTTAGAATCTATTTCACGATATCACTGTTCCGAGCGCTTCTTTAAAGTCTATAGCAGGGGCGTCCAAGCCAAATGAGTATTTTTGACAAATTTTCAAAATAACTAGAGCATTAAAACTGCGATTAGAAAAAAAAAGCCAACTGGACAACGCGGTAACTATTTATGTATCCATAGCCACAGAATTTATTACTCTGGGATGAGTGTAAAGACCACTGCAATTTTTATTCCATTTTGAGGCATGCGGCCCGCGGGCTTGTTTGTATGTAACAACTATTGCAGTGATCTTCCCATTTATTTCGGAGTGATAAATTCTTTGGCCCTGGATACATAAATAATTACCGCATTGTCCAGTTGGCTTTTTATTCTAATCGCAGTTTTAATGTTCTAGTTATTTTGAAAATTTATCAAAAATACTCATTTGGCTTGGACGCCCTTGGTCTATAGACTTCTTAAAAATAAAGAATATTCTATATTTGCTCTAAAAGTAGATAACAAATCATTAATTTCAAATGTTGATATGGCTAACAAGTTAGCAAAGGTTTCAAATCAGAATTTTATTTTATCCAACAATCTATTATCATCGCATAGATACAGTTTCCTTTTCAAAATGTACCAAAAGGCCGAAAGAATTGACTTTATATAAAGCAGCTCAAATCTGTGAAAGCTCCAGGTGCTGATAAGTTAAATATTAAAACTTTGAAAAATCTTCCTAAGAAGGCGGTTATTTTGTTGCGTACCATTTTAAACAGCTGCTTTAAATTAATTTATTTTCCAACTGTTGGAAAACATCGATTGTTCTTCTGTTCCAGTTTTTCTAAACTGTTGGAGAAAGTGATACTTCAACGTGTTAATAAACATATTGAGTTAAACGATATCATCCCAAACCAACAGAACCGCAATTTTAAAATATAAACGGTTAAAACCTCACAAGGTTTTCAGAACTTCGACACGAATAATTACGTGAATACATGAACTCAACCCTCAAATCAATACCTAAGAGAACTCTGTAATCCCATACTCAACTCCAACTCAATCTACAAATTAACACGGTCCGAAAATTACAAGGGGAACATGAACTCAACTCAAATCCACTCAATCTAACCTTCAAGTCAAACCCCACATAAAGCGTCAAATGAAAACCGCACTCAACTCAACCTTAACGCGACCCTAAAACAAACGGCCAAGGCATTCCCCAATCAACACAATCCGAAAACTACACGCGTCCTTAAACCTGAATCAACTCAATCTAACCTTCAACTCAACCTCAAATAATTCCCCAATAAAACACCTCACTCAACTTTGACTCTTGCTGCTAACTCAACCCCAGCTCAACTTCACTTCAACCACAGCTGGAATCAAATCTAAACCCTTTAATCAACTACAAACTCAACGGCCAACTCAATCTTAAAATCGACTCGATTTCAAAAACTACATCCGTATATGAACTCAACTTAATCCATCTCAATATAACTTCCAACTAAATCCTTAACTCGACCACAAAATTAATTCCCAAACGAACCATTCGTCCAATTCAACTTCACCACAACTTCCACTCAACCTTCTATCGAAACACCAGCCCAATCCTCAACTCAACTCCAACTCAACCCCAACCCAATCTTCAAGTCAACCCCCAATTTAAGTCTCAATATGAGCTTAAGGTAATTTATTCTTCAACTCAAACTCCGACTAAACCCCCAAATAAATTCCCAACTGAATTACTCGTGCAACCCCAACTCAACAACCCACTCGGCCACAATTTAACCCTCAGCTCCAAACTCAATGCACAGCTCAATCCTCAAATCAACATATAACTACATATGTACGTATATAAAAATTTGAGCCGTTTATTTTGAAAGTGGAATAAGTCAATGTTTTGTTGAAACGAGATAATGAAAGAATAGAAAAATAATAAATGAAAAAAACATATGGGATTTTGAATTTTCTTATTTTTTACACAAATGTTAGGGATTCATTTTTTTTGTATTGACAATAAATTATTTACCGTTAGAAAAAGTGACAAATTCCACTTTCAAAATAAACGGCTCATTTGTTAACTTGTTTTGTTCTTCAATTCGTTTGGAACGTGACAGGTTCCAAAAGCTTTTCAATTCTCCGCCTTGACCATAGATGCAGATTGGCGAAAAAGTCTAAATCGGATAAGCTGTTTTCGGGATATCATGGAAAAAAAAATCGGTTTTGGGCAAACAAATGTTTGCTCTTTTTTGACAGGAATTTCAATAACATAGATCCTTGCGGACCGAAGTTAAAAGCAGCTCGATATAAAATTAACTTGAAGAACAATCGTTTCGCGGACAAATAGGAGGTCTTATCGATTGCGAGACTAGACCAGTGCGAGCAACTTGTAATCAAGGAATGGTAATATGGTGGGCTTCTTCGCGTAGAAGGCAATTTCCAGGCAAAGCTTAAATTGTTTGATTAGGAAGCCATTGGAGTAGACTTAGTTACCAACTAAGTTCAGAACGTCCATGGCAGCGATGGGATGGGCTGCTGAAGCTTTTGTATTATAGATTAGCATTGACATAGGAGGTAGAGATGAGTTTTTTCTGTGTATTTATGGAAATGCTTGGGTAGTGTAACGAATGAAAGTGCCAAATTATTTAGACGATTGAGCGGCTCTACGCTAATATATTTACGTCATACGGTGGACTTTTCCAAAATAAATCGCTTGCACACTAGTAAAGGCAACTCTCGGTACAGCAGAGTACTTTGCGTTCGGTTGATGACTGGCGCTACCATGGATTAAAGGGTCTACATTTATTACAACTTTTACAAGTATTGCATTCTCGCCATCCACGAACAGCAACTAGTTTGCGCGAGGCAAGGTTTACTGGCCCAGAATTGCTCACGATGTCGAGATATGTAGATGTGTCTCGAACAGGAGTGTCGAAGAATGCACAAATATTAAGACCAGCAATATCGTGCCCGAAAAGGTGTTACTAGATTAGTAACTAAGGTCGACCATTGAATTTTGTCTGTTTCAAGAACAAGGGCGACGAGAGCGGTACTGAGCATATCACCATTATACCGATTGCTATCTGTCCTCATTACACACTAGGAAAGATGTAGCCATACAATCTGACGGCAGGCCATGATATTAATATAAAGTCGGAAATGTTTAAAGCCCCCAAAAAACGGCGTGGAATATGTCGGCATCATTAATAGTGTTTATTACAAGTCAATATTTCTTCAAAAATGTGGTGAGGCTTGCGACGATGTCCAGAAGTAGTGGTAATTAAGAAGAAACAAATAAAACTATTTTGGCGTTCTGTGATCCCCAAGATATCCACCATATCGCAAATAACTCACGTTTGATAAAATGCATTACTGTGCAAATCCGCATTTGATAAAATTCATTATTGCCACGCACAATCGGCTGGTTGAAATCAAAATCCGTTCCAAAAGTTATCAAGGGAATTTCCTTGCAAAATAATCAAAGCGATTATTTATTACCACCGATATAAAGCAAGTGATGTGTTTTGTCTGAAATAGTAGTTCGAAAAGTTAGCATGCTCAGAGAGTATTAATATTTGCTGTGGTTACTTACAAAAAGTGATCTTTTGCATCCTATCAAGCGTCCTACCTTTTAAAATTTTTCGTCCTATTTAATTTAGAAGACGTGCATATTAGAATAAACGTATTTTATCCGACTTGAAAACCCATGTTTATATTGGATAAATTATTTCAATTTTTGATTGATTGAATATTTACAAAAAAAAAACTTTTTCTATAAAACCCAAATTGCCCAAAATTGAGCAACATCAACCGTGTCATTTAACAATCATCCACAGTTACCTCTTCTGCTGTTAATTACAATAAATTCTTATGTGCACCTGAAAATTACACTCGAATCTCAAGGATCCTTCTCCACGATAAGCAAATAATAAAATAAAATTTGCTTGTAATTTACGGTTTGTGGCCACACCCCAACAAAAGTCAAAAACATAAAAAGAAAAATCTTATCATCCTTAGAATTAGAAGTAGGGTGGTAGTGTTAACTGGAAAATATATTTTTGAAGCATTTCTTTGAATTTTGTGTTACTTTCTACCAGAAAGCGGATAAGAATCCCAAAGAAAGTATTATGTTTCATTCGTACATAGCTACTATATAAGTTAAAGCGAAACGTAAAGTTTTTCAAGTATTCTTGAAATCGTGTCTGTTAAATTGGTTTTGTTCTATATACAAATAATTTCAATACGAATAAATTATTTTACATCAATTTAATTAATATTCAGTGCACGTCCAAAATGTGAATATAAATAAATTTGTTCGTATATATTGATAAATTAAATTAATATTCGATTCTGTTTTATGTTGTGTTGTGGGGCTTTTCAAACTCAATTTAGGTTTTGGGATCAATTTAGTTATTCAAACTGGTTTCATTTTAGTTTCTTATCAAAATTAAATCAAATTTAATTTTGGCGTCGTTAGTTTGGTGCCTTCGTTTGAATACAAGATTTATATAGTTTGACGACAGTATTTAGAAATTTACTACATTGCACTAATACCTAGAGGTTGATATATTAGGAAATTGTTTAAAATTTGTAAGTTTTGACAATAAAACAAGATTCCAAATTTGTTTAACCTATTTAAGAGTTGACTACCAGCGCATTTTCATTTTATAGTTTAAAATAAAGCGCGAAAAGTTTATAATTTTAAACATTAAGTTATTCTGGAGGACAAATTGTTAATAGTTCTAAAATTCAGTTTCGATCTGACGAGGATTACGAAAAATTAAGCATTTTTCATTCACTAATATGTTAATTCTTCCTGGTATTTCCATCTCCATCTTACAGGCGATCACCATACTATAAATAAATCAATAGAATCGTTTATCAAAAAATTCACAAACAAACAAATACGAGTTTCTCAAACAAGCGCTGATCGAGCTGTATAACGTACAAAACGGCGTATAAGAACATTAGCGGGACCAAAGTTCAGCGAGAAAATTATTAAGCCATTGTGAATTCGAAAGCTCAAAGAGTTTATCCGTTTCGCACTAATACCACAGCAAAAAACAAATCCCCACACGAGCTGGCCAAAACTGCATTCAGCTGAATGAGGTCTTATAACAAATTCGCGAGTCTTCACGATAAAGTGAGACGTTAAATCGCACACCAGATATCGATCCAACTCAAGGACCAGGCAAGGTGTTTGGTGGTTTAGCTAAAAAATACACAATGCCATGGCAGTAGAAAACGCTGATAAAAAACCCACAGACTAAAAAGGCTTACGGTTGAGCCGGCCGACTTTAAGAAAAACCGACGAACAGCCATCTATTTATTCAAAATAACATTATACAACCTAAAATTTCACATCAATACTTGTACCTTTTCGCAATTTTTTCACTTACAAAATGAAAAACTCTAGACTAGTCTTAACGGCCACCAATGGCACAACAATCAATAACTACGGCAGCAAGCTGCTACAAATAAACATTGGACTAAAGAGAACATTCACGCGTGCTTTAATTTTAGCAGCAGTGAATCGTACAATCATTGGCGCCAATTATCTAACTAGATTTGGTCTACTTGTCGATTTAAAACGCAAGAAGCTCAGTTGATAAACTGTCTCAGCTCTCAAGCAATGCTTATATGGTACAAGAACGAGTCAACACACCTACTCCGATCTATTTCACTATCGACAACGGTTATGGAATGCTCTAGCAGCGCCTAATTTCAATCTGCCTGTCAAACACAACGTAGTACGTCACATCGTTACTAATGGTAATTTGCCTGCATCTAAACCACGCAGACTAGACGCAATCCATCATAGAATTAGGGATTTGTCGACCTTCGGCATCCCCGGTACCGTGGCCCATACACATGATGAGAAGATGCCATTTGGTCTCAGTATCTCCTATTGCCTTATTCATGTCACTTGCAACTTGTACCGACCATCAAATTTTGGTATTCTCTTAGTCGATCGACGCGACAATCGCCGTTTGAAGTGACAAACATCCTTTTACGTCGCGTTCTCTTATATTATCAGTTCGATCGACTAAGAGAATAGCAATTTAAAGTTGAAGTGACACGACGAATGAAGTGACGCGACCAAGGGAATAAGGGTAATAAATGCGATTCTCAGAGATCTGGACTTCGTTTTTGTTTATATCGAAGACATACTTGGGGCATCACAAAATGAGGACCAACTCAAACTCCACTGGAAACAACTCTTTCAAAAGGTATCAGATTTTGATGTTAGCATCAAGAGCTCAACACGTGTATTTGGTGCAAGCACTCTTGACTTCCTCAGCCCCAAAATAACTCCTAATGGTATTCTGCCTTCTTCGGATCGAATTAATGCTATTACAGAATTTCCACCTCCCCAAAAAATCAAATAAATTGTCGAGAATAACTTTGCTTTCACATCCCATGAACGACACAAAGGTCAACATTACTAATGTGAGGTATCAAACTCTGCTAGTTCTGCAACAGTATAATGATGGATGTTGGAAGCCCCCTGGGAAAAAATTCTCGAAGAAATAGTCTGAAGCTGAAAAGAAATACTCATCAATCGTCAGGGAATTACTGGCTATTTATCAGGCAATTAAACATTTCTAATATTTTGTCGAGAACCGAGGGACTTTACTATTTACCCCGGTCACAAGCCTCTGATAAGAGCAATCGTCTCAATTCAACATATCCACGGCAAAGACAACGTAGTATAATACAACTGCCGTAGTGGAGCGATCCATTTCGACTGCAATGCAATAATTAAGTCACAAAAAGCACACGTAGAACTTCGAAATTTACTTTCTGGGTCCAAATGACACACTATAGTTCCAGCATGAAACTATAGAGCTTTTTAAATTACCTGGCTTAGAAATTTACACGAAATCGATCAACAGGCAATATTCGCCCTCCATTGCAACACAATTCACATCATCTTCCCATAATAGATTTTACAATCCTAATTCTAATCGGGAAAACAATAATCGTAATGCCGAAAATCGTGCTTTCGTATATGCATACTGTAAGAATCGAGGACATCCACGGGCAGAATGTAGAATAAGAGCCAATGTTGAAGCTCATAAATCAAAGTATGTTAATGGCAAGATCGAGCCATCGGAAATGGTCAGGGATTCGTGGAGACGAACACTCCTCGACGAGTCCAAGATCTACAGAAAAAGAGTGTTTAAGGCATTCCAATTGCCTACCAATAAGTTTCGGAGAATTCAGCAAGTCTACCGAAGAAGAATCTGTACTTATTAATAGTGTTAGTAGGGTTGTAACCGTGACATTGCATGACAATGAAGTATAATTCAAGTAAATACATCCAACATTGACGGGAATTTACTTTTTCTAATAGATAGTGGCGCCTACGTATAAATTTTGAATGTTGATTTCATGGATTGTCGTACGGAATATTATTCCAGTTTTAAATGCAAAATTCGAGGCATATCTTCGCAAGTGGTTTCAACTCTAGAACTAAGCCATTTACAATTACAAATTACAAATTCTGGAAATATACCGCATACAGTGCAGTTGATCGAAAATAATTGTTCATTGCCTGTTCACGGAATATTGGGGCGTGATTTCTTAACCAAGTTCAAGTGTAGGTTAAATTTTAGTAGGGATCTCATAAAAGTATATTTTAATGGAAAATATGAGAAACTTGAGTTAGTTTCAAATGAATGGGTTTCAAATCAAAAAGTACAAACGGAAATTGTTACGCCGCCCTGGTCCGCGTAACATGTGTTGTCAGCGCGTTTGGACTGGTGCGTGTAAGCGGGTTTGACCAGCTCAGTCATCGGTTGGTTTGGTTACCCTGAATGTTGATTTGCAGCATTCTATGAAAATTGTATCGTTGATGTGCTACTGTAGTGACAAACAGTGAGGGGTTTTGTTTCTCTGTTAAATGGAGAAGATGCTGCGTTTGTACCTGTGTTGTTGGGTGTGTCGTTTATGCGGTGCGTAGTGATTGGACCAATTAATGACGTGATATTCAAGAATGTTCTTTAATGAGAAAAATTAACTCTTTTCTTGATCTTCTTGGTTAGTCTGATGATGTGTTGGTGGACAGTTTGTTGTGATTGCAACCACGGGAGAGCGGTAAATGGGGAAATTGGTTTGATATGTACGTGTGTCGATTTTTTTTTCTGATAAAAAATTGTTATCGGGAGATGAAAAATTTTTGTTGAGACAGTCAAGTTTGGAGTTGGGAAAAATAAGGTCGATTAGTCAATTGGACTCGACTATCAATTTTTTTTTTTTGAGTTGTTTAATTATTATTAATATATAAAACTTAAAACTTATGTGATTTTAATTCTTTTGATTATGTTTTTTTTATTAATTAATTAAAAATGTTAAAAAAAAAAAAAAATAATTCAAATTTATAGTTTCGTGATTTTTTTTATATAATCATTACAAAATAATAAAGTTGTATAAAATGAACAATTTGCTTGTAAATATCATTTATTTTTAGTTTTGTTTCACAATATAAATGATATGAAAACGGGCTAGGTTTTTTAATTGAATCTGTAGTGATTAAATTTATTTGTGAAAAATTTATTAAAAAGGAAAACTGGATAAATAGAAAAAAATAAAAATATGGAATAAAAGGAAACTTTATAATGAAAAAAAAAAAATCTTATTAATTAATAAAAAAACCCGTTATTTATGTTTATAAATCCGATCCTTATTGATCCTTGTATTGGTGAAAAGTGATAAAAAAAAAAAAAACTATATATATATCTATATGAATACAAAAAAAAAAAAAAATAATAAAATAAAATAATAATTATAAAAGAAAATTAACAGAAAGTCTTGATAAACAATCTCAGTGCCGTCGGTGAATTTGGCCATGTTAAGAAAAGTGTCACTAAGCAAAGAGTATATATTTGCTTGCCTGCAGATTTCTCAGTGTAACATAGAGACGAGGGGTGAGTCGCCTCTTCGAAAATCACACAACTAATTGTGGTCAGTTCAGTTTGGTTCAAGTTCATATATATAACTGAACCAGGAAATCTCTGAACAATAATCTCCGGGTAAAAAGCTTTTGGTGGAGCTTTTTCTAGCAGCAGTCCTGCCAAACAAGCGGGACGGTGTTGGCGTTTATGAGGGGGTACCTGCGTCGTCAGCAGCCATAGGCGGTTCAGACCAGAGAGTGCCGGATGTGGTACACTGGTCTAAGTACAGGTACTGTGTTTTCTTGTATTCTGGTGGACGAAAACAGCTCACAATTGTTTTCTTGTCCCTGCACCTACGCAGTGGTTTACTATAACTTCAATATTTGATTTTTTTTTGTGTAATTTTTATTGTTTATAAAATCAATTTCATTTTATTAGTTTTGTTAAGTTCATGGTTGAGAAGTAAAATTAAAAATTCTCATTAGATTTAAAGATTTAATTTTAGTTTTGGTTAATTCAACATTTTATTTTTGATTAAAATTTAAATTTAATTTTTTTTTGTTGTAACGATATTTTCGAGTCCATTACCAATTTCAATATACATTCATGTGAGCCGACCTTGATTGTCGTCGCGTTTTTTTTTTTGTTCGCAAATATATTTTTTTATTATATTTTTACTATATAACCATTTTTCCACAGCTTTCGCGTGAGTGCAATCACAACAGTTTTTTTCCTTGCTTCATCTTACGTACTTGGTTTTGTTTTGCTATATAGTTTTCTTCCATAATTTATATCAAGTTAGAGTACGGTTGTTTCAATTAATCATATAATAATTAAGTTCTGTTTATCCCGATTAACTTATTTTTTTTGCAATTCTTTTTTTTCTCCCTTGAACGTCTCGAATATCGTGTTAAATTGGTGAATTGTTGCGTACAGTAGTGTATTAGAGCAGCACAAAGGGAGTCAGGATGGAGATGGGGTGGGTGAGTCTCTTGTGTTGGGCGGAATCATGCCATATTTATCTGTTCTAATTCAAACTATGGTTTAAAGGGAATTAAAAGAGGTATTTTCTGTAAACGGGGCATTTGTGCTTTTCTTTTCTTGCTTTTCTTTCCCGCGGTTATTCAAGCATTCTGTCAAGTCTGGAAAACCCCACGCCAAACCCTGAGCTGTAGCCGGCTAAAATACCGCACCAGACCGCTGACATTATGTCTGTTAGCGAAATCTTCAGATTTCAGTCCGAAATTTGAGGATTTCGTTACAAAATTTCTCCTAGAACGGAAGTTATAACAAACATTAAATTAATATATCCGGATAACACAGAACGTGAATACGTGAACACAGATAGTGAATACGAATAAAGATAGCATTGTATTGAATGACAATATTAAAATACAAACTAAATCATACTTCATTTGAAGACTATCAAATATTTAGTTTTTGTAAATCTCAATCTGATGCATCAAATAGACTCTCATTTCTAGAATCAAAGTTAGATTTTAGTAATCTTTAATGACTACGAAAAGGGTTGAATTTTATCCATATATCGGAATTTGAACGACCTTTTCTTCTTAGAAGGAGACAAATTATCAGTGACATATGCGACCACTCATCAGGTTAGAACCAATTCTGATACCAGACCTATTTTTATAAAACCATATCGTCTGTCTCAATCGACAAAGAGTGAAATTAATCAACAAATCGGACAAATGAAACGGGATGGTATAATCGAGGACTCCATGTCACCATAGAATTTTCCGTTGTTATGCGTGCCCAAAAAGTCGAATACCAGTGAGAAAAAAATGGAGGATTGTAGTAGATTACCGTCGTTTGAACGATATTACTGTAGAGACCCTACTCAACATTTGTGATATACTGGATCAGCTGGGTCAGTGTAATTAATTTAGTACGATCGATTTACCAAACGGCTACCATCAGGTGCCACTCGATATTTGCGATCGTGAAAAAACCGCATTCTCAACTGATTACGGTCATTTCTAGTTTACGAGAATGTCTATGGGGTTGAAAAACGCACCAAGTATACACTATCCAGCGTCTCATGAACAATGTTCTGTCTGTTTTAACCACCATAAAATGTTTCGTTTACCTGCACCAGGATTCCGGTTTGATGGGAAATTTGTCATATGGGTTTTATTCGACTAAAAATTCTAATTGGTATAAAAACTGAGAAATTGCGATTCCGGTTCTATGAGTGGCAAATGAAAACCCATAACAAACGTCAAAAAAAACCATAATTTTTTTTTATGTGAGAAGTCGGTTTTTATATGTATTTTATAAATTTATTTTATCAAAATATTTCCAAAACATAAATTATTGAGCAATAAATTATTTGGATATTTTATTATGAAAATGTTTCGGCTTTTTTATAGACAATATATTAATTGTAAATGACATTCACTCGATATTTTATTGTAACATAATATTTTGTTTTTATTAGACAGCGACCGCGCAAAAAAAAGCTTGCAAAGAGCAGTAAAATTATTTGTTTAAACTTATTTGGAAAAAGATTGATCTTAAACGGATCACTTGCATCTCATAAATTACGTCTAATTTTCACTAGACGAAACCAAAGCACAATAAATTTAATTAATAAATTAACTGTTAAGCTATTTGAATTATAATATAGGTTATCTTCGATTTAAACCTTGTCTTCTACTCATACGAAAAATTATGTAGTCCATAATTTGTTTTGAATTTCAAAAATATCTATTTCGACACCAAATTTTAATGGTGTACTTTATTAAAAGAGTTTATAATATAAAACATAACCTATGTATTCTCTAATGATTAAGTTATTACAGAAGCTTTGAACATTTTTTGATTTACACCATATTCAAAAACTAATTTATTATTTAAAAAAATTACCCATCGTAATTGGACATCATTTCAAAATGAGTTCTTTTCAAAATTGAAAGATTTCCTTACAAACCCTCCAGTGCTTCAGTATCCTGATTTCTCAAAAGAATTTTCATTGATATGTGATGCAAGTAATATTGCTATACTGTCCTCGTCTGGCACGAAACAGACTGAATTTTCTAGGGGCACACCTTTTCAACGACCTGGCGGAGCTCAGCGAGAAGGACGTCAGGAGTATCCAGCGCTTCATAGCAAGCTCAAAGTGGTTTCAATGAGTTGGAGGAAAAAATTTTAATTTGTGGTATGGCTACGGACCATTTTGTGTCTATGCCTGGTCCTGGTGGACCGCCACCCAAACCTAACCTAACCTAATATTGCTATAAGTGCTGTAATATCTCAAAAATTTGAATCGGATGATCTTCCAATCGCTTCGCATCAAGGGATTTAAACAAAGCAGAGTATAGATAGAGGCTATATCGTAATATGAAGCAAATCAAAGAGTGTAGTAGATGCAAATCTCTCCACTCATTCTAGTAGTAAGCAAACTCCAAGTCTGTTAAGTAATACTGGCAAAGTAGATACAAATCCAAACTTAACATCAACTGATGATCCAATCTCAACTCAAGACTACATGATACACACAAATACAATATAATAAATTGCACGAGCTGTAATTCTCAACTGTTGCCATCTACTCAAACAGCTGATAAACCCGATATAAATACTATTCAAGGTGCTCATCAAGGGGCTCACCGTATGTACAATCGTTTAAAAATCTACTATTACTTTCCTAAAATGATTGCAAGGATTATAAGATATGTCCGGAACTGTATTTCTTGCCAGAAAAATAAATCATGTATCAGTACCAAGTTACCAATGAAGATAACTTCTACATCTACTCGATCATTTCAAACGGTATTTCTGGATATTGTCCGCTAACGTCAACGTATACTAATAATAAATATAGACTTACCCTTCAGTGTGATTTAACTAAATTCTTTTTGGCTATTCCAATTCCGAACCAGGAGGCGTCAACAGTTGCCGATGCGTTCGTTACAAATTTTATTTGTTTGTTTGGATTGTTTCTTGAGCTCTTTGGTTAAAGGAATTTGTCGTGTTTTAAAAATTCAAAAGCTTAACACTAGCGCATATCATCTACAGAGAAATAGTGCTTTAGAACGGAGTCATAAAACTCTTATCGAATATTTACGTCATTACGCTAATCATGATAAAATGGAATGGGATAGTTGGTTTCCATATGCGATATTTTCTTATAATTCAACACCGCACACCACAACTGGATTTATGCCTTTTGAGTTGTTGTACGGATATAAACCAAATATACCTAATTCATTGTCGAAAAGTGTCGAATTAGTTCATAATTATGATGATTATCTCTCAGATATGAGATTTCGGCTACAATTTGCTCATGACTCATTAGTTCAGAATAAAAACATTTCAAAGACATATTATGACAAGACTTCCCGATCAAAACAATTTAACGAGGGAGATTCAATTTTTCTAAAAAATGAAAAACGTTCAAATAAATTAGAACCTCTGTGGCTGGGGCCATATAAAATTAACAAAATTATTTCACTTGAAAATAGCCAAATTTTAATTGAAAATTGTTTGAAAGTGAGAACTGATTCCGAAATGTAGATGATCTGTATGTATTTTGTTATTATTATATGAATACTAGCTGACCCGGGAAACGTTTTTCTGCATATAAATTATTTCTAGTGAATATTTTGGTTGTTAAATAAAAAATAACGAATGTATTGTAAGTGTGTGGGGATGGGATGTATGACAGAAAGGGGAATGGAGCACTGTAGACGAATGCTGCCGATAAAAACAAAAACACACCAATCATTTTCTCAATCAATGTATTTCATTAACGAAACGGACATATTCATTGTTTGATCTCTTAAAAGTTAAATGTAAAGTGAAAAAATGTAAAATATTTTTTATCCTAAAGTAGGAAAATGAAATAAAGAAAATCAATATTAATTTCGAAGAGCAATTGAGTGTACGATATTTTTTGTCAGTCCGTCTTTAGCCAACACAAATAAGCTCGATGGTTTGCCCACGCGAGAACATGCCACGTATAATAGTCCGTGTGAAAAACATGGTGTGCCCAAATCTAAGCCGCAAACAGACATCGTTTGGCCTTGCGACTTATTGTTTGTCATTGCGAATGCCAATCTAATAGGAAATTGAACGCGTTTGAATTCAATTGCCAGGTCTGTGGGATCATTGGAATTCGTGGCAGCAAAACATTTTCGGCTCGGAACTTGCCATTCAAAATGGTGGCTTCGATAATGTTTTTCATAAATTGTTTAATGATCAATCGCGTGCCATTGCACAGCCGTGGTGGATTCAAATTCCGAAGTAAAATAACCGGAGATCCAACTTTCAGTCGTAGAAGGTGTGGTGGCATGCCTGGCAAATCCAGTGAGTTCAAAAACTCTGTTGAATAATTTACAGCTTCGTTGGCATCGCAAACTGTATCGATCGATTTGCATGATACCAAGTCGCCTGGCAAATACTGGACGTTCACGTTTTTTGCTGCCAAAATGGCTCTTTCTGCCAGCCACGCATGATTTATGTATTGTTTGCGTACATCGGGTAATATGCGGTCAATGAGAGCATTTTGCGAATCAACGATTGTGCAGAAATTAGTGGGCAATTTTATGCATCCAGTATTTTCATAAATAGCAACTTTTCCATCGCCGATATCTAACAATTGGTTAGAGAATGTGTCAGCGGATGAATCTTGTAACATTTGGACGCGCATGTTTATTTGTAGCTGAACTTTTTCAAAATTACGCCACAGTGGCGATGATTTCAAGGAAGCGTTGATCTCATCAGCGTACGTTGAACGTGGAATGACGGGAAGTGTTTGTCTGAAATCACCTGAAAGGAATAACAGAGTGCCGCCGAATAGTTTGTCGTTGTGCTTTATATCTTTGAGTGTTCTGTTTAACGCCTCCAGAGAATGTTTGTGTGCCATAGTGCATTCAGCCCAGATGATAATTTTGCATTGTTTCAGCACTGTGGCCTTGGACGATTGTTTTTTTATGTTGCACAGGGTTATTTTGAATATTCAGTGGCAACTTAAATACTGAATGAGCTGTTCTGCCTCCATCCAATAAAGTTGCCGCAATGCCAGATGATGCAACGGCCAATGCGATGCTATTATTTGATAGTATTTCGGCGAGAATTAGCGAAATGAGAAATGTTTTGCCAGTTCCACCGGGTGCAACCAAAAAAAAGAATCCAGCTTGTCCCGCCGAAACAGCCAGCATAATGCGATCGTAAATGATTTTTTGTTCATGAGTCAGTAGTGGGACATTGCGAGTAACAATCGCTGCCATTTCTGCAGTATCGTACTGTAGCTCACGATTCATTTCGGTGTACATTAAATTAGATGCACTTCGATTTGGCGAACTCATACCGAAATGACGGAGTGGTAAATTGGCAATGAAAACGCAAAGATCCTCGATAGCAATCAATGCTTCATTGTACATAGCGTCGCTGAATGTAATCGTTAAATCGTTGCACCGTATACGAATTCGATGCAATATATCGTCAGTCATTGAACATTTGTGCTTATCCCACAACGTATCTGCTCGTCCCGGGAAACATGTAATCAACATTATAGCGAATAGTAGACGAATTTGTGTTGCTGTACAGCTCAATGCTGCTTCAGCAAGCATATCGTCCCAGTGATGGTCGTCTTCGAGCAAGCCGAGTGCAAGGCATGCATCTTTATATGTTGGATACTGTTGTCTATTCACTTTGCGTATATCTTAAAATGACAATGGGCCGGTGACATTAACCAACAACAGTCGCGGATGGAAGCACTCAATCTGTCTTGGAGTGACCGTATATACTCGGCCCAAAGTGTTTGATTTGAATAGGCCGGAGCACTCACCAATTGGTGTGCCTTGCTTGCGCGGCATCCATTTTTTTGTTTGATTCCATGTGAAATAGCGTGGTACTTCGGAATAGAGTAGTGTTCGTGCAAAGGCACCGAAAGTATCCGCACGATTACACAATTTGAAAAATTCCGTGAGTGTAGTTTTTGGTGGATTTATGGCACGCTCAATTGCTGTCTCGTTGGTGAAAAATACGCGCTGGCCGTTTTCAAGATGTACGGCTAAATGTATAACTGCTGGGTCCCGTTCATGAATTTGAAAACCAAAGATACGCCAGACAGCTTCATTGGAGCTGATGTATCGGCCAATTTGGTAGCGCAGTATTTCGTCGTTGTCATTCAATCGAGGAGCATTCACATCGGTATTTTGAATTTGACACACAGCCATATCACTGCCTTTATTCACATACTTGCAAATATTGTATTTGATGCTCTTCACCGAACTGCAGAACTCAACATTAATATGAGCATTGAATGTTTTGCTTAGCAGAGGCGAATATGGTACCACCCAACGATTGTCAATGTCAATGTCTGCGTTGTTGATATTTGGCGTAAATGACTGTCCGCCATTATCAGTATTTCTTCGACGATATATTGGATATCCGTCGACATTTGTGATTGTGTCGTTGGTGAAATCTTTAGGAAAACGCTTTGTACATTTTCCATCTGCCATGCAAGGCGATAAACGATTCAGATCACCGCATGGGCCATGAATCATGTTTGTGGTAACAATATCGAACAGTATAGTTGATCAGTAGATGGATCTGGAATTTCCGCGGAAATTACACTATCGATTTCCTCAGGGCGTATTTTGTCGACTAACCAAATCAAAAAGTGTGCATGAGGTAATCCTCGCTTTTGCCATTCAACCGAATACATCCAGCAACGTGTGGGACCGAATACGTGTAATTTGGTAATGAAGCTCATTAAAGACTTCAATTTTTGTTTGAATACACGTGCTGTAATGTCATGACGATGTATTGCATTTTGGCCTGGCAATAGTAAAGATGTAATCTCCTGCCACTTTGGATTACATGTAAACGTGATAAATAAACACGGTCGTCCGTACTCGCGCACGAAAGTCATAGCATCCTGTATGTAATCTTGCATATGACGTGGACTGCCTACGTACGATGATGGTAGAATGATAGAGTTACCAATTTCGGCGATGTCGGTGTCACTCATGATAGCGTCTCGCAAGTGAATGTATTCTTCCGCACGCAGCTTCTGTTGATTATGTCGTAGGAATCGCAGTCGTTCGCTCTCTACCTTCGCGTACATATCGACCATGAATTGTTGGCACAGCTCATGACATCGCAGAATGACGTTGTCCTGACCGCGTCGAATCATCATACGATACGCGTAAAAATCCATCGAGCTCACTTTCTTGTTTGTTTCGGCTCCTGTAACAACATATTCATAAATATTAATTCCAAATGAGTAATGATATTCCTAATGAATGAATTACATGTGGCGGGATCTCGTTGTTTAATGTTTATGCAATATCCGTCTTGTCCCTTCCAGAAAATTAGCGGACATTGGAGAGCGTCGTATGAACGGTGTGTGTCGACGATGAACTCCAGATTATTGGCTCTTCTTCGAATCACGATTTATCGTGTCGATGTGCGGTCG